>CM035236.1:5000-1205000 GCA_020226215.1 Sindora glabra
AAACCCTAAACCCTAAAACCCTAAAACCCTAAAACCCTAAAACCCTAAAACCCTAAAACCCTAAAACCCTAAACCCTAAAACCCTAAACCCTAAAACCCTAAACCCTAAAACCCTAAACCCTAAACCCTAAACCCTAAACCCTAAACCCTAAACCCTAAACCCTAAACCCTAAAACCCTAAAACCCTAAACCCCTAAAACCCTAAACCCCTAGACCCTAAACCCTAGACCCTAAAACCCTAACCCTAGACCCTAAAACCCTAGACCCTAAAACCCTAGACCCTAAAACCCTAAGACACTAAAACCCTAAGACCCTAAACCCCTAAGACCCTAAACCCTAAACCCTAAACCCTAAACCCCAAACCCCTAAACCCCAAACCCCTAAACCCCAAACCCCTAAACCCCAAACCCCTGAACCCCAAACCCCTGAACCCCAAACCCCTGAACCCCAAACCCCTGAACCCCAAACCCCTGAACCCTAAAACCCTGAACCCTAAAACCCTGAACCCTGAACCCTGAACCCTGAACCCTGAACCCTGAACCCTGAAACCCTGAACCCTAGAACCCTGAACCCTAACCCCTAACCCCTAAACCCTAAACCCCTAAACCCTAAACCCCTAATCCCTAAACCCCAAACCCCAATCCCTAAACCCCAAACCGTAAACCCCAAACCCTAAACCCCAAACCCCAAACCCCCAAACCCCAAACCCCAAACCCTAAACCCCAAACCCTAATCCCTAAACCCTAAACCCTAAATCCTAATCCCTAAACCCTGGACCCTGAAACCCTGGACACTAAACCCTGCACCCTAAACCCTGGACCTTAAAACCCTGGACCCTAAACCGTAAACCCAAAACCCGGAACCCTAAAACCCGGAACCGTAAAACCCTGAACCTTAAACCCTGAACCCTAAACCCTGAACCCTGGACCCTGGACCCTGGACCCTGAACCGTAAACCCTAAACCCTGAACCCTGAACCCTAAAACCCTGAAGCCTAAAACCTTAAAACCCTAAACCCTAAAACCTTAAACCCTAAACCCTAAACTTTTAAACCCCTAAACCCCCAAAATTCCTAAATCCTAAAACCCTAAACCCTAGACCTATAACCCTAAACCTCAAACCCCAATTCCCAAACCATAAACCTTAAATCCTAAAACTCTAAACCACAAAACCCTAAGCCCCAAAACCCTAAACCCTAAAGATCCTAAACCCTAAACCATAAACCTTAAAAACCCTTAAACACCTAAACCACAAAACCCTAAACCCCTAAATCCTAAAAGATTAAAACCTAAACCCTAAATCCTAACCTCTAAACCCCCAAACCCTAAGCCCTAAATGGCGTCGTTTCATTTAAAACTTTGCTAAATTGTCTAAACCGAAAATGCATCATTTCAAGCCTTTACCTTTCAAAAGAAAAACTCAAGTTACAGCCATGAGGTCTCGAACTGCCATCACGAGCCAGTATAAAGTCGCATTGGTCACTGCTCCAACACGTATTTCTTACTATTTACATGCACAAAGTTATATATGAAGGCTTTCAGAAAAGTTTAATTTTTCTACGTTTTAAATTTCTAAATTTTATCATAATGATGATATTAATGTCATATAATTTATGCCTAATATTTAGATATTATTTTAGGCATTATCTTGATACATTTGAATTAAATTAAAGGATTTGATTAATTAATCACAATTAGTTTGGTTGGTTAATTAATTGATTAATTCTCATTATGATAAAATTATTTACGCATAAAACATTTTGAAGATGCCATATGATTAGTATAATTTAGTTTAATTAGAGTTTAGCTAAAGCATCTCTAACTTTTTTAAAATTATACATTAAGTCTTATAATCATATTGAGATAAATTGGCATCAAAATGTAATTAATTATATTTAATATGATAATTATTATTCCACAGGAATATTATCATATTTAATATAATTAATTAGGGTGCAATAGTAAATTTTCCTTTATCTTAATCTACCGATAAAAATTAAGATAGGGGATATAATTCGCTTGTTTCACCAATTTTGTACATAAGCTTAATTAAATAAAACTAAGCCCACGGACAGTTTTATTTACTACTAGAACTATATTTGAGAGATATGTTTTGCATTGGTAAGATATGTTATATGAAATATTTCAATTGCCTCAAATCGTTTAACATAACATGTAAATTTTATATAACCTTTCAACCTTTGAATATCTTCAATTTTCAAGTTCCCGAATTGACTGATAATAACTATAAAATTTGGAAGGAGAAAATTCTTCTCCAATTAGGATAGATGGATGTTAATAATGCAATAAGAAAAAACGAACCTCCTAAACCCATGGATAGTAGTAATGCCTTTGAAATAGCACTTTATGAGTGTTGGGAGCAATTAAATCACCTCATCATGATGTACATTAAAACTAAGAAATATGTTAGCATTCATAAGTCTATCAGAGAGTATCAAATGTTCAAAGTTTGCTTAAGGCCATTGATGAATAATTTTAAAGCTCAGATAAAGCTTTAGCAAGCACCCTAACAACGAAGTTATCATCCATAAAGCTTACTAGCATAATAGGTGTGCGAGAACATATCATGCCAATAAGGGACATAGCAGCTCAATTAAAAATACTTAAGGTTGAGATGTCTGAATCTTTACTTGTTTACTACATCTTGAACTCTCTACCACCTTAGTATGGACTTTTCAAGATTTCCTACAACACACATAAGAAAAAATGGACAATCAATGAACTTTTGTCCCTGTGTGTACAAGAAGAGAAGTTTATTACAAAATGGAAGAAAGAGCACATATGGCAACAAAATGAAAGGACAACAAGCAAGCCAAGCCAAAAAGAAAGGGAAATACACCTATTCAAGGCAGCATAAAAAAAGATTCGAAGTGTTTCTTCTATAAGAAGAAGGGACACATGAAGGAGAACTGCAACATATTCAAAAACTGGCTTGAAAAGAAAGGTATCTCAATCTCACACTTTATTATAGATCTAATATGGTAGATGTTAGTAGTAACACATAGTGGATTGATTCTAGTTCTACAATCTATATCTCTAATATCTTGCAAGGCCATCTAAACCAAAGGAAGCCAGTGAGCAGTGAGCAGTACATCTATCCAGGCAATAAGATGGGCTTACTAATTGAAGCTATGAGAACTTACAAATTAGTTTTAGATACTGACTTTAGTTTGATATTAGAAAGGACTTTTTATGTGCCAAGTTTTTCTAGAAACTTAATTTCTATTTTGAAACTTTTGTCCTTTGGATATTCTTTTGAATTTTCAAATAATATGTTTAAGTTATTTTATAAATCTAATCTTGTTAGTAATGGTACAATTTCTGATGGTCTTTTCTGAATTCAATTACAAGACAGTATGCCTAATGATTCAATGCATGTTTCTAGTAGCATAAATATTAAGAGATGTGTTACTAATGAGGATTCCTTTTATGTTATGGCACTATAGACTAGGTCATATCTCAATAGAGAGGGTGAAAAGGTTAGTAAAAGATGAAATATTGAGTACACTTAATTTTACTGACTTTGACACTTGTATATACTACATAAAGGGAAAGCAGATTAACAAGATTAAAAAAAGTGCCAAGAAGAGTACTCATGATATATGTATCTCTATTTGTTGAATAATAAGAATAAGGCACTTAATGCCTTTAATGTATTTAAGGCGGAAGTAGAGAAATAATGTGATAAACAAATTAAAATAGTGAGATCAGATAACAGTGGTGAGTATTATGGAAGATACACTAAAGATAGATAGGCATTAAGTCCATTTACTAGATTTCTTTAAAAGTATGGAATTGTTGCCCAATACACCATGGTTGGGTCTTCGGATTAAAATAATGTAGCTGAAGGAAGAAATCAAACTCTGCTAGACACTCTAATACCAAATGTAAATCATAAAAGGATATACAAAAATCACATAATTATATCCTATTGAGCAAAATTAGTCATAAAAATGGAAGCCTACCTCCAACCATTACCACTTGCATTCAAACATTGAAAATTATTATTCTAATTAATATTCTAATTTTTTGATCTTATTTAATATTCTAATTAATCATATTAAATATGTACAAAATCAAAAAAATAATGTTTAAAACGTTGAAAATTACTTGTTAACTCTCTTTGAGTGCTTTTAGGCTCTAAGTAATGTGTGATGATGGTGTATTTGTGCTCTCAATTGTGTTTTTAGCAGAACTAAACCTGAAGACCCATAAGTTGCATATATGTTGCACGTTGTCAGCTTCTCCCATCAAGAAACCATGTAATACGATGACTATTGAGCAGAAAAACTACTCTACTATTTTTACAGACCACAATAAACTTGAACATTGGTTTGTTGCCAATGTTCAAGTGGGAAAAACTGTTATATTCTCCCACTTGATTCGTAAAAACCAAATATATTCAAAAGTAGAGAAAATGCAATGTATGGATTATAGTGATAGGTCCTCTATATGTGAATATTACTTCCAATGTATCGTGATACATTTTGCTTTCGTAATTTACCATAACTTAATGAATAAGCCTTGTACTTATTTCGGGTCCTTATAATGCTATTTTTTCTCTAAACATAAATGTATACATTGAAATGAGAAAAATAACTTAAACTGAATAAGAGGTTTATTACAAATATGTATATATACATCAGAGACTCAATATGGTACCAAGTCCCTCCTTAATACATGATCCTTAAACATTAATGGTAGCATGCCTTTTGTCAAAAAATCTACGATCATCAACTCAATGTTAATGTGTACAATGGTGACTTTATTTTCCTTGACATGTTTCTGAATGGCTAAGTACTTGATGTCAATGTGTTTACTTTGACTTCCACTTTTATTATTCTTAATTAGAAAAATTGTAACTGAGTTGTCACAATAAATCCTTAATGACCTAAAAATTGAATCCACAATTCTAAGCTCAAAAATAAAGGTCTTTAACCATACACCATGTGAAATTGCTTTAAAATAAGATACGAACTCAACTTTTATAGCAAAAGTAGTAACTAAGGTTTGCTCCGGGCTCTTCCAAGACACGGCTTCATTGGTGAACATAAAAATATATCCCGATGTTGATTTCTATGAATCAACACATCTAGTAAAATCCGAGTTTAAGTAGCCAACTACCCCAAGATTCTTAGTCCATCTATACATCAGTATGTAATATTTAGTAACTTTAAAATACCTCATCATTTTCTTTGCAACTCTCCAATGATCCATTCTTTGATTACTTTGATATTTCCTTAACATACCAACTGTGAATGCAATGTCAAGTCTTATACAAACTTGAGCATACATAAGGCTTCCAACAATTGAAGCATATGGAATGTTTTACATTTGTTCCCTTTCTAGATCGTCCTTTGAGTATTGATTCAAATCTATCACCCTTCATAATAGGTGCTACACTCGGTGAGTAGTCCTTCATCCGAAATCTCTCTAAGACTTTATTGATATAGGTTTCTTATAATAGCCTAAAATACCTTGAGTTCTATCCTTATAGATCTTAATGTCAATTACATAAGATGCCTCACCCATATCCTTTATGTCAAAATTCTTAGAGAGAAATTAATTCACTTCATATAGTAACCCCTTATCATTGGTTGCAAGTAGTATATCATTCATATACAACACAAGGAAATAAATTTTACTTCCATTAACCTTCTGGTATATATACTAATCCATGATGTTTTTCACAAATCCAAAGAAGGAAATTGTTGGGAATTCGGATTATCACATGCAGCGGAATTTTAAATTTTTGATCTGAATTCTACCTAGGATCCATGCAAAAAGCATAAGTCAATGATTAGGGTTTTACCTATTGGGCACTCGTGTTTCTACTGATCAAAACTTGAGAGCGGATGAATCAAATGCCGGCCGGAAGGTACAGCATCTCTACGGTATCCACACGGAGTGAACAACGACCTCTCACCCTTCACGCGTCTGCTAGGATGCGTTTTTCTCTCTAAGAATTAGGATTGGGTGTTTTCTGAGTGACTTAGGGTTTATATGGAAGCTTAAAACATGATTATTAAGTGCTGCCCTCAAGTCCCCTTTTATAGAACTTAGACAAGCCATAATCCTAGTCCTACTAGGATAATGCTTCCAAAATCCAAATCACACTTAACAACTCATCTTATCCTTATCCTAGAGATAATGGGAAGAGATAAGACTTATCTATTAATTATCTAATATTAGATAATAATATTATCTCATAATATAAATATCTTAATTATTAGATAATTGCATATAGTTATCAAATATCAAAATAATATTATCTCATAATATATTTATCTAATATCTGATAAGATAATTATTTGATATTTCTTTAATATCAAATAATATCATATAATATATATATATATAAAACGTGAATTATTATTCTTAATAATATATATATGCACGAAAATAAGTCCAATTAATTGGATATTAATATAATTAAAGTCTAATTAATTATTGTCTTATTCATACTCCTTTTGTGTGACCCTGTAGGTTCTTACTACGTTGATAATGACTTATTATTGAGCCATAGACAGCGAGCGGTATCTAGCAATACATCACTGCCACTCAAGTAGTAAGAATGTCTGTGATTCGACATCCACCTAATACATGATCAACGTTTTGCATCATAACCCTTTTGTAATAATATACAAATTGAACTAGAGGCATGGAATGTGTCATCCTCGTCAATGTTCAATTTATATTTCTTGATACTAAGTAAACTTAAAATAAATAATTAATATCACATATTAATTCAACTGAGCATGGCCATGCATTTCTAAGTCTCACTCAATCAAAGGGCCCAAGGATATTTCTCTTTTATACAAGAGTAACAAAATCTCATTTACATCACTCACTTCCCTCTGCATGATTTATGACACACCCAATCAATGCCTTACTTGTCATCCTGATTAAAGGTGACATAGGACAATATTAAAGTGAGTAATTCCTCATGTAGGGAACCGTAGTGATTTCAGGTCAAAGGTTTATGTGTAGTTGTGATCATATGAGAATAACTTATGATACATTTATCCATGCAATATTCTCATAGTGGGTCAGTCCAGTACATTGTTCACTAGCAATGTACTCATGTATTGACTTGATATCACATATCCATGATTCGTAATCATCAGTCACTATACATGCTAGTCTCGATGTATTATTACTATCCTTTTTGTAATAATACTTGACTAGGGGTATTTTAGGAATAGCAAAGCTATTCCAAGGATAATTATTATATTAAGTTATAAATTGCGCATAATAATAATAAAAATAAATATAATAATTAAATTGTCTAATATAATACATTGTGTATAACTCTAATCATCTTATATGATTGGTTCTAGGACACACACCAATAGAAAAAACATCATGGAACTTAAGATACCATTGGGGAAAAGCTTATTTCAATCCATATATGGATTTCTTAAGCTTGCATACTAAATGCTCACCAGCACTAGAGGAGAAAGCTTTAGGTTATTTCATATATACCTCCTCCTCCAAATTTCCACTGAGGAATGTCATTTTCACATCTATTTGATACAGTTCTGGTCAAATTAGGTAACTAATGCCATTATCACACGAGGAGAATGTTTCTTAGATACAAAAGAAAATGTCTCTATATAATTGATTCCTTCTTTTTAAGTGAATCTCTTGGTCATGAGTCTTGCCTTATATCTTTCGATGTTGGCTAATGAGTCCTTTCTCGTCTTATAGATCCATTTAAACCTAATGGCCTTTGAACTACTAAGTAACTCAACAAGATCCCAAGATCCATTAGACGCCATAGAATCCATCTCTTCCTTCATAACATTGTACCATAGTCTAGATTTTATGTAGTTAATGGCTTATGAAAATGTCTCAAGGTCTTTTTCGGCTTCTATATTATAGTCAGACTCTTGTAAGTATACAGCATAATCACTAGGAATTGTTGAACTCCTTTCTCTAGTTAATCTTCTCAATCTTGGGTTAGCACTCTCTTGGGAAGCATGTTCCTCAATTAGTTATTCAATAGTTTTAGGTAATTGTTCAACAACCAGATCAACTTAGTCATGGCCAACTGGTTATAAATCCTCAATGATTAACTATTCAATACCCAATGGTACTTAAGGGGCATAGATCACAACCAATCTATCACTTGATGTGGAAGCTTAAGAATCAAAATGATCACATTCAGTATCTAAATGCTGAGTTTGATCACTCCTACTAATAAGTCATTCTCAAGAAATTTTGCATTTCTTAATTTCACAATCCTAGTGCTATGAGATGGATAATAAAACCTATATCCTTTAGACCTTTTAGCATACCCAATGAAACAGCTACTTATGGTTCTAGGATCCAGCTTCTTTTCTTATGGATTATAAACCCTGACCTCAAACAGGCATCCCCAAATGCGCATATGTCTTAAACTTGGTTTCCAACCTTTGAATAACTCAAATGGTGTCTTTTCAATAGCCTTAGTTAGAACTCGATTAACAATATCCACTCAGCCATCTTAAGGGCTTCAGTCCATAAGGACTTAGGAAGTTTAGAGTTGCTAAGCATGCTCTGTACCATGTCCAATAGTGTTTGATTTCTTCTTTCAACTACACTGTTTTGGTCCGGAGACCCAAGCATGGTGTATTAGACAACAATTCCATGCTCTTGAAGAAATCTAGCAAATGGACCTAATACTTGTCCATCTTCAGTGTATCTACCATAATACTTACCACATCTATCTGAACTCATTATCTTAATTTATTTATCACATCATTTCTTTACTTTTGCATTAAACACCTTAAAAGTAATTATTAATAAAGGTGATAAAATATTTTTAACAACTAGAGTCTAAATCTGGACTACAAATATCTATATATATGATTTCTAAAATAATAGTACTTCTCTTGGCACCTTTCTTAATCTTATGAGCCTGCTTTCCCTTTATGTAGTCTATACAAGTTTCAAAGTCAGTAAAATCAAGTGTACTCAATATTTCATCTTTTACTAACTTTTTCACCCTTTTTATTAAGACCATCAGAAATTGTACCATTGCTAATAAGATTAGATTTATAAAATAACTTAAACATATTATTTAAAATTTCAAAAAAATATCCAAAAAGTAAAAGTTTTGAAATAGAAATTAAGTTTCTAGAGAAACTTAATACATAAAAGATCATTTCCAATATCAAATTAAAGCTAGTATCTAAAACTAATCTGCAAGTTCCCATAGCTTCAATTAGTAAGCCCATCTTATTGCCTGAATAGATGTACTGCTCACTGCCCACTGGCTTCTTTTGGTTTAGATAGCCCTACAAGATATTAGAGATATGGATTATAAAACTAGAATCAATTTATCATGTGTTACTACTAACATTTACCACATTAGATCCATAACAAAAGTGTAAGATTGAGATACCTTTCTTTTCAAGCCAGCTCTTAAATTTGTTGCAGTTCTTCTTTATGTGTCCCTTTTTCTTACAGAAGAAACACTTTGACTCTTTCTTTATGATGCCTTTGAATAAGTGTATTTCCCTTTCCTTTTAGCTTTTAGCTTAGTTTGCTTGTTATCCTTTCCTTGTGTTGTCATATGTACATTTTCTCCCATTTCTACAACTAAAAAGAAAATCAGAATATTTTGGATCTTATTACATTAAAGATTAAGACACTAGCTAAAATGCATGATTTCCAACCCCATGAAATCTAATCTTGTAATTGTTTTAAAATGGTACCTTATTATTAAGAGGCTTTAAAGAAAATATAAGAGTGATTACACGTAGACTCTAACCTCAAATCTTGTTAAAACTTGAAAAGAATTAGTAGGGGAAGAAAAAAGGCTTAGTGATAAAGAGGATGGAAAAATGATATTGGGAATGTGTATTTGTGAATTTAAGTTTACATAAGGGCAAGAATATAATTATGTCAGATCATTAAGGGCAATTATGAAAATAACCTTCCAGTATTTTCTTTACACACTCTATTTCAAATCTAACTCCATACATTACTATAATTAATCAAGTTACACTTATTTTTACCTGCAAACTCTATTTCCTATAATTAATTACTTACCTTAGGTCTTTTCACAACTTTCCTTATTATTAGCATATCTACTAGGTTGCCATTTTAAGAATTAAAGTAAGATTTTATAATTTTAAAGGGTGTAACATAAAACAAAAGTTCACAAATCAAAATATTTTCACTATTTGACATGATCAAATAAGTTATACCAAATTAATAATGATGCAAAAAATTGTTAAAAATTTATAAGAATTATTTATTCAAAAACCAGAAGATTTTTCAATCTAATAAATTTTTAATGTGCTACTCATTCTTAAAGCAATTTAATTATAAAAGCCATTATTAACTAAAAATTGTGATTGAACTTCTAATCTTTTTTAAATGAATATAAAGTGACATATGTTTATCAATTTATCCACTATATGGACTAATTGGATATTTTATGATTTTAGTTAATTCTTCAACAAAATAGTTATATATGAATTTATTATCAATCCATAATTTGGAGTTAGCAAGATTACTTGATTATATAATATAACTCTAAGCACAATTTCTTAATTATGCAATTAAGATATTATGTCTTGATATTATTTGTGAATTTATATCCAAAGCCTTTATTGATTATTATATGTCAATTAAAAAAAGAATTAAATATCCTGAATTATGTTCATATATAAAATGATTTAATTAGAATAATTTTAACGTCTTGAATTATTAGCTACATCATTATTTAAGAGAATATAATTCTTTCTATCATAGTGAGAAACATGCAACTTTACATATTGCAATACTTATATGCATCAAACCAAAAGGTTAAATAGATAGTTCTCCTTCCCTACAATTAGCTTTTATGAGGAGCCAAAAGGTTTTACACATAAAGAATTTTTAAATTTGTAATATATTTTTTACTTAATCATAATTTATTTAAATAATCTTGAAAAGTGATAGAGAATATAAGTCTATATCCAAAATTATATTTCAAAAATTAGGGAAGAAAATATGTAGTTATATAAATAATATGATACATAATCATTGCAAGAAATTATATTAACCAAAGTTCATAAGATAATTGAATTATAAAATATAGCAAAATTGCCATATCTATTACTTTTCAAAAGAGACTAAATAAATATTATATGTTAACTACAAATTTTTATATCCATATTAATGCTAAAGTAGGGTAACTTTTTTATCAATAACAATTAAGTTTATCAAATGCTTGAACTATCTTAAACCTATTAGTTCCAAATACAAATATCTTTAAAAAAATAAAGAATAAATAAATTAAATGACCTTATTAAGAAATTAAATACTCTCAAAGAGATTTAGGACATGATAACAAACTTCTGGGAAAAGTTTAGGTACTTGAATTTTATGAAATAAAGATATCTTAATTGATTATATTTCTAATAGGAAAGATGGAACCAAAAAGGAAATAGTTATCAATAACATGTAATGCTTAAAATTACAAAGGATAGTGATTAGTGAAATTTTTGAATTTATAAAATGATGATATATGATTATTGGTTAAAAGAAAAGAGAAAAGACACAATTCATATAGAAATACAAAGTCTAAATTTACTTACAAAATAAAGATATACCTAGAAGGTTTTAAGCTAATGAAACACCTTGAATGTGTGAAATTAATAAGGTACAAATGTATAGCTGTGCTAAGAAAATAAGAAAATTGAAGTTGCAACAAAAGAGTATGATTTATAACATAAAAGTTTTTATAAATGTTGTCATTAGTTATGAGAAATATTTATTTGCATGTAGTGGATATAATTTTCTAGCAATATATCAAATTTTGATATATGTCTAATGGATCTAATATATCTTATTTTACATATAGCAATTAACAATGATATTATATGGAAATTCATGAAGGATTTGAGATACTTTATGCATGAATTTGAATTCTTGATAAATATATTTAATTAAATTATAAATATCTTTGTATGGATTAAAGCAATCAGGATATATAAGTTAAAATCATTTCAACAAATATTTGTTAATATACATATATAAAATCCTTTGTATTATTATCTGAATATGAATTATTACATATCTTGAGAATTTGAATATTATTAAAACTTATGAAGAACTTTTAAAGGCAGTAAAGTATATGATGAAAATGGAGTTTGAGATGAAATATCTTAAAAAATTAAGTTTTGCCTTAAATTGCAGTTCAAGAATTTAAATAATAAAACATTTATTCATTAATCCAAATAAAAAGATCTAAAAAATTTTCACATGGATAAATCATATCTATTAAGTGTCTCAATAATTATTCAATTATTTGGTACCAATAAGGATTTACTTTGAAGTATCATATCTTAGTGTAATTAATGCACTAATATATATTTGCTAATAATGCATGTTATAATATAGCTTTTCAATATGCCTATTAGTAAAATATAATTATTTTCCAATCAAAAGATATTAAAATAAAACTAAATATATATTTTGGTATCTTTGTAAAACAATTGATATGAGATTATTTGCTTAATGCACACAAAGTTTAATTTCATATTAATATTTATTCACATATAATGATGTGTGTATATTATAGTTTTTGATAAGATAAATTACAACTATAGTTTTTTTAACATATATAAAACAAGTTAAAAATCAATTCCCACATCATATCCTATAGTTGTGTACTACAAATTTTAAGAAAGAAACTTTAACTAATCTGTACGAAAGTAATGTCACACAAAAAAAAAACTTAATTAGAGGATAATACTTTGAAAAAAATGGAAAAAATTATATCTAATCAAAGCTCTTTCTCATATCCACAAAAGGAATGTAGTGATATTTGATTATGACAAGAAATTTGTTCAATTTGTCCTTAATAGAATTGCAAGTAAAAGTGTTAACTCAAGGATTTTCAATGATATTTTCAAACATAAAGAGTTAAACCCATGTTGCACTCTTTCTTCCTTGACCATGATTTTTTCTCATTAAATTTTTCTAGTAAGGTTTTTAATGAGGTAGGTTATTTACTAAAAAAATATTGTACTCCTTTTGCTTCACTAAGATTTTTTTCCATTGGGTTTTTCCTTATAAAAGTTTTAACAAGATATTTTCTTTAAAAAGTAAACATCCAAAAGGAGTGTTATAAATATTTATTTACTTGATTTTCCATAAAATATCTTTAACTTATTAATTATTTATTTTAATTAAGATCTATCTAATTTTTAATTATAATCAAATAGTGATAATTATCAATTGGTATCTTGTGCCTATACATATGTTATGTTATGTGAAGGATTCTACACATTCAAAAATAAAAGAAACTTTTTTCATTTTTTTCTCTTCCTTTTCCTCTAATTTTTTGTTATTCAAGTTTTATTTTCATAATAAAAAGATAAAATTTAAAAGGAAAATAAATATAGAAGATTTTTTATTAAAGTGGTAGATCTTAATTAAAATAAAAAATGGGGGAATTCAATTTTGGTTTGAGTTCAAGGACTAAAATTTGATAACTTTTTTAATTTAAATGCCTTGGATTTAAATTTAATGATTCATTTATTTTGTCTACACCTATTAAATGAATTCATAGATCAATTTGCACTAATTGAACTAGTTTTTGAAAATTGTAAATCATTAAATCAAGAGCTTGAGTCTTAACATTTATGGACTTATAGACCAAGTTCATGAATTTTTTATTTTTTTAAGAAATTATTTTAAGCCTTTTAAAATAATTTTAAACTTAAAATAATAATTGTAAATTCAAAAATAACATTTTTAATGCATTCTTTATCCAAATTACAATAAAAACTAATTAATCTTGAAATTATTAATTTAGAAATAACATTATTAAATTAGAAATAATTTATTTATATTGGATTAAAAGACAAGGAATTATATTTAGAAGTGAGTCTTCAATTATGTGTAACATCCCATTTAATAATTTAACCTTTCTTAATTTAGTTTATTTTGAATTTGAATTATGCAAAGAATTATTTAATTGCTCTTACTTTAAAATTTTAATTTTTTCTAAGGTTTTGAAGTATTCATCTTAACTAGGCATTCTAATTAAGTTTTACTATTAAACCAACTTTGAACAAAGTAAGTTAACTAATTGAATACTTTACTATTAAATCGATTTCTATTTTATCTTACAATAAATTTCAAGAAAATAAAAATAATAAATTTGAGCATTATTGGATAAGATTGACCATGTTTAGTGGCTATTATATTCCTTATTATATTATGCCCTTTTTTTATATTTTTCTCTTTTCTTTTATATAGAAAAGTCAAATGAATGAGATGTTTAGATATAATGAAATTCGAGCTTATGTATACATGAAAACATTGGATTGAAGCTATAGCTTCTCTCTTTTTTTTTAGGGGACCTTTTTCTCCTTTTTTGAAACTAACTTTCCCCTTTTCTTCTCTTTAATGCCTTATCCATTGTCAATTTTATGGAGGTTTTCTCTATTTCTAATCATAGGTGCTATTGTGTGTTATGCCACCACTTTTTCCTTCCTTAACTAACAAAACTTATTATACTTCTACATAAAGAATAGTAAGTTAATTTATCATTGTTAAGTAATCTATGATGATATCTAAAAGTGTGTCTATGTATTAACCTGCATCTCATTCGAATCATTATTTTTTATTATATTTTGGGATCATGAAGTCTAGGTATGACAATACAAATATTAGATTATATTATTTCATATTTATAGTTGTGATTTATATGGATTGATTAGTTAATGTTGTTGGCTTATAATATATTCTAATAGTGCTCATATTATTGGGTTTATTAATTAACCATTGTTGAAGATTGATTATAATTAGATTAATTGATTATTAATGATGGTTGGTTACAATTTTATTGATACCTATATTATTAAAACAAGTTGTGAACATTCTAATAGTAATCAACAACAAAAGTATTAATTAGTGAAATGCCTTAAGGTATGTACAATTATGGTCGAGACTAGTGGGTGTAGATGATTAATTTGACATATGAACAGCATATTAAATCTGTGTGCTAGTTTGTAGGGGATAATAGTGAACCTGTAAGAAGAAAAATGGAGTTTATGAGGGAATAATGTTAAGTTGAAAGTTACAAGAAGATTTAAATTTGCTTTCTTTATTTAATTACTTCATATTTGATAGAGCAGTTATTGAGATGATAAATTTTGAATACATTGTGATATTGATTGAGGAAATAGATTAGTATATGAATTTTTAATATTAAGTGTACACATTTATAAGGTTTCTAGTAATTTTGTTATGCTTAAGTGCTTTTACTATTTCCCTTTATTATATTCAAGAGCGGACCTTCTTCATTAAACTACATATATTTACAACCTTGGAGTAACAATTCCTTCAGGTTTAGTATATTTATGTAAACCTAACAAGGTGTATAAGATAAGAGTGAGTTTGGTTGTAAAAAAGATAAATGGCACATTAGCTAAAAACTTAGGTAAATATTTTGGTATAAGAGTAAATATTAATTTAATTCTTCATATTAAATCATTTTATTTATTTATTTTAAGATTTGTGATTATAGGGTTAGATAAGAATATACACACTAAGTTTATGTATTCATTCTTTTATTTTATCTTCAATATTTTTATGCTTAAAGTGAATTCTTAAGCTAGATTGTTTAATTGGAAATCCAAAGCATTTACTATAGTAATTGATAGTTGGAGAAATGTTAATTGTATCTATTTATAAAGGGTGTTACATGTAGAGTGATATATATTCATTAATAATCCATGTATATTCATAGTGTTACATTGATTGCATCTTTGTCCTCAGGGAATTACCTTTTTACAAGAGTTTATTAAATAGAAGGGATTTTGTTAGTTTAGTTTATAAAAATAGAAATTAGGACTCTATATGTATTATTATTTGATAGGTTTAATGGGAACTAATTAGTAGGTTTTATGTCAATTATGATTAGATCGGGCTATGACATTACAAGTTCTTTTTTTTTTTTTGCCAAACTCATATGACATTATGGGTTCTAATTCTTTTTTTGCAAACTCACTAATTCATTTGCAAACTCGAGTTCATTTCAATGACTCTAATTTTATTGAAAAACATCTTTTATGGAAAAATCTTACCTATATGTGTGAAAGTAAAACACTTTTATACCTTATGATTAACAAAATAATTTATGATGATATAGTAAAAAGAATAACTTCTAGTTAGAGAGGCAAATTCTATTTTTATTACATCTATCACATGTAACATTAAATAAATAATTTTTTTACTAACTACTAACTTTAAATGAATGGATTAAGATAAATCCATATGGTGCATTTGAAAAAGGTATTGCTAGTGCTATTTCAATGATTTATTTAGATACACATATGCTTGTTGGTTATTTGACTATATCAAATCCCTTGTTTTTTATTCTAAATTTCAGGTAGAATGTTAGGTTATAATTTGTGGTCATTAAGCTATGTAAGATAAAGGTTTTACAAAAATCTAACTTGAGTGTGACTTTAAATCTCCAGTGCAAGCTTTATTAAAGCATGGTCTTACAAGGCATCATCTAATTCAATTCATTAGGAAACTATTGTAGTCCATCTAAAAAGTTAAAATTATGCATAATTATAGAAAATGAAACTTTTAAGCTTATTACTTGGCTAATATTAGTACAAGTGCATCCCTAAGTCTTCATAAGTTTTCAAGGCCTTCTTTTTGTATGTTTAATTTTTCCCTTTCTTAAGTTTGTAGAGTCTGCAAAACTAACTCCATAATTTTCTCTTAATTTTTATTTTTTATGCTTTGATTTTGTTATTGAAAATGAAAGGAAAAATAGAACATTTTTTATAATCCTATTTTTTTGTAACTAAAATTATAAATAAATGAAAGGGAACCAAGACAATACGTGTATATAAATTGACTTGTCACTATAAGAGAATCAATAATTAGGCAAGGTTAATAATTTCTAAAAAATAATTATATTAACTAGATGTTTATATTTAACAAAAATACATTTTTAATTCCTTAATTTTTAATGGAGCTTCAATCTTGTCTCTTAAGTTTTATTTAAAATAAATTTACCCTATAATTTTCCAAAATGCACGACATTATTAAGCAATCTAATTTCATTAGGTTTTTTAATGAAGATACTTTAATGTCATCCAATTTAACATATTACAACACCTACATAAGCTATATTTTCATATTCTTATAGCAAAAAGGTGTTTTTGGTCCTTTCACATTTATTGAAATTTCAATCTTATTCCTAATTTTTATTTGAAATAAATTTACCATTTAATTTTCCTCATCCATGATAACATAAATATCTAATTCATTGCTTCCATAATAAACTTTTAACTCCATTCTAACTTCTTCTTCTTTATTATCATTAAATTTTCCTATATATTTTTTACTTAATTTATTTTGTGTTGTAGTTATTCTCATAGCCAACATTGGTCCTTGCATTAATGTATTGAAAAAGGCATGGTTAGTATTTGTGCTCATAATGATACAACTTTTTCAAAATCATTATTTTCTAACATTTTTTCTTTGTTAGTTGTCATGACCCATGTTGATTATGACCTACATAGAGCCCATTATCAATTCCACTAGCCTAATTATATAGAATTTAAACTAATAAAAATTACCTTTATTTTTATATATGATATAATGCAACATGAATTTTAAAAATAAATAGTTAAATTTTTCTCTATTTATGGATGCTTCAAGAGTGATTCTTTCCTTAGAAGTGCAATCCTACTATTCTGTAGACTTATATTAAGAAATATGCATGACAAATGAACATTATTTTTTGCATATAATGCCTTAAAAACCTAAATTGCAATAGTACTTTTCCAATTATCAAATTCTACCTTCGAGTGTCTTAGTCCTCCAATAAAATAGTCTAATTTGATAATTCAAGTTAATCCTAAAAATGTAAAAGAAAAGAATTAGTTTTATAAACTCAATGAATATATATCTATCCCTAACAAGTGTTCAAAGTCAATTAAGTAAAGATTTAAATAATCAAGTTGATTAATAAAATGAACTAGTTTACTAAGTTTTCTAATTGAAATTTCTGGCATGTATATAATTTAACTAATATTTTCTTTTGCTCTTTTTTACATTAGAATTCCCATATGTAAACAAGGAATGGTACTTAAGGGGTTCTATAGCTTTGCAATAAAAATTCCATTCTCATAATGGGAAACAATGCATTACTTAGAATGTTAGAACCTTCCTAAAAATAACTCTACATAGGGGACAATGAATAACAAAACCTCCATATTCATTTATACTATGCAATTATCAATAAAAGTATAATCTTAACTTTACTATTATTCATTCAGCTTATAAAATAGTAATATATATAATAAAAAAGTAATTAAATCCTTTTGTGACTTCCAATTAATCTTATTCCTACATGAACACATCTTTCTCCTTCTAGAATCTACCTTATCTCCTCATAAACAATTTCGTAAATCCAATCCTAATCACACAATCATATCACTATGATCTCATCAAATTAATTATGCCCTTGGTATAATTTATATTATATCACAATTCATCATTTAATCGATTCACACATTTCATCGTAATTTATAACAATATTACCAAACAGTAATTTCTATGCTTTTCTTGCGTGGCTATAACTAAACATTAAGCAAAAATCAATAAATTTATGACAAACTTAATTAAATTGTAACAACTTAAATAGCAATTATACTATGCTTTTATTGCATGATCCCAAAGGTATATATCTAATAGTTTGTCATAAAAAAAATATAGTTCTATATATAGAATTCTCTATCTAATACCATAGAAAATTGAGTAACAATAGATAATTAAAATTATAATTCTCTATGCATAAACATACTAGAATTTTACTACTATATATAAAATATCTTATTTATACAATTAAATAATCTATATTTATATAGAAAAAAGAAATATAAATTTAAGTTAATTAAAATATTCATTTCAGGTAAGATATATACTTATATTAATATATTATTTTCCTCTATGAATTTTTAAGTCCCTGCTTAGCTTTCTTTCCCATTTACTTAACAATTTAAGAAGATAAATTGTAAGTATAATAAAACTAATTATCTTTATTTTGAAAACTCTTACTTTAGGCTTTGGTCATATTATTTATATAATCCAAATCATTAATTATTAATTTTTTTATATTTCTAATGCTAAGATAACTTAGTTAGTAATGATAAGGTGGCAACGTTGGAAATGAAGGAGAAGGAGTTCTTTGTGCTACTACCATGCCATCATAATCTAATAATGTCTCCTATCATCCACGAGCTATTGGCACCTAGAGCAAGTGTGGAAGGAAGAAAAGTGGTGGCAGCCTTAATAACTTGGCAAAGTAGCTAAATGAAAGGAAAAGTTGCAGTAGAGACAAGAGATTAAGAGAAAGGGATGTCAGTGGAAAGAAAGATAGTACATTTTGGAAGTTCAAGTTGATGATTCTATTTTAGAAGAGCTTTTAGGTAATTTAGTACATGCTTTGGCCCCCTTTCAATAAATTTAGCAACCTCTTTACTAGAACTTGTAAATTCTAATTTGGGACTTGATGATTTTGTTATTGCTCTTGTTGTGATTAGGTATCTCTTGATTCTGTTGTGTACTTTATTGTATCAGTTGTGGTCCATACCATATGACTTTAAATATTTATAAGTAGAGAGTTCCATTTTGATTTACTATCTCTGTAATTCTTGGTTGTTGTCTTGTTGGAGGCTAAACTATTGTTTAATTCTTTTTAAGGTTTGGTTCACTTATATTTGACTAACAACCATTTCTTGCTGCACTAGTCTCAAAATGGTCATTATTTGTTGTGACAATATATGAACCATGTCACAATGGTTGTCATCCATTTATTATAATAGTATCTACAAACTTTGGAAGGTTAAGCCATGATTGCTTCCATCAATTTGATCACTTACTGGCATGCTTGTTTTGTTAGCTACGACCATTAAAGGTTGTGACTTGATTGTTTTTATTAGTAGTTGGCATGTTATAAGCCATTTTGTAGGGTAGTCCCATAGGTCCCATAATATTGGCTTTTTGACCATTATTTGACTTATTATTATTGTTATTATAAGTGTTTTTGTTGCCTTGGCCAATCTATTTATAGTGGTTCCAATAACCATTCTTTTGATTCGTATTTTGACTCTAATTTGTTTGACCCTGACTAATAGTACTCTGGTTAATATTCGTAGCAATATCAAAGTTTTCAACATTCTTAATCATGATTTTTTATTGTTGATTTTCATCAATGTCCTTTACATATCTTTTTTTTGGAATAGGAGATTGTCATGGAGAGGACATGAAGAAAAAGAGCTAGAAACTTTAATTGTACTCTATTAGGCATGGCAATTTGTTTCAACTAATTAAAATTGCAAGAAAATATATAATTAAAACAATTCTAACTATTATTATAGTAAAAAAGCAAGGTTGGAGTACATAGTATGCTGGTAAGGGCCAAATAATGCTGACAATGCAAGCCCAATTAAAAGTGATGCAAGGATGCATACAATTTTTCTACATAAAGGTTACACAAAACTACATACAAAGGAAGCAATTCTAGGAAGACACCTACACTATCACTATATTGAGCTTTTTCAAAGCATGAGAGTGTGTCAATTTGTATTGGAAACTCCAGGATTTTGGCATTGTGCTTGTAGAAGGTAATCATTGGAATCTTGTTGCAGAATTGCTTAGGGGCATAACAAACGTAACTGTATATGATTAATGCTAGCAAAATGTTAAAAGAAAGGATGCAAAGTTTGTACATTTTGCCTTGTATAGACTTTTTTTGCGATCAAAAAGTCTCATTGCCTTTCCTATCATTCATACATTTATTAATTTATATGCCATGGTGTTAGGGAGTTTGGATTCATGTTACCACATTCCTTCATTTCTAGTAGTGAGCGGTTATTACGTGGTGGAGTGGATTGTCTCCATTAGTAAATTGTGATCAAAAGAAGGGTTCATAAAAGTAGTAGTCATCAAGCATGACTTCTTTGCTGAAATTAGGCTGCTGTAGCTCACCTCAAGCTAACATAGTTCCCATTCATCCCTTTAATTTCAACGAGAAAAGAATATGAATCATTCTGTGAACTCTTAACTCCCCTTATCGGGTCGAATCAAAGAATCCGATCAAAATTTTGTAAAAAGTTAGGTGTAACAGCATCCTTTCTTTCGCATTCTATTTTATTCCGTTCGTTTCATCGTATTAAATATAATATAATTAAATGATATACTAACCGAGTTAAGTGGGAAAAAAAGGGTGAAAACAGTTTTCGATTTGACGCTTTGGGCTGTGCTGCTGCTGATGTTTTCTGTCCCCCTTCCAATGTCCACCGTTGAGTTACTCCTTTTAATTTTTAAAATATAACCATCACATCATACTTTTTTTAATAAAAACAAATTTTCCAAAAAAATCTACACTAATTTGATTGTTAAGTTTAACTTTATATTTGAATATTATATTCGTCTAACTGTGACCAAAGAAAAATCCAAGGAAATGCAGCCAGGCAACCCCGTCGTGAAGTGATGTTGTGTTGTAGACCCTTGGATGAATGCACACCGCAAGGCGAGGGGTTTGTACTACGTTTGTGCCACTTGAGTTTTTTTCCGTCTTTTTTGTTTGGCTGTCGTGTTCATCCAGTCTAGCACCTTCTACAAAAGGCAGTTCTATTGTTTGTTGAGGGCAGGTTGCAAGTGCAACAATCTGAGAGTGAGAAGTGCGAAGCCAGTCGCTTGCACTGGTTGCTGCTCTGAATCTTGTTCTTCGCTAGACACAGGCACGATCCCTACTTGTAGGTAGTTTTCCCTGTAGTTACTAATTGTTGCATTTTCAACAGATTACCAATGTTTGATTATCTACTTAAGTTTTGTCTTCCCTCTCCTTTTCTACTGCTTTCTGAGTTCGGTTCCAATTTATTTTTCACCCCTTTTTTTTCATTTGTAAAAAAGGCTTCTTTTGAGTTTTCATATGATTCCGCGTGTTTAGCATCTTCCTCTTCAGCGCTAACACATACTGTATGACGGTATGAGTGTAACATATTCAGTACTATTTACGTCTTTTACTTAAAAAGCAACGATCATCTGACAATTCAAGGAAAAAATATATATTCATTCTAAATAGAAAAATATTGTATAAAATGCAGGCAGAACTTAGGATAAATCTGTTGCTGCCATGGAAACTGTGACTGCCTCCTATTTAGCATCAAGAAGTGCATACGTTAGGCGCCATGGATCCTTAAGAACAGAACCAAAATTAAATTCGGCATTCAACAACCACACGGTGACAGCGACCCATGATGGTTTAAGATCGTTGAGCAAGCCGGATGTGTTCAAAATGCAAATCCACAGGAAAACGTCTACCCATATTCGAAAGAGTATTTGCCACAACCATTCGGGGAGAGTTGTATGTGGCCAAGGCATGAACTTGGTCTTTGTTGGAGCTGAGGTTGGGCCCTGGAGCAAAACTGGCGGACTTGGAGATGTTCTTGGAGGACTTCCTCCAACTATGGCGGTAAGTGCCATATCTTAACCTCCATATTCTCGGACTTCATCTTTTCCTTTTAATTATTATTTGACCAAGCCCTTAAGCAAATTTAATGCAGGCAAACGGGCACCGTGTTATGACAGTTTCCCCACGTTATGATCAGTACAGGGATGCATGGGACACCAGTGTACTTGTTGAGGTATCTTATCTCAGATTTTTGTTATCCTCTCGCTTCTTATATTCTAGGGAGCATGCCCTCATAACTGATCAATCCTTTTTCAGATCAAAGTTGGAGACAGAATTGAAACCGTCCGCTTCTTCCACAGCTATAAACGAGGAGTTGATCGTGTTTTTGTGGACCACCCAATTTTTCTGGAGAAGGTAATAATGCTTTTCTAGTTTTCTTTGTTGTCAACCATGCTTGAGTAACAGTATTTATAGGATTTCAGACACCGATGCCTTAAATTGATTTTTTTGGCATTTGAGTTTGATAGGTGTGGGGCAAAACTGGGTCAAAACTCTACGGCCCGAGGACTGGAATTGATTATAAAGATAACCAGCTTAGATTCAGCTTGTTGTGCCAGGTAGCTTATCAATTCTGCACGGTTTCTCTCTATCGGTCTATGTTGATGGTAAAGAATCGAGAGTGTCCCGAGCTCATTTTCTATACTTGAGTTGGTCATTGGCTAATGCCTGGATAATTGCACAAATTACAATATCTTCTGGATTATTTGTAGTTTCTGGGTTTTATTTGAATGACTTATTTTACTCTTCTTTTTAACTGATCTAGATAGCCATAATTATTTATACCAATGACAAAGTTGAAGATATGTCCTTTCAGTACATAATTGAATCCCATAACTCACTTCGTAATGGCACTCATGTTACGCTATTTAACTATAGGTTCAGTGCCTACTCGTAGTTGATAGGCGAGAATGGCAAACTATGTCTTGATTTTAGATCCGACTTTATTTCTGTGCTTAATAACTTACAGGCTGCACTTGAGGCGCCGAGGGTTCTGAACTTAAACAACAACAAATACTTTTCAGGACCATATGGTGTGAATCTCTTGTTTATTACTTTGTACTAAATATTTAGTCATTTGAATCTTTTGATGAAGCTTACAAGCATTTTCTGTGTTTTTGCAGGAGAAGATGTTATCTTTATTGCCAATGATTGGCACAGTGCTCTTCTTCCATGCTACCTAAAGTCAATGTACAAGTCAAGGGGGATTTACAAAAATGCAAAGGTGCGGATTTATTTGCTTTCAGACGTGTCAATCAGTTATATTTGGATGCATCATTGCACAAGCTAATATTTCTTGGTCAACCATGGTAGGTTGCATTCTGCATTCACAACATAGCCTACCAAGGTCGATATGCTTTTTCAGATTTCTCTCTTCTCAACTTACCTGATGAGTACAAGAGCTCCTTTGACTTTTTTGATGGGTATGGTGCCCTTTAAATTTGTGTCCATTTGAACATGGCTCTGAGTGTTGTGTTTATATATTTGATAAACTATTCTGATGTAACCCATGTTCATATTTTTGTTTTGCATTTTCAGGCACGACAAGCCAATGAGGGGAAGAAAAATTAATTGGATGAAGGCTGGAATACTAGAATCAGATAGAGTCTTAACCGTAAGCCCTTATTATGCCCAAGAACTTGTTTCTGGAGTTGCAAGAGGTGTGGAACTGGACAACATTATTCGTTCAACTGGCATCACTGGAATTGTAAATGGCATGGATAATCAAGAGTGGAATCCACAAACTGACAGATATATTGGTGTAAATTATGATACAACAACTGTAAGTACCGTCTCCAATATTCTCAGCTGCCTGATTTCCATAGGATATAAATTTATAACCTCTCCTCATGGATACTGTCATTTCTAGGTCATGGAAGCAAAAGCTCTGCTGAAGGAAGCCCTTCAAGCAGAAGTTGGCTTGCCTGTTGACAGGAACATCCCATTGATAGGGTTCATAGGTAGGCTAGAAGAGCAGAAAGGTTCAGATATTCTAGCAGCAGCTATCCCAAAGTTCATTGACGAGAATGTTCAGATTATAGTTCTCGTGAGTGTCTGGATAAGAGTTATCTTTCTTTTTCTTCTCATGTTTCTTTATGTTCACATTACTGGTGGGGCTGCCCAAACAAATCAGTGTTGATCATTTAACATTCTTTTCCCTTCAGGGAACTGGAAAAGAGGCTATGGAGAGGCAAATTGAGCAACTAGAAATAATGTATCCTGACAGGGCTAGAGGAGTAGCAAAATTCAATGCTCCTTTGGCTCATAAGATTATAGCTGGAGCTGATTTTGTGATGATTCCGAGTAGATTTGAGCCATGTGGTCTCATTCAGCTGCATTCTATGCCATATGGAACGGTAGTGTTGTTATATCTTTCTCTTTCGCTTAGCCATCTACTTGGGTGCTCCTTGACATATTTTTCAATGGCGGCTTAAACTAATTAGTGCAACCTTTTTCATACAGGTTCCCATTGCTACCTCAACTGGTGGACTTGTTGACACAGTAAAAGAAGGTTTTACCGGACTCCACATGGGAGCATTCAGCGTTAAAGTAAGTAGCGAAACTATAATATTGATAGTGTGAAAATAATGCACTATACTCACTGAGTTTTTGTTCAGTGTGAAGCTGTCGATCCAGCTGATGTGAACAAGTTAGCTAGTACAGTCAAGAGAGCTCTTGGGATCTATGACACCCCTGCAATGAACGAGATGATTCAAAACTGCATGGCTCAGGACTATTCATGGAAGGTAAGTATGATGCTTCCAAGGGCTTAGTGGATTGAATGGTTTTGAATGTTAAGATCATCGTTCATTTCCTTTTTTTTTTTTTTTTGGGGTGGGGTTGATACAGGGTCCAGCCAAGAAATGGGAAAAGTTCTTGCTGAGCTTGGACGTGGCTGGCAGTGAACCTGGAATAGAAGGAGAGGAAAATGCTCCACTTTCAAAGGAAAACGTTGCTGCTCCTTGAGCAGCGTGGCTCTTTGATGCTTTCTGAGTTCTGTGGAGCATCTGTCAAGAAAGTGGGATGTCACCGGTCTACCCTGTACAGTCTACTTTTAGAAGTAACCACTAGCTGATGGGCAGGACTTCCATCCCCGGATGCATCCGGGGGATGGAAACCCCAATGGCCGGTTACTGGCTTTTGATTTCCATTAAATATTATACATCAAATGCAGAGTACAATTTCCCTTAGTTAAATAAGTGGCTGCGTTAAATGTTTCAGATCTGACCTTTTTAAGCACGGATTGATTTCTGTTATACTTTTTATTTTGTTTAAGCAATTTATTTATTGAATTTTAATGTAATTATTTTTTAAAAAAATGATAATTAATAAATAATTTTTTATAATTTCAATATCAAAATAAAAATACGTTAATCTTACAAATTAATAAGAAGTTATTATAAAGGATTTAAATAAAATGTTATTATTTATCTATTTATTTACACCTTGTAATAGAATTAATTTAATTTAATAATGTGAATGCCATATTTTTTTATTTTAATGATTCTTAACGTAAATAAATCCTATATTCGCTTAAAAAAATGTGAAATTGGTACCATTAGGACATTATAAAAATAATTGTAAAAATAGCAAGTTTATATTAAATATTTTTTAGTACTTAAATTATGAATATTGATACCTAATAAACTAATAAAAAAAATGGTCCATTATTTATATGGTAGATGTTTTTCAAGTCAACTATTTAATTTTAAACATTAGTAGGACCTAGCATTAAATATTTTAAATTAATATTATATAACTAATTATTATAAGATCATTTAATGAATTTTATATCATTGAATGATTAATTTAATACTATAAATGTGAAATTATAATGTTCATTATTATTTTATTATGCATTATTAATCCTTATAAATATATAAATT
Source organism: Sindora glabra (assembly GCA_020226215.1). Classification (NCBI taxonomy): domain Eukaryota; kingdom Viridiplantae; phylum Streptophyta; class Magnoliopsida; order Fabales; family Fabaceae; genus Sindora; species Sindora glabra. The sequence continues at coordinate 31,399 of CM035236.1, forward strand.
TTATCCTCATTTATTAAAATAAGATTTAGATTGAATTCTTTTATGGATTCAAATAAGATTAAATTTTAAAATTATTATTTATTATTATTATTTAAAAATAAATATAATATTTATATATAAAAATTATTTATTTATTTAAATTTAATTATCATTATTTATTATTTATTATTGTACAAAGTTATAAAATTGCAATTTAAGTAATGAAGCTTGTTGATTATGTTAAATTAGACAGTACAAAGACCATTAAAATAATTCATCCAATTTTAATGTACTAAAATAATTCGTCTATTTAAATTGTTATTTTTACAATTAATAACCTGATTAATGGCATTGAGGAAACCCAATTTTAATGATTTTTGCGACAAAAAATTGAATCTTCGTAGGACGAGATAGAAAAACTTACACAAAAAAAATGGACTTAATAAGTTACTAACAAAAACCAATGAAAAATTTTGAATCTAGAATTTGGTATTAATAAATGAAAAACACAACCTAATCAAGCAATCTGAAATAGTCGTTATAGTCTTGTAATCAATCAATTTTGGAATTTTTTCAAGTCTTGAAATTTGTAAATTTAAATCTAAAAAAATAACTATTATAATCTTCTTCTTTTCTACAAATACTCTTCATAGTTTAAGTTTTGATTAGGTTCCTCACCGTATATGTTTTAAATTTTCTCTAAAATTGCTATTTTTATAATTATTTTTTATAATTCCTTAATGGCACCATTTTCACATTTTTTAAGCGAATATAGCATTTATTTACATAAAGAATTATTAAATAAAAATATAATATTCATATTATTAAATTAAGCTAATTCCATTACAAGGTGCAAATAAATAAATAAATAAATAATATTTTTTATTTAATATTGAAATTATAAAAAAAGTTAGATTTGAAACATCTGACAGCTGACACAGCCACTTATTTGACTACGGAAAATAATACTCTGCATTAAATATACAATATTTACTAGAAACCAAGAGCAAGTAATCGGTCATCTGTCCGAGGTTTCCATCCCCCGGATGCATCTGGGGGATGGAAGTCTTGCCCCTAGCTAATAGTTTGGTCAATCATATTATGTTTGAATTTGAAAATTGAAGACCGTAATTCAATTACCGCAAGGAATTTTAGTTTTATTGGTTAAAATATTTTGTTTGGTAATAATAAAATAGAATTTATGAATTTTATATTTATTTTTAGAATATTATATTTATTATTATTTTTCATTTATAAAAAATTAAGTGAAATTATTTTTTTAGGTGCAAAATTTTAAAATTTATAATATTTTCTAAATATTTTATTCAAATATAACATCAGGAAATCTAAGAAGGGGGTATTTTTTTTTTTGAACAAATGTAGAAAGTTACTATCAAGTTACTGACATATGCTTTTACTGTTGAAAGGAGCTCTGGAACGCGATTATAAGCAAGGGTAGTGCAATAAATATCAGTTCCATGTTATGGCCTTATTAGGTGTGATTCTTGGTTCAATCTAAGTATGCATGTGTTGTGCCTAGAGTTGTTTTGGGGCTCACTTGGATTAAGTCGAGTCAAAGATCAAGAAAATGAAAGGATTTTAAGCTTTAGCTCAACTTTAAATTTATAAAAGATTTAATTCACTTATTAAAGTTCAAATATATAGGTAAAGCTTGGGTTGACCAATGGGTCTATTATTTATATTGTTAAATCAAGAGAACGAATAAATTATATAACTATATAAATTTTGAAATTTTTATAAATTTTCTAATAGTTTCTCATTAATATAATATAATTAACTAACAATCTTATATTTTGTGCATATAATTTAATAAGGAAGTCATGTAAGTCTTTACATGATATAAAATGATGTAAAGAATTTATGCTCTTTCGTATAATTTATTACAAATTATTTTAAGATTTTAATAATTAAGGTTTTATTTTTTATAATTAATAAATTAATTTATAATTTATTATCTTAATCAATAAGTGATAAATTAACCTTCAAAGGTGATTATATTGGAAGAAAAAAGATAGAAGAAATAAAAGACATAAAAGTAAGGTTTAATTGCATAATTTTCATTGAAATTAATGTTGACTTATACATCAAAACATAACAAATAATTAAAAAAAAATTGTAACAATATTTGTAGTAAATCCTTATCACAATTTTGAAGTCCAAAAACATACTTGAATTTAAATTTTATTCCTAAAATTTTGCAAGATCTTTATAACAATTGTTGTAACTAATTTTTCCTATTAATCTTGCAGCAAGTCTAGCTTTTATCATCACTCCTCCTACCTAATTTTGTTGCAAACTCTAATTTCTTCCCTCAAGAACTCAAACTTTGATTTAAATGGTTTTTTTGTCAAGATATTTGTTAATTGAACATTTGTATTGCAATGCACTAAGTTAACTTCATTGTTTCTTTGAACCTTTCTAATAAAGTAATATTTTACTTTTAAATGCTTTGTCCTACCTAAGCTTGTCAAATAGGCTGGCTTATATGTATACAAATCAATTTGTGGCAGGTTAAGTTTGTGATGAGTTAGTTTATACTGTTCGTGTCTAAAATTAATTCAATTTTAAGGGGTTCCAACCTATCAAATTTTACAAGGGATACAAGTTAATTCCCAGATTTTAACTAAGAGTTTATAAACTTTGTAGATATCGGTTGATCCATATTACCTGTATTTCAAAATGAATTTAATTTTTAAAGTCCAAACTTACCAAAAATCGTGGTAGGTCATGGACTAATCCATGAGTTACAACCCATTTTACAACTCTAGGACTCTTGCCATGAAATATTGGATTATTAGAAATTGCTTCATTTTTATTCATCTTTAAATCTATCATTAGCTCTCTCAGCCATAGGGCTTGATTGACTGTAGCAGTAGTTACAACATACTCAACTTCGATTGTGGATTGAGTTATAATTGCCTGCTTTTTTGAATTCTAGCTAAAACAACCTGATTCAAGGCTAGATAAATAGCCACTTATGTTTCTCATATCATTATATGATCTTGCCTAATTATTATTTACATAATTGTACAAAAATAACTTGTTTTTCTTTTCAAACTTCATTCCAAACTCTAAAGTACTTCTAATGTATTTGAGCACCCTTTTTGTAGCCTTATAATACAATTATGCCCTCATAATGCATATGCCTAGATAGTAAACTTATGGAGTATATTATATCAAGCTTTGTTGTTGTCAAATACATTAAATAGCCTATGATACTATTGTATAATCCTTCATTGACTTTCTTACTTTTATGAAACTTGTTCCTATTCTACTTTGTTCTAGTTTCATCTTATAGCTTTGTTAAACTTAACATCTTTGCTTACTATACTCTTTCTTGTCAATGGTTGAAAGATTTTGTAACCTTTGGTGACATTGTTATAACTAACAAAGATTCCATATTTTGCCTTTTGATCTACCTTCCTACATCTAGAACATGGGTGAAACACAAAAAACAAAAAAATATTTAAGTTACTAACAAAGGGTTTGAAATCATTCCAAGCTTCAAAAGGAGTTTTTCCTTTTAATGCCTCGGTTGCTAACATATTTAGTAGAAATATAGCAATATTCATTAACTTCATCCAAAACTCTTTTGGCATTCCCTTTTTCAACAATAAACATTGAGTTATTCTTTTAATTGTTCTATTCTTCATTTCACTAACATTGTTTTATTGAAGAGTATAGGCTGTAGTGAGTTGATATTCAATCTTTGCATCTTCATAAAACTTAGAAAACTTATTAGCTGCGTATCTAGTGCCATTATCAAATCAAATCATCTTAATTCTACAACCATTTTTTATTTTCAATCCTATTTTTAGACTTCCAAAAAGTTACAATAACTTCATATTCTTGTTTGAGAAAGTCAATCTAGCACATTTTGCTATAATCATCAATAAAAGTTATGAAATAGCTACAAAATGCTCTATTTTCTTATGCCATAATTTAACTTGATCCAAAATGCATGGATATGTATTGGATTCAGTCTTTATCTAATCTAGGCAAAAACTTGTGCCCTTCATTTTCATAGAAAATAATACACCATTATTTGAGTTAGTAATTACACTCATTTTATCTTTAAACATAATAAAATAACTTTTCTCCATAAGTTGTCCCACACTTAGCATATTTTAATTAATCCCAAGTACAAGTAATATATTAAAAGTTAATTTTATACTTACTGCTCTTTTTATTGCAATAGTTCCTTTGCCTTTTACCTCAATGAACTGACCATTGCCAATTCTAACTTTTGACACCTTTAACTTGTCCAATTCTTTAAAAAATAACTCATCAAAGGTCATGTGATTAGTGCATCTATTGTCTATCAACTAATAATTACTTGAACTACTTTTTAAGAAATAAATTGCGACAAAAAATTAATCCTCTTATTGTTAATCCACTATTTAATCTTCCTCTTTCTATTTGTTCTTGCACATTTTCTCCATATGTCCTATCTATTTGCATGCCATGTACTGTCTAACAAGTCTAAACCAATAATAGTTTTAAGCATGAGATTTTTTCTTAGAGTAAGGACATGAAGGATATTTGTTCTTGTTGCCTCCATTATAATTGTTTTCCTATTTTTTTTAAAAAAATTTCTTGGTTTCATGTCTTTTTTATTAGTCTTTTTCACTTAAAATGCTCCATTAACTACTTTTTCCTTTCTCTAAGCTCTTCCTTGTTCTTAAGTTTATACTGAATTGAGAAGCTACCAAGGTTATCATTGATAGATTGCTTGATTCTTCAAGTAAAGAGATTAATTATTTAAAATTTTTAGGCAAGGTCACTAGAATTTTTTCTAGAACCTTTCTATCTGAAAATTCTTCTCTTAGCAATTTGATCTTATTAACTATTGTTAATAATCAACATGTGTAGTCTTTTATTACTTTTGTCTCCTTCATCTTTTGCATTTTAAACCTACTTATTTATGGTGTATTAGGCATAAAAATTTAGGTATTTGTAAACGAAGAATAAGAAGCTTTTCTTTATTTGCTGGTGATAAAACAAAAAAATGAGCAATTTTTCAAGTTCAAGACATGCATTTACTTTGTTTTGATGTTTCCCTAATATTCTTTCTTCAAAAAATCCCATGCTTATTTTGTTATTTTGCAATTCATAATCTTTATAAATACTTTTTCCTTTTGATATTGCACAATGAATACAAGTCTTAACCTTGTATCTCTTTCTCCTTTTTCCTTCTATATAATCTCTCATTTCAATTATTGTTAGATTCTCAGGAAGTTCAGGCTTTTCATCTCCTTACACGAAGCCCTATATGTCACTTGCTTCTAGGTAGGATTTCATTTTCACAACCCAAATTTGGTATTGTGAAAATTAGAGGTGTAGAACAGTAATTGCTTTATGACATTTGAGTCCCTATGGTGAAAGCTATGTGTTTATTTATTCATTTATTTATTGGCATATCATTAGATTCACTCATGCATACTTCACAAGTATTTTGAGAAAAAAAGGCTTGGACACTAGTTTATAGGGAGAAAAAAAGATAGATAAAATAAAAGACATAAAGGTTAGGTTGAAATGCATAATTTTTATTGAAACTAATGCTGATATATATAAAAAAATTAAAAAATCATAAAAATCTACAACAAATTCTTATAAGGATTTTGATTTCAAAAAACAAACTTAAATTCAAACTTTATTCCCATAATCTTGCAAGAACTTCATAACAACTCTTACAATTTATTTATCCTAATATTCTTGTTGCAAATCTAGCTTTTATCATCAATTTTGTACACTAGCTTATTAAAAAGAATAAGTTCTAATTTAATAAGTTATATTAAATAATTTATGAGCTACTATCCTTTCAAATTTATTCTTATTCTTTTTATTAACTTAAAATGTCATAAAATATAATTAATTTAATCTTAATATCATCATATCCTTATTTTAAACTAAAAATGTATTAAAATACATATATAAATAAATATATAATATTAAAAATATAATTAATTATATTTTATGTAAGTATATTTCTATTATAAATAATAAGATAAAAATTAAATAAATAAATAAATATGTAAGTTCGTAAATAATAATTAATTAAATGTTAGATATTATATTTTTATTTTGAATATCTTAATTGTATTAGTATAATTTAATTTTTAAATAAATATAAATTATTTAAATTTATATATCTATTTCTATTAATATGTTATTTTATTTCTTTTAACAATTTTAATTAGTTTAATAACTAATTTTGTGAAACACTTCTTATTCAAATAACGAGCTTATCAACTATTAGTTATCAATTAATTTATTAATTAATAATTCACTTATTAGTTAGTTGCATAAAATAGAATCTAATTTTATCCAAGCACGAAAATAATTCTTAAACCTTCTATAAAGAAACATAAAATAGACTACTTTTTATAAAAACATACAAAAATAAAGAAAAGAAACACGTCTGTGTAATATAAAGACAATGAAAGTTGAGATATTTGTTTATAAGAAGCCTTGTCAGGTTATGGCATTGTGCCTATGTAACAGACTATGTGTGCAAGCATGTTTTTGCTCTCCAAAGCTGTATTCGACCACGGTATGAACAATTTCATATTCATCTTCTAAAGATTACAGCCATCATTTTCCTAACTCTTTTTGCTTTCTTATTTGAATGAGAAGCACAAGTTAATTAACTAATCTATCAGTGAGGTTCTTCCATTCTTATTTTTGTTTAATTTTATGGTTTCAAAGTAATGATTTAGTGTTTCTAAGTTGATAATCATGATGAGTTACTATATTATTCTAATATGTCATATGTGATTTTCTATAAGATTTTATTTCTTTAGGTCACAAAGTGGGAATATCCTACTTATAATTTTGATTTAAGATTATTAATTAAAAATTTTTAAACATTTACATGAATGTAATTAAAGGGTTTGAGTTTAACTCAAGCGAGGTTTGAACTTAGCTTACAATATAGGGAAAAATTAGGTTGGTACTATTTATTATAATTTATTGCAATAAGGTATCTTAATCTAACTTTCTTTTATTTAAGTATATCTGTAAATAATAATTTACCACAATGCATAGAAGATAAAATGACACATTTACAGCGCGTCTTGAGAAGAAAAAAATATCAAAATTGAAATCTCTTTTGTCGCATATTAAAATTGAATCATTTTTAATTTTATAAAAATAAAAAAATAAAATATTAAAAACTTATAAGAATTAAAATTAGAGAATTTTTAACTTTATAAAAATTAAATTAATATAAAAAATTTATTACAAATAAAATTTAAAAAAATTATTTTTTAAGTATTAAAATAAATTTTTAGTTAAGATAAAAAATGAATAAGAATTTGAGGGTACAAAATCTTACATAAAATCAAAGAATAGTCTCTTTTTTTTGTCCCTTTTTTTTTTAAATTATCTTGGATGAATTATTATTATATTAAAAATTCAAACAATAATAAAATTATCATTTTTGGAAAAAGAAAATGCAAATAAACACAAAAACAACAATCGGTAAAAAAAGAATTTATTTATCCATTTATTTTATATTTTTTGTTGATGTTACTGTTTGTATACTAAATAGTAACATATTTTTCTTTAGTACTTTGGTTGTTAATTAGACCTAATTTATCCATTTATTTTGAGTTAGAGATTAAATAATAACATACACTTCTTAAGTAGTTTGGTTGTTAATGAGACTTAATTTATCAATTTATTTTAGATTTTCAATCGATGATACTGTCTGGAGATCAAACAGTAACATGCTTTTTCTTGAAAGTTTGGTTGTTGATGAGACTTGATATTTCCTATTATTTGAAGTTTTTAATCGATGTTATTATTTGGAAACAAAACAGTAACATATACTTCTTAGGTAATTTGGTAATGAGATTTGATTTATTTATTTATTTTAAATTTTTAATCGATATTACTATTTCGAGACCAAACAACAATATATTATTGTTTGAAGACCAAATAGTAATATGTATTTCTTAGGCAGTTTGGTAATATGCACTTCTTAACTAGTTTGGTTGTCAATAAGACTTGATTTATCCATTTATTTTGAATTTTTAGTTGATGTTACTGTTTGGAGACCAAACAACATATTGCTGTCTAGAAACTAAATAGTGACATACTCTTCTTTAACAATTTAGTTATTAATGAGACTTGATATTTTCTATTATTTGGTATTTTTGATCGATGTTATTATTTGAAAATTAAATAGTAATATACTCTTCTTTAACAATTGAGTTGTTAATGAGATTTGATTTATTCTTTTATTTTAAGTTTTTAGTTAATATTACTATTTGATCTATAAATAGTAACACGTTATTTTTTTAATAGTTTTGCTGTTAATGAGAATACATTTATTTGATTATTTTAGATTTTCGGTTAATTTTATTATTTCGAAACTAAATAATAATATGCTATTTTTTAGCAATTTAATTGTTAATGAAACCTAATTTATCCATTTATTTTGATTTTTGGTTAATGCTACTGTTCAAATACTAAACAATATGTTACTATTTGATTTACAAATAGTAATATATTGTTCTTTGATACTTTTGTTATTAATGAGATTTGATTTGTCTATTATTTTGAATTTTTGGTTAACGTTATTGTTTGGAAACAAAATAATAATATGTTAGTCTTTAGCACTTTTATTGTTAATGAGACTTAATTTATCTAGTTATTTAAATTTTTAGGTGATGTTACTATCCAAATATCAAACTATATATTATTATTTTATTTGTAAATAATAACATGCTATTCTTTGGTAGTTTTGTTATTAAGAAAGTTATTATAACACTATTGGACACTAAAAGAATTGAGAAGCAAAAGTTTGATGTTGAATTTGAATGAATTTGAATTAAAAAAAATGAGGTCAAAGTTAGTTAAACGATAAGAAAATGAAGAAAATTTGATAAAAGTCATTAAGAAGGTCTTTTTTTCGCAAGCCAAAGCAAGCAAAACGCCTTTAGCATTACAGGCGCATAAATCTTAAAAAGTTTGATGAAATCGATATATAATTTGTCCTAATAGGACAACTGAGTGTAAAGTTATAGTCATTCAAAGTTTTAAACTCAATCTATACGTTTTTTGTCAAGTAGACCCTATCGAAATTAAATTTTCTTGTTTTTTATTGAAAGATCATAGAAAAATAAATAAAAATAAGTGGTCATATATAAAAATTAATTAACTAATCATGGAGTTATATCTTTTTAAAATTCTTAATTCATAACCGTATTCTCATGGTTAAAAAAGAAGTATTTTGGGAAGATAATAGTAATAATTTATAAAATCGACATCTATTTAAAATAAAGATTAATATTAGCATCTCTTTGAAAAGAAATTCAAAAAGTGGCATTATAGTATAATTTACTGTTCAATATATAAAAATCCAATTCATTTAATAAATTTAAACTCATATCCCAATATAATAATGCGGGTTAATGACTATTAGATTAAGTCCAATAAACCCCCATGCCTTTTAAGCTATGGACACTTGTGGTAATTCACCAAAGTTATTAATGCGAAAAAGGTAGTGCCTGTAATGTCCTGAATTTTTAATTCTATCATTTGAATCTCTAAATTCTGAGGCTATAGAAATGAAGAGCACGTTTGAATTAGCTTGGTGGGTGAATCTTAAGTTGAAAGGAATTAAGTGTAAGGGTAATTGAAATTTTGAAGGAAAAAGGATAGTAAGAAAAGAATTAATTTTCCTAAACAGTATAGATGATCAAAGGAGGTTAGAAAATCCTAAAAAGAGGAGTTGTCTAAGTCTGACAATATAAGAAATTTTAAACAGATAGAAACCCTATGGACTAAATTGCAAAAGTACAAAATCGGGTGTGGTTAAAGTGTGAATAACCAAGAATTTGGGATCTAATATGAATAATCAAGAACTTGGGGTGTAATATGTAATTTTATTTAGTGTGACCAATAGACACATGACAAGTGTCATTATTAGAAAAAAATGATAAGAATAGCCTTACTAATTGGTGAAAAAGGACTAAAATACCCTTGAAAATTTAAAAAATGATCAAAATACCCTTGAAGCTTTATGAAAACTCTTTCTTCTTCTCCATTTCACCTTGAAGCCGTAGACTACCTCCATGAAAGTACCAAAAACGTGCAAGAGAGAGAAGGAAGAGAGAGAAAATTTCTTTTGGCTTTTTCACTCAAAAATAGTGAGAATTAGGCTTAGGTGTAGAAGAGAAAGTTGCTCCTCTCATCAAGCTCTATCTATTGGTGTATTTATATTGAAGAAACCTCAAGTTTGATCAAGTTTGGTGAGCTCTAAGTGAGGATTTTCAAGTTGCACCAAGAGGTAAAAATGTTCTCCTCTAAAAGTTCTTTAATGTACTTTTTTTAGTTTCTTAAAATTTTGATGTTGGTGTGGTCAAAGGTTGTTGACCATGGAGTTTTGGATGATTTGAGTATGTTTAATGATGTTTTGGATGTTATTATGTTGATATATGGCTTTGGTTTGGTGTAAAAACAACAAGAAATCATGATGTATACACTAGGGTTTTAGAGGCATAATGGTGCATGTATGGATTTGGCATGATTTGTTTGGAATTTGGCTAAATTGATGAAATTAGAATGATTCTTATGAATTATGAAGCCTATGGAAGATGAAATTTTGAATTATGAAAGTGTGTGTGAAACTTCCCTTTTGAGAAGCCAAAATTGTGATTATGGAAAAGAAGGAGGGAAGGAGATTTAGCCATTTAAATTGTGTTTTTGGAAGATTGGAATAATGTATTACAATGAAATTTAAGAGGTATTGGAATGTACATTAAAATTTAGGTCACTTCCTTCATGGTTTGGTGTATGTGGAGAAAATGAAGAATGCATGAAGTTTAAGAAAAATGATGATGTTCTAATAAGAACTATGATGTGTATTTATGTAGATTAAGAAGTGACAAGTTAAAAAGGCAAGGGGAATTGTAAAGAAGTATTTAAGTGAGGGTCAAAGAATCATCTCTATTGGAAGTTTTTAAAAGGTAGCTAACTTTATCCTTAAACTCTGTTTTTCATTTATGTGTTTTCTGTATTTTATGCCATTGTATGGAATGTATATGACATTGATGTGCATAAAATTATTGTATATGGTACCTATGACTCGAGTACTCCAAGAAGATAGTGAGATTGCTGTGTGTGAGGCCTATGGCCCGAGTTTCCCGAGAAGACAGTGAAATTGCTATATATGAGGCCTAGGTACGACTATCTGTGATGGTCATCTTGATATCTTTATGAGTCCTTAAATGGACTTGATGATTGCTATGTGTGATGCACATTTCTTACAATGGTATGGAATGAGATGATAAATGATTAATTGATTTTGAAATGTATGTTTTATTTGCTTAAGGATTTGGAATGGCTTGATATATTTTTATGGTAATAGCTAACTACTGGGAAACTTTGTTTCTTATGTTTCTATATTGTTACTAACCATTCCAGGTGATACTTCTAAAGGCTCTCATGATAGAGGAAAATGATATTTTGAAGTTGTATTGTAATGTTCCTAGAATTTGTGATGTTAGTATGTGATGGATATATATTTTTTTGTAAGTTGAATTTTTTGTATAATTATATGACCCTTGCCTATATTGTATGAAATACATGAATTTGAGGTATTGTGAGCTAGTTTGGAGTATAAGGCAATTTAGTATGCAATATGTGTGAAATTGGAAATGATCAAATGAATAGTAAATGACCAAATGAACAGTGAACTCGTAAGCAGCAGGTTAAGTATGTTTGCAGGGACTTTTAGTGGAGTTTTAATGCTCAAAAAATTATGAGAAAATTCAGGGATGAACCTTACATACTCAATGAACACTGTGCCAAAATTTAGCCTAAAATAAGTTTATTTACTATGTGAATTTATTACACGTTTTGGTCTCCCTTGTTACCGTTACAGTGTAGAGAACTAATTGTATCTCAGAAGGAGTAAATGGATGATTTTTTATTTGAAAATTTTATAGAAAGTATATAACATGTTAATAAAGTCCCATATCAAATTTGAGCTTATTCGGAGTTGATTTACCCCTTGAAATAAGGGTATACTTTTACAGTTGTGAATTCTGGACAGCACTGGGACAGAAACATTTTGCTGTGAGTTTTGAAAAGCCTAATGATGTCTAAATTATGTCAAATTTTTACAGGATGAATTTAACATGTGAAAGGTTCATAGAATTTAATTTCATGATTTTTGGAGTTCTGCAAAGTAGTTTTTCATATTTTTGAAGTTGGTCCAGTAATTCTGGAAATGAGCAGAAAATTTCTGAAACTCAAAATCCGTAATATTTTATTTCGCAGAATCTTAAATTAGCTTCAAAAAAGCCTAATTGTAAAATAATTATCTATTTAATGAGAATTAAGGTATTAATAAGTAAGGGAGCTACAATGCGCTACTAGGATTGCAGTCGTAAACCAATGATGCTTCGGACGCCAATAGCATAAGTAGTCATGGTGAAAATTGAAGCGATGTACTTGATGGCTGTTTTCCAGGAACTACAAATCCATTGATGGCTACATAGAAAAGTAAACGGAGTTATTTTCGACGAGCTACAAATCAATTATATATTATCTTATTGTATTTTATTTTTTATTATGTTATATTATTTATTATTTATTACTATTTATTATTATATATATCTATATTAAACAGAAGAAACACAATTTTATTTTCCCTTGTTTTATTATTTTCCTAAATGATGTAGCTTATTCAAGGCTTAAGAAATTTTGGTTTCCCGCCAAATATTTCTTGCATTTTTTATTTATATATTTATTTACTTTTACATAAATTTTTTATTTATTTTATTACTTCATTATATTATATACATGTTACCTTTTTTATTTATTTTATTAGATATTTTTATTTATATTTGTATTATTTACTATTTTAATACCAATATCACAAATATAATATGATATATTTTATTTTTATATGAAAATATTTTATATAAATTAAAATTTTGATTTAATTAAATTACTTAATTAAATACTTTATTTTTATTTTTTATATTACTTTACAACTCACCTTTTTTCATATTTTTTAATTCCATTGCAGGTTTTTTTTCTTTTCTCCTTTTTTTTATGTTTAAAGCTATTATCTACGATACAAATATTAATATTATTAAGAAGCATATAATTTATTTTTATTCTAAAAATATTTAAAATAAATTAAAATTTTTAATTAAATTGAATTAATTAACTATATATTTTAATATAAATCTTATATTACTTTACAACTTACTCATTATTTTTAACTGTTCAACTATATGTATTTTTCTTTTCTTTTCATATCCATTATTATTTACGATTTAGATGTTAATGTCACATAATAATATACATATATCATGATATATTTAATTTTGTTGTAATTATATTTTAGATAAGTTAAATTTTGGTATAAAATATATTATATTATTTAATCAAAATATATAAAAACTAAAATCAAATTTACCTATTGAAAATTTTTCTATATTATCTTAATATCAATTCTTAAAGGTTATATTTTGTCTAAAAATTAGATTTTGTTTCCCACTTTTTTATTATTTTCCTAAATGATGTGTCACTTGTTCAAAGCTTAAGAAATTTTAGTTTCCTGCCCAAATGTTTCTCGCTTTTTTCTATTAATATATTTATTTACTTTTACATAATTTTTTATTTATTTTATTACTTCATTATATTATACACATATTTCTTCTTTTTTTATTTATTTTATTGTATATTTATATTATTTACCATTCTAATGCTAATATCATAAATATAATATGATATATTTTATTTTTAGTATGAAAATATTTTATATAAATTAAAATTTTAATTTAATTACATTACTTAATTAAATATTTTATTTTTATCTTTTATGTTACGCTCCAACTCACCTATTTTTTTTCTATATTTTTTAATTTCATTGCTTGTTTTTCTTCTCTTTTTTGTGTTTAAAGCTATTTTCTACAATACAAATATTGATATCATTAAAAATTTTATATTTAATATTTTTACTAAAATATTTAAAATAAATTAAAAATTTAGTTAAATTACTTAATTTCATATTATTTTATAACTTATTCATTACTTCTTTCTTTTGCTCAACTATATTTTCTTTTCTTTTCTTTTCTTTTCTTTTCTTTTCTTTTCTTTTCATATCCATTATTATTTGCAATTTACACGTTAATGTCATATAATAGTATAAATATGTCATGATATATAAAATTTTGTTTCAATTACATTTTAAATAAATTAAAATTTTAATATAAAATGTATTAATTGTGCAATACATTATTTAATCAAAATATCTAAAAATTAAAATCAAATTTATCTATATAAATTTTGTCTCTATTATCTTGATATCAAATTTTGAATATTATATTTTAAATTAAATATATACTAATTGTTAACATTTTATAATTCATGCATTGTTTCACTAACTTCAATCTACATTATTACATATTTTTTTATACTCACTTATATTATTTACAGTTTAGACAATAATATCACTTAGCAGGATTGGTATAACATATTAAAATTATTAAATAGTATAAATATAATATAATATATTTTTATTAAAAATACTTTAAATAAGTGAAATTTTAATTTAATTGTGTATTCTTTAATTATATATTTTATTTTCATGCTTTTGCTTATTTACTCTTCTCTTCATACTATTTCTTTTTTACTATGTGAGTCAATTACTTTTTTTATCTATTTCGTTTTGTTTATATAATTTAGATGCTAATATCTATTATTTATAATCTATCAATTAAATATTTATCTTTTTTCCCATATTCATTTATTTTATTATTTAATAGTGATATGTCAATTTTACTAAGTAGAATAAATATAATATTTTATATTTTATCTTTATTACAAAAGCATTTAATAAATTTAAAATTTTAATTTCATTTTAATTAATTTAAAATAATTAAGTGCATATTTTATTTTTAACTCATATATTGCTTTTCAAATTTCTAATTATTTCTCTTCTTTTTTATTTGACTCATTGTTTTTTTTTTCTTCTTTTTTTATATTCACTCACATTATTTATAACTTGGACATTAATTTCACAAATAAATATATAGGCAATAAGATATATTTTATTTTTGTTATAAAATCATTTAAAAGAAGTTAAAGATCTAATTTAATTGAATTATATTTTTAACTCCTATATTATATATTTTGCAATTCACTCATTATTTCTATTCATTTTCTTAGAGAGATTCTATATTTTTTATTTTTTATTTTTTTACAATTTAGATGCTAATATCATTAAGAAGTATAGATATAATACCATATATTTAATTTTACAATAAAATATTTTAAATATATTAAAAAATAAATATACAATGTATCAATTGAAATAATTAATTTTATATTTTATTATTTAATAAAAATAATTGAAAATTAAAATTAATTTTTAAAATTTTATCAATGGGTTCATGATATCAATTTTAAGTACTATATTTTAAGTTAAATATATATTAATTTAAAATCTTTCAAACCTTTCAAAATTGTGCACTATTTTATTTTATTTTTATCTATTTCGTTGCACATTTTTTTCTATTTACTTCTATTATTTATAGTTTAGTCAAAACTATAACTAAATAGTGTAGATACAATATAGTATAAAAATATATTTTTATTATAAAAATATATTTTTATAATAAAAATATTTTAAACAACTTATAATTATAGTTTAATTATTTTTTTAAATACATATTCAATTTTTAACTCTTATACTACTTCACAATTCTTCCATTATTTTTTTTATTTGATCTATAGCATTTTTTTCCTTTCTTCATTACTACTATTTTTGTTTATAATTTAGATATTAATGTCACTAAAAAGTGTATACATAACATGATATACTTAATTTTTTTATTTTCATTTTGAATAAGTTGAGAATTTATCTTAATTGAATTACTTAGCTATATATTATATTTTTAAATCTTATAATAGTTTATAGTTTATTCATTATTTCTCTTTTTTAATTTGTTTCATTGCATATTTTTCTTGTTTTTATATTCGTTACTTTTATTAGAAATTAGATGCTATTATCACCATAATTAATATAAATATAGCATATTATATAATTAATTATATTATAAAAATATTTTTAAAAATTTAAATTCTAATTCAGATATTATTAATCGAAGTATATAATTATATATTCTATTTTTTAACAAAAATATAAAACTTAAATTCAAATTTATTTAATTAATTTTTTTGGTATATTATTTATATTGATTTTCAAGTATTGTATTTCAAGTCTTTTGATTTAGGGAAGAGCTTTCAAGGATCCCTTTTTCTTTTGAAAGATATATAAATAAAATAGTTAATTTCTTGATATTAAAAAACCCAAATAATTTTTCAATGCATCATTTTTGGATCCAATAAAATTCATAAGTGTAGGCATCAATTGATATTTTTATTTTTTTACAACTCACACAATATTTTTTTATTTTATGTATTTCATTCTATTTTTGTTTACTTTATATATTTATAACTTAAATACTGATATTATTGAATGGTATCAATATAACACAAAATCTTTCATTATAATTTTTCATTATGATATATATATATATATATATATATATATATATATATATATATATATATATATCATATTTTTTAACTCTTATATCACATTTTAAAATTTATTAATTTCAAATCTAAATATATTACTATAAAATAAAGATGATAAATTAAATTTTAATTTTTTTAATTTTTTATAATATATTTTGTATTCTTGTGTAAAAAAAAATAAACACTCATGCATATGCATAAGTTTAAAAGCTAGTATATATATATATATATATATATATATATATATATATATATATATATATATATATATATATATATATATATATATATTGGTTATTCAATGGGGTCTAAGCCTTTCATAAAAAAAAAAAGATTATAAATTAACTAGTAAAGGTTGGAAACGTCAAGAATATTATCAATGAGTAAAATATCCAACTCTCTTGGAGGCCTATGCAACACCAAGAGCTCCATTTATTGATTCAAACTAAAAGAGACTAACCAATTTGTACATTTACTCCTTTCCTTATATGTATGTCGAATTATTTCCAATCCTAATTTAAAAGATTAAAACATTTCAAAATAAAATGTTTTATCTTGTTAGCCAAGATAGAGATAACCAATGGAAAACACCCATAACTCAACCACAAAAGATGAACAAATGCTCAACTTATAGGTAAAACCCACAATTCATATCCCTTGATTGATCCCTTATTAGTTTACTACAATTAGCAACTTTTAATTTAAATTTAAAAGCTCTATCAATGTTAATCTTTAACCAATCCTTAGGAGGAGAATTCTAATGAATATTCAAAATAGTTTCTCCTAAAGATTGTTGGTTAGTATTTTGGAAAAGTAAAGCTTCTTTTATATAAGTCACATACTCTAAAATGAACCCATAAATATTATTTGACTTATGAAAATTCTACTTAAATAAATGACTATTCCTTCACCTCTAATTCTACCAAATTGTAATACCCCAATAAGAGGCCAATGAAAGTTATTATACCTTCCTACTTGTTTAAAATTTAGCTTAAATTAATCTTTCCCTTCCACTTTAAAAAAATAAGGCTTTATATTTAACATCTAGTGGTGTAAACTCTAAACCAAACAACCTTTACTTGGCTGCAATCTTTAAAAGCATGCATCATATAATACAAAAATTACAAATAAATAAAGTTACTACTTTAAAATCATATTACCTTGTTTGTCTCCTTATAACTAATCTTGGGCACACATCAATGCTTCCAATGTATGAAAATGAAGTCTACTATAATGAGCAGACAAAAACCCCCTACTAATACTAAAAGTTGACTTTGAAGCAATAGTGGAGATAGGAATACCCTAGAAATCTCTAGCAATTCTTTGCAAGATTGGGTATTTAAGCCTATTTGATTTCCACCAAGCTAAGATATCAAATTCTTCATCTGAAACAATAGGTAAAACTAGCTTTTCCAAATAGAAGTCTAATTTTGACTTTACACATGCTGTGATAGAATTTTGATAGACAAATTAAGCAAAATTACACTTCCAATCCCTTTTTTTTCTTGTAATGGTTAAATTTGTTAAAGTTGTGGTTGGCTTATTTGAATGACCATTCCTTTTTTTTAGATTGATATTTCTTCACCAAATCTTGATAAAAGATTTGCACCTTTTGTATTTCATATGGAGCTTCATATCTATAATGGCCCTGTCGTTAATAGGTAATATAGAATCGTTATAGCATAAGAATACGGCTAGATAGTTTTGATATGAACTTAGGATTACCTTAAATGGCCTTAAACTATTTCTTTTTCAACTTGTTGAAAGGATTTAATTTAATTTATACTCTTGTTTAGCTTAATTTCATAAACAAAGGTGAGTCTATTAGAATTTCAAAAATTTTTCTAAGTCTGAGTGCCTTCCTTGGAGGGTTATATGAAATATGTATTATTTGAAAATAAAAAAATTTTGATAATTATTCCTCTTGTATTTTTACATCAAAGAGTGATTTTTAATAAAATTTTAGAGACCTAAAAGGATTATTTTGAGAAGACGCTATTTTTAAAATTTTTCAAAATTCGACATTTTAAACTAAAACCTAAAATCTAGATTTTGATTCTTTGGAGTTTTAATTTTTTTGAATTTTTTTGAATCAATGGCAGAAATTTAAATAAGTTGCTGAACCCGTGACTCAGTGTGCTGAAACCCTGACCCACTGACTTGCCCAGTAACAGACACAAACCTGCCCAGCAACCTAGATCCGATTTAAAGAAACCTTAACCTGAACAAAAATATGAGACACAACAGCAGTAACATTAGAACAGAACACACGTATTCCCTTCCTTCTCAGCTCACTTTTTCTTCTTCCTCCTCTTCCACTTATAGATACATGAGACAACTCCCTTTTCTTCACATTTCTACATGTTTTCTTCCATTTTCTCCCTATTTTCCCCTTTTTCTTGTTGTTGTTTCTAAATAATAAGATTTTTGAAGGTTTTGGATAGAAGCTCTGAATTTTCTTCTCTTTTGCTTAATAAGGTAATTCTCAAGCTTCATTATCTTAATTAGGAGTTAGAATAGCTTAAATTAATTAGTAGATAGTAAAGGTTAGATTGTTTTAGGGTTATGCATATAGTGTGGAATTTGGGGGTATTGTAATAGGGAGCTTGATAATGTAATTAGGTGTTGATTTATGTTTGAATTGTGTTTTGATTGCTTGCTCAAGGTCAAGGAATACTTCCTAGTGGCATTGGTGGTTCAAGAAGTAGGAAGAAATTAACTTGAGGATTTTAGCTATTTTTTGAGTAGATAATATGTATTTCTATATTTTTATATATTTTTCAAATTTCTCTATACTTTGAAATATTAATTTTAATTAATTTATTAATTATCATTACTTTCTATGCATTTTAGTTCCATATATGTGTAAAGCTCTAGATACTCTTGGGACAAGCACTTTAAATTTTTCTTAAGCTATAATGATTAAGAATGATACTAAAATGACTCTATGATGAGAAAATTAATTTTTTTGAAATGGTGTATTGTTAGAACTTATTTTGTAATACTCTTTGAAAGATTGTTGTGGATAAAGTGATAATATATTAAAGTTTCATGTATGTTGTAAAAATTAATTTTTGAAGAGTTTGGAATGATATGATATTAGAGATATTGATTACCATGATTAAAAGCCTTGGTGAACTACACATAGTTGAAAAGAGTATGGTTTGAGATTGTTTTACACTGTAACCTGTTTCAAACTCAAGCAGGCATATACCTAACACACAAATACTAACTTTTCACATACACAAAGTTCCATACGGACTTTCTCATTTTTCAACATTTACCTGTTAAATCATATATATATTAACATAAAATCCATATCGTTTGGTAACCAAATAATCTTTTGCAAATATAACAAAATGCATATATATAAGTCTATAGAAACATGCCTTGCCTATGGGTTTAATGGAGCACATTTAAGAGTATTCAAAATTTACAATTTTAAAAAAAAATACATAAAAATTTTACATCAAGCCCACACGAACAAAGTGTGGCTCACCACAAAAGAATGCTCATCTCTCTCTAAGGAGCTATAGACGATGGACCTAGAGCTAAGTCTCTATTTGAAAAATATTACAACAAAAAAAGTGAGTCGTGGACTCAGTGAATAGATAATATGAATTTTCAACGGAAATGGGACAAGCCATAGCACGAGCTTTTCCTTAAAAATAGTTAAATAACTTTTAACTATCAAAAGATATCAGAAGAGTTATGCAATCATATTTGACAAAATGACAATTGAAATATCCCTTAGAAGTAAAATATTAAAACATAAGTTTCAAGTTAAGAAGTAGATAATAGATTCTTGAATCATGAGAAATTATCATAGATATAGAATCATGGTAAAAAAAATTTCAATATAACATATTCATGATAAATAAGTAATCATAATTAAAGTTAACGAGTTTTAAAAATACATAAACTACCAAAATCACACTTTAGGATGGGAGATTTCTAATTATGATTAACAAACATGAGCATTCCACTCATGAATTAATACTTTTAAAAGAGCTCTCAGCTCTAAGGTAACCTATCAAGTTACCATAAACCAATCCATATGTGTTGACTGACACACGAGGTTAGGGGTTCAAACCAAGGTGCACCAAGACTAATGTCATCACTATTGTTCCCTTAATTTTCGATCATGACAATATCCATACATAAGAGGGAAAAAATAACTCAACAACATCATTATATATTTAGGATGTAAAACTATGCCTACTACTATCATTACATTAATCTTACCCCAATATTTATCAAACTCATTAATCATATAGAAAGCCATATCTCTAATAATATCATCAAAACTTAGAAGCCATTCTTTCAATGACAACTTGATTTCACAAATCTTTGGAAAATAAATATTTGTAGTTGGATACATGGTACCAGAGAATAATTTAGTGACATTATAAAACAATTATAACTTTTCACATATTTCTTTTGCCATCTTCCAATCATCATCAATAGGTATATTTTTTAAGTGAGGAGTACAAAGTTTCATATGATCAAAGACATCTTGATATGGAATAGCCACTAAAAGTATTAAATAAGTATAGTTCCATGTAGTTCTACAATCAAGTGCAAGCTTCTTTGAATGAGGAACATCGAGTTAGTAACAAGTTTCTTTAAATTTCTCTTCCTTTTTAGTGTGGCAGACCAATATGCAACACTTGATTTGATGCTTTCAATAGCCTCAGATATTATTGACAATTCATCTTTCACAATTAAATTTAAAATATGAGCATAACATCGCATATGAAATAATGGCCCACCTAAAATAAATCGAGATGGAGGAATCTTTATAAACATTAACTAAACCATTGCATTATTGGTGCTAGAATTATCAACAGTGATAGTTGATAATTTTCTATCCAAATTTTAGTTTGACAAACATTCTACCAAAGCATCATAAAGAACCTCAGCAGTATGTGGTGTAGGCACATAAATGAACCTAAGGGGCATATAACATATATGAATAAATTACTAAAGGAAAAAATAAATATATATATAATAAAAGTTATCATTGCTATAGGTTAGTGATTTCCTCAAAATTTGATTTTGTAAGCACTAGGAATCATTAATATAGTGTGTAGTGATTGCCATATAACCTTTATTTTAATTTCTAAAAGTCCATATGTTAGTAATAATGGTAATTCGACTATGAAGCTTTGCTAGTATACACATGATCTTTATTTTCTTGCTTAAAATAATCTTCAAAATGTCACTCTTAATTATGTTGCAAGAAACTAATTTAAATAAAGGTTGAAGACAAGAGGTAAATTTCTAAAACCAATGTACTAAACCATCGAAAATGGATACTCATGCAAGATTATCATTGCAGTAAGTTCTTTTCTAGCAACCTCTTAATTGAGTGTATAGTTTCCAACCATAATTGATTCACCTATAACTCTACTAGAACTTGATTTAGGTATAGTTCTAATTGTGGATTATTTTGGTCCTCTTACTTTTCAAAGGGGATATCTTCAAATGTGATCATGTAGATATGATGTATCTATTTTTGTCTCACCTCCAAGCTTTTTCTTGCAATGTTTGCAAACTACTTTCTATTGCCCATCTATATTTTGCCTATGAAAATGCTCCCAAGCTCTCAATTTTAATCCATCTTTGTTTGGGCTAGTGAATCCTTCTGGATTTTTTGCATTATCTTTATCAACATTAATGGATTCTGATTCATGTGACTTTTTTAGTTCAAAATCAACACTAGTAGGAGATACTTTTGGTTGGATTTGATTGCCTTCAATAAGAGTGTCAAGTTAATTTCTTGAAGATATTTTGGTTGAATGCAATAATAAAAATTTAGACAAAATGAGAAAATGAAGATGCATAGCAACATAACAATATAGCAACATAGCAAAATGACAATACAACAATTGAAAGAATTGAATAAATTTAGATACCTAAATTGAAACATATAACAATTGAATGGAAAAAAAATAAGAATTTGGACAAAATGAGAAAATAAAAATGCATAGCAACATAGCAATATAGCAACATAGTAGCATAACAACACAATGGAACCACAGCATAACAATTGAAGGAAATAAATAAATTTATATACCTAAATTAAAACACATAGGAATTGAATGGAAAAATAAGAATTTGGACAAAATGAAAAAATAAAAATGCATAACAATACAGTAACACAAGAACATAGTAAAATAATAACATGACAATTGAAAGAAACAAATGAATTAGATACCTAAATTGAAACACATAGCAATTGAATGGAAAAATAAGAATTTAGACAAAATGAGAAAATAAAAATGCACAGTAACATAGCAGTATAATAACATAGCAATTAAAAGAAATAAATGAATTTAGATACCTAAATTGAAACACATAGCAATTGAATGAAAAAATAAGAATTTAGACAAAATGAGAAAATAAAAATGCATAGCAACATAGCAATACAACAACATGGTAGCATAGTAGCATAGCAACATAGAAAAATAACAATACAATAATTGAAAGAAATAAATGAATTTTGATACCTAAATTGAAACACATAGCAATTGAAGGGAAAAATAAGAATTTGGACAAAATGAGAAAATAAAAATGCACAACAACACAGCAACATAGCAACACAGCAAAACAGCAATATAATAATTGAAAGAAATAAATGAATTTATATACCTAAATTAAAACACAGGAATTGAATGGAAAAATTAGAATTTGGACAAAATGAGAAAATAAAAATGCATAGCAACACGACAGTGCAACAACATAATAACACAGTAGAACAACAACATAGCAATTGAAAGAAATAAATGAATTTAGATACCTCAATTGAAACACATAGTAATTGAATGGAAAAATAAGAATTTAGATGAAATAAGAAAATAAAAATGCACAACAACATAGCAGCGTGGGAGCGTAGTAGTATAACAACACAGCAAAATAGCAACATAACAATTGAAAGAAATAAATGAATTTAGATACCTAAATTAGAATATATAACAATTGAATGGAATAATGAGAATTTGGACAAACTGAGAAAATGAAAATGCATAACAATATAGGACTATGTAACATAGTAATATAGCAATATATCAGAATAGCAACATAGCAAAACAGTAAAACAACAATTGAAAGAAACAAATGAAATTAGATACCTAAATTGAAACACACAACAATTGAATGGAATAACATGGATTTGGAAAAAATTACAAAATAGGGATTTAAGGTTTACACAGTAGCATAATAACACAGCAACATAACAGCACAAACCATTAAGCACAATAAAGCTAAGCAGTAAGCAGAGTAACTTTGAAATACCTTTCCTTAAGTCCAAAAATGGAATGGAAAATGATGAATTCATACCTTAATTGCAACAAAAAGATGACAGCGGTGTTGCTGCTTCTTATAGGTCACTTTCCTTTCATTAGTGTTGCTGCTTCTTCCACTGGTGTCTTTGCTTTTTTCAGATGGCATCGTGCAGCTTCTTACACAACTCCTTGGAGATGCACAATATGTTACCTCTTTGGTTTAGTGCTGTTTGCTTTTCCTTTCTACATTGGTTGCTAGAGAAATGGTAAGAAATACTAGGGCATTAACTTTTCTAAATTTTATTTATACTCTTTCCTTTTTTTTAATTTACATATAATAATTAAATTAAAAAATTACAAATAACATTATTAAAATTTATTTTCAATTGTTAAATTACTAAAAAGTCCATATAATATATATATACATGCATCAGGTATAAGGATAAAAATGTAATATTAAAATTGTAAAGCTTTATAAGGCAAATTACATTAATACTGCATCTGTCCCGAAATCTGCTTTAGATGTAAAATCTACTCTGCACCTTCTTTATGAGGCAAATTTTCCTACCATGTTTACGTTTCGTCTGAGCAAAATCCGCAGGGTAACCATCCATCCTAAAATTTTGCCATCCCTATTGTAGACACTAATTTTTTACCTTAAAAATTTGAACTTACTGATTGGTAGTGGCTTTGTAATTTTGGCAGTGGCTTTGTGAACAAGTCTACTAATAAATCTTGTCACTTGTAATAGACTAAAATAAGTTCACCATTCTACTGCACCTCTATTAGAAACTAAAGTTTGACATTAAAATGTTTAGTTTTCTTATGAAACATTGGATTGTTTGAGATTGCAATTGCTACTTGGTTGTCAATAAAGATCTCTATCTCATCTTGCAACTCCATATTTAGATCTCTTAAAGCAATTTTCAATGTTAGAACCTAATTTACTGTAGTTGTCACTATTATGAATTCAACCTTAACAGTATATTGTGCTACAATCTCTTACTTCTTCAAAGACCATGAGAAAACTCCTAAACCTAGGTTGAAAAAATATCTTAAAGTACTTTTCATGTTATCAATAGATTTAGCCCAATCACTGTTTGAGAATGCTCATAGCATAATCAATTATACCATTAATATATCTTAATATTCTTTTTGTAGCTCTTGAATGCATTTCACCGGTAGAATGTATAAATTGAGATAAAAGACTTACAACAAATAGAATATTTGGCCTTGTTATGGTAAGATACATAAAAAACCTAATCAGGCTTCTATAATAACCTTTATTAACTTTATTAGCATCATCATTCTTGCACATCTTCTCTTTTTCATTTATTGTGTGTTTACTAACTTGCATTCCTCCATCTAAATTTTTTTAATATTTCCTTTACATATTTTTTTCTAGCAAATGAACAATTCATTTTTCCTTTTTTTGACTTCAATTCCTAGAAATTAGGTCATAAGACTAAAGTTTGTCATCTTAAAAACCTGCATCATTTCTTGCTTAAACTCCTTAACTAGCCTTGTATTATCTCCAGTCACCAAAAAATCATTAACATAAAGGTACATTATGAGAAAATTATTTTCCTTGCATTTCACATACACAGTTAACTTTGAAAAGGTTTTTTCAAAACTTAGGCTGATCAAATATTCATCTATCCTACTATACAAGGCTTTTAGTGCTTGTTTTAAGCCATAGAGAGCCTTTTTAAGTAGGTAGACTTTATCTTCTTCACCTTACTTCAAAAATCCCTCTAGTTGCTCAATATATATTTCTTCTTGTAGCATTCCATTTAAAAAGGTTCATTTAACATCTAGCTAAAATACTTTCTATTCTTTTTATGTTACTATTGCTAGCACTAATCTAATTTTGTCTAACCTAGCAACAGGAGTAAAGGTATTAGAATAATTAACATGAAAAATTTATGCATACCCTTCAATTACAAGCCTAGCTTTGTATTTATTGATAGAGCAATCAGGATTAAACTTTGTTCTAAATACCTATTTTACTCTTATGACTTTTCTATCTTTAGGCTCGTTAACTAACTTTCATGTTTTATTTTTTTGAATCATTGATAGCTTTTCCTCTATTGCTTTCCTCCAGTTTGGATTATTAATAGCTTTTTTATTGCCACTAGATTCGTATATTGCTACATGGCATCTTTGATAAATGTTTGAAAGTGGTCTAGTGCCTTTAATTGAAGGCTTATCTTTCAATTCATTCTGCCGTTAGTCTATTATTTTCTCTTTAGAAATAGATCCAATTGTTTTTTATAGATTCTTTCAGTCCTATTGCTTATTGAAGTGCGTGTCTCTAGTGACTGTTATTTTTTTTGTTTATGGATGATACACTTTGTAGGCTTTTGAAATTGAACTATAACCCACAAAGATGCTTGGAATTTCCTTCTTGTCAAGCTTGTCATGCTTAACTTATAGAACATGTGCAAAACATATAAAGCTAAATATTTTAAGAAAACTTAATGAAGGTTTATACCCATACTAAGCCTTAAATGGTGTTTTGTCTTCTAAAGCTTTGGTTAGAAGTCAATTTTGCAAAAAAATTATTGTGTTGGTTGCTTCTGCCTAAAATTATTTAGGCAACTCCTTTTTATATAGCATACATCTTACCATTTCCATTATCAATTAATTTTTCCTTTCATTAACTCCATTTTGTTCTAAAGTGTAAGGAGCTATGAGTTGATATTCAATGCTAGCCTCTTCACAAAATGAATTAAATTGAGTTAAAATGCACTCCTTCCTATTATTAGATTTTAGAGATTAGATCTTGCAGCCATCTTAATTTTTCACCATTTTCTTGAACTTCTAGAATACTCTAACAACTTCAGATTTGCACTTTAAGGAAAAAATCAACACATTCTTATAAAATCATTAATGAAAAAGATATAGTACAAGCTACCTTGTAAAGATGGCATTTTTTGAGGTCCTACCACATCTATGTGAATAAGTTGCAACTTTTTAGAGGCTTTTTATGTTGATTTAGGAAATAACATCCTATTTTGTTTACCAAACTAATAGGCATTGCAATTTTGCAAATGATCTACAAGCACAGGCAAGCTTTTCATCATATCCTCCTTTTTCATTTTTAGCATTCTTTGAAGATGACAATGACCAAGTTTCTAGTGTGAAATTTCTATGTTGCTAACTTCAATGTAATAAACTATCTACTTTTTCTTTGTTAGATCAAATGAGAGGTAAAATCTTCTCATTTGATCTAATGAGAAGCTTTTACCTCTCATTTTAATCCTTAAAATCTCCTTACTAGTGGTATCATAGATAAAGTAAAGTTATTCTTCAAAGGATACTTTGAATCTTTTTTCTATTGGTTGACCTATGTTGAGCAAAATTTAGTCAATTTCAGGTACATAAAGGATATTTGAAATTAACTTTATACTTGAACTTATTATAATTATAATCCTTTTACAATAATTTAGCAACTATTCCCTATTCTGACTTTTATTTCAATAAGCTTCAAATCTTTGAAAAGAGTTCTATTATAAGTCATGTGGTTTGTGTAACCACTTTCAATCAACCAACATTCTAAAAAACTTATGGTTGAAGAACACATTGCTATAAAAAATTGATCCTTTTCATCTTGATCAACAACTTAAGCACCTTCTTCTTGCTTTTGAAATTTGCTTTTGCAAATCTCCAAGCTGATTGCACTTGGTACATTCTACATCTACTCTGTTCCAACATTTGAATGGTGGATGACTTTTTTCTCCACAATGTTAACAAGATACGTAATTTTTCTTTAAGTTTTTATCTTTGCTTTGATGCTAAACTTGTAATTTTTCTTTTGGTTTATCCTAACTTTTTAGTATTGATGCTTAACTGGTAGAGCTCCTTCAATTGAATGATCTTTTCTTATAAGTCTCCATTTTTAATTCCTAAAGTTGATAGTTTTTTCCATTAAAGGTAAGAGGAGCAAGTTATGAGAAACTAACTTTAGCTTCAATTTTATAGATCCCTCAAGAAAACTACTTGAATACTAATTTATTGGTTTACAAGGTAAAGAATAGAGAATCTAAAAAATGAAAAGATGAAAATAAGAGAAGAAGAATATAAGTGCAACAAAGGAATTTGTTGCTTCAATTCATAGTAATCCTCTACATTTATAATACTGGAACAATAGAAAAATTAAAATTCTAGGAGCTTAATCTGTGACCCATAAAATTAGAAACAAACTAATCACAATATCAAAAATGAACTAACAAATTCCTAAACAATAGGACTGCTTATTTGACTAGAATTTAAACTGAAATAAAAAATGTGTAATGTAATAAGCAAATTCCTAACTTACTATTTCTCCAGTACCATGTGTCACTTCCTAGTTGCTCCAATAGAAGGAAAATTGCAACAATATGAAACACTAAATCTCTTAATAGCCATTGCCTTATGATGTTAAAATCCCATGTCCTATCTATGGTAGCAAAGTCATGAATGCTGAGTTACATCATTTTATCTGTGATTAGTTACACTGCATAGTGACATGGTCGTAGATCACCCAACTAGCTATAGCACCAAAACCAAATTTGATTTCTAATATTTAAGATGAATGCAAGTCCATCTAGCGTGGCCTGCCATAATTAAGTGTTTCCATAAATATGAATCTAAACTTTTTACTTCATTCTTAATAGACTAGTCATCAATCATCTTGTATTTGCCCTTTAAAATTGAAGACTAGAAGGACTTTTCATCATTAATAAGTTTTCATATAATTTTCATTAAACAAGCATAATTTATTTCACGCGAATATTTCAAAGTCTTAGTCCACCCAAATTCTTAAGTAAACATAAAACTTTCTAGGAAATTGTATGCATTCTATGTTTGCTCAGGTCATGTCTCAGAATAAAAGCTCTCTAATGCTTCTCAATCCCATTTTAATATAATAGTTGGAATAGTTATAGATTGCATAATAAAAATTAGAATGGCATTAATAACAGATTTAGTTATAATTTGTAATACTTTAGGATAACATTTATAATTTTATTTATAATTTTATTTTTATTATAACATCATTTATTTTAATTGTCAAGAATAATTAAATTATATTTATTTAGCTAATATTTTATTTCACTATTCATTTAAATGATTATCAAGATAATTCATTAGCAGAATTAAGAATAATTAATAATGATGAGTATGAGAATTTATGAGAAATACGTGTAAGGTTCAATAAAATATTTTTCTAAAGTTTATAGAACACTTTTGAATATATATCTTTAAAATTTCTATACTTAATAAGTTATTATAAAATGTAGGGGAGAAGGGGGTTTTATAAAAATATAATAGAATTTCTTCTCTTAATACATATATATATATATATATATATATATATATATATATATATATATATATTTCATGTTTTTCCTTCTTTCTCTTCATTCATCTCTCTCCTTTTCTTAAATGCTTCTTTTTCTCCCTTCTAACATTGTTGCTCCTCTTCCTCTTTCCTTTTTCGGCATGCTTAGCTATTGTTTTTCAACATTTCTGCCACATGAGTGCCTTTGCTTCTTCTTCTTCTTCTTGTTCTTCTTCTATCATTAGTAGTTGTGATCTGTTATAAAGACCACTAATAGTAATTGTGTAGTTGGGTAAATAAAGAGCTTGAGTTCTTCTAATTGCTAGTATTCAACTTCTTCTTATCGTTGATAAAGTTGTTAGGGACCTTCTCTAACTAAGGTGAGTTATTCTAAAGCATTTTATTTCAATATTTTCAGCTACAATTACATGATTTGGAAAAAAAAACTTTTTTATGCACATTTTAATTTCTTGATGTTAGCTTTAAAAAAATTAGAACACAAGTGTAAGGATTGCTAGAATAGGGTGATTAGAGCATCTTTGGAGCATAAATTTCTAATATTTTGATTAATTAATGTCTAATCCAAGAAAACCTTATTTTATCATCTTATTTTGATTACTTAAAATAAAGCTAATAAAATAAGAAATTTATGCTTTAGAGTGTTGGATTAGTAAATTTAGAGTATATCTAGATTATCATAACTTAATATTTTTGGTGCTCGAAGTTTGATTCAGAAAATTCCTAAATTAAATTATCTTAAACAAGAATTAAAAATGTTAAACATAAGTGGAAGGAATTAAAGAGTGATATGAGTAGAACGCAAATGGTGATTTTAGATAGGAAATACATAATATCAATATATTTGTAAATTTTCATTGCAAAATTGCTAAATAAGAAAAAAGAAGAAAAATGACCATCGATATTCTTAGAGTTTTTCAAATGTGTGAACATTTCCAGGTAAGTGCATAACTATCTTAAGACTTATTTTTCTTAAAAGTCACAATTCTTGTTTACTTTATATAAAGAATATATAGAGATAATTGTAAAAATTAATGAATAATGTTAAGTTTCTTTGTTAGTAAAAATCTCTAGTTAAATTGAACAATGTTGTGTTTAATGGTGCCTTAGGTGTACTATATGTACTTTGTTAATGTCTATGCTTATATCTTTGGAAATGATGTGGTGTAAGCATCATATCTATTCTTATTAATTTTTAATGTAAAGGTATTCTTTAAGAAGAAAAATGTGTCTATCTATTTGTTTGATTCATGAAGCACATATGTAAGGTGTGGACATTAATGAATGACATGATGGCTATGTTGCATTGATTTAAGAGTGCATTGAAAATGAGAATGCCTATTTATAATTTGTTAATTATTTGAATTAATTATATTATTTATATTGCATTTGGAATGTGTGGAATGTTTAATATTGGTGAAATGATGTGATAAGAAATTCAAATGTAAATCCAAATTCAAAATATATGACTATGTTAATATATTGGAGGTGTTGGAAATTTTCAGAGGGATAAAGTTTAAATTGTGACTAATAAATATCTAGAAAGATAAGGTTAGGATTGTGACTAATAAATACTGAGAGGTACAATGTAGCAGACTGATATTGATTGTTTGATATTTGATTCGATTATTTACAATTATTCCAAATTATGACAATTGTGTTTTTGTTTCCTAATGTATAGAAATTGATAGTGAATGTGAGCAAAAACTTAGTTGATATCTAGATAGTAAATAAATAAGTGTTCAAGTATAAATCTCATACAATACTCCTTACTAGTGTTTTATTTTATTTTAAATTTTTTTGATAATCTTAATCATTGATATGAGATAATTATATATTCATTGAGTTTATAAAATTCATTCTTTTCTTTTTAACCTTTTCAACATTTTAACTTAAGGATATCAACTTGTGAAGTTTAAGAAGGAGTCCAAGGCAATATGAGGGAGAGCTTGGTAGTTGGGATTTTGTTAAGGCTAGATTCAAGAATTAGGAAATAAAAATGTGATGTAATATATTTGACGTATTGAATTATTTATCTATTTTAATTTTGTGCTATTGTTAAGGTATGTGGAAAATAAGTTAAAATATAGAATGTGTGACCCTTAAGGAATGCCTTAAAATAGGAAAAATTTTATTCAATTTTTTTGTAAAAATTTAATAATGAAATAACTTAAAATTAGTGTAGTTAATGTCAAGTTAGGTGAAAAACTGAATAGCAAGATCCTAACTGATCATGATTTGATTCAAGTCATGATAAGATTAATCTCCCTACCATAGATAAACATTTTATCTTTCAACCAACTAGGTTGTCTTAAGCATTCTTAACTAGATGTGAATATGTATAATGAGTTACTCTTTTTTGAATAAAAGAAACTTCAAGTTATGATCCCAAATTAGAAGCAACTGTGAAACCACGACAATTTAAAATATTTTGTTTAAGCTTTAGTGTGACATTTCTGGAGAAAAAAAATGTTTGGTTTTCATTTGATTCACACCTAGCTTGACATTTAAGCCACTTAATGATGGGAAATCTACATCATTTTGGACTAAGTGCTAGGTTGCTTAAATAGAATGACATATTAAGAAGATAAAAGAGAAAAATAATATGGATCGTTACCCCCTAATATTTTTTTGAGATGTTTTCCACTAGCTTTGCAGTTATTGCTTGAGTTCACCATGCTATACTTAGCTTTGCTATCACTAGAAAGTGGTATAATGTGTGATAAAACCTAAAAGTACATGGGAAAACTTCATTTAAATTAGGAATCAGTCGAGTGAAAATAAATATATGGATAATGTGAATGAATATTAATGTTTGCAATTAAGTGATGAAAAAGTGACAATGTGGAAAAAGGAAGATATGATTTGTGTTTGTTTAGGTCAAATGAAAGAATATAGATATCAATATATATATATATATATATATATATATTGAGGGCTAGAAGAAAAGATCCTAGTATTTTCCATTTAATGTTTGCTGATAACTTATTACTTTTTAAGAAAGCTATCATTTGTCAAATTCAAACATCATATCTTGTTTGGATTGGATGCATTGATGTATGTTGCTGGCTCTACCTGCTGGTAATTATTCCGATCATCAGAGAACGTCACTACTATCAGGACCACTTACAATGGCTCCAACAAGCACGTTTGGATTGGGTGAACTAGAATAGAGGTATTGAAATCCATCGTTACAGGGGATATGTTGAGGGTGGGCATGAATAGATGGCAGAGAAGAACCCCTATGGTGAATATGCCTTGGATAGCTTTCCCCAAAACCCACCATATAAGACATATTTGCTGGATTGTTCCCCAATATGTAATCAACTTGCTTTTCAGCTAGTGTGATGAGATTCTGTACTGTGGCTGTTGAAGTCCCACACGAAACAGCTCCTCCATTTGAGGTCAGATACTTGGCGTATGTTAAGAGCAGGAAGGCTGTGGATGTAACATATTGCAAATTACTCTCCCTTCCTTTGTACATAAGACCACCGGCAAAATACTCTCTGACTAACGATTTTTCTAGGCCATTCTCGCAGTAAGAAATAGGCATGAACAGCACATAATTACATTGCTGACCTGGGGTGTACTGAGCCTGGAAACCAGGTGTCCCTGGCATTAGTGAGCATATGTAATTGTCAGCATGTGCTTTATAAAGTTGAAAAAACTATCCATCAGTGCTTTTCTCCCAAAAATCCTGCGATAACACCCATAAAAGAAGAGATGTCGGCTTTAATTAGCTGATAAAATATTATGTTTGCTAACATGGAGCCAGAGAAGGAGGGAATGGACCTTGGAGAGGAGGACTTTTGTCCCTGCTCGCTTGTCATCCCAACTGAAAGAGTAGTCATCATCATCTGCACCTAATATATGGCCATTGGACTGTATATAAGTCACGAAGGATCGGATACCTGATGCTCTGTAAATCCAGGATGCACCCCAAAGAAGCTCATCCAAAACAATCACAGTCACAAGGTGTCTTGTATAGTTTTGCATAATTCAATATCCAGAGCAGTTGCTTATAAGGTATGATATCTTACATGGTATCCAGAATAAGAGCAGTAGAATGGACAGACTACTGATTGGAGAGAGTCACTGTAAGATCCCCTGTGAAGGTCTGCAAAGTTGAATACCTGCAAAGTTACAAGATATAATTAGAACATAACATAAAGCATGTTTAATGGTTAAAAACTGAATACAGATAGAAATGTGATTTTACTTTAATGGCTGTTTGAAGCAATTTGGAGGAATAGGTAGGATCCGAATCTTTGAACACTAACGAAGAGGCTGCCAATGCTGCTGCTGTCTCTGCCGCTACATCAGATCCTGGGTTTTGAGAGGATACCATGTACACGTTGCGAGGAGTGTCCATATCTTCTGGCCTTTCCCAGCAACGGTGATCCATATTTGGGTCCCCAACCTGCATAATCCCCCACCCCCCACCCCCAAAAAAAAAAAAAAATTGAAAAAGCGACTGGAGAACTACATATTGTGCACTACAATTTTTTTCCCATAACGTGAGGTATTACTATTTTTGCTCACTTGGACATATAACGCGTCGTCGGTGGCGGTGCTCGCCTTTAGAAGATAGTCAGTGCTCCAGCGAATAGCCGCTCTAGCATTTTCAATCTGATTCTGCATTGAGCTTCCAAATTCAATTACACTCCATGCTAATAACGTAGTTGTAAAGGCCATTGGTAATCCAAACTTGACGTTGTCTCCTGCATCATAATAGCCGCCTACTAGGTTCACCTGAAACCAGTAAAATCAAATGAGATGAATTACGTGTGCTAATGGCAAGTAAGGAATTTCGGTTATGGAGGGAAACATTACATGATAAGAAGAGCCGTCTGACAAACCAGAATTGCCTCGCCAAGAAAGGTTCTGTTTGGAGGGCAATACTCCAGAGCGCTGTCCCTCGAAGAAGATGATGGACTTCTCCGGAGCATCGTAGTAGTGTTGTGAAGTGAAAGCGAAAGTGTAACTAGCTAAATCTAAGGAACAAAGAATGGAGAACAAAAGTGAAAATTTAGCGGCAGAGGAAGCCATGACGGCAGAATTATGGTTGACGAGTGTGTGGGGAAGGCATTGCATTCATGATTTGTAGGCGCTGTGCAATAACGCTGGGACGTTAAAAATAACTGATTGGTCACGGGATCGACTTCGCTGAAGGGATAGAGTTTTTTTCAAAGCAGAAAAGGACAAATGGAACATTATATGTACATTGTGCAGGTATATAAGCACTGTTACTATTTACTAATGGATGCGTAAAGAGGTTGAAAAAATTAGCATAATCAACGTGAAAAGGTAGAAATTATATCACGTTTGAAGGAGAGGTGCCAATGTTTAAGGCGCAATATTTGAGAATTGTCCTTAGCCACAAAATCACGGACACAAGGTGAACGGAGTCACAAGTTGAAGGCCACGAGTGAGTGGAAGTCACAACTCCAACGGGTACCATGCAATAGTACAACAATTAAACAAATGCGCAGGAAAGAACGTTTTGATGAGTTCTTCACGTGAGAGGGACGTTCCTATAATGGTCAAGAATTTCTGCATAACTTTTATCTTAATCTGCAAGAGACGGACATGCAGCTTAATTTTGGGTTTACTGAATTGATTTGGAATTTCAAGCATTTATTATAGTTATATTCCCTTTCCCGTCAACTTTCTCATGGAGACTGAGGAAGGAATGAGAAGACGAGATACCGATTTATAATTCACTTATTAACAACCCTTGGAAGCATATCAAAACCAAATCAGAGCTTTCTCTAATTTTGGAAAGCAAGAAGGTTGAATTTGAATGTGGATGCAGCATGAGTTTGCTCATCCATGATAATTTGTAGGGAAGCACGCATGATAGACTTGTTTTTGAGAACAGAACACTGGCCTCATTAAATACATGCGTACTGACTAACGCTCTCAAAGCAAGATACCAATTACCAAGTCATACATCGTTTATTTTATTTATTCAAACAGGACAGAAACAATTCCAGAATTTCTTTTTCTTGCCAACAACATAATGTTCTTTGGTCAAAATTTACCCATGCGATTGTGTCAAACCCTGACAAATTGACATTTTAACTTGAGAAGTACTATGATCAGACATCCTCTATGTAGCAGTACAAAAATGAAAAACGCTAATTCAAACTTTGCCTGGCTGTTACTTTGTGCAAGGTTTTCCTACAATATCTCCAATCATATGACAACTAGCTTTAAAGATGATTGTTTTGTTGGTTAAATGGAATTAGTGTAACACTAAGAGGATCAATGAATTACGGGTAAATGATGCTATATCAGTGGACATATGGAAAAGCGAGTAGAGAAACCAGTTGATGTCCTCAAGTCGATCACAGCACAGAACCCCTTGATTCCAAACAATATAGTTACAGGTTACACCTTATGATTTGAAGATTCAAGATCAGTCACTTGGGTATATGGTACTACTTAAATTTATGAGCGATTTTACATGTCGACCCTAAAATTTCTGAGAGAGCCGGAACTCTTATGCTAAGAAATCATGTCATTCTCTTTCATAACTCACTTTCAATTTCCTTAACAAATCGATGTAATCCACATTACAATATTACGGAGTTATAAAAATCGTAGTTTCTGAAGCCAGACAGCTGAGCAGCCTCAGATGACAGATCGAAGTGAGAAGCATAGTAGATACCACAGTAAATTCTGCCATTATAAAGTTTATCCTAGAAGGAATTGTCGGCTCAAGCTTGTAGTTTGGGACAGACACTGGAGCTTGGGCTTGCCATAGAGCCTGCGAATTATGAGATGTCAGAAATTGGCAAGCTTTGTGCATCGGACAATAGAGAATTGTACTGTTATACTTACAGATATCAGCATAGCAAGGTTGTTTGGAAACTTGATCCTCTTCAAATGGAGGTGGAGTTTGACCATACACCATATCACAGCTCATATCTTCAAAATCTGAGAAAATTAAGATACACGCAAATTAAAGTTCGAAATTATCTATCTAAATTTGGCAAGCCACTGTATTGAAACGAAGTTTTCGACTAGAAAATTTTGGTCATCAAAGGAGTTTCAGACATTAATTTAACCATATGAGAGAACACGTACTGGGGATCATTGTCAACGGAAGTCCAAATTCCTTAGTGAAAAAATCTTGAGTAGGAACTTTGCACATATTAACGCACATTCCGACACAGCCACTGTTCTCCAGGTACCTTTACAAGAAATTAAGTCAAGGAAACGAAAAACACGAGTACCATTTACAGGGCTCGATTTTATGCAGATCGCAGTATTTTGCATCTTAAAAGAGCTACTAGCTATAGTCTTTACTTTTCAATCAGAAACATGAAACCTACCTGCATTTCTTTATATGGACTCCACTTTTTTGCTTCATCCCATTTACCTCTACCTCCACAACCTATTCCATCTCAAGAATTTGAAAATCAATGACAGCACAAAACGGAGGGTTTTGGACAGTATCAAATTAAGATAACAAAATCAATAGATAGTCCGAACTTGTCCATTTTTCTTTGTTCCTTTAACGGAAGTGCTATATGAAAAATGTCAAACTGTAAACAGTTACGTGACTGGCACCAAAATTCTGATAAAACAAGTAGAATTTGATAACAAAATTACCTCAGAAGGCCCAACTAACCAATGGAAGAAAGGTACTGTGAGTGCAGCATTAAACTCTGCAGCCCATTTTGTGGGGGGAAATAATTTCCTGAACTGCAGTAACATAGTTAAAGCTACTTAATTCAATCCCTAATTGGTGATAGATTCAAATAAGAATTATATATCCATCATCTGACCTGAGCAGGCGCACCTGGAGGAAGCATAGACAAGAGGACCTCTCGAACCACTTGCTGCTGCTGAACACGAGACCTTCCTTGCATTACCCTCCTTGACACATCCACGAACGTCTCATAGTCATAGTCCCACCACCCTTGATTCTTAAGAGCTTTTGCAGGAGCTGCGGCAAATCTTTCCATCTTACGCCCTAAAAGAGTCATAAAGGCCTTCTCGAAAATGCCATCATTGTAGCGTGTTTTCTGTCCTAAAGGAGCCGGTTCACCAGAGGGCTCAGCTATCCCACAACGAGTTACTGACAGACAACGTCGGGGTGGACTAAACAGGACAACCTGAAAGCTGAGAACCACCATGAGTTCCCACTCTTGATCGTATGTTATTTATGGGCCTCTGATTTCGTCTGTGCAGGGAGCAAGGATATAGGGACGCCAATCCAAAGATGTCATCTTTGGCGGTATGCGCTGTCGGATATTGTTGCACTTGGACCAGAGGCTAAGATCGAGGCCACGCTTTCATTGCAATTACGATACACGAGTGCGGGGCCCGTACCACCCCAGTTAAGTCTGATAATATATGATCAAAATCCATAAATCCATAAATGGCATAAAAATTAAAAAGTTATACTTTCAAAATAATATTTTCTAAGCCATTTTTCAATTAATTAGAAAATTTGAAATTTGCTTGAAGAGATTTAACTAGGGTGAGTGGAGATCACTCCGTCTATAAATTCTTAGTGATCGAACTTATTTTTAACTGAACCTTAGATAATTTATTTATAAGATAAAATAAATTTGGACTAAATTTTTGGCCTGCTTTATAAAATTGATTACATCGTATTATTTAAATCCTAATCTATTAACCTACCAAATTGACCCATTATATATATATATATATATATATATATATATATATATATATATATATATATATATATATATATTTTGGAGACAATTTTAAAAAAGCATATAAAAAATTCTAACATATTCTTATTTTCTTAATTTTAGGTTATATTATAACGTTATATTATAATTATTTAAATAATTAATTTATAATTATTATTATGATATTTATATTTATTTTAAGACTGAATCAAACTCAAATTGAGTTTACAACTTGTTAAAATTTATCATATTTATTAATTTTTATATAGTTAATACGAATTGAATTTCAAACTTTACAATTTTATATTCTTGATAATATTAAAACTCAATATGGATTAACTTAATTTTATTCCTAATTTTATTTTTCAAGAATATTTACTAATTATTAACGAACTTATATAGGTTAGTAAGTTAAGTCAGGTTTTGAAAATTTCATGTATAAATTAAGTCAGATTAAATTTTAAACATATTACAGGTTTTTAAGCTAGGCAAAGGCTATTTTTTTTAATATGTAAATCTAGTTTATTTTAAGCAAATCATAATTCAACTTAACTTACTTTCACTTTTAGATTTAACTCATATTTTATTTGTAAGGTGATGAGAAAAATATTTACTATATTATTTTCTCTTATTTCATGTTTCTTAGTGAGTTACACATACTTACTTTTATAAATTTAGCTTTGTTTTATAATTTAGGTTGGTTTTATAAAGTTCTGAATTTCTTCGGTTAATATTAAATTTTGATACTGTTTATGTTTATTAGTTATTACTTGGGCTCCGGATGTCGAATTAGAGTGATACTTATATCGTTGGAAAGCTTAAAGAAATACCTATAACTTTGGTGTTTTGGTCAAAGCCCAGTTTAAACTTCTCCAAGCCTTTATTTAGTCAAGAAGTTGAAGCTTTATATTTGTCCTAGCTAAGTCACTTTAATTTTTGGGCCATATTTGGAGCTACATGGGTCTAATAAATGTAAAACTAATGCCCAAATCTCTATAAGATCTAGCTTTATAACTTTTTGTATATAAATTACCCAAATTATTTTGTTTTGGTGGTGTTAAACTAGTTAGAAGTCAGATTTATGGGAATTACTGCTATAACTGTTAGAGTTAATTGCCTTATAAAAAAATAAGTTTGGGCTTTTAAAAATTAGGAAGGCTCCATTCCTTAATCCTTAGAGACATATAATCCAAGCCCAATAGGATTTTAGGTTAATTAGGTCAAATAAAAAGAGAAAACTCATTAGACTTTAGACATATTTAGCAGATAACTTTCTATTTTTCTTTTAGCTTTTGTGTTCTTAAGCCATTGAAGTCTCCTCTACTAGATTATAATATTATGATTTGCAATGTTGACTTTCTTTAATTAATTTTTCTCTTTCTCTATTTACTTGTATTGATTTCTTGAAATTACTTGTATTGGATGTTGATTTAGTATGGTTGGTATTCATTATTATGATTTTTGATACTTTGCTATATTAATATTGAATTATAGTGGGTAAATTATGAATTTACACATAGAGGTAGAGAGTTGAAGGATTAATTTGAAAGATTCTAATTTAAATTCTTAAATCAATTGAATTATTTCATTAAATCAATTTCAATCTAGTTTAGGGATTATAACGATTGCTTAATTTAGTTAATCTTAATTAATCAAATCTTAGATGGTAATTTAGCATAGGATTCATAAATTATTACAGGAATTTCAAGTAATTTAAAGTTAAATAATTAATTAAAAAAGTTAAATATCTAATTGATTTATGATTAATTTAAACTAGAGTATGTCAATTCCTTGAATCGATTATTTCATTATATTAATTTTCCTCTTTGATGTTTTGTTCCTATATTTTGTTGAGTTTAGTTTAATTGCTTTGATTTCAAATTAAACCCCCCAATTCTTGATTCTGTGTTTTGCATTCATACAACATAATGCATTCTGTATTTTATCATCATTTTGCATTGCATACTAGTTTACTTTTGTTTTGCATCTATTTTCATTGTGTTTCTACATTATTTTGCATTTGTTCTTGCATTCTGTTTTTGAATTTTATTAGTTTATTATAGTAAAGGATAATATCAAGGGACCACTAAAGGTATAACCTAATTTGTGCCACTATATTGTATTATTTTAGTAAACTAATTTTTAACCTAATATTGGTATATTGTGACATGTTTATTATGAGTATAAAACTTTGGAATATAAATTAAGGGGTCATTGCAATATATATTTTTTTATCATATGCAAAATTAGGTAATGGTTAAAAAATTATTATCTAAAATAAATTTGATATATGTCTAACTCAACCTAATATACTCCCCTTTTTAGCATAACTCACATTTATTTATCAAACTTCAGAATGTGAATGAAGGGGTTACTACGATATATTTTTCTTTATCATATGTAAAATTTGGCAACGGTTAAAAAATTATTATCTAAACTTAAATAGATAATGGTTTTTAAGAATGTTATCTTTAATCTTTTTTTAAGCAATGCTTATTAGATAATCATAAAGAGATGTCATAAATTAAAAGACTTTTTCATTGTTTT
Source organism: Sindora glabra (assembly GCA_020226215.1). Classification (NCBI taxonomy): domain Eukaryota; kingdom Viridiplantae; phylum Streptophyta; class Magnoliopsida; order Fabales; family Fabaceae; genus Sindora; species Sindora glabra. The sequence continues at coordinate 71,817 of CM035236.1, forward strand.
CTTTGCTCATTTCATGTATTCCTGCACCTTTTTTTAGTATGGGATTTGTTCAAAGTAGGAACAATAAATGGTAAACCCCTTCTAATAATAATGTCTCTAAGAATTAAATTTAGGACTCTTTAAACGTGGAATGTATTGGGACTTAATGATAACAAGTTGAGTCCCAATATATATTAATTATGCAATATATATATTATCATATGCAAAATTTGGTAATGATTAAAAGTTATTATCTAAACTTAAATAGATAACAATTTTGTTGGTTGATGCTTTTTTTATTTATAACTAGTTTTTTAACCCATGCTTTGCAAGGGTTTTACAATAAACTTACATAAAATATTATCATTTTTAATTAAAATAATAATACAATATTTTATAAGTACTAATAAGAATTTCTATATTGATAACAATAATAATTTAATGAAAGAAATTTACATTCAAGTATTATATAACGATTTGCTATAATTATATGTTTGATAAATTCAACAAATAATTTCAACCAAGTATAAATGACACTCCAATTTATCCTTCATGGCCCTAAATTATAACAAACTCTATTTGCTCCAATCTTTTTCTCTAATTTAAGGAATCTTTTGTTTGTTCAAGTAAAATTTAGGATTATTTATAATATGTCTTATGAAACAAAATAGATAAAAACAAGTCATTAATCAAGTGTTGCATTAAAGAATTTTAAATAATTGTAAAACTAATTGATTTTTAAGTTATTAGCCACTTAAAAATTAATTTTTACACATGAGATTGTGAAAATTTTGATTGCCCTACTTTATTTATTATTGTTATTATCCTAACTTTTTATTTTCTTTTTTAATGTGAATTCATTAAAGATAAGATAGAATGAATCTTATATGATTCTAATCGATAACTTCATTTGCTATATTTATGTGATTCTCTATTTTTGCATCAATCACTCAAACATCTAGCTTCTTTTTGTCTCTTATGTTATATAGGGTCAAGAAAAATCTTATTCAAATGCATTAAAATGAAAACTAAAACATGCATCAATTTATATATCAACATATCATATTTCCATGAATGAGGAAAAAAATCTTATTTTACATCCTCAACAATCCTTCTTTTCCTAATATCTCACATACAACTTTATATATCCCTTTTTCTTCTTTAATTTGTGCATTGCCTTAGTAGCATTGATGAAAAAAATATTTAATATTTATTGTTTCCTATTTTATGTATCTTAGGTGTTACATCTGCTTAATTTTATAGAATAGGCTTTCTTTTATAATTTTGAATTAATTTTACAAGTTTGTGAATTTATTCGGTAAATGCTGGATTTTGATACTATTTTTATTTTTCAGTCATATCTTGGGCTTTGGATGTTAGATTGATACAAACCTTATATTGAAGGAAAGTTAAAATAAATATCTTCAACTTTACTATTGTGGCAAGAACCTAGTTTGGATTCCTTGAAGGTCAAAAGTGGCTGAGAAGTTGTAGGCATCATTCTGTCCTAACTAAACTAGTTTCTGTATTTAGGCTATATCTGGAGTTATAGAGATCCAATTAAGGTGAAATAAGTGCTCAAATTTTACTAAGATACAGGCCTACATCTTCAAATTAAAGGATTAGTGAAACTATCTTGTTTTGGGGGTCCATCATCAGATGGAAGTCAAACCATCGAGATTTCACTGATGAACCTTCTAGAAGAAATTGCTAAGTTTTATAATCCTAATAGGAGTAGGATTAGCAAGACCTTAATTTTTGTAATCCTAAGAGGACTAAGATTAGGATTCTATGGGTTTTATCATATATAAATAGATATGAGGGGTGGGGAACATATCATACAATCAGCAACACAATTTTCTTTCTTCCTCCTCAAGCTTTTGTCTTCCAACCATGGAGGTCTAATTTTCTGAGGTTGATTTTGGGAGTTTAAAGCTCTCCTCTTAAGGATTATGAAATCATGCTTTGTAATGTTGACATTTCTTAATTAATTTTTCTCTTTCTCTATTTAATTGTGTTGAATTCTTGAGATTCCTTATGTTGGGTGTTAATTTGATATAATTAATGTTTATCCTTGTAGTTTCTGAATTCTTTACTATTTTGTCATAAAATTATGGTTGATAAATCATAATTTTATGCATAGAGACAGAGAGTTGAGGGATTAATTTAGATATTTTTGATTTAATTTATTAAATTAACTGAATTCTAATTATAAATTAATTTTGATCTAGTTTAGGGATTATAGTGATTGCTTAATTCAATTAATCCTAATTGATCAAATTCTAGATGATTGTCTTAATTAGAGTTCATGAATTATTATAGGGATTTCAGATAATTCAAAATTGAAAAATTAATTAAAAAAATTAAATCCTAATTAATCTATAATTAATCCAATTTAAGGATCTTAATTTCCTTAAATCGGTAGTTTAATTCCATTGATTTCTCTTATATTTTATTTTTGTTTTGCTTATGTTTTAAGCTTAAATTTGTGTTTATTAATTGTTTGAATTTGTGCAACCAACCCCCTAATTCTAATTTCGTTCTACATACACACATTATTGCATTACTACATTCTGCACTTTGATTCTATTTCTGCATAACAGCAGCATTATATTTTCATTGCATTGCATTCTATTTGCATTAGTTCTTCATGTTTTCATTGCATAAATAATTTAATAATTGTGAATATATTGTTAGAAAATCATTTATAAAAAATAAAATTAAAGGATCACTAGAGGTACAACCTGATTGCACTATTATTCTACATTATTTTTTAGCAACTAATTTTAATACAATTTTAGTGTATTGCAGTATGCACATCAAAATTTTAGTATTGTTGCCGGGAATTAAAGAAATTGATGTATAGAAGCAAAGGTTGGAATGAAAGGAAATTAAAACTATAATAAGATGATGAAGTAAAGGTTGGAAATATAGAAGTAAATGAGGTATGCAAGGAATGCAATGAAATCCAGAACAACACAAAAAATAAGAGTTATCATAAAATGCAAGAAACACAATTTAGTGGATGCAATTAGCTACTAGAATGCTACAAGAACATGTATGAAAGGATAAAATATGTTGGGTTGAAGTAGAAGAAGGAGCAAAAATCAAAGAATGCAAAAGAATGTAAGGAAACACAGAAAGGCAGAAAGATGTAAGTTACTGTTTAATGTAAGAAACTTAATGACAGATGCAAAGACTAGCTGGGATACTTGATCAATTATAATATATTACTAGGATTATGTATGAAAAGATAAACTCAAGAAGATCCCCAGCAACGATGCCAAAATTTTGATGTGCACGCTACAATGCACTAAAATTGTATTAGAACTGGTTATTGAAAAATAATGTAAACAGTGGCACAACCAGGTCGTACCCCTAGTGATCCTTTAATTTTATCTTTTATAAATGATTTTCTAACAATATATGCATAATTATTAAATTATTTATGCAATGAAAACATGAAGAACTAATGCAAATAGAATGCAATGCAATGAAAATAGAATACTGTTATTATGCAGAACAGAAATAGAATCAAAATGCAGAATTTAGTAATGCAATAATGTGTGTATATATAACGAAATTAGAATTAGGGGGTTAGTTGCACGAATTTAAACAATTAATAAGTACGAATTTAAGCTTAAAACAGAAACAAAATAGAAATAAAATAAAAGAGAAATCAATGGAATCAAACAGCTAATTCAAGGAAATTAAAAACTCTAAATTGAATTAATCATAGATCAATTAGAATTTAACTTTTTTTAATTAATTCTTCAAACTTGAATTTCCCAGAATCCCTATAATAATTCATAAATTTTATACAACATAATCGCCTAGGATTTGATCAATTAAGATTAGTTGAATTAAGCAATTGCTATAATCTCTAAACTAGATCGAAATTAATTTATAATTAGAATTTAGCTGATTTAAGAAATTAAATCAGAAATCTTCAAATTAATTCCTCAACCTTCTGTCCATATGTATAAAACTATGATTTATCAACCACAATTTTATAACAAAACAACAAAGAATTCAGAAACTACAAGGATAAACATCAATTATAGCAAATCAACACCTAACACAAGGAATCTCAAGAATTCAACACAATTAAATAAAGAAAAAGAAAAATTAATTAAGAAAGGTCAGCATTACAAAGCATGATCTCATAATCTTCAAGAGGGGAGCTTCAAACTCCTTGAATCTACTTCAGAAAATTAGCCCTCCATGGTTGGAAGACAAAAGCTTGAGAAGGAAAAAAAAAACTGTATTGCTAATTGTATGATATGTTGCCTACCCCCTCATCTTTATTTATACCTGATAAAAACCCATAGAATCCTAATCCTAGTCCTCTTAAGATTATAAAAATTAAGGCATTGATAATCCCACTTCTATTAGGATTATAAAACTTAATAATTTCTTCTAAAAGGTCCAATAGTGAAATCTCACTAGTCTAACTCTATCTAATGAATGACCCCTAAAATGACGTAGTTTCACTAATCCTTTAATTTGAGGTTATAGGCCTGCGTCTTAGTAAAATTTGAGCATTGATTTCACCTTAATCAGATCTCTTTAGCTCTAGATATAGCCCAATTATAGAAACTGGTTCAACTGGGACAAAATGATGCCTTCAACTTGTCAGCCACTTTTAACCTCCAAGGAGTCTAAATTGGGTTCTTGCCATAACAGCAAAATGTTTAAGGTAAAGTGTTTCACTCAAGTTCATTCCATTAAATTTTATACCATAAGCTTGCCAATCATCTAATCTCCATTACTCAAATCACATGCACAACACAAATTAAAAGGACTTTATTCAGGGTTAGAATAGGACTAAGGAAAAAAGGGAAAGAAAAATAAGAATGAAAGAAGTTAGAAACCAAAGAAATTAATAGAGCACTTGAATCAACAATCATGTAGGCAAATTATAGACAATTACAACTCAATACATCAAGCCAAATTCAAACTTAAATACTCATCAACTTCTTTATTTTTTTTCAATTCTTTTAATATTTTTTCACTTGTCTTCTTCTTTTTTAACTAACCTTTGACGATGACTCACACACCCCTACACTTTTTCAAGAGCTCATCTTATAAAAAATTCAATTGTTATACTAATCCCTAGGGTTAAGTAAATATATTTATTTATTTTTTCATTGAAAAATATGTTCATGGATTAATCAACAAAAAAAAGGCAATAAAAGCTCAAAGGGGCTTAACAAAGTATAAAACTTCAAAGTTGGCTTTATGGCTCTAGTTTAATAGAAAGAATGATTGCCTTAATCATATTTATACATGCATTTACAAAAATATAATCTCAAAAAGATTCAAAGCAAGTTCTAACAAAACAAATCATAGAAGAACATCACACAAGAAGGAAAGACAATATCATAGCATGAATTTTCAACAAAAGGCTCAAAATCTCACAAGGTTGGTTATGCTACCAAATTCAATCTACCAATTCAAAATCCATCACTACATCAATTAATTTCAAGAAGCAAAATTATTCATTCAATCATGTTATGAATCCTATCTAACTTTAATTGAATCCTACTCATGAAAGTGTAAAATCTCTATTAATGAAAAGTAACTTAAAAGGACTCAAAGTGACTTAAAAACAAATGAAAAGCACATTTTTTTTAAATTTTCTATTTTTTTATTTTTCTTTGAAAAACATTGAAAAGCATTGAATGAAAACACAAAGTATAAAGTAAATAAAGAAGACACAAAAGCATAAAGTAAATCCTAAAAGTCTTCCCTCATACTTAAATTTTACATTATCCTTAATGTAAAGCACATCAAGATCATCAAGAATAATTATCAAGAAAGATAAAGAACATGGAAAATAAAAGAGAAGGATAAGAGAAAGCAAATCTAAATTGCTTGGGTTGCCTCCCAAGAAATGCCTTTCTTTATTGTCTTTGGCTAGACATCATGGCTTCAATTTCTTCAATCAAGATCTATATGAGGATTGACTACCTCCATTACTTTTAAAGTGTCAAACTTTAAGTCATCCATCAAAGAGATAATTTGAAAATTAAGATCATCCACCATAAATTCTTGAAGTGCTATGCTCGAATTATTTTTGCTTGAATGTTCAAAATTTTCCTGGATAATATATTTAATATGATCAACAAAATAGTTAGAATGGTTAATATGAAAGCAATTTTTCCCTCAAAAGGTGGGATGTCCTCATCATCTTGTTTTTCTATAATTTTTGAAATAGTATTGCTGTTTTTATCACCTAAAAATGTAGAAATTTCAGCACAAATATCACACTTAACACCACTATGTCCACAAGTGCATTCATAGTCATCTACACAATTCATAAATTGAGAAATTTTAAGAGTTGAAGCTCTATGGGTTTTAGTCACATGAATTAAACAATTAATAAGCAAGAAATTAAACTCAAAACAGAAGTAAAACAAAAATAAGATAGAAGAAAATTCAATGGAATCAAATAACCGATTCAAGAAAATTGAGAATCCTAAATTGGATTAATTATATATCAATTAGGATTTGAATTTTTCTAGTTAATTCTTCAACCTTGAATTACCCAGAATCCTTCCAATAATTCATGAATTCTATATTAGACAATCGCCTAGGATTTGATTAATTAAAATTAGCTAAATTAAGCAATCGCTATAATTCCTATATTAGATTAAAATTGATTTATAAATGGCATGTAATCAAATTGTATGATTATATGATATGTTACCCACCCCCTCATCTCTATTTATATCTAATAAATTGATTTGATCAATTAAAATTAGCTGAAGAAAGAAAATTATGTTATTGATTGTATGTAATCAAATTGTATGATTGTATGATATGTTGCCCACCCCTCATCTCTATTTATATCTAATAAAACCCATAGAATCCTAATCCTAGTCCTCTTAGGATTACAAAAATTAAGGCCTTCCTAATCCTACTCCTATTAGGATTATAAAACTTAGCAATTTCTTCTAGAAAGTCTAGTAGTGAAATCTCGTTAATCTGACTTCTATATAATGAATGACCTTTAAAATAATGTAGTTTTACTAATCCTTTAATTTAAGGTTGTAGGCCTGCATCTTAGTAAAATTTTAGTATTTATTTCATCTTAATCGAACCTCCTTAGCTCCAGATATAGCCCAAATACAGAAACTGGTTCAGCTAGGACAGAATTGACTCCTTCAACTTCTCAGCCACTTTTGACATCCAAGGAGTCCAAATTGGGTTTTTACCATAATAGCAAAGTTGTAGATGTTTCTTTTAACTTTCTATAAGTATAAAGTTTGCATCAATTTAACATCCAAAGCCCATGATATGATTGAAAAATAGAAATAATATCAAAATCCAGTATTTACTAAATAAATTCACAAACTTATAAAATCAATCCAAAATTATAAAACAAGGCCGATTCTATAAAATTAAGCACATGTAACACCTAAAAGACATAAAATAGGGAGAAATAAAATAGTAAATATTTTTCTAATTAAATTCCCTCACACTTATCCCTTGCTTGTCCTCAGGCTGGATAAAACTTTATTAAATACTAAGAAACAAAAGACTTTACTTTCCAAAAACTTCAGATTCATAAATTCACAAGCAAGAACTAACCAAAGGAAATAAGAAACATAACACATCATGAAGAGAAATCTTGACAAACTTAAAACTAATTAACATCACAACTTTATTCAAAAAGAGTAGATCAAATTAGTTGATTCTTACAAATTTCACTCTTAATCTCTCAAGTGTTTAATGTAAAGTGTTTCACTCAAGTTCATTCCATTAAAATTTCTACCATAAACTTACTAATCATTTAATCACCATTACTCAAATCACATGCATAACACAAATCAAAAGGACTTTATTCAAGGTTATAATAGGGCTAAGGAAAAAGGAAGGAAAAATAAGGATGAAAGAAGGTTAGAAACTAAAGAAATCAATAAAGCACTTGAACCAAAAACACATGGGCAAATTATAAACAATTATAACTTAACATATCAATCCAAATTTAAATTCAAATACTCATCAACTTCTTTATTTTTTGTTCAATTAAAAAAAATTTTCTTTATTTTCATTTTAGTTTTTTTTCACTTTTCTTCTTCTTTTTTTTCTTTTCTTTCCCTTTCTTTTTCTTTTCAACTAACCTTAGATGATAAATTTTCACAACATATAAAACTCACACACCCCCTACACTTATTTAGGAGCCCATCTCATGAAAGTCAAATGCTTTAGTAATCGTTAAAGTTAGATAAAGACATTTGTTTTTAATTGGAAAAAAAATTATTCATGGGTTAATCAATAAAGAAAAGACAATAAAAGCTCAAGGGGGCTTAACAAAGTTAAAAACTTCAAGGTTAGCTTTATAGCTCTAGTTTAAGAGAAAGAATGAATGCCTTAATCATATTTGTATATGCATGTGCAAAAATGTAATCTTAAAAAGATTCAAAGAAAGTTTTAGCAAAATAAATCATGGAAGAATATCACACAAGAAAGAAAGACAATATCATAGCATGAATTTGCAACAAAAGTCTCAAAATCTCACAAGGTAGATTATGCTACTAAATTTAATCTACCAATTCAAAATCCATCACTACATCAATTAATTTCAAGAAGTAAAATAATTTAATCAATCATGTTATGAATCTTATCTAACTTCAATTGAATCCTACTCATGAAAGTGCAAAATCTCCATTAATGGAAAACAACTAAAAAGGACTTTAAAATAAGTGAAAAATATTTTTTTTTGAATTTTTTCTATTTTTTTAAAGCATAAAATTGAAAAGCATAAGAAAGAAGACACAAAAACATAAAGTACTCTCCCCTCATACTTGAATTTTACATTGTCCTTAATGTAAAGCATATTAATATCATCAAAAATAACATTAAGAATGATAAAGGACGTGAAAAATAAAAGAGAATGGTAAAAGAAAGTAAATCTAAATAGATTGGGTTACCTTCCAAGAAGCGTCTTTCTTTAATGTCTTCAGCTAGACTATAGCTTTAATTTCTTCAACTAGGATCTATATGAGGATTCTCTACCTCCTTTGCTTCTACATTTCCAACCTTCAGTTCATCCATCAAAGAGATGTTATGAAAATTTGAATCATCCACCATGAATGTGCCAAGTGTTATTCTTAAATCATTCATGTTTCTTGAATTTTCAACTTCATCTCATGAAACAAATTGAACATGATCAATAATATGGTGAGAAGAATCAATGTAGAAACATTCTTTTTCTTTTTCTGATTCTTTTTCTTATTCTTGTAAAAGTGAAATATCTCCATCATCATTTTATTTTTCTATAATTTTTGTATGAACACTATTGTTTTCATCTAAAAATGCAAAAATTTTATCACAAATGGAATACTTAACAACACCATCTTTACAAGTGCATTTATGACTATTAAAACAATCTATAAATTCTAAAAACTCAGGAAATTCAGCAAGTGATTGATCATGGATAGCATTAACATGTAAATCTAAATGGTGCATAGCAAAATTAGAAATTACAGAATAAAAAATAGTAGAATTTGAAACAGAAACATGCAAATCATAAATAACAGTATAAATAGCAGAAATAAAATGAGGAGAATCATGCACTAAAGGCTCCAAAATGGTAAGAAATGATATGGAATTATCATGCATATCCTTAGAAATATCAAACTTAGCTATAACATCATCAAACTCCATAACTAATATTCCATTCTGAATATTAATTATAGTTTTTGCTATCTTAAGGAAAGGCTGGCCAAGAATGATTAGTGGAAGAATGCTTGAATCCTCATTTTCCATCTTCAAGATGTAAAAATCTGCTAGGAAGATTAGTTCATCTATCCATCAGCCTGCACTAAAATATTTTTAACAATTTCCAAAGAATAAATGTTAAATCTATTGGCTAATTGAACAACCCTTGTTTCTTTCAAAACTCCTAAATTCAAGGCATTGAAAACCGAAAGAGGCATGACATTTATGAATGATCCTAAATATAACATGACATGCTTTATTCTAGTTTTTGCTATGATGCATGGAATGGTAAATGTGTCTAGATTTTTACACTAAAATTAGATTTGCTTTCTTTAATACAATTTTAATACCTCCTTTCATACCTAAAAATTACAACATAATTTTTAATTTTGTTATTATTTTTATTTTTATTATTGTTGTTTCTGCTATTTTTAATATTATTGTTGCTATTTTTGCTATTTTTTATTGCTATTTCTGCTATTTTTGACATTTTTATGTTTGATTATGTTATTTTTAATTCTATCATGTTTGATTTTTCTATTTCTCATTTTAATTTTGATGATTTCAAGATTGTTAATTTTGATATACATGTGAAAAATATTCATGTTGACATACTTGCTGAGTTTCCTGAAATTTCTCAATTTATGGATTGTGTAGATGACTATTAATGCATTTGTGGACATAGTGATGTTAAGTGTGATATTTGTGCTGAAATTTCTACATTTTTAGGTAATGAAAATAGCAATGCTATTTCAAAAATTATAGAAAAACAAGATGATGAGAACATTCTACCTTTTGAGAAAAAGATTACTTTTATATTGACCATTATAACTATTTTATTGATCATATTGAATATGTTATCCAGGAGGATTTTGAACATTCAAGAAAAAATAATTCAAGCATAGCACTTCAAGAATTTGTGATGGATGATCCTAATTTTCAAATTATCTCTTTGATGGATGACTTAAAGTTTAGTAATTTAAAAGTAATGGAGGTAGTCAATCCTCATATAGATCCTGATTGAAGAAATTGAAACCATGATGTCTAGCCATAGACAATAAAGAAAGACATTTCTTGGGAGGCAACCTAAGTAATTTAGACTTGCTTTCTTTTACCTTTCTCTTTTATTTTTCATGTCCTTTATCTTTCTTGATGATCTTGATGTGCTTTACATTAAGGATAATGTAAAATTTAAGTGTGGGGGGAGACTTTTAGAATTTACTTTATGCTTTTGTGTCTTCTTTATTTACTTTATACTTTGTGTTTTCATTCAATGCTTTTCAATTTTTTTTAAAGAAAAAAAATAGGAAATTTAAAAAATATATATTTTTCACTTATTTTTAAGTCATTTTGAGTTCTTTTAAGTTGCTTTCTATTAATGGAGATTTTACACTTTCATGAGTAGGATTCAATTGAAGTTAGAAAGGATTCATAAAATGATTGAATGAATAATTTTACTTCTTGAAATTAATTGATGTAGTGATGGATTTTGAATTGGTAGATTGAATTTGATAGTATAACTTACCTTGTGAGATTCTAAGCCTTTTGTTCAAAATTCATGCTATGATATTGTCTTTCCTTCTTGTGTGATGTTCTTCCATGATTTGTTTTGCTAGAACTTGCTTTGAATCTTTTTGAGATTACATTTTTGCACATGCATGCATAAATATGATTAAGGTATTCATTCTTTCTATTAAACTAGAGCCATAAGGCTAACCTTGAAGTTTTTAACTTTGTTGAGCCCCTTTGAGCTTTTATTGCCTTTTCTTTATTGATTAATCCATAAGAATATTTTTCAATGAAAAAATAAATAAATATATTTACTTAACCTTAGGGATTAGTATAGCAATTGAATTTTTTATAAGATGGACTCTTGAAAAAGTGTTGGGGTGTGTGAGTCATCATCAAAGGTTCATTAAAAAAAAAGAAAACAAAATAAAATAAAAGAAAGCAAAAAAAAGTAAAAAAAAAGATAGGAAAGACAAGTGAAAAAAAATCAAAAGAATTGAAAAAAAAAAGAAAAAACAAAGAAGTTGATGAGTATTTGAGTTTGAATTTAGCTTGATATGTTGAGTTGTAATTGTCTATAATTTACCTACATGATTGTTGATTCTAGTGCTCTATTGATTTCTTTGGTTTCTAACTTCTTTCATCCTTATTTTTCCTTCTTTTTTTCCTTAGCCCCATTGCAACCTTGAATAAAGTCCTTTTGATTTGTGTTATGCATGTGATTTGAGTAATGGAGATTAGATGATTAGCATGCTTATGGTAGAAAATTTAATGGAATGAACTTGAGTGAAACACTTTACCTTAAAGTTCAATATGATAACCTATGCCTTCCATATTAGAAACCTGTACCTTCCAATAGCCCTAGAAATGTTCAATATGATAACCTATACCTTCCATCCTAGAAACCATCTTTATTCATGGATTTCAAATGTTGTGAATCTACTCATTTCATTTCAATATTAGAAGTTGTCTTTGTTAATCTATATCAAGAAAAAACTAAGATGTGTTGTAAAATAATAATAAATTGTAATGAAAAGAAGTAGTATATCCATTATTGCATTGGTAAGCTTGTGTTCATTGCATGAATGGTGATACTACTTTTTCTTATTATAATTTATCACCAGTTTGCAATCATTTGTACCCTCTAACACAAAAAGTTCTTAAGTAATATGAAGGAATTATGACTAAAGGATAACCATTTTTATTTTTTATTTATGTAAGGAAGCCATGTATGTTTATTGTAAATGAAAAGTCTATTATTTATTATAAATAATAGTTTTCTTCTTTCATATGTTAATGCATTATTATAGATATAAACAAAATGGTAGGATATACTTTTGTAATAAATTATCTAATTTTTTATTTGTTTCATTTATATTTAATTTGTTATTTTTTTTGTTTAATTGCATAAGAAAAATATCATAATGGAAAAAAAAATTTATGATAGTGATTTCAATTAGAGTAAGTGGAATTGAAAATAAAATAAATTAATCCATAAAATAATGTTAGTGTTCTTATTAGATTTAAGCTTAATTTATAAAATTGTTGCTTATATATATGTTATATATAAATTGTGTTTTTTATTTTGGTTTGATATATTCATGTGATGTCTATGTAAATTATTCAGATATATATATATGTTTGTTGTATCTGATCATTCTAGAATAATTTTGAAGAGGTTCTAGGATTATTTCGAAATGGTTATAAAAAAAGTTACCAAATTAAAAGAAATCTATTTTTTTAATAAATGATATTCATTTAATATGATATTGATTTTTTTTTAGTAACCAATGTTAAACATTGCTTAATAAGACAATAATGTTTAACCTCCTTAAATTTATAAAATCTTATTTTAATTCTTAAAATGGTAATTTGGTAAATATATTGATAATTAAAAAAGTTGTAGAAAAGTTTAAGGTACGTATTTAATTGTAGGAAATAAAATTTTAATATAAAAATAAGTGTTATTAAATTAAATATTATGTTGGGTAAAGTTAAACTTAAAAGAGGATGTATGAGAGAAATTTAAGGATACAATTTTTAGAATTATCCCTATTTATCTAGCAAGATTATTAAAATGCCCTTGACTATCTTTAAAACTACAAAAATGCCAATAGCTAAATTAAATACCCAAAAACCTAACTCTGCCCTATTTTGTTTCCTCTTTTCTTGACTAGCAAAAAGTCTTCTTCTTCACACCCCTCCTTTGATCATAAGTCCTATCTTTATCAAAAGCTTGCTAAAATCATCAAATTATCAAAGGGATTCAAGGAGACTTCCTAACTTCATCATCTATTGAAGGTAACTCTATCAAATTCCTAATTTTAAAGTAGATAAAATGAAAACTTGAGGGCTTAGAGATGAGGAATTAGGGATTTAAAGCTTTACTTACTTTGTGATGGTAGGAATAGAGTCCATATTTTCTTTTGAGTTCAAAGTTCCTTCAATTCATGTAGTTAAAGGTAAGCAAATAATCTACTTACTCTTATCATCTTTAAATTTATAAATTGTACTTAGTGGTATTAATGAGAATCTACAATAATTAATTATCTCAAAATTTAGTGAATCAAAATAAAAATAGAAAGATATTCACACCACATTCTAGAAAAAGCAGAAGATGAGTGATAAGTGATGAAGAATCATTTTACAAAGGATAAAATCCTTTAAGTAATGGTAGATGCCATAAAAGTCAACTCCTTTTAATAAGTTATAAAATTCTTTCAAGAATCCTAAAGAGAAAGCTCATAAAAGAGACTTAATTCTAATAATAAAAAACTCAAATCTTAAATCTTAAATCTAAATTGTTTATAAGGAACAAGTTTTTTTAAATAGCTTTAAAGAAAACCAAAAATAATACGAGCTTAAGTAAACTTTACTAGACCAAAGTAAATACAAATAGACTTACTTAACCTTAAAGCAAACATACTAATAAACCTTACTTAAAGAAATAAAATAGTTAACATATTGTAAAAAGGTAAATTGATAGGCCATAAAATGCTAGCTCATAAAAAAGCTCAAATGTCTTTAAATATAATAAAAATACAAAAAAAAAGCCATAAAGGCCTAAATTGACCTCAAATTAGTATTATTGATCCTCTTAGTTTCGCTTTTTAAGATTCCCCTTCCAAAATCACATTATTCCCCATTTCTTTAAAAGATTTGTCTTTGAATTTGTAGGACTTACATCAAAAAAGAAATAGGAGAAAGTTTGGAAACATCCAACTTAAAAGCAACATCATGAATCTTCAAGCACTTATAATGTGATGTAAAAAATATTTACTATATTATTTCCTCCTAATTCATGTCTCTTAATGTGTTACATTTGCTAAATTTCACAGAATTGGTCTTATTTTATAATTTTGGATTAGTTTTACAAAATTCTGAGTTTATTCAATTAATGTTAGATTTTAACACTATTTCTATTTTTTTAGCCATATCTTGAGGTCTAAATGTCAGATTCAAATTATCTTTATACCATTAGAAAGCTTAAAGAAAAATCTATAACTTTGGTATGTTAGGTAAAGCCTAATTGGGACTCCTTGAAGCCCTTATTTAGCAAAGAATCTGAAGTTTTTTTTTTGCCCCAATTGAACTAGCTTCAATTTTTAAGTCATATCTAAAGTTACAAAGATCTAATTAATTTGAGGACCTAACTATATAACTTTTATGTTTATGATTTACCAAAATTACATTATTTTAGTAGTCTTATATTGATTGGAAGTTAGACTTGTGGGAATTCATTATTATAACTCTTAGAGTTAATAGCTCTGTAAAAATAGGTTCTCGGAAGGTCCTATCTTTGTAATCTTAAGAGGCATAGAATTCAAGTCTAATAAAGTTTTAGATTAATTAAATCAAATAATAGGTAGAAAACTCATAAGACATAACACTTTATATAGAATTTAGTAACATAATTTCCTTTTTTTCTTCTAGCTCTTGTATTCTTTAGCCATAGAAGGCTTAATTTAGAGTTAATTTAAAGATTTTGAGGCTCTTCTAAACTGGATTATGAGATCATGATTTGTAATGTTGACTTTCTCTAATTAATTTTTCTCTTTCCCTAATGCTTTATGCTGATTTCTTAAAATTGCATGTATTGGATCTTGATTTAGTATAATTGGTATTCATCCTTTTTATTTCTAATCTTTTGCTATTTCGATATTAAATTGTGGTTGGTTAATCATAGTTTTATATATAAAGGTAGAGGGTTGAGGGATTAATTTGGAGGTTTCTAATTTAATTTCTAAATTCAATTGAATTTTATCTTTGAATCAATTTTGATTTGGCTTAGGAATTATAGTGGTAGTTTAATTCAACTAATCTTAATTAATTAAATCCTAGACAGTTATCTAGCATGGGGTTCACAAATTGTTGTAGAGGTTTTGATTAATTCAAGGTTGAATGATTAATTAGAAAAGTCAAATAATAATTGATCTATGATTAATCCAAATTAGAGCTCTTAATCCTTGAATTTGTTTCATTACATTGATTTCCTCCTTGCTATTTATTTCATATTTTACTTTGTTTATCACATTTAATTCAATTTCAATTCACAAGCCCCCCAACTTTGAATTTGTGTTAATTCTGTATTCTATTACTGCATACCACTTTTTGCATTCTATATCCTATTTCATTTTGTTTGATTTGCATTAGTGTTTTATTTGCATTCATTTCTTAGGTTTTTAGTGCATAAATAATTAAAAAATTATATAAGCATTATTAGTAAATTAATTAGAAAAGATAATTCATGGGATTACAGGGATACAACCTGGTTTGACATCTATACTACATTATTTTCAGTAAACTAGCTTTAATCTAATTTTTGTGCATTGCATTGTGCGTATCAAAATTTTAGCATTATTGCTGGGGATCAAACTTGAATTAACCTTTTCCTACATATCACTAGCTATTATTACACAATTTTTCAGCAATCCAATTAGTAAATTGCATCAATTAGTATGTTACTTGTATTTTATAATACTACCATTTTCTGCATTTTCTTGGATTCTCTTGCATTCTTTCATTCCTACATATTCCTTCATCATAATTCATCACATTTCATCATATTTTACTTCATCTCATACTTAAACAAAGGTTTTTAACTTAAAGAAATTAGTTTGCCCCTATTTTGTACTTTACCTTCTTAGACCTTTACTTAGGTTTCACTAGCTTTGATTAAGCTAAAATTTTTATAGTGCTAGTTTTTATTTTTCTTATTAAAAGTCACCAGCTTCACCCATGAAGTGTGATATTTTTTTTTAGCTAAATTCCATTATTTTGACCATTTTTTATTTTTTGAGATTTTTTATTGCATCTTTGGGTTCTGTATGGTCATAGCTTTCATTCTATAGTGGTTCTATAATTTTTAAAATTGCTTAGATAGGTTAATTAGATGTATTTAGGATAATTTTTATAGTGCAGTAGTGTTTTAGTATTTTTATGCTTTTATCTAGTGTAGAATTATTAGAATTTGATCCTGAAATTGATAGGATTTTTCATTTTTTATTTAAGAGTAGAAATAGAAGTAGTTCTAGCATTCCTCATTCTAATCCTTTAGATAGCTTTGATAACATGGCTAACAATAGAACTTTAAAGGAATTGGTTGCCCCTGATGTTATCTACCAATTATTAGACATCCAATATCTTAGCCTTAATGTTGACTTTAAGCTAAAATTTGGTCTAATTCATTTGCTTCCAAGATGATAAGTATCAATCTCCTCAAGCCTATGTAGCAATAGTATTCCTTGGGAAGCCACAATACTAGCAATAAAAGCAATACTGACAATAACAACAACAACCTAAATACAATCCATGCTTAAATTTTTACAATCCTAGTTATAAAGATCATCATAATTTCATATATGGCAATGCATTAGTCCAGTGGCCAATTAAATTGGCACCATTCTAGAGGAAACCACCATTCCAACAATAACTAGCTAAGCCAACCCAATAGCAATAGAGTTTCTAGAATCAACAAGTAACCTTTTTCTCATCTTTTTATCCATCTTTTAAGGAATTAGTCAAACAAATGACTACTAATAACTTATAATTTCAACAAAGGATAGATGTTGCAATGCAGGACTTGTAAATATAGATTAGTCAGCTAGCTTCCACCATAAATGAGCTTAAATCTTAAGGTCTAACATATTACCTTTCTAAATAATTCCCAACCTAAGAGGCAATGTTTCTATCATTATGCTAAGAAGTGGCAAAGAAGTTCATGCTCCTAACACTCTCCAACCAACAGGTTAGCAACATAAGGCAAAACAACTAGTAAATGCTGAAAATTCTACGAAAAGCTCTTTTCAAACTAATTAAAAAATAGATAAAATAGA
The DNA here is from genome assembly GCA_020226215.1 of Sindora glabra. Lineage (NCBI taxonomy): Eukaryota > Viridiplantae > Streptophyta > Magnoliopsida > Fabales > Fabaceae > Sindora > Sindora glabra. The sequence goes on from CM035236.1 coordinate 89,369, forward strand.
ATTAGTGCAAAAAACACCAGAATATTCAAGATCATTTCCCTTTCTAAACAATATTACAAAATCTAGAAAAATAGAGGAAATTGATAGAGATAAGGAGATCCTAGGGAGTTTTAAGAAGATAGAAGTCAACATTCTATTATTGGATGCCATCAAGCAAATTCCTAAGTATGCCAAATTCCTTAAAGACCTATGTACATGTAAAAGAAAGTTACATGACAATGAAAAAGTGAGCTTAGGCCAAAATATATTAGTCATCCTTTAATCAAACTTACCTCAGAAGTACAAAGATCCCGGGATATTTGTCATACCTTACATTATAGGCAACAACAAATTTGAGCATGCCTTAATCGACTTAGGAGCTTCCATTAATGTCATACCAATGTTAGTATACTTCTTTCTATAGTTTATCCTTTTGAAGCAAACAGGAATTGTTATTTAACTAGCCAATTGAAGTATTGCACATTCTACTAGTGTTATTGAATATGTGCAGGTTCAAGTCAAGAAATTGATATCCTAATTAGTTTTTATATTCTTCCCATAGAGGATAAGTCTTTAAATAGCTATGCTCCTTTAATTCTAGGGAGACCATTCCTCAAAATAGCAAAAATAAAGATAAATGTAGATATTGACACTCTTTCTATGGAAGTTGGAGATACAGTTATGACTTTCAACATCTTTGAAACAATGAAATACCCTGTCGAGAAGCATTCCATATTTCAAGTAGATATGCTTGATGAACTTACTGATACTTTTAATGATATACTTATTGATTTTCTTTAAATTTCCAACTTTATGAATTGTTTTGATGGCCATGAGTGCACTTGCTGTAATAATAATAACCATGTGCCATATATGCTGAAATTTTTGCATTTATTAGTGAAGAAAGTAGTGCTATACTAGAACATGCAAAAACTAATTTTCAAGATGAAATTTAACTTATAGAAGTGGTTTCCATAACCAAATTAATACCTTCTATGATCCAGCCACTAACATTGGAGCTTAAACCTCTTCTAGAATTTTTAAAAGAAAATGAGAAGCTGCCAATCATCATAGTAAAGAATTTTCAACCTAAGCAAGAAGAGAAGTTGTAGTAAAGTGGCACAGACCAAGTTGTACCTTTAATGATCCCTTCATATTATCTTTTACTATGTATTATGAGTAATGTATACACAATTGTCTAATTTATTATGCAATAAAAATATAAAAAGCTAATGTAACAGATGCAAAAATAGAACCAATAAGATAAACTAGACAGAAAGTAGAATGCAAGAAAAGAATGCAGTATGTAGTAACGTATATGTAGAACAGAATTAGAATGGGGGGGTTTGTGAACTTAAATTAGGCTAAATGTATTAAGTAAAATAGAAATGCAAAGCAAGTAGAAAGTAAGAAAACTAATGTAGTAAAATAGTCGATTTAAGGAATTGAGAGCTCTAATTTAGATTAATTATAAATTAATTAGGATTTAACTTTTCTAATTAATTCTTCAACCTTGGATTACCTGGAACCCTTTGATCGCAGCTGTCGAACTGGCCAAATTAAAATTACTGATTCTAAAGAATTTTTATAGAAAAATAGTGGGAACCAGGTCAAACCTCTAAAGATCCTTTTCAATAATTCTTGGTAATTATTTACTAATTGAGTTTATGATGTAAACAGAATGAATTCTATCTAATTATGTAATTTATTAAACAAAAAATGTGTAGAATGCTAAATATGCAGAATTGAGACTTCAAAACTAAATGTAGATATGCAAAATAGAATTAAAATTAGGGGGGTTTGAAATTAAATAAGGAAGATATCAATAGCAAAAGATAAATAATGGAATCAATAAAATAGTAGCAATAAAAATAAGAATATCAATGAATTAAAACAGCAAATCCAAGGAATTTAAGGTCTCTTCAAAGAATTAATCATAAATCACTATAAATTGGATTTTGCAATTAATTATTTAGCCTTGAATTATCCAGAATCCCTACAACAATTCATAAATCCTACACTAGACAATCGCCTAGAATCTGATTAATTAAGATTAGCAAAGTTAGACAATTGCCATAATTGCTAAGTTAGATCAAAACCAATTTAAAGATAGAATTTAGCCAAATTAAATGAATTAATTTAGAATCTTAAACCATTCATTCATCCTCTTTTCTCTCATGAAAAATTATAATTAATCAAATAAAATTTACTACTAATTCAAATTTAAAACACAACTTCTAGAATGGAACAAGAATTATATAAAATTAACATCCAATTCAAGTAGATCATGCAAATCAGAGGAGATAGATGAGAAAAAAGAAAAATTAATTATAAGTACCACCATACGAATTAAGATCTCATAATTCTAGAGGGGAATAGCCTCAAATTTCCTTGAATTAACTTAGATAATTAGCCTTCCATTAAAGAGAAAAACTAAAGGAAATTTAGAAAACTATCAAGCTATCTCTAACCTTTCTCATGTTCTGATTCTACCCTCTATTTATTTACAACCATAGAAGCATAATTAGGAAACTACCCATAAAATTTCAGCCCAATCAGACATTCCTAGCTCAAGTTATGGCCAAAATACTATAGGTAGTTCAATCTAGTCCGAGATGAAATAATGAGCCACAATCCGTCTTCCTTGGCCTTCAAAATGACTTAGTTTCTTCAAAAAGGGCTTTAGGAATGATTAGATATGGATTTCAGGGAGTAATTGGACTTGTCCTTGCATCAATTAGACACTTGGAGCTTAAGATATGAATTAATCATTACAACTGGGTCGGGTCTGGGCTTGGACAATAACTCTATTTCCACTTTAAGCTAATCTTTGACCTCTAAGATGGCAGAACTAGGTTTTTTGGTCAACATGAGAATTGTAACTCTTTTTCTTAGCTTTCCAATGGTGTATAGATTGTCCAAATCCAGAATTGAAATCTCAAGTTATGATCAAAATACTAAAATAGTATAAAAAATCTAGCATTAAGCCTGAAATTCAATGAAGCTCAAATTAATGCAATTAGTCTCAATTTAATGTAAAATTGATCCAATTAAGTATCATTACCTCCTAAGGGACTTAAATATAAGAAAAAATATTAATAAAATATTGTTCACATCACCCTTGCAATAATTTGTGAATCCTAAGCTAGATAATCATCTATGATTTGATTAATTAAGATTAACCAATTAAGCAACTACTTTAATTTTTACACTAGATCGAATTTGATTTAAAGGTAAAATTCAATTAATTTAAGAAATTAAATTAGAAGCCTCCAAATTAATCCCTCAACCCTTTGCCCCTATGCATAAAATCATGATGTACTTATCATAATTCAATATCAAAATTACAAGAAATTAGAAATCATAAAAATGAATATCAATTATATCAAATCAATATCCAACACAAGCAAATAGGGAAAGAGGAAAATTAATTAAAGAAAATTAATATTACAATTCATGATCTCATAATCTAGATTAAAAGAGTCTCAAACTTCTTGAATCAACCATGAAATTAAGCTTCCATTGATGAAGAATAAAAGAAAAACAAGAAGAAAGAGAGAAAAGTTATGTTGCTAAATGTTGTGTAAAAGTTTGAATAGTTTAATAAGTTCTTCCTATTTATTTAACATAATCAATCTAAAACTGTAATGGAATTGGATTGTATGTCTCTTTGGATTACAATAATAGAGCCCTCTTAATTTTTAGAAGCCCAAACCTATTTTTAACAAGACAATTAACTTTAATAGTTACATCAATAAATTCTCGTAGGCCTAATTTTCAACTAGTTTAATGCTAATAAAACAAAGTACTTTGGATAATCCATAAATATCAAAGTTGTAGGCCTATGTCTTATAAAAATTTAGGCACTAGTTTTAGGTTAATCAAATCTTTACAGCTTTAGATACGGTCCAAATATAGAGGTGAGCTTAACTAAAACAGAGACACGACTTCAATTTCTTAGCCACATCTAACCTCTAAAATGTCTGAATTGGGCTTGGATCAAAATACAAAATTGTAGTTATTTCTCTAATATTTCTAATAATATAAAGATTGCCACAATCTAACATCCAGAGCTCAAGATATAATTGAAAAACAAAAAAAATGTCAAAATCCAGGACTTTATTCTAGGTTGTAATGGGGTTAAGAAACAAAGAATGGAAAATTATGATAAAAGAGGTTAGAAACCAAAGAAATCAATATAACATTTTAATAAAAAATATATGGGCAAATCATAAGTAATTATAACTCAACACATCAAATGAAATTCAAATTCAAATATTTATTGACTTCTTTATTTTTCCTTTTCCTTTTTTTTGTTTGTTTTAATTCAATTCAATTTTTTTCATTTCATTTTGTTCTCTTTTCTTTCTTTTCTTTCTCTTTTCTTTGATTTTATTTTGTTCTTTTTTTTCTTTCTCTCTTTTTTCTCTAATCAACCTTTGATGACTTTTTACAACATATAAACTCATACAACCCTCACACTTATTCAAGAGCCTATCTTACAAAAATTCAAATACTTTACTAATCCCTAAGGTTAGGTAAAGATATTTGTTTTTCATTGGAAAAATATGCTCATGGGTTAATTAACAAAGAAAAGGCAACAAAAGCTCAAAGGGACTATCAATGATAAAAACTTTAAGGTTGGCTTTATGGCTCTAGTTAAGCAAAGAAAGAATGCCTTAATCATGCTTGTACATGCATGTACAAAATGTAATCTTAAAAAGATTCAAAGCAAGTTCTAGAGAAATAATTCATAGAAGAACATCATAGTATAAATTTTCAACAGAAGACTCAAAATCTCATAAGATAAGTTATGCTACCAAATTTAATGTACTAATTCAAAATCTATCACTACATCAATCAATTCAGGAAGAAAATTATTCATTCAATCATGTTATGAATCCTATCTAACTTTAATTAATCCTAGTCATGAAAATGTAAAATCTCTACTAATAGAAAGCAACTAAAATGACTCAAAAAGACCAAAAAACAAGTGAAAAATAAATTTTTTATTATTTTTTGAATTTTTTTATTTTTTATAAAAAAATAAAAGCATGAAGGCATGAAACTCAAAATAAATCCTAAGTCTTCCCCCTTACACTTAAATTTTATATTGTTCTCTTCCAGTTATCGTGACCGATCTAAAGACACCTAATTAGTGCTACCTTCCTAATTAGATATCTTTACAAGCCTTTGACCTCTAATTACTTTTTCGAAAAAGTGGGATAACTAGTATAAATAATTCAAGCATACATATAAAATAAAATTTTATATTTACAAAAACGAGTATCTATTTATATACAACAAAAGTCGTATAGGTAATACATAACTAGTACCACCAAGCTCTAGAAAAGTCTAACCGACTCTTCATCCTCCTCTGGATCAGGTTCAGGAGGAGTCGTGCTAAATCAGTTACTAGCTGTTCTTTTTGCTGGGAATACACGATGGAGGGAAAATACAATAAAAGCATTTTATTCATCATCTACTTGTCTAAAGTCTATGCTATAAAGTATGCCTATTTCAGGTGGGTTGACCCCTACTTGGGGTGGATTAACCCAAATTTCAAAACAGAATTCTACCACACAAGTACCAAAAGGGGTGAACACGTGTCCTCGATAAGTGTCAGCGTGTCTCCACAAGTTCATGGTCTTTACCTGAAAAGACAGTTTAAAGAAAATACAAAATGAGTATAAATATACTCAGTGAGTAATAACTAGTTTCCTCATCCTTAGTATATACTGGGGAACTACTTATGTCTGGATCTTTTATTCATTCCATTTATAATATTTAATTATACAATACATGTCATGAGAAATGGTTATAGTTAGCATGCAGCCTTCTATCTTCGGTTCAACCTTATCCCACTCACCTGGGCTCGAGGCCCCATCCTTTTCCGTCCACTATTAACCACCCACTCTCCTTCTTCATGAGGGATGTTATATCTCCCCCTTCATCAATTTCATATACAAGTCTCGTGGGATGCCACCCATATCAACCATTATGCAAGAAAACCAAGTCTAGTGGGATGCCACCAGCATCAACCACTGTTATGTCTCTTGTAAGTAAAATGCCAAGTACATCATGAATATTTTATTCAATTCTCTTACCCTTCCATGCAACATTAGGATTAGGTATCCCCATTAAATCATTCATATTGTTTAGAAGTGGTATTGGAATAACAATACACCCTTAGGGTGTAGGAACTAAAGCACTAAGGATTTATATCCTTGTAAGAAAATAATCACATCATTTTCATGGGATTTCAAATGGTAAACAATGTTCTCAACATCCTAAATAATAATTAGAATAAATTTTTTATGAAGATTTCATTACATAGGATTTCCTATTACAAGGAAAATTACAATTTTCCCTTTTCAGACATTCTGGATAGGTCTAGAATGTATTTTGTTGGAGGAACTACATGAGTAATAAAAAATTCCGAAAATTTTATCCAAGGCTCCTCACATAATGTGTAACCTCTGTGAATTTTCCTAGAATTTTTCTCAAACATTTAGTGGTCCTAAAGTTTTCGTGAATAGGGCTGGTCAGTTTGAAACTTTCTTCTGGACGGTATTAAGTCATGATTTTATTGGAGAGCCAATCAAATCATATGGCCATGAAATTATTACACAACCTCAAAAACATCACAATAGACTACCACAAATTTTATCAGAATTTTTCGTGACTATTTGATGGCTCAAACAAACCAAAATCTGAGACCACGTAGGCAGGTATCCTGTTCTGGACAGCATTGATAACCTAACATAAAAATTCATCTTAAAAATATATAACAATTTCCAAAAATTATAAAAATTTTCAGATTACATCATCACATAATAAGGGACCATAAAATGTCAAGAACCAAAAATTTTTATGACTTTACATCTATGATTTTCGTGGCCCTTTTTCAGAAAAATTTCATCAGCATGCTGATTCCAATCTTCTCATTGTTCTCATATGATTTCTACCATTCTATCATGACAATTTGCAATCCTTGACTTCCCATCATCCTTGGGTTAAATTCATCATTCCAACATCAACATTTAATACATAAATTCATCACAAATCAGAAAACACAGCAGCCCACACAAGGTTGGAATAAATAACCTTAGTATCTAGCAATCTCATCAACAATTTTAGGAATCAATCTATGAATTGAAACAAGTTATTGCTTAACTTAAGTCTTCACTTTTTCCTAATCTTTGGCAGGTGTTTAGAGGCAGTAAGAGAGCTTCATGAAAAGGAAATAAATTTTAGACACTTGAAAAATTTTTTAGAAGAAACCATAGGAAAAATTTGAAGAGTTTTTGCTTGATTACCTTGGAAAACCTTTGAATTTCTCTAACAAAGCTTGAGATCTTTTCTTATTTTTCCTCTTCTCTTCTTCGTGTGCATGAAATTTTCTGGCAAGGGGAAGATTTTCTAACCCTAAAAACGCTAATTGCCTTTTATAATAATCCTCCAAAAATAATTCTAAAGATTTCTATATTTTTCTACAATTTTCCTCATTTTTTTGTGATAAAAGGAGACACTTGGGAGGCCTTATTGAATGTCCAGCTGTCCCCCAAAAAGGCTGAGAAATCAGCTCTTAATCCACTAATTTTAAGCCACCTTTACTGCTAATTGGGATTTATTACAAAAAGACCCCAAAATTTTACTTTTTTTTACACTTAAGTCTTTAGCTTCTTAGAAAAGTTTGAGGTCAGCCAAAGGCCCACGTTTTTAGGCCTAAATTTTCATATTTGGGCCTTTAAAGTGTGGACTAATCCAACCCAATTAAAAAAATTTTAAGTTGGACAAAAAGTAAAAAGGGTTTATTACATTTTAGCCCTAAATTGATCAATTTCTTTGTAATTTCGCCCTTGGGCTTGTAAATATTTCCTAAATTAAAATTTTGGACTTTCATAATCATTTTTAAACTCAAAAAATTAATTTAGGCCAACCACCCAAATAAAATAATTAATTTCCCACTTTTTCAACTTACTGAGTTTCAAAACTTTGATCAAACTCTAAAGGAATTTCTATAAACCTATTCTTAGGTTTTTAAATCCTAATTTTCATTTATTGTAATGATTATTAAAATTTTCAAAATTTTCTAGTTGATCCCATTTCAAAATAATCCTTTCGGTTCATGTGAATTTCGCTTGATTTTCCCACCGGAACTTCTAAATCAAGGTTTCTTTGATAAAATTCCTTAGTATTCTTACCCTATAGTGGGGTCATTACAAGTTCTCCCCCTTCAAAAAAAATTCATCCTTGAATTTTCCTAATGTTAAGATGGTATTTGAAATTATGACAAGCTGTCATAAGAAAACTTACCCAACTAAATTTGGATATTTTTTTTGCATTTCTTTCTCTGATTCCCAGGTTGCCTCCTGAATTCCATGTTTATCCCATACTACTTTTATCATTGGAATTTCCTTGGTTCGTAATTTTCTAATTTTTTGATCAACAATTTGTATTAGTTATTCCTTGTATATTAACTTCCGATCTAATTCTACTGGTACCTCTGTTAACACATGGGACTCATCCAAAATATATTTTTGTGGCATTGACACATGAAAGACAGGATGAATTGCTTTCATGTTTTCTGATAACTTTAATTGATAAGCAACCCTTCCAACTCATTTGGTAATTATGTGTGGACCAATATATCTAGGGGTTAATTTTCCTTTCCTTCCAAATTTCATGATTCCTTTCATAGGTGGGACTTTTAAAAATACGCGGTCTCCCACTTGAAATTCTAATTCTCTTCGCCTGTTATCAACATATGATTTATGTCAACTCTGAGCTACTTGTAATTTTTCTTTAATGATTTGAACTTTGTTCATGGCATCTTCAACTAGATCTGGGCTGATCATTTTAGTTTCTCTAGGTTCAAACTATCCGATTGGCGATTTGTATTTTCGGCCATACAAAGCTTCAAATGATGCCATCTATATATTGCTGTGGTAGCTGTTATTATATGCAAATTCCACTGGAGGCAGATGCTTATCCTAGCTTCCTTCAAATTCTATCACGCAAGCTCTCAGCTTGTCTCCTAAGGTCTAAATTGTTCTTTCAAATTATCCATTAATTTGCGAATGAAATACTGTATTGAATCGCAATTGAGTGCCTAGCGTATCTTGAAATGATTGCTAGAATTGAGAAGTAAATTGTGACCCACGATCAGATATTATTACGAGCGGTACACCGTGCGGTGGAATAATTTTATCCATATAAAGCTGTGCATATTATGAGGCGGTGTATGTTGTTTTTACTGGTAGGAAATGTGCAATTTTTGCAAGATGATCTACTATTATCCATATAGAATCATAGCCTTTATTAGTACAGGGTAATCCTGTTACGTAATCCATTATAATGCTCTCCCATTTCATTCTGATAAAGTCCCGCCAGGTGCTAGTGTTCTACTTTTACCTGTTGGCAAGTCAAGCATTTAATTACGTATTCTCAAATGTCTTTCTTCATTCTCTCCCACCAATAAACATTTTTCAAATCTTGATACATTTTAATCGCACCCGAATGCATAGTATAAGACGATTCATGGGCTTTTCTCAAGACTTTTTTTCTCATGCTAGTAGGCACCCATAAACGACTACTATTCCATATTATTCCGTCTTCATCCACTGTTAAATTTGCCTCTTCGTCCCTTATGGTTGCATTCTTTAGTTTTTCATATTAGGAATCTTCCTTATGGGCAATTTTAATTTGATCTATTATAGTAGAGTGTACCATTATACAGGCTAATTCCACCCTTTTATCCTTCTGTAACTCCTTTTCCTTAGTTTTAGGATCTTTCCAACTCAAAGCATCAGCAATTATATTTGCCTTACTAGGATGGTAATGAATAGAATAATCATAATCTTTCACAAATTCCATCCACCTTCTTTGTTGCACGTTGAGTTCTTTTTACTCGAAAATGTATTTAAGGCTTTTATTATCTGTATAAATTTCATAGGTAGCTTTGTATAAATAATGCCTCCATATTTTTAGTGTAAATATTACAGCTACCATTTCAAGATCATGAGTGGGATAATTTACCTTGTGCTTCTTCAATTGACAAGATGCATAGGCTATTACTCTTCTTAGCTGCATTAGCACACATCCTAATCCCACTCTGGAAGCATCGCAATACACTGTATACCCTTCTGTATTCTTGGGAAATGTTAACACTGGAGCTGACGTCAAACATTCTTTTAACTTCTAGAAACTTTGCTCACATTTAGCATTCCACACAAACTTCACTCCTTTACGAGTTAATTTGGTTAGCGGTGCAGCTATTTTAGAGAAATCCTTCACAAACTTCCTATAGTACCTAACCAATCCAAGAAAACTACAAATTTTAGTTACTGGTGATGTTCGTGGCCATTTAAGCACAGCTTCAACTTTTTGCGGGTCTACTTGTATTCATTCTTATGAAACTACGTGACCTAAAAATTGTACTTTTGTCATCTAGAATTCGCATTTTGAGAATTTAGCATATAATTTATGCTCCCGCAATGTTTGCAAGGTGTTTTCAGATGTTGTGCATGCTCTTCCTCACTTTTGGAATACACCAAAATGTCATCAATAAAGACTACAATGAACTTATCTAAATAAGGCTTGAAAATACAATTCATTAAGTCCATAAAGGCTGCAGGAGCATTTGTCAATCCAAATGATATCACTAAAAAATTTTAATGTCTGTAACGAATTCGAAACACCATTTTTAGAATATCTTCTTGTATTTTCAATTGATGATAACTAAAATGCAAATCTATTTTTGAAAAATATTGCGAACCCTATAACTAATCAAACAAATCATCGATTCTTGGCAGGGGATACTTATTCTTGATAGTAATTTTATTCAACTATCGATAATCAATACATAGTCATAACGATTCGTCTTTTTTCTTTACAAACAGGACCAGTGCTCCCCATAGAGATGTACTAGGGCGTATAAAACCTTTATCCAACAAGTTTTGTAATTGTTCCTTTAATTCTTTTAGCTTCGTTGGTGCCATCTTGTAGGGTGTAATGGATATAGGGTCTATTCCGAGAATCATTTCGATTGTAAATTCTATCTCTCGATCTAGTGGTAATTTTGTTAAATCATCCAGGAAAACATCAAGAAATTCCTTTACTACAGGGACTTGTTGCATTGTTCTTTCCTTTTTGCTATCTTCCTTTATCGAGGTTATCCATACTACATGGCCTCTGTTGACTAATTTTTGAACCTTGGTACATGATAAAAAAGTTGGCATTCTTGGCCTTTTTTCACCTTGGAAGGTTTGAACTACCCCTTCTTCCAACTGATAGGTAACGATCTTATGGTAATAGTCAGCACAAGCATGATATTTTGATAACCAAGCCATACTTAATATTACATCATAATCGATCATTTCTAACTGGTGGTTAGGTGACTATCTATTCGGATACCACAATTCCTAAGACTGTACGTGGCCAAAATAGTCTCCCCAACTAGTGTATTTACTACTAAAGGTTCATATAAAACACTTGATGGTTTAGAAATTCTAGTTGTAAGATTTGTAGATATAAATGAATACGTGGCACCCAGATCAAATAATGCTTTTATGAGGAAAGTTTTAACTAGAATTGTACCTGCAACCACTGCATTTGAATCTTGAGCCTCCTGACGTGTCATAGCATACACCTGAGCTTGCGTTCTTGCTGGCTCTTTTCCTATATTTCTTCTCTCGGCATTGCTAGTGGCCTTCCAAATGTAGTATTCGGAGTAGGGCAGGTGCTAGGGGCTACAACGTTACTCCCCTGTTGCCTTAACATGCATTCGAGGGCTCGATGTCCCATTTGTCCACATCAGAAGCAAGATCCACATGGTCCATAGTGACTCATGCCATAACTAGCATAAGGTACAAGCTTGTTAAATGTTGCTGAAGGTACTTGATGGGGAGCATTAGTACTTGCCTCGAATCTCCCTTCAGTTGTCCTCTGTTGCAGTCTCCGCTGGCTAGTTCTTCTTCTAGTGGTTCGCTCACTATTTCTTGGCGTACTTTGCATAGCTACCACTCTCCCCATACTCCTACTGCTTTCTACTTGGACCTAATGTGCTCCTCTTTCTCTTAAACCACCTTCTTTGCTTGGCCTTTCAATCGCACGAATCTCTGCTCTGATGGCCTAGTTCAAGGCTTGCTTATAAGTAATACTATCTAACACGTCCACTCATTCATAAAGGTAGTCGCATAATCCATGCACAAATCGATTGACTCTTTCCTATTCTGTAGGTATTATATATTCCACATATCGTGATAGTCAAGTAAATTGAGCATCCTATTGAGCTACAGTCATTGGTCCTTGAGCCAACTTTTGGAATTCTTGAGCTTTTGCTTCTCTAATGCTCGATGGTAAAAATCTATCGATGAACTCTTCTTAAAATCGCTTCCACGTGATTGGTTCATGTGCCATAATGATAGGTTCTATATTATGAACATACCAGAAGTGCGCCACATCTTCTAATTGGTAGCCTACCAATTCTACCATCATATTTTCATCACATGCCAATAACCTACAAGTCCTTTCTACTTGATCTATAAACTGATATAGATCAATTGTAGGTTCTGTGTCATTGTATTTAGGGGGTTTAATTTTTGAAATTCATGCACCATCTATAATCTTTCCTTTGAATGTAACACCGGAACTTATCGTCTTGGTGGTGATCCCGAGGGCGGGGTAGGAAATTTTTTATTCTAATTCAAAAATGTATCTAGTGTCTGTTGTAACTTTACAGCCCTATCCATATTTGCAAGCTACTCTAGTTTTACCCTTTGAATGTTTTCAGAGGGCATATTTATTGATGCCTCATTCTCCAGTATTCCTAGATGCGCTCTAATGGGTTGGCGGGGCATTTGGGGCTGAGTCTGCCACTTCCTAACCATGGTTATCTAAAAAATATAATCTAAATTAGTAAATAGAACTAATTTAAAATATGAAAAGTTACCTGGGACTTCCATGGATCCACCATTGCTGATAATTACTTTTTAAGGGTGTTCTTGAACCCCATAGATTAATTGGATCACCACAGATACCAAATTTGTCATGATCCCTCTCTCGACTATCGTAACCGGCGTAAAGACACCTAATTAGTGCTACCTTCCTAATTAGATATCTTTACAAGCCTTTGACCTCTAATCACTTTTTCGAAAAAGTGGATAACTAATATAAATAATTCAAACATACATATAAAATAAAATTTTATATTTACAAAAATGAGTATCTATTTATATACAACAAAAGTCGTATACGTAATACATAACTAGTACCACCAAGCTCTAGTAAAGTCTAACCGACTCTTCATCCTCCTCTGGATTAGGTTCAAAAGGAGTCGTGCTAGACCAGTTACTAGCTGTTCTTTCTGCTGGGATTATGTGATGGAGGGAAAATACAATAAAAGCATTTTATTCATCATCTACCTGTCTAAAGTCTATGCTATAAAGTATGCCTATTTCAGGTGGGTTGACCCCTACTTGGGGTGGATTAACCCAAATTTCAAAACAGAATTCTACCACACAAGTACCAAAAGGGGTGAACACGTGTCCTAAATAAGCGTCAGCGTGTCTCCACAAGTTCATGGTCTTTACCTGAAAAGATAGTTTAATGAAAATACAGAATGAGTATAAATATACTCAGTGAGTAATAACTAGTTTCCTCATCCTTAGTATATACTGGGGAACTACTTATGTCTGGATCTTTTATTCATTCCATTTATAACATTTAATTATACAATACATGTCATGAGAAATGGTTATAATAAGCATGCAGCCTTATATCTTCAGTCTGGCCTTATCCCACTCACCTGGGCCTGAGGCCCCCATCCTTTTCCCTCCACTACTAACCACCCACTCTCCTTCTTCATGAGGGATGTTATATCTCCCCCTTCATCAATTTCATATACAAGTCTAATGGGATGCCACCCATATCAACCATTATGCAAGAAAACCAAGTCCAATGGGATGCCACCTGCATCAACCACTATTACGTCTCTTGTAAGTAAAATGCCAAGTACACCATGAATATTCTATGCAATTCTCTTACCATTCCATGCCACATTAGGATTAGGTATCCCCATTAAATCATTCATATTGTTTAGAAGTGGTATTGGAATAACAATACCCCTTAGGGTGTAGGAACTAAAGCACTAAGGATTTATATCCTTGTAAGAAAATAATCACATCATTTTCATGGGATTTCAAATGGTAAACAATATTCTCAACATCCTAAATAATAATTAGAATAAATGTTTTATGAAGATTTCATTACATAGGATTTCCTATTACAAGGAAAATTACAATTTTCCCTTTTCAGACATTCTGGACAGGTCTAGAATGTATTTTGTTGGAGGAACTACATGAGTAATAAAAAATTCCGAAAATTTTATCCAAGGCTCCTCACATAATGTGTAACCTCTGTGAATTTTCCTAGAATTTTTCTCAAACATTTAGTGGTCCTAAAGTTTTCGTGAACAGGGTGGGTCAGTTTGAAACTTTCTTCTGGACAGTATTAAGTCATGATTTTATTGGAGAACCAAATAAAATCATATGGCCATGAAATTTTTACACAAACTCAAAAACATCACAATAGACTATACCACAAATTTTATCAGAATTTTTCGTGACCATTTGATGGCTCAAACAAACCAAAATCCGAGACCAAGTAGGCAGGTATCCTGTTCTGGACAGCATTGATAACCTAACATAAAAATTCATCTTAAAAATATATAACAATTTCCAAAAATTATAAAAATTTCCAGATTACATCTTCACATAATAAGGGACCATAAAATGTCAAGAACCAAAATTTTTTATGACTTTACATCTATGATTTTCGTGGCCCTTTTTCAGAAAAATTTCATCAGCATGCTGATTCCAATCTTCTCAGTGTTCTCATATGATTTCAACCATTCTATCATGACAATTTTCAATCCTTGACTTCCCATCATCCTTGGGTTAAATTCATCATTCCAATATCAACACTTGATACATAAATTCATCACAAATCAGAAAACACAGCAGCCCACACAAGGTTGGAATTAATAACCTTAGTATCTAACAATCTCATCAACAATTTTAGGAATCAATCTATGAATTGAAACAAGTTGTAGAGCATCACATAGTTTTAGGACATATAATAAGTAGTAATGGCATTGAAGTAGATCCTGCTAAGGTTGATGCAGTTACTACTTTACTTTACATTACTTGTGTGTGGGAAGTGCATTTTTTTCTTAGTTATATAGGTATTTATAGGAGATTCATTAGAAATTTCAATGAGATTGCCCTCCCACTATCCAAGCTACTTTAAAAAGAAGCAAAATTTAACTTTGATCAATATTGTAAGGAAGCTTTTAATAAGTTAAAGCAAGCTTTTACCACCACTCCTATCATTCAACCACTATCTTGGGATTTACCTCTTAAGTTGATGTGTGATGCTTCTAACTATGCAATTAGTGTTGTTCTTGCACAAAAATTGGAAAAATAACCTCATGTGATTTACCATGCTTCAAGGACTCTAGATGCTACCCAAGCCAATTACACCACAATAGAAAAAGAACTTTTAGCTATTATTTTTGCTTTAAATAAGTTTAGATCATATTTGCTTGCTTCTAAATTGATTATGTTTTCTAATTATATAGTTTTGAAGTTCCTTTTGAAGAAACTCGAGGCAAATCCCCATTTAATTAAATGGATGTTGCTTTTATAAGAGTTTGACATTAAAATTAGATATAGGAGTAGAGTTGAAAATTTAATGGCAAATCATTTGAGTAGGATTCCAAGAAATGTAGACACTTTCCTCTCCATGACACCTTTCTGGATGAGAAATTTTTTCAGTTACTAGGTAAAGATCCTTGTTATGCTGATTTAGTAAACTATTTAATCACTAATGAGTTGCCTGCATATGCTAAGAAATCTCAAATTAATAAATTGAAAAGTGAGGCTAAGTATTTTATGTGGGATAGTCCTTATTTGTGGATATTTTGTGATGATCAAATAATTAGGAAACATGTACATGATTCTAAGTTTCATTCTATACTTGTATTTTGTCACAATCATACTTTTGGAGGTCACTTTAGACTTAAGAGAATAGGAAGGAATGTGTTTAATTGTGATTTTTATTAGCCTACTTTATTCCATGATGCTTATATATTTTGTGTAAGTTGTGAATAATGTTAAAAGATAGGGAATTTAACTTGTAAACATGAGATACCTTAATTTTCTATGCTTTTTTATGAGGTTTTTTATGTATAAGGTATTGATTTTATGGGTTTTTTTCCCTCATTTCTTAGCTTTGTTTGCATTTTTCTTACAATTGATCATGTTTCTGAATGGGTGGAAGCTAAAGCCACCAAAACTAATGATTCAAAAATTGTTGTAAATTTTGTAGGTCTCACATTTTTAGCAAGTTTGGCATTCTATGTTCTTTGATTAGTGATTAAGGGATTCATTTTTGTAATTGAGCACTTAAGGCTTTGTTGAAAAAATATGGGTTTCCCATAGAATTTCCATACCATATCATCCCTAAACAAATAAGTAAGCAGAAATTTCCAATCGAGAAATGACGTCAAATTTGGAGAAAACTATAAAACCTAATAGAAAAAATTAGAACCTTAGATTGGATGATGCATTTTGGGCTTATAGGACTGCATATAAAACTCCTATTAGGATGTCTCCATACTAGATTATTTTTAGGAAAGCATGTCATCTTCCAATGGAGTTAGAGCATAAAGCATTTTGGGCTATAAAAAAGTGTAATATGGACTTGAAGGCATGTAGAGAGGAAAGGAAATTATAATTGCAAGAATTGAAGGAGCTTCAACATGAAACCTATCAAAATTCTAGGCTTCACAAAGAGAAAATAAAGGCATTTCATGATAAGTTCATTCTTAAAAAAAATTTAAGATAAGCCATAAAGTTTTATTATTTAATTCAAGGCTTAAATTGATGCTAAGTAAACTCCCTTCCTATTGGAATGAACTTTTTGTTATTACTAACATTTTTCCTTATAGTGTAGTTGAAATCCAGAGTTTGGACAACAATAAAGTGTTCAAAATCAATAGGCATAGGCTTAAACCATTCTTTGAAGGTTTTCAAAAGCAAGTGGTGGAAGTAATAGAGCTGGGGATCCCAATTTATTTTTAATGGGGGAGCTTGAACTGCTGGAAATCGTGCATCATACATGCACAGCGGAATAAAATTTTTGCATGATTTCCACCAAGGATCCATGCGAATATAGAACGCCATAGATTAGAGATTAGGGTTTATACCTTTCGGCAAAAATCTCCTGACCGCTACAGCAAATCCGATCTACTTCCAAATCACGAACCGGAATGGAAACCAATAAATCAGATCACCAGTACAACGTTTATGTGGCTGCACCTCTGTGGTATCCACACGAACCCGTGAATCACCGATGAATGTCTGCTACACACACCGGTTGGAATTAATCTCCTTATACCTCGTAGTGCTAGCTACGCCTCTTCAGAGATTTTGGTAAAGGAGAGGTGCTAGGGTTTTTCTATGCTTTTGCTTGGGGTGCGTGAATAATGAATAACAATCCTATTATTACCCCATAAGCCTATTTAAATAGGTGCATAGAAAAACCTAACCTATTTGGGCTTTATTCCATGTATAATTATAGGCTTACTATTGGGCCTTATAATTATAACATGAATTCCCAAATATTAAGCCCAAACAATTTGGTCCATTAATTCCAAATTCACTAGGCTCTAAGTGTGCGACCCTACAGGCTCTCATTACGTTGGTAATGACAATTAATCATATTAATGATCATAAACAATGATTGGTGTCTAGCAACACATCATTGTTACCCAAGTAATGAGAAAGTCGGTGATTTGACTAAACCTTTACACGTGATTATCACTTATGTCCTTTTATCCTATACATCTAGATTAAGCAGGAGACATGGACCGTGTCATTCCCGTATAGCCCAATCTTGAGGTTTCTCGATTCCTAAGTAAGCTGACTAAACCAAATGTAATCGACATCTCATGTCAATTCATCTGAGCATGGCCATGCATTTTCTCAGCTTTACTTAATCAAAGAGCCCATAGATGTTACTCCTGTTATATAGGAGGGACAAATCCCATCTTGATCACACAAATCCCTCCGCATGATATGTGACATATCCAATATCTACCCTTGCATTCACTTAACCATTAGTGACATAGAATAGTATCAAAATATGAAACTCACATGTAAGGAACTTTGGTGATCTCAAGTCAAAGGACCATATTAATAATGATCACTAAGAACCACTTATGACACTCATATAACGATCCATGTAGTGTTCTTAATATGGGTCGGTCCAGTATACAAGTTCTCTAACTTGTACTCATGTGTAAACTTAAAATCCCATATAAGTCTTCACACATGCTAGTCTTAACATATCAAAGCAACCTAATCCACAATGATATATGACTAGGGACATTTAAGAATACAATTATTCTAAGGTTATTATTATAATTGAATATATTACGCAGATAATATATATAAATATAATAATTGGAATTGCCATTAAAATAACATGATTCAAAATTACAATCACCAATACAATTGGTTTTAGGGCATATACACTAACATGAACTTGATATCTAGCGAAAGATATTAAAGAAAGATGTTTCTTGGAAGACAACCCAAGCCACTTTAAAGATTTGCTCTCCCTTACCCTTCTCTTTCATTTATATATCCTTTATCTTTCTTGATAATGTTTTTGATGATATTAATATTCTTTGCATTAAAGTGTAATGTGTAATGTCCTAAATTTTAAGTTCTATCATTTGAATCTCTAAATTCTGAGGCTATAAAAACGAAGGAAACATTTAAATTAGCTTGGTATGTGAATTCCAAGTTGAAAGGTGTTAAGTGTAAGTGTAATCGAAATTTTGAAGGAAAGGGAGCAATAGGAAAGGAATTAATTTTCCTAAATACTATAGATGATCAGAAGAGGTTAGAAAACCCTAGAAATGGGACTTCTCTAAGTCTAACAATTTATGAATTTTCAAACAGTCAAGTAATCCTATGGATTATATTGCAAAGTATAAAATGAAGTGTGGGTTAAAGTGTAAACAATCAAGAATTTAGGGTCTAGTATGTAATTCCATAAAGTGTGACCAATAAACACTTGATAAGTGTCATTTTTATAAAAAAATTTCAAGAATAGCCTTACTAATTAGTGAGAAAGGACCAAAATGCCCTTAATAATTCAAGAAATGACAAAAATAGCCTTAAATTGTCATAAAAGTTCTTCCTCCTTCTCCAATTTTCTCCAAAATAGTAGATGACTGCATGAAAGCAAGCTTGAACGTGTAAGAGAGAGAAAAAAGAGAGAAATTTTTGTTAGCCTTTTTCACCTAGAAATCTTAAGAATTAGGACTTAGTGTAGAAGACAAAATCGCTCCTCTCATTGAGCTCTATCATATGGTGTGTTTAGATTGAAGAAATCTCAAGTTTGATTAAGTTTAGTGAACTTCAAGTTGGGAATTTCAAGTTGCTCCAAGAGGTAAGTTTGTTCTCCTTTCAAAGCTCTTTAAGTTGCTCTTTTTAGTTTCTTAAAATCATGATGTTTGTGTGGTCAAAGGAAGGTTGACCATGGGGTTTGGATGATTTAAGTATGTCTAATGATGTTTTGGATGTTGTTATGTTGATTTATGGCTTTGGTTTGGTGCAAAAACAACAAGAAATCATGATGTATGAATTAGGGTTTTAGAGGCCTAATGGTGTATGTATGTGTATGGCATGTTTTGCTTGGAATTTAGCTAAATTAATGAAATTAAAATGATTCTTGTGAATTATAGAGCCTATGGAAGGTGGAATTTTGAATTATGAAAGCTTTTATGGAAACCTCACTTTGAAGTCTCAAAATCGTGAGAAGGGAAAAATAAGGTGGAAAGGAGTTTTAGCTATTTAATTGTATTTTGGAAGGTTTGGAATGATAAGAAAGAATGATGGTGTTCTAATAGTTTCTATAATGTGTATTTATATGTAGAACAAGCAAAGAATTTGTAAAGGAATTATCAAGTGAGGGCAAAGAAATCATCATCATTGGAAGCTTTTAAAAAAAAAAAGAAAGGTAGCTAGCTTTATCCTTAAGCTCTGTTTCCTATTTACATGCTTTTCTGTATCTTATGCCATTGTATGGAATATGTATAAAATTGTTGTGTGCGGTACCTATGGCCCGAGTACCCCGGGAAGACAGTGAAATGCTGTATGTGAGGCCTATGGCCCGAGTATCCCGGGAAGACAGTGAAATTACTGTGTATGAGGCCTAGGTACGATTATCTATGATGGCCATCTAGATATCTATATGAATCCTTGAATGGGCTTGATGATTGTTGTGTGCGGTGCATATTTCCTATAATGATATTAGATGACAATGGTATGAAATAATGTGTTAAATGATTAATTAATTAATTTTGAAATGTATGTTTTATCGGCTTAAGGACCTAGAATGGCTTAATGTGTTTTTCTTGCACTAGCTAACTACTGGGAAACTTTGTTTCTTATGCTTTTATATTATTTACTAACTATTCCAGGTGATGCTTCCAAAAGCCCTCCTAACAAAGATTGAACATGGATGAGTTTGTTTATGTATTGAGAATGTATATTATGTGTGTTTTGTAAAATTGAATTATTGTATGATCATGTAAACTTTTTCTATGTTGTATGAGATATAAGAATTTGATGTATTGTGAGCTAGTTTGGAGTAGAAAGCATTTAGTATACAATATGTGTGAAGTTGGAAATGACTAAATGAATAGTAATTGACCAAATAAACAGTAGTTTCATAGGGCAGTGAGCTGGGTCTGTTTACGTGAATTTTTGACTAGGTTATGTTACTATAAAAATCATGATAAAATTCATGGATGAAACTTACATACTCAATGTACTTTGTCCCAAAATTCAGCCCAAAATGAGCTCAATTGTTATGGGAAATTATTACACGTTTTGGACTGTCCTGTTCCCATCACATTGCTGAGTACCAGTTGTATCTTGGCATTTTGAGGAAGTAAATGGATAATTTTGTGTCTGAAAATTTTATGAAAAATATTTAACATATTTAAAAATTTCAATACTAAATTTGAGCTTAATTTAAAATTATTTACCCCCTGAACTAAGGGCCTACTTTCGGTGCTACGAATTCTGGATAGAACTAAAATGAGTCTACTTTGCTATAAATTTTAAGAGACCAAACAATGTCTAAATGATGTAAAATTTTTACAAGATGAATTCAATAAGTTGAGGGTTAATTGAAATAAATTTTGTAATTTTTGGAGTTCTGGAGTGTAGTTTTTCACATTTTTGAAGTTGGACTAACAATTCTAGAAATGTGCAGAAAATTTCAGAAACTCAGAATTTGTAATATTTTATTTCTCAGAATTCCTAATTAGGCTCTATAAGGTCTAATTATGTAGTAATTACCTATTTAATAAGGGATTAAGGTATTACTAAGTAAGAGAGTTACATAATAACCCCACCATAGGGTAAGAATACTAAGAAATTTTATCAAAGAAACATTGATTTAAAAGTTCTGGTGATGAAATCAAGTGAAATTCGGACGAATCGAAAGGATAATTTTGAAGTGGGATCAACTAGAAAATTTTAGAAATTTTAATAATCATTACAATAAATGAAAATTAGGATTTAAAAACCTAAGAATAGGCTTATAGAAATTTCTTTAGAGTTTGATCAAAGTTTTGAAACTCGGTAAGGTGAAAAAGGGGGAAAATAAGCTGAAAACTTCATAAATTAATTATTTTATTTATCTGGTTGGCCTAAATTAATTTTTGGATTTTAAAAAGGATTATTAAAGCCCAAAATTTTAATGTAGGAAATATCTACAAGCCTAGGGGTGAAATTGCAAAGAAAGTGGTCGATTTAAGGCCAAAATATAATAAACCCTTTTTACTTTTTGTCCAACTTAAAATTTTTTTCATTGGGTTGGATTAGCCCACATTTTAAAGATCCAAATATGAAAATTTAGGCATAAAAACGTGGGCCCTTGGCTAACCTCAAACTTCTCTAAGAAGTTAGGGACTTAAGTGCAAAAAAGGTAAAATTTTAGGATCTTTTTTGTAATAAACCCCAATTACCAGTAAAGGTGGCTTAAAATTAGTGGATTAAGAGCTAATTGCTGAACCTTTTTGGGGGACAGCTGGACGTTCAATAAGGCCTCCTAAGTGTCTCCTTTTATCACAAAAAAATGAGAAAAATTGTAGAAAAATGTAGAAATCTTTAGAATTATTTTTGGAGGATTATTATAAAAGGAAATTAGGGTTTTTAGGGTTAGAAAATCTTCCCCTTACTAGCAAATTTTGGGCACACTAAGAAGAGAAGAAGAAAATTAAGAAAAGATCTCAAGCTTTGTTAGAGAAATTCAAAGGTTTTCCAAGGTAATCAAGTAAAAACTCTTCAAATTTTTCCCATGGTTTCTTCTAAATTTTTTCCAAGTGTCTAAAATTTATTTCCTTTGCATGAAAATCTCTTCCTGCCCCTAAACACTATCCAAATATTAGGAAAAAGTGAAGAATTAAGCTGAGCAACCATGAAATGACATTTTTCAAAATTCAGTAGTTTCAATGCATTTATTTAGCATCCTAGAAAGATTATCCAAGCATGGATCAAAGAAGGAGCCATAAATAGAAAAATTATCAATGAAAACTTCAATGCTATCTTCTAAAAAATTAGAAAAAATGCTCATCATATATCTTTGGAATGTATTGGGTGCATTGCATAGGTCAAAGGGCATCCTCATATAAGTAAAGATGCCAAAAGGACATGTGAAGGTGGTCTTTTCTTGATTTTTTGGAGCAATATGGATTTATAAGTGACCAATGTAGCCATCTAAAAAGCATTAATAGGATTTTGCAGTCAATCTCTCTAACATTTGATTAATGAAAGGCAGTAGGAAGTGGTCTCTTTTTATTGCTTGATTTAGCTTCCTATTATCAAAGTAATCTCTCCAACTATTTTGCACTTTAGTAAAGAGCAAATCATTGTTCTAATTTTTCACTATTGTTAAGCCATTTTTCTTAGAGATAACTTAGACTAAACTCACCCATTTGTGATTTGACATTGGATTATATAATGTTAGCCTCCAAAAGCTTAGTAATGTCCTTTTTTACCACATCTAAAATTAAGGCATTAAGTCTTCTTTGTGGTTGTCTTGTTGATTTAGCTTCTTCTTCTAACAAAATCCTATGCATACAATCAAAAGGGTAATACCAAGGATGTTTACAAATGTTCATCCTATTGCTTATTTATAAGCTTTTAAAATTAGTTAAAAATTAGTTTGTTGAAAATGTAATGTAGTAAAATGGCACAAACCAAGTTATACCCTTAGTGATTCCTTAATATTATCTTTTACTATATATTATTAGCAATGTTTACATGATTATCTAATTTATTATGTAATAAAAACATAAGAAGTTAATGTAACAGATGCAAAATAGAACCAATAACAGAAACTAAATAGAATGTAGAATGCAATAATAGAATGCAATATGTAATAACACATAATATGCAGAATAGAATTAGAGTTAGGGGGTCTGTGAATTTAAATTGAATTAATTGTTTAAGCAAAAAAGAAATGCAAAGTAAATAGAAAGTAAGAAAACTAATATGGCAAAACAATCGATTCAAAGAATTGAGAGTTTTAATTTGGATTAATCATGGATCAATTAGGATTTGAATTTTTTGATTAATTCTTCAACTTTGATTACCCGGATCCTTATAATAATCTATGAATCATAAGTAAGATAATCATCTAGGATTTGATCAATTAAGATTAGCTGATTAAATAACCGTTATAATCCTTACATTAGATCAAAATTGATTTAAAAATATAATTTAGTTGATTTAAGAAAT
The DNA here is from genome assembly GCA_020226215.1 of Sindora glabra. NCBI lineage: Eukaryota > Viridiplantae > Streptophyta > Magnoliopsida > Fabales > Fabaceae > Sindora > Sindora glabra. The sequence continues at coordinate 113,239 of CM035236.1, forward strand.
TAAATTAGAAACTTCCAAATTAATCCATTAACCCTCTGCCCTTATATGTAAAATCATAATTTAACGACCACAGTTCAACATCAAAATTACAAGAAATAAAAAATTACAAAGATGAACATCAATTATACCAAATCAACATACAATATAAGTAATTTTAAAAATTCAACGTAAGTAAATAAGGAAAGAGGAAAATTAATTAAAGAAAGTCAACATTAAAATTCATAATCTCATAATCCAAATGAAGAGAGCCTCAGACTCCTTGAACAACCATGGAATTAAGCTTTCACTGATGAAGAATAAAAGAAAAACAAGAAGTAAGAGAGAAAAGTTGTTTTGACCTAATTAATGTCTAAATAGTCTAATAAGTAAGAGAGAAAAGTTGTTTTGACCTAATTGCTGTGTAAAAGTCTAAATAATCTAATAAGTTCTTCTTCTTTATTTGACCTAATTAATGTAAAACCCTACTAGACTTGGATTATATGTCTCTTACGATTACAATAATAAGGCCTTTTTAATTTTTATGCAAAATAATATAATTTGGATAATCCATAAAACATCAAAATTATCGGCTTATGTCTTATGAAAATTTGAGTGCTAGTTTTAGGTTAATCAGACCTCTATAGCTTCACATATTGCTCAAATATGGATGTGGGCTTAATTGGGAAAAAGACATAACTTCAACTTCTCAACCATATATGACCTCCAAAATGTCTGAACTGGGCTTGGACCAAAATATAAGAGTTGTAGTTCTCACTCTAAGATTTCTAAAATATAAAGATCACCTCAATTTGACATCCGAAGCTCAAGATATAGCTAAAAAATAGAAATAGTGTTAAAACTCAACATCAACCAAATAAATTTAGAATATTGTATAATCAATCCAAAATTATAAAATAAAGCTAATTTTATGAAATTAAGCTTGTGTAACCCACTAGGAGACGTAAAATAGGAAAAAATAAAATAGTAAATATTTTTTACATTAATAGGATTTACGAATTATTGTAAAGGTTCTGGGTAATTCAAAGTTGAAAGATTAATTAGAAAAGTTAAATATTAATTAATTCATAATTAATCCAAACTAGAGTTCTCAATTCCTTAAATTGACTATTTGATTACATTGATTTCTTCCTTACTGTTTATTTTGTATTTTTCTTTTACTTAATACATTTATTTCAATTTTGAATCATAAACCCCATAATTTTTTATTGCATAATTTTGTATACTACATTTTGCATTACTATCTGGATTTATATTACATTTTATTTGCATCTATTTTATTTATTTCTTTTATTTTTCATGTAAAAATAATATAAATAATTATTTAAACATTGCTAGCAAGTTAATTAAGAAAGATAATTCAAAGGATCATAAAGGTACAACCTAGTTTGTTTTATTATATCACATTATTTTCAATAAACCAACATAATATAATTTTAACTCAATCCATTGATTTTGGATATGGTGAAGAAGGAGATAATCAATCTTTTAAAGGTTAGTATCATATATCCTATTTCTACTAGCAAGTGGATGAGACCAATTCCTAATAAAACTAGTTGATAGTGGTGAAAAATTAGAATAACATATTGATCCCTACTAGAAAAGATCATTTTCCATTGTCATTCATTAATCAAATGTTAAAGAGGTTAGTTGAAAAATCTCCTTATTACTTCTTGGATGGCTACACTGGTTACTTTCATATTCACATTACTCCAAAAGACTAGGAAAAGATAACATTCACATGTCCATTTGGCACTTTTACTTATAAGAGGATGTATTTTGGCTTATATAATGCACATGGTACATTCTAAAGGTGTTTAGTGAGCATTTTTACTAATTTTTTAGAAGATTATGGTTCCTTTTTTTTATGTACACTTATATATCTTTCTAAGGTATTAGATAAATGCATTGAAACTAACCTTGTGCTAAATTTTGGAAAATGTCACTTCATAGTAGAATATGGGATAGTTTTAGGACATATAGTAAGTAATAAAGGCATTGAAGTAGATCTTGCTAAAGTTGACGTGATTACTACTTTATCTTACCCCATTTATGTGCAAGAAATGTGTTCTTTTCTTAGTTATATAGGTTTTTACAAGCACTTTATTATATATTTTAGCAAGATTGTACTTCCATTGTCCAAATTAATTCAAAAAGAAATAGAATTTTACTTTGATCAACATTGCAAAGAGGCTTTTGAAAAATTAAAGCAAGCTCATACCACTACTCCCATCATTTAGCCACCATCTTGGGATTTACCACTTAAGTTAATGTGTGATGCTTCTAACTATGCGATTGGTGTTATTCTTGCAAAAAGAGTGGGAAAATAACCTTATGTGATTTACTATAATTCAAAAACTTTAAATGTTACCTAAGCTAATTATACCATTATAGAAAAAGAACTTTTAGCCATTATTTTTACTTTAGACAAATTTAGATTATATTTGCTTGGTTCCAAAGTGGTTATGTTTTCTGATCATGTAGCTTTGAAGTTCTTTTTGAAGAAAATCGAGGCAAAACCTTACTTAACTAGATGGATGTTGCTTTTGCAAGAATTTGACATTTATATTAGAGATAAAAGTAGTGCTAAAAACTTAGTTGCAAATGATTTGAGCAAGATTCTAAAAGATGTATACACTCTTCCCATTTATGATATTTTTCCAAATGAATATCCTTTTTAGTTGCTAGGTAAAGGTCCTTGGTTTGTTAATTTAGTGAACTATTTAGTTGCCAATGAGTTACCTACATAAATAAGAAAGCTCAAATTGATAAGTTAAAGAGTAAGGCTAAATATTATGTGTAGGATAATCCTTTTTATAGAGATTTTATGCTCATCAAATAATTAGGAGATATGTACATAATTTTAAGTTTCATTCCATATTTGCATTTTATTATAATCATGCTTGAGGAGGTCACTTTAGACCTAAAAGAATAGCAAGAAAAGTATTTAATTCTGGTTTTTATTGGCCTACTTTGTTCCATGATGCTTATATCTTGCAAGAATTGTGAATAATGTTAAAGAAAAGGGAATTTAACTCATAAACATGAGATGCCTTAGTTTCCTATGCTTTTTTGTGAAGTTTTTTTATATATGGGGCATTGATTTTATGGGCCCTTTTCCCTCATCTTTTGGCTTTGTTTACATTCTTGTTGTTGTTGATTATATTTCTAAATAGGTGGAAGCTAAAGCCACTAGGATTAATGATTCAAAAATTGTTGTAAATTTTATTAGGTCTTACCTTTTTAGTAGGTTTGGCATTCCACTACTGTGATAAGTAATCAAGGGAGTTATTTTTGCAATGGAGCACTTAAGGCTTTGTTAAATAAATATAGGGTTTGTCATATTGTTTCCATACCATATCATTCCCAAATAAATAGGCAAGTAGAAATTTCTAATGGAGAAGTTAAGTTAATATTGGAGAAAACTATAAAGCTCAATAGAAAAGATTAAAGCCTTAGATTGGATGATGCACCTTCGACTTAGAAGACTACATATAAAAATCCTATTAGGATGTCTTTATACTAAATTGTTTTTAGGAAAGCATGTCATCTTTTATTGGAGTTGGAGGATAGAGTATTTTAGGCTACAAAAAGGTGCAACATGGGATATCCCTTAATATTATCCTTACTACAATTTGTTAACAAAATGTAGAAACAGAATGTAAGAACAAATGTAAAATAATGCATAAAAAAGTGAAAATAGATGCATAATAGAAGTAAACTAGTATGCAATCTAAAATGCTGATAAAGTGTAGAATGCAATGTAATATATGAATGTAGAACACAAAATCAAGAATTAAGAGGTGGTTTAATTCAAAATCAAAGCAATTAAGCTAAACTAAACAAAACACAGGAATATAACAATAAAGAAGAAAATCAATATACTAAAGCAGCTGATTTAAGGAAATCAGATGCTTCGGTTTGGATTGATCATGGATCAATTAAGATTATCTGAATTAAACAATTGCTATAATCTTTAAGCTAGACTGAAATTAATTTAATGATAGAATTCAATTAATTTAAGAAATTAAATTAGAAAACTTCAAATTAATCCTCAACTCTCTGCCCCTATGTATAAAACCATGATTTACCAACCACAACTTAACGTCAAAATAGTAAAGTATTAGAAATCACAAGGATGAATATCAATTATACTAAATCAACATTTAACATAAAAAATTTCAAGAAATCAACACAAGTAAATAAGGAAAGAGGATAATTAATTAAGGAAAGCTAATATTACAAATCATAATCTCATAATCTAGTAGAGGAGAGCCTCGAACTCCTTGAATCAAATTTGAAAATTAGCTTTCCATGGTTAGAGAACACAAGCTAGAAGAAATGAAAGAAAAATTGTTTGTTGAATATATAAAAGTCTCTAAAGTCTAATGAGTTCTCTCCTCATATTTGACCTAATTAACTTTAAATCCTATTGGACCTAGATTATATGTCTCTTAAGATTACAAGAATGAGGCCTTTCTAATTTTTAAAAGCTTAGACCTATTTTCTATTGGCATATATGCCTTAAAATCAATCATATGGATGATTGTATATTTGAATCATATTATTTTAATGGCAATTCCAATTATCATATTTATACATATATTCTCTGCATAATATATTTAATTATGATAATAACCTTAGAATAATTGTATTCTTAAATATCCCTAGTCATATATCATTATGAATTAATTTGCTTTGATATGTTAAGACTAGCATGTATAGTGACTTGTATAAGATATTAAATCTACACATGAGTATAAGTTAGAGAACTTATATACTGGACTGACCCACCCTAAGAACACTACATGGATCGTTATATGAGTCTTATGAGTGATTCTTAGTGATCATTGACGTACAAGCCACAATGCACTAAAATTAATTAAAAACTAGTTGCAAAAATAATAATGTAATATAATGGCACAATCAGGTCGCACTCCTAGTGATCTATTAATTTTACCTTTTCTAAATAATTTCCTAACAATATATGCACAATTATTAAATTATTTATGCAATGAAAATGTGAAGAACTAATGTAAATAGAATGCAATATAATAAAATAGAATGCTGCTATTAGATAAAACAAAAATAGAATTAGAATGCAAAATATAGTAATGCAATAATTTATGTATGTAGAACGAAATTAGAATTAGGGGGTTGGTTGCATGAATTTAAATAATTAATAAGCATAAATTTAAGCTTAAAATAGAAGTAAAACAGAAATAAAATAGAGAAGAAATTAATGGAATCAAATAGTCGATTCAAGAAAATTGAGAGTCCTAAATTGGATTAATCATAAATCAAATAGGATTTAACTTTTTCTAATTAATTCTTTAACCTTGAATTATCTAAAATTCTTGTAATAATTCATGAATTCTACACAAGACAATCGCCTAGGATTTGATCAATTAGGAATAGTTGAATTAAGCAATCGTTATAATCCCTAAACTAGATCAAAATTAATTTATAATTAGAATTCAATTGATTTGAGAAATCAAATTAGAAATCTCTAAATTAATTCCTCAACCCTCTGTCCCGATGCATAAAAATATGATTTATCAACCATAATTTCATAATAAAATAGAAAAGAATTCAAAAACTACAAAGGTGAATATCAATTATATCAAATCAACACCTAACACAAGGAATCTCAAGAATTCAACACAATTAAATAGAGATGAGGAAAATTAATTAAGAAAGGTCAACATTACAAAGCATAATCTCATAATCCTCAAGAAGAGAGCTTCAAACTCCTTGAATCAACCTTAGAAAATTAGCCTTCCATTGATGAAGAACAAATAAGAAATAAGAAGAAGAAGAGGAGAGCTGGCTGCTGGATTTGTTGAAATTCTAAATTGTATGATTGTATGATTTGTTACCCTCCCCCTCATCTCTATTTATATTTGATAAAACCCATAGAATCCTAATCCTAGTCCTCTTAAGATTACAAAAATTAAGGCTTTTCCGATCCTACTCTTATTAGGATCATAAAACTTCGCAATTTCTTCAAGAAGGTCCAGTAGTGAAATCTCGTTGGTTTGACTTCCAAGCAGAATAAGTTCATGAAATCGATTTATTCTACAAGATCCATAAACATGAAAGTTGTATGCCTGTGTCTTATGAAAATTTGGGCGCTAGAATCAGGTTAATCTGATCACTATAGCTCCAAATATTATCTAAATACAGAAACGGGTTCAGTTAGGACAGAATTATGACTTTAGATTGTCAGCCAAGTAAAGGCTTGAAGCAGCCCAAAATAGGTTTTAACCAAAACATAAAAGTTATAGATATTTCTTTTAGATTTCCAACAATATAAATTTTGCCTTAATCCAAGATCCTTAGCCTAATTTATGATTGAAAAATAGAAATAGTGTCAGAATCTAGCATTTATCGAATAAATTCAAAAAATTGTAAAATCAATCCAAAATTATAAAACAAGACCTATTCTATAAAATTAAGCATATGTAACACCAAAGGGACATAAAATAAGGGGAAATAAAATAATAAATATTTTTTCTGATCAATCATCATTAATATGGTCCTTTGACTTGAGATCGCCAGTGTTCCTTATATGTGAGTTTCATATTTTGATATTACTCTATGTCACTCATGATTAAGTGAATGTAAGGGTATTTATTGAATATGTCACATATCATGTAAAGAGATTTTGTGTGATCAAGATGGAATTTGTCTTTTCCATATAACACGAGTGACATTTGTGGATTCCTTAATTAAGTAAAGCTGAGAAAATACATGACCATACTCAGATGAATTAACATGGGATGTCAATTATATTTGCTTTAGTTAACTTACTTAGGAATAAAAAAACCTTTGAATTAGGTTATACGGGAATGACACGGTCTATGCCTCATGCTCAATCTATATGTCTAGAATAAAAAGACATAGATAATGATCACATATAGGTTTAGTCAAATCACTAACTTTTTCATTATTTAAGTAATAATGATGTGTTACTAGATATCACTCATTATTTATGATCAATAATATGATTTATGATCATTTCCAATGTAATAAGAGCCTGTAGGGTCGCACATTTAGAATCTAGTGGATTTGGAATTAATGGACCAAATTATTTGGGCCTAATATATGAGAATTTCATGTTATAATTATAAGGCCCAATAATAAGCTTATAATTATATATGGAATAAAGTCCAATTAGTTAGGATTTTCTTTGCACCTATTTAAATAGGCTTATTAAGTAATAATAAGTAGATTATTCACGCATCCTAAAGCATAGAAAATCCTAGTAGCCCTTCTTGACCATAACCCTTGAAAAAGTGTAGCTAGCATTATGAGGCAAAGAGGAAAATTCCAATCAGTGGTCATGGATATTCATTAATGGTCTGCTAGTTCGTGTGAATACCTTGCAGTTTTTGGTCAAAAAGAAGTTAAAAAGGTGATTAACGAACAAGTCCCTAAATCATCGAAAAAGTATTGACCAAATCCTTATTCTAATCTAACTTTTTGCATAGATCCTTTGAATAGGTGTAATATCCCTAAGAGAGTTTTTCCAGGAACTACTCTTAAAGTATCAAAGTAAATTAATCCTTTTTAGTTAAACATACTCAGCTTAGGGAAATTTTAGAGATGGGTAACCTCCTAGGAAGTTTTCCAAACCCTTTGAAATATTGATAGAGATAAAAATTTGAGTTAAAATATTGTTATAAATGTGCCCAAAATATTAGGAAAATTTTGATAAGACCTAACTCGATTTTAGGAGCCCAGGTAAGCTGAAATTCAGTAAAATGGGCTGAAATTGTAATAATTTAGTTTGATTTCTTAAAATTATTTTTGAACCAATTAAAACTCATTTACTGAAGCTTGAATGTGTTTCAAATAAGCCCAAATTGAATCTAAGGACTAAATTGAAAATTGGCCAAGAAATTTTAGGTAAAAGTAAAAATTTTGAAAAGATTTGGGATCAAAATGTAATTTTTCAAAAAATTGAATTTTGGCTCATTCTTTTTCTATTAATTTTGGAAAATTTTGGGCTGAGGGGAATCCAAAAAATTTCATCCTTAGCTTTTGCAAAATAGCAAGAAAGGTATAAAAAAATTTCATGGATTTTAGGCTAAATTGTAAAAAAGGCCCATTTTCTAAAAAATTGTAGAAAATCATAGAAACCTTGAGAAAACCCCATTTAGTTCTTCTCCCTCCTCATTTGCATGAAATTGCAGCTGCCATAGGATATTTCTTCAAGCTTTTAACACAACCAAATACAAAAATAAGACTAATTAATCACAAAATTTCAAGTTCTTGCTACTTGCTTGCTTGAATTGCTAGGAGAAATCATCCAAAACTTAGAGATATCATCCTTTTCTCTGCAAATCAGAAACTTTATCTTTTATGAAGCAATTTGAAGAATTTAAATATACAATTTTAGAGGTGAGTAGCAACTCACATGATTTCCCATTGAATTTTGATTACAAATTTTCCAATATTGCTTTCTAGAATTTTAATTTCATGAAGCTAAGTGTGTGGCCATGCAATGAAGGCATGGTGCTAAAAACTAGTGTTCTTAAGTTGTATTTGAAGATATTAGGATAATATTAGCGTGAATTAATGATTAGATCACCATTTGTTAAGCCTTGAGTGTAGATGGAATAGAAAGAGCTTAGAAATTGTTTTGTTGATTTTGCTTCTGGAATTCCTGAAAATCCAGAACTAAACCATGAATTTTAGGGGCATGCTAGGACGTTTTAAAAATTCAAAACCACCCATTTCATATTCTCTCATGATGTCAGGATACACAAAGAATTTATTGAGAATTTTTAGAAATTTTTAAAGACCTGAACAAGGGACATTTCTACACAAAGGTACAGCTCACCTAGAAATAGGATATGAATAATTTCACTTCTATTCTTAAATTAATTTAGGTATTAAATGATGAGTAAAAATTCCATAAAAATTCTTGGATACCCTTCCATATGTTTTTAAAACATAGTCAATTTTTGTGACATTTTAGGCTTATTTTCCTAGTGAATAAATTTGTAAAATTTCAGAGCTCCAATGCTACTAGAGATTGAAACTATTTTGGAAAGGCATGATTCACGAATTTTCTAGACAGATTCTGTTAATTAATTGTGAAATATAAGGACTAATATTTGTCAATTAACATGTTAATAGCATCATATAATTATTTGAGAAATTTTGGAGGTATTTTAGGAGTCATAAAAGGTCTCTTATTGTAACATATCCTCTGCTGTCCTGTTCTAGAATCTGAACATGAATAGTATTGTTGAATGGATATTTGTGAAATACACTAAGTATTTGAAGCTTAAAAATACATTGTGATGATATTAGAATATGATTGAAATAATATGTTAAATTATTGTAATTATTTGAATGTTTCTTAAGGGCATAGAATATAGTGATAGATTAGATTGAGTAGTAGAATGCTAAATGTATTGAAATTGTGATATATTATAAAAATATGCCATGATTTACATTCTTTAATGTTAAATGTGAAATCTATACTTATCACATTGATCAAGGAAAATAAATGAGGATGCTAATGGCTAGTTGATATTGACCATATCTTTATTCTATCAAATTGACATGATTTTGCCTTAATTGGCACAAAAAGTCTTTCATGACTCATATGACATTTTAAATGTGATATGTGGGAGGAAGAAATTGGCCTAATGGCTTGCAGCATCCTTCTAAAGGAAAGAGAGAGGTGGCAAGAAATGGAAGGAAAAGGTTAGAGGTGAGTGGGATAAGGTTGGCCTAGAGAAATAAGGAGGAAACTGTTAGGATCGGGAGCCATACGAGCGCAGTGGAATAAATCGATCCTAGCCAATAGATCCATGCAAAATGTTAAATTAGAATATAGGATTTAGGTTATACCTTTATATGATTCTAGATTTTGTTCGTTGATCATCTCTTCGACTTCCTTTTGGTCAAAGACTCCGAGATATCCACACGAACCAGTAGATCACCAATGAACGTCCTTACGATCACTGGTTGGAATTCGTCTCCTTAGCCTTGTAGTGCTAGCTACGTCTCTTCAAGGATTATGGTCATAGAGAGGTGCTAGGGTTTTTCTATGCTATATGGGATGCGTGAATAATGAATCAACCTTATTATTACCCAACAAGCCTATTTAAATAGGAGCATAGAAAATCCTAACTAATTTGGGCTTTAGTCTATGTATAATTATAGGCTTATTATTGGGCCTTATAATTATAACATAGAATTCCTAAGTATTAGGCTCAAATAATTTGGTCCATTAATTCCAAATCCACTAAGCTCTAAGTGTGTGACCCTTCAGGCTCTCATTACATTGGTAATAATCATTAATCATATTAATGATCATAAACAATGAGCGGTGTCTAGCAACACATCATTGTTACCTAAATGATGAGAAAGTCGGTGATTCGACTGAACCTTTACATGTGATCATCATTTATATCCTTTTGTCCTAAATATCTAGATTAAGCGCGAGACATGAACCGTGTCATTCCCGTATAGTCCAATCTCGAGGTTTCTTGATCCCTAAGTAAGCTGACTGAAGCAAATGTAATTGACATCCCATGTCAATTCATTTGAGCATGACCATGCATTTTCTCAACTTTACTTAATCAAGGGGCCCACAGATGTTACTCCTGTTATATAGGAGGGACAAATTCCATCTTGATCACACAAACCCCTTCGCATGATATGTGACATATCCAATAACTACCCTTGTATTCACTCAAGCATGAGTGATAGAATAGTATCAAAATATGAAACTCACATGTAGGGAACCTTAGTGATCTCAGGTCAAAAGACCATAATAATAATGATCACTAAGAATCACTCATGACACTCATATAACAATCAATGTAGTGTTCTTAGGATGGATCGGTCCAGTATACAAGTTCTTTAACTTGTACTCATGTGTAAGCTTAATATCTCATATAAGTTACAACACATGCTAATCTTAACATATCAAAGCAACCTAGTCCACAATGATATATGACTAAGGACATTTAAGAATATAATTATTCTAAGGCTATTATCATAATTAAATATATTACGCAGATAATATATATAAATATAATAATTGGAATTGCTATTAAAATAACATGATTCAAAATTATAATCATTAATATGATTAGTTTTAGGGCATATACACTAACAATCTCCCACTTGCACTGCAGTCAATCATCCATGTATCTAATACCTATGGATCTCATATGACTATCATGCTTTTGCTGCGTCAGGGCTTTTGTCAGTGGATCGATGACATTATCATCAGTTGGTATTCTGTATATCCTGATATCATTTCTGTCAACAATATTTCTTATAAGATGATAGCGCCGAAGTATATGTTTAGATTTCTTGTGAGATCTAAGTTCCTTGGCTTGCGCAATGGCTCCATTATTGTCACAATAGAGCTCTACTGGGTCAGCAATGCTAGGAACAACTCTAAGTTCAGTGATGAACTTCTTAATCCAAACAGCCTCCTTTGCGACATTTGATGCTGCAATGTATTTATCTTCTGTTGTAGAATCAGCCACTGTCCCTTGCTTTGAACTCTTCCAGGTCACAGTGCCACCATTAAGGCAAAATACATAACCTGACTGCGACCTGAAATCATCTTTGTTAGTTTGAAAGCTAGCATTAGTGTAACCAATTACAATGAGCTCTTCCTCACCTCCATAAATCAAGAACATGTCTTTAGTTCTTCTTAAGTACTTAAGAATATTCTTGATAGCTGTCCAGTGACTTTCACCAGGATCTTATTAGTATCTACTCGTCATGCTTAAAGCATATGAGACATTAGAACGAGTACATAACATGGCATACATGATAGACCCAATCGTAGATGCATAAGGGATCTTACTCATGCACTGTCTCTTATACTCTGTGGAAGGATATTGAGTTCTTAAGAGACTTATGCCATGTGACATCAGCAAGAATCCTCTTTTAGAATCTTACATGCTAAACCTTTTTAGCACCTTGTCGATGTATGTACTCTGACTTAGGCCAAGCAATTTTCTTGATCTATCTCTATAGATCTTAACACCTAATACATAGGAGGCCTCACCTAAGTCTTTCATAGAAAAATAATTTCTTAACCAAGTTTTTATAGACTGTAGTGTAGGAATTTCATTTCCAATGAGTAATATGTCATCTACATACAACACTAGAAAGACTATTGTGCTCCCACTAACCTTCTTGTACACACAGGGTTCATCTTCATTCTTGATGAAACCAAACTCTTTGATCATATCATCGAAACGAAGATTCCAACTCCAAGAAGCTTGCTTCAACCCATAAATGGATCGTTGCAATTTGCAAACCTTTCCACCATTTTCAGGATTTACAAAACCTTCAAGTTGTGTCATGTGCACATTCACAAGAAGATTTCCATTAAGGAAAGTAGTTTTGACATCCATTTGCTAGATTTCATAATCATAATATGCTGTTATAGCTAGAAGAATCCTGATAGATTTAAGCATGACAACTGGAGAAAAAGTCTTATCATAGTCAATACCATGGATTTGTTTGAAACCTTTTGCAACCAATCATCCTTTAAAGGTACACACATTACCATCCATGTTGGTTTTTTTTTTGAAAACCCATTTGCACCTAATGGGTTTTACCCCTTCAGGTGGATCAACTAAAGTCCAAACTTGGTTTGAATACATGGAGTCCATCTCTGATTTCATAGCTTCTAGCCATTTCTCAAAATCTAGGCCTATCATAGCCTTTTGGTAGGTTGTGGGCTCATCTTGGTCCATGAGTAACACATTACCATGATGAGTCACGAGAAATCCATATCTCTCGGGCTCACGACGTATCCTACTTAATCTACGTAGGTTCTGTGTTACATGAGTAAGTTCTTCCACAACTGGTTGTGGAACCGGCTTAGGTTCCATCTCGAGTTCAATATTTTCTCATTGATCTTGAATTTCTTCAAGTTCTATTCTTCTCCCACTGATTTTTCTAGAGATAAATTCTCTCTCTAGAAAAATACCAGTTCGAGCAATAAACACTTTTTGCTCAGTTAGATTATAGAAATAATATCTTTTTGTTTCCTTAGGATATCCAATGAAAAAACATTTATCAGATTTGTGTCCAAGTTTATCAGAAGCCTGACGTCTTACGTAAGCTTCGCAACCTCAAATCTTCATAAAAGATAAATTAGAACGTTTCCCAGTCCATATCTCATATGGTGTCTTTTGAATTAATTTTGACGGAACACAGTTTAATGTGAAAGCTGCAGTCTCTAGAGCATGTCCCCAGAAGGAATTTGGAAGGTCAGCTTGACTCATCATTGACCGAACCATGTCTAACAAAGTTCGATTCCTCCTTTCAGAAACACCATTCCATTGAGGTGTTCCTGGTGGAGTGAGTTCTGATACAATGCCACACTCCTTTAGATGATTAAGGAACTCTCAGTCTAAGTATTCACAACCTCGATCTGATCGAAGTGCTTTAATACTTTTACCAAGTTGATTTTGTACTTCATTTTTGAACTCTTTGAACTTTTCAAAAGATTCATACTTGTGTTTCATAAGAAACACATAACTATATCTACTGAAATCATCAGTAAAAGTAATGAAGTACTGATAACCTCCTCTAGCTTGTGTGTTTAAAGGTCCATATACATCACTATGTATAAGGCCTAATAAATCACTAACCCTTTCACCTTTCCCAGTAAAAGGGACTTTAGTCATCTTACCTAATAAACATGATTCATATACCTCATATGATTTGAAATCAAATAAGTTCAAAAATCCATCCTTATGGAATTTGGAGATGCGTGTCTCATTTATATGGCCTAAATGACAATGCCAAAGATAAGTTGGATTTAAATCATTAGTTTTGACCTTCTTCGTGTTTATGTTATAGATTGGATTTTCAAGGTCGAGAACATAAAGACCATTCATTAATTATGCATTGCCATAAAACATTTCATTTAAATAAATAGAGCAACATTTGTCCTTTATTATAAATGAAAAACCTTTCTTGTCTAAACAAGAAACAGAAATCAAATTTCTACTAATAATAGGCACAAAATAACAATTGTCCAATTCTAAAACTAATCCACTAGGTAAAGATAAATAATAAGTCCCTACAGCTAATGCAGCAACTCTTGCTCCATTTCCAACAAGTAGGTCCACTTCATCTTTGGCTAACGATCTACTTTCTTTAAGATCCTGCACATTTACACAAATGTGAGTACCACATCCAGTATCTAATACCCAAGATGTAGAAGTAGATAAATTAACCTCTATAACATAAATACCTGAGTTGGAAGTCCCACTTCTCTTTTGCTTCTTAAGCTCTTCTAGGTAAATCTTGCAATTTCACTTCCAATGTCCTGGTTCTTTGCAATGGAAGCATTGCCCTTCCTTGACCACGCCACTTTTGGGCTTCTGTGCAGAGGAACTTGACTTAGACTTTCCATCAGTATTGTCCGTTTTCTTTTTATTCTTGGCCTTAGACTTGCCCTTTCCTTTGCCCTTTGAACCATCATAATGGAATTGGGCTTGGACTTTTTCAAGTTCTGCTCAGCAGTTCTCAACATGTTAAGCAGTTCAGGCAAAGTCTTATCAATTTTGTTCATGTTGTAATTCATGACGAATTGACTATAGCTCTCAGGCAACGATTGCAGAACTATATTAGTGGCCAATTCTTGCTGCAAAGGAAAATCCAATCTTTCAAAGCTATTGATGTACCCAATCATTTTAAGCACATGTGTAGCAATGGGTGTTCCTTCAGCCATCTTACATTGAAACAATGCTTTAAATACATCATATCTCTCATGTCTTGCTTGCTCTTGGTAGAGCTGTTTAAGGTGATCAATCATATTGAATGCCTCCATGTTCTCATGTTACTTCTGAAGCTCAGAGTTCATAGTAGCAAGCATGAGACAACTGACATCCAGAACATTTTCTAGATGCTTCTTATAAGCATCCTTTTCTGCTTGAGGAGCATTAGCAGCAGTCTCATTTGGAGTAGGTTGCTTTAAGACATACTACTTTTTCTCATGCTTAAGGACAATCCTCAAGTTTCGAAACCAATCGAGAAAATTCATCCCATTCAGTTTATCCTTCTCAAGGATAGATCGCAGTGATAAGTTTGATGCATTTGATGCCATAGTTATCTACAATAGAAAAATATGCAGAATGAGGATCATGTATTTTATTTATTTAATAAGGTCTTTTATTAAATAATACTACCACTATTTTTCTCAAAATAATAGCCCTCACTATTATTTCGGAAAACCTTATCGTCAAGGTTTTCTAGTGGGCCAAGATCCATATTTTACCAAATCTTGAGTTAGCTTTGGCTAATCGCCCAAGATATGGCTGTTTAGGTAGACAACTCCTTTGTTAATTACATCTTATGCAACTCTTGGATAGTTAGGTGAATAACACTTATTCAAATTCATCTCATGAATTCATAACCAACTCTATGCCTCTAGGTCCCAATCCTATTGGTATAGCCCGGTTAAGTTAAGACCCAATAATTAGCAATTTGGATATCACTATTATCCCATCGCGTCTTACCAAGATAGACTTTAGGTACTTTGCTTTAGCAAACCCACCTATAGTCGATTAAGATCTTGACGAGTGCTATTATTGGAAGGCATCTCCTTTTTTGACTTAATATTTTGTTTGAGGGATTTTAATTTATTTGATCTCACCATTATGTACTTGGTTTTATTAAGCATGCATCATATACATCTAGCATAGGTATCTTATACATTCATCATATGCATCTCATACATAAAACATAAATTAAACGTGACATGATTATGGCCTAACCTAAGTGATATTCTAGAGCTCAAGAATATCAAATAAAACTAAGAAAGAAAAACTTCTTCCTAAGTATCTTCTTCTTTCTTCATGGTTTGATTTCCACTTCCATTGTTTCCACTTCAAGTGCTCCAATAAAATTATTACATAATAATAAAGAAACCTCGAGTTACATTCAAGGGGAGTAAGATGAGAAGAGAATGTACAACTAGAAGTAATAGAGAGGCACGACACGCAGGCCGTATTTAAAAATTGCAACAAAACCAAAGGCCATAATCATGCACCATACATCAAGCAACAAAATAACATGATAAGTGAAACATATATCCAAATATATTTTCAATATCAAAATTTGAATTAATTAATTCTGAATTAATTAACTAATTACTTAATGTCGCACTATACAGAGAATTTACGGCGGTCCCACTAGTTCGTTAGCGGGCGGGGTCAAGGGGCAGCATTGTTAGTGTATATGCCCTAAAACCAATCATATTAATGATTGTAATTTTGAATCATGTTATTTTAATGGCAATTCCAATTATTATATTTATATATATTATCTGCATAATATATTTAATTATGATAATAACCTTAGAATAATTATATTCTTAAATGTCCTTAATCATATATCATTGTGGATTAGGTTGCTTTGATATGTTAAGACTAGCATGTGTAGTGACTTATTTGAGATATTAAGCTTACATATGAGTACAAGTTAGAGAACTTGTATACTAGATCGACCCATCCTAAGAACACTACATGGATTGTTATATGAGTGTCATGAGTAATTCTTAGTGATCATTATTATTATGGTCCTTTGACCTGAGATCACTGAGGTTCCTTACATGTGAGTTTCATATTTTGATGCGATTCTATCACTCATGCTTGAGTGAATACAAGGGTAGTTATTGGATATGTCACATATCATGCAAAGGGGTTTGTGTGATCAAGATGGAATTTGTCCCTCTTATATAACAGGAGTAACATCTGTGGCCCTTTGATTAAGTAAAGTTAAGAAAATGCATGGTCATGCTCAAATGAATTGACATGGGATGTCAATTACATTTGCTTTAATCAGCTTACTTAGGGATCAAGAAACCTCGAGATTGGACTATACGAGAATGACACGGTTCATGTCTCGTGCTCAATCTAGATGTTTAGGACAAAAGGATATAGATGATGATCACATATAAAGGTTCAGTCGAATCACCGAATTTCTCATCACTTGGGTAACAATGATGTGTTGCTAGACATCACTCATTGTTTATGATCATTAATATGATTAATGATTATTACCAATGTAATGAGAGTCTGAAGGGTCACACACTTAAAGCCTAGTGGATTTAGAATTAATGGACTAAATTGTTTGGGCCTAATACTTGGGAATTCTATGTTATAATTATAAAGCCCAATAATAAGCCTATAATTATATATAGACCAAAGCCTAAATTAGTTAGGATTTTCTATACTCCTATTTAAATAAGCTTGTTGGGTAATTGATAAATGCATAATTGTACTTAAATTTTATGTGTTTCATCACTGATTTACTTAGTATCTTGTGCAAAAATTGATTGAAAAGGATACTTAGATACTCGATATTTTGTTTTCAGGTTTTAGAGTGACACATTTGAGCATTAGAAAAGGATTTGGAGTCAAAACCGTGCGAATTATGGAGAATCGAAGCAAAGTTGCTCACCTGGCAAAGAACACGGGGTATGGGAACCCCGTGTGGAGGGCCGTGTATCTGTCTGGATTGCTTTGAAGTTTCACTGAGCTGCTCAAAGAAGAACACAGGGTTAAACATGGGTCGTGTCATACCCCGTGTACCATACTGCCCTTCACTTTGAAGGTAAACACGAGGAGTGTCATACCTCGTGTATCATACTGCTCAACCTTCGCAGAAGAACACGGGGTTAAACATGGGCCGTGTCATATCCCGTGTACCATACTGCCCTTCACTTCGAAGGTAAACACGAGGAGTGTCATACCCTGTGTATCATGCTGCTCAACCTTCGCAGAAGAACATAGGGTACAACATGGGCCATGTCATACCCCGTGTATCATGCTGACCAGCCTTCGCAGAGAAACACGGGGTACAACATGGGCCGTGTCACACCCCGTATACATTACCCATATAAGTTTTGTGCGAAAAATCAGAAGAAGGGGGAGGAGAATCGAAAATTAGAAAGGACAACCGTGAGTAGAAACCCTAGGAGACCTAAAAACTCACCAAGGGCAACTACTAACCGTGGATTCAAGCGAAGGATTGAAGATTCAAGCAAGGAATTTGTAGAGCTTCATGATTTGTTTGAATTCCCTCTTTGTTTTCTGGTTTTTTGCTAGTTGTGTAATGACTTCACACTAAACCCTAGTGCTCAGCTAGGGATAAACTTGTTCATGGATTTATAGAATTGATTTTTATATAATCTAGCTTGATTTACTGTTGATTTATGATTTAATTATGTTGTTTCGTATTTCAACAGTTCAATACTTCTAGAATATTGAATTTGTGTGATAAATTAGTTGATTCTAGGTTGGAATGACTAATTAATTAATCAGACCTTGCATGATCATTGGGAATATCAATTAGACTTAGGAATTAAGCTAATTGGATTCTTTTGCACAGGATGAAATGTCTAAGAATGGATTCTAAAGCAATGTTAATGCAACCTAGATGAATGATTACTAGAGAAATTCTGGGCACTTAATCTTTTGGTTAGTAGCTAGTAGCCTTGCAATGAGGTATAGCTTATTTTTGGTAATCCAGCAATCTAAATTAACAATAAGCCAAGTTAGAGGATTATTTTCATTCCATAATGAAATGTACAAGGGAACCCTTAAGCTGAGTACGTTTCCATCTCATTTGAATTAAACCTTTTTGATAATTAAGCTCTGTTTTACATTTTACCCTTAATTCTCAATATCAATCGACATACCTAGATAATTTACCTCGAAATTCAGTTAGTATTCAACATTCAATCCCTGTGGAGATGATATCTTTTATACTATAACTCGACTAAACCCGTGCATTTGCGAGATCACGTCAAGTTTTTAGCGCCGTTGTCGGGGATTGCAACTGGTTGATATTAACAGAAACTTTTGAGTGAATTAGACTAGGCAATTCATTTTCTTTTAGTTCTTATTCATCTTATTCTGATTTTCTTATTTTTATAGTATTTCTTTCTTATTTTGTTTTGTTCGAGTATTACTTACTCTTTTTGCAGAAAATCTTTGTATATGCAAAGGAGAAATCTTGAAGAAATTCTTGACTTAGACCCAAAGATTGAGAGAACTCTGCTTAGGAGACGGAGAAAGCAAAAATCAGTACATATCCAAGAGGAAATTAACCTTGAACTAGTGCTTGAAAACATGGATAACATATCTCTTAGAGAATTTGCAGCACCCGACGCCACTGGGCTTCAATCCAGTATAAGAAAGCCTGCTATTGAGGCTAACAACTTCGAATTGAAGCCACCTCTATTGTCTATGGTGCAGCAGAACCAGTTTGGTGGATTACCAATGGAGGATCCCAACCTCCATATTCAGATTTTCTTGGAATACTGTGATACCATCAAGATAAATGGTGTAGCAGCGGATGCTATCAAGCTTCGACTCTTCCTATTCTCCTTGAGGGATAGAGCAAGGGCGTGGCTACACTCTTTACCAGCAGGATTTATCACTACATGGGAAGAGCTACTGAGGGCTTTTCTATCACGATATTTTCCTCCAAGCAAGACTGCTCAATTAAGGAATGAAATTACCACATTTTCTCAGAGAGAAGGGGAATCTCTATTTAATGCTTGGGATAGATATAAGGAATTGTTGAGGTTGTGCCCACATCATGGGTTAGAGAAATGACTAGTTCTTCATACTTTCTACAATGGTTTGAACTACAATACTAAGCTTACTGTGGATGCTGCTGCTGGAGGTGCCTTAATGAACAAAAGGTTGGATGAAGTATATGATTTGATAGAGGATATGGCTTTGAACCACTACCAATGGTCAAATGAGAGGGGATCTTCAAGGAAAGCTTCAGGTAAGTATGAATTAGATGCTTTTAATCATTTGTCAGCTAAGGTAGATGCACTAGGAAGTCTAGGTAGCAAAGTAGATGCACTTATGGCTAAGTTTGATAAATTTCAAGTTAATAGTGTAAATGCAACAGGTGCTACTGACCTTCCTTGTGAGATTTGTGGCATGACAGGTCATATGGCAACTGAGTGTACATTAGGGTAGGATTTCACTGAGCAAGTGAATTATGTGCACAACAGTAGGTATGGACAGAAGAATTCGAATGAACCATTTGGAAACACCTACAATCCATCATGGAGGAACCACCCAAACCTATCCTACAAGCCCAACCAGCCGTACAATACTCAAAACACTCACAATAGGCCACCACCACCACCACCCGATTTTCAAAACCAAAGACCCTATAACCCATCAGCTCAACCCTCTTCCACTACTAAGTTAGAAGGCCTCTTAGAGAAATTCCTTATTTCCCAAGAGAAAACTAATGAAGAGTTTAGGCAGCATGGTAGAGCCATGGAGGATTCCATTAGGCAATTGTCCTCTAAAGTGGATTCATTGGCTACACATGGAAAAATGTTGGAGACCCAAATAGCTCAACAAGCTTCTGCTTCTTCTTCTAGAGCTTTTGGTCAACTCCCTGCTCAACCTGAATCAAATCCTAGGGAGCATTGTAAGGTAATCACTCTTAGGAGTGGGAGGTTATTGAAGGATCCAAATGCCACTCAAGAAGGTGAAGAAGAGATAAGTGTGGGGGAAGAGCAGAAAGAAGGAAAAAAGGCTACAATTCCTAATGATGATGAAGTGAAAGAAGGGGAATTAACTGAAAAGCCAAAGTATGTCTCTCCAGGGCCATACAAACCGCCAATCCCTTATCCTCAAAGACTAGCAAAGGCTAAACTTGATAAGCAGTTTAGGAAGTGCTGGAAATCGCGCATCATACATGCACAGCGGAATAAAAATTTTGCACGATTTCCACCAAGGATCCATGCGAATAAAGAACGCCATAGATTAGGGATTAGGGTTTATACCTTTCGGCCAAAAATATTCTGTCCGCTACACAGCAAATCCGATCTGCTTCTAAATCACGAATCGGAAGGTAAGATCACCAGTGCAACGTTTGATGTGGCTGCACGTCTATGGTATCCACACGAACCCATGAATCATCGATGAATGTCCACACAAACATCGGTTGGAATTGATCTCCTTTCACCTCGTAGTGCTAGCTACGCCTCTTCAGGGGTTTTGGTCAAGGAGAGGTGCTAGGGTTTTCTATGCCTTTTGGGGTGCGTGAATAATGATAATAATCATCCTATTATTACCCAACAAGCCTATTTAAATAGGTGCATAGAAAAACCTAACCTATTTGGGCTTTATTCCATGTACAATTATAGGCTTACTATTGGGCCTTATAATTATAACATGAATTCCCAAATATTAGGCCCAAACAATTTGGTCCATTAAATCCAAATTCACTAGGCTCTAAGTGTGCGACCCTACAGGCTCTCATTACGTTGGCAATGACCATTAATCATATTAATGATCATAAATAATGATTGGTGTCTAGCAACACATCATTATTACCCAAGCAATGAGAAAGTCGGTGATTTGACTAAACCTTTACACGTGATTATCACTTATGTCCTTTTGTCCTATACATCTAGATTGAGCACGAGACATGGACCGTGTCATTCCCGTATAGCCCAATCTTAAGGTTTCTTAATTCCTAAGTAAGCTGACTGAAACAAATGTAATCGACATCCCATGTCAATTCATCTGAGCATGGCCATGCATTTTCTCAGCTTTACTTAATCAAGGAGCCCAGAGATGTTACTCCTGTTATATAGGAGGGACAAATCCCATCTTGATCACACAAATCCCTCCGCATGATATGTGACATATCCAATATCTACCCTTAGATTCACTCAACCATTAGTGATATAGAATAGTATCAAAATATGAAACTCACATGTAGGGAACTTTAGTGATCTCAGGTCAGAGGACCATATTAATAATGATCACTAAGAACCACTTATGACACTCATATAACGATCCATGTAGTGTTCTTAATATGGGTCGGTCCAGTATACAAGTTCTCTAACTTGTACTCATGTGTAAACTTAATATCCTATAT
Organism: Sindora glabra; assembly: GCA_020226215.1. NCBI lineage: Eukaryota > Viridiplantae > Streptophyta > Magnoliopsida > Fabales > Fabaceae > Sindora > Sindora glabra. The sequence continues at coordinate 135,178 of CM035236.1, forward strand.
AAGTCTTCACACATGCTAGTCTTAACATATCAAAGTAACCTAATCCACAATGATATATGACTAAGGACATTTAAGAATACAATTATTCTAAGGTTATTATTATAATTGAATATATTACGCAGACAATATATATAAATATAATAATTGGAATTGCCATTAAAATAACATGATTCAAAATTACAATCACCAATATGATTGGTTTTAGGGCATATACACTAACAGGAAGTTCTTGGAAGTATTGAAGAAGCTGTGTATCAATATTCCCTTCACTGATGCTCTTTCACAAATGCCATTATATGTAAAGTTCTTGAAGGACATTCTCTCGAACAAAAGAAAGCTAGAAGAGCATGAGACTGTAGCCCTAACGGAGGAGTGTAGTGCCATCATCCAGAATAAACTACCTCCTAAGCTAAAGGACCCAGGCGACTTCTCCATTCCTTGTGTGATTGGAAATGTTCCTATTGACCGGGCATTATACGACTTGGGAGTAAGTGTGAGCCTCATGCCACTGTTGGTTGCAAAGAGACTGAATATAGAAGAAATGAAACCCACCATAGTTTTACTTCAACTAGCTGACCGTTCAGTGAAATACCCAATAGGTATACTTGAGGATATACCTATTAAGGTTGGTAAGTTCTTCATTCCTGTTGACTTTGTTGTACTTGAAATGGAAGAGGATACACAAATCCCTATCATTTTGGGTAGACCCTTTTTAGCCACTACGGGTGCTTTGATTAATGTCAAAAATGGAAGACTTTCATTATCTGTTGGGGATGAAAAAGTTAAGTTTAATTTGAATGAATCAATTAAATTACCTGTTTGTGAAGATTCAATATGCAGGATTGATGTGGTAAACAAAGCTGTGAAAGAAACCCTTCTAATGGCGTGCCTTCAAGATCCGCTTGAAGCATCTCTAGTCACAAATGGAGTTGTTGAAAATGAAGAGACTGTTGCATATGCAGAGTTTTTGGAAGCAAGCCCACCATTTTCCCTCCCTGAAGCAATTGAATCATTAGAAGTGAAGTCTGAAAATCCCTCCACTGAGGAAGAAACACCACCTAAGGTAGAATTGAAACCTCTCCCATCTACCCTCAGGTATGAGTTTCTAGGACCCCATTCCACTTATCCTGTCATAGTAAATGCAAATCTAACTGCTCTTGAAACAGAAAAATTACTTAGGCAACTTAGATCTCATAGAAAAGCTTTGGGGTACACAATTTCTGATTTGAAAGGGATTAGTCCTTCAATATGCATGCATAGGATATTGATGAAGGAAGATAGTAAGCCCTCCATTAAACATCAAAGAAGGTTGAACCCAAATATGAAAGAAGTTGTAAAAAAGGAAATAGTAAAGTTGCTAGATGCTGGGGTAATTTACCCTATTTCAGATAGTCAGGGGGGTTAACTGTGGTAAAAAATGAAAATAACGAGCTAATTCCCACTGGGACTGTCACGGGTTGGAGGATGTGAATAGATTACAGGAAATTGAATAAAGCAACCCGGAAAGATCATTTCCCTTTCCCCTTTATAGATCAAACTTTGGAAAGGTTAGTTAAGCATTCACATTTCTGTTATTTGGATGGTTATTCTGGTTTCTTCCAAATTCCTATACATCCAAATGATCAGGAAAAGACCACTTTTACATGTCCTTATGACACTTTTACATATAGAAGAATGCCTTTTGGTTTATGTAATGCTCCTGCTACATTTCAGCATTATATGATGGCTATCTTCTCTGATTTTATTGAAAACATCATGGAAGTTTTTATGGATGATTTTTCTGTATATGGTACTTCCTTTGATAACTATTTGACTAATTTATCTCAAGTGTTGCAGAGATGTGAGGAAGTAAATTTGGTACTCAACTGGGAGAAATGCCATTTTCTGGTAAGAGAATGGATTGTCCTTAGCCATCAAGTATCCGAGCATGGTATTGAGGTAGACAAGGCTAAAATGGACATCATAGAGAAATTGCCTCCCCCAACTTTTGTAAAGGGAGTGAGGAGTTTTCTAGGACATGCCGGTTTCTACCAATGCTTCATCAAAGATTTCTCTAAAATTGCCAAACCCTTAACTAACTTGCTTGCTAAAGATGTTGCTTTTGATTTTAATCAAGATTGTTTGGATGCATTTTGCAGGTTGAAGAAAGACTTGATTTCTGCCCCAATCATGCAAGCACTGGATTGGAATCTACCATTGACCTCTAATTCCCGCAAGTGCACAGGTTAAGTCTAGTTATAGTATAAAAGATTATCGTTCTCCACAGGGATTGTAGGTTGAGTACTAACTGAATCTCAAGTAAATTATCTAGGCGGATCAATTGAGATTGTGAATTAAGATTTAAATGTAAAACAGAGCTTAACTATCAAAATAAGGTTTGATTCAATGGAATAAAAACGTACTTAGCTTAAGGATCCCTTGTACACTTCATTATGGAATGAATTTACTTCTCTAACTTGGTTTACTGTTAATTATGATTGCTGGATTCCCAAAATTAAGCTATACCTCATTACAAGGCTACTAGCTACTAACCAAAGATTAAGTGCCCAGAATTACTCTAGTAATCACTCATCTAGGTTGCATTAACTGGCTTAGAATCCATTCTTGGACATTTCATCCTGTGCAAAAGAATACAATCAGCTTAATTCCTAAGTCTAATTGATATTCCCAATGACCATGCAAGATCCGATTAATTAATTAGTTATTTCAACCTAAAATCAACTAATCCATAACACAAATCCAATATTCCGGATAAATTGGCTTGTTCTAGACAAAACAGCAAGATCAAATCATAATTCAACAGTAAATCAAGCTATATTATATAAAATTCAGTTCCATAACTCCATGAACAAGTTCACCTAAGCTAAGCACAAAGGTTTAGTGTGAAAACATCTCAAGATCAGAAGAAAACAAGAAAACAGAGAAGGAAGTCAAACAATCCATGAAGATCTACAAATTTCTTGCTTGATTCTTCAATTCCTTGCTTGAATCCGTGTTAGAAGGCACCTTTGATGAGTTTTGATCTCTCCTAGGGCTTCTCTTAGCAGCTCCCCTTGTTAATTCTCAAAATTCTCCCCCTCGGTCTGATCTCGCGCAAAAACTTATATTTTTTATGTACACGGGGTCCAACACGTCCCGTGTTGTACCCCGTGTTTCTCTGCGAAAGTTTGAGTGAAAGAAACACGTTGTGTGACACGCCCCGTGTTCTCCTACGAATTGTCAACCAGCAATGTACACGGGGTAGTACACGACCCATGTTCTACCCCGTGTTCTTCAAAAAAGGCTGATCAGCATATTACACGGAGTGTGATACCCCCCGTGTTCTTCAGAAGCGAATGGCAGAAAGATACACGGTGTGTGACACAGCCCGTGTTCACACCCGTGTTCTTCTCTGGATGACTCAGTGAAGTCTCGAAGCAGTCCAGAACGAAACACAGCCTTGAACACGGGGTTAAACACGGCCCGTGTTCTTTGCTGAGTGAACAATCTTGCTTCAATGCTTCATAATTTGAATGGTTTTGCCTCTGGATTCTTTTCTAATGCTCCTATATGTCATTTCATGACCTGAAAATAAAATATAGGGCATTTAAGTGTCCTTTTCAATCAATTTGCACAAAATACTAAGTAAATAAGTGGATGAAACACATAGAATTTAGGTGTATTTGTGCACTTATCAACCATTTGAGGTGATGTACGATGCTAGCGACTATGCAATAAGAGCGGTACTTGGGCAAAGGAAGGATAGGAAAGTTCATGCCATATACTATGCTAGCAAGACTTTGGATGAGGCTCAACTGAACTATGCCACAACCGAAAAGGAACTTCTTGCGGTAGTTTATGCAGTTGACAAATTCCGATCCTATTTGGTGGATTCCAAAGTGATAGTCTTTACGGATCATGCAGCAATCTGATACCTTTTGAGCAAGAAAGAAGCTAAACCTCGCCTAATCAGATGGATTCTTTTGTTACAAGAATTCGATTTGGAAATTCAAGATAAGAAGGGTACCGAAAATGTTGTGGCTGATGACCTTTCAAGGTTGAAGCAAGAGTTAGGAGATGAGGAAGATAAGGAGATGCCAATAAACGATTCCCTTCCAGATGATTATTAGTTGGCTGTCTCTTCTTCAGCTATCCCATGGTTTGTAGACTATATGAATTACATAGTGAGTGGTATTTTGCCTCCGGATGCAGGGTATCAGCAGAAAAAGAAGTTTTTAACAGAGGTGAAATATTACTTTTGGGATGAACCTCTTCTCTATAGAAGATGTGCTGATAGCCTGTTTAGAAGGTGTATGCCTGAGGAAGAAATTGCAAGCATTCTGTTCCATTGCCACTCCTCCCCATATGGAGGACACTTCGACACTTCAAGAACAGCTGCGAAGATTGCCCAGACGGGTTTTTATTGGCCAACCCTATTCAAGGATGTTCACCACTATGTCACTTCATGTAACCAATGCCAAAGAGTTGGTAATATATCAAAAAGGCATGAGATGCCTTTGAACAACATTTTGGAAGTTGAAATATTTGATGTCTGGGGAATTGATTTCATGGGACCATTCCCACCTTCTTACAGTAACAAATACATACTTGTGGCAGTTGATTATGTTTCCAAATGGGTTGAAGCAATTGCCACTCGGGCTTGTGATGCCAAGGTTGTAGTTCGATTCTTCAAGAAGGTGTTATTTCCTAGGTTTAGGATACCTAGGGCAGTCAAAAATGGAGGGTCTCACTTCATTGCCCATCAATTTCAATCTTTCTTGAAAGGGTATGGAGTAACCCATAAGATCTCTACTCCATATCACCCTCAAACCAGTGGGCAAGTGGAGCTTTCAAATAGGGAAATCAAGAGCATATTAGAGAAGACTATGTCTAGATCAAGAAGGAATTGGGCACTCAAGTTGGATGACGCTTTATGAGCCTACAGGACTACTTTTAAGACTCAAATTGGAATGGCACCATTTAGGCTTATCTATGGGAAGCACTGTCATCTGCCAATAGAAGTTGAACACAAGGCGTATTGGGCAATCAAGTTTCTCAACTTTGATTTACAATCTGCTGGGGAGAAGAGAAAGCTTCAACTTCTTGAGCTTGAAGAACTGAGAAATGAAGCCTACGACAATGCCAAGATATATAAAGAAAGAACAAAGGCTTGGCATGACAAGCGCATCCTCAGAAGGAGATCTAGTGTTGCTGTTCAATTCCAAATTTAAACTCTTCCTAGGGAAGCTCAAGATAAGGTGGACTGGACCATATCTTGTGAGAAAGGTGTATCCATTTGGAGTTGTGGAAATTTGGAGTGAAAGCACTGGCAATTTCAAAGTTAATGGTCAGAGATTAAAGCATTATGTTGTCGGGCCACTAACAATGGCAGCTCCAAACTAATATAAATAGGGGTCGAGCTTATGACCTTAAACAAGTGCTTCTTGGGAGGAAACCCAAGCTTATTTTTCTATTTGTCTTGCTGTTAAATCTTAGTATTCCCATTTTTATTCTGAGTTTCTGAGTAGTTTGAGGCATATAAATCATTAGTTGTTGTTTTAAGATGTTCATTTTTGCACTTGGTCTCTGTCTCTGAGGTAAATTAGGCATGTATGCACATTTGTTGTTCATTTTCTTGCACAGAAGGCTCAAAGCGCAGTCCAGTGAGATACATGGTGTATAACACGGGATGTGTCATACCCCGTGTACCTCACTGTCTGGCCAGTAAAAAAGGACTTGTGATTTTCATCGCATTCCAATGAGATACACGGTGTATAACACAGGTCATGTCATACAGCGTGTACCTCATTGTCTGGTTAGCATAAAAGATTTGTGATTTCCATGGCATTCCAGTGAGATACACGGTGTTGAACACGGGCCGTGTCTAACCCCGTGTAACTCACTAACTGAACCCCTAAAAAGGATTTTTAAACATGAGCCTTCCAAAAAGAAACACGGGGTACAACACGGGACGTGTTAAACCCCGTGTACTATTGCGAAGTATGTTAGTATCTTTTAGAGAGAAACACGGCAGAGAACACGGGGTATGCCAGACCCCGTGTATGTTTGCGAAACTCAGAACACTCATTCGTAGAGAAACACGGGGTACAACACGGGCCGTGTCTGACCCCATGTTCCTGGGCGGACGAGCTTTTAATGGCAAAAACCCTTGATTTTCCTTTATTTTTCCCTCATTTTCTTCATCTTCCTCCGTGCCCTAGTCTCTCTATCTGCATTTTCGGCCATTGTTTTGCCAAATTACACCGATTAAAGTGCTTTATTTAGCTATTTGAAGTGATTTTGCTGCTTGATCTTCAATTTAATCGGTTGAAATTCAACATTTGGATTCCTTTTTTGCTTAAACTAAGAACTTAGGGTTTCTATCTAAAATTTTCAAGGTAAGAACATTTTCCTTAAAATCTTTGGAGTTATTTGCAATTACTTATGTTTATTGAACTTCAATGCAAGTTAGAATTTATAGGAATGTTCATATCCTTTGAGGTTTGATGTTTGATTGATTGAATTTGAATCTTTGATTGATTGATTGAAATCTTTGATTGATAGGACTTGAAACCTTGGATTGAGGGACTTATAGGACTTATAGGATTTATAGGACTTGGAATCTTTGATTGATTGAATTTAAATCCTTTGAGGTTTAGTGATTGCTTGACTGATTGCATGATTTACCTCATTGATATGCTCGCTTATTTGCATTAATGGAATCAAATTTTGAATTGTATTTCATTTGACATTAGATGGATATTGAAAGTGCTTGCTGAACTTTTGCCCTTGAAATCTGCTGACTGACAAACTCTCAACACTCTCTCTCACATTGTCATTTTCTTTTGCAGATCATGTCAAAGAGACAAAAGACAACTGCCAGGAAGACAACCAAGGGTAGTACTTCTAGAGGGACCTCCTTTAGAGGACCAACACCCCCATTTTTGGAGTTCACAGAAGATGCTCATATTCAAGCATTCGATAGACACAAGGACCGGTCGTTTGTGAAAGGCCGATACCTAGATTGGGCTGTTTTGAGAGAGTTCAGCCTAAAAGATGAGATCCGTGAGCTCATAAGTGTAGGTGCTTGGGAGGTATTCTTTCAGATTATAGAGCCTACCTACAGAGAGCTTACTCTAGAGTTTCTCAGCACTTTCTACTTAGAGAGGTACTTTGGCACTGTCGATTCGGTTGACACAGTGCAGTTTTGTCTAGGGGGAGTCACTTATTCCATGAACGTGACCCAGCTCTCAGTGCACTTGGGACTTTATTCTGAAGAATTTGTGACTACTCCTGAGTATCATGATATGCTGATAGGATTGCCCCATGGGACCTAGGAGTGGCGCGTATGGGCTGATATTGCTACCGGGCACACCTATGATCCCACCAAGAGCAACGCATCTAGCCTTAGAAGAGTTGCCTGGCGAGTGATCCACTCCATCTTCAGTCACACCTTGAGTGGTCGGGGGCACAGTCATGGGGTCGTGAGCATTGCTAATGTCCTTTTCTTGTATAGCATGATTCAGAGAGTCCCTATTCATATTGGAGGTGCATTCGCACATTTCTTCCCGACTCAAGCATTAGATAGACGAGCTGTGAGTATTGCTGCCGGTCCATATATCACCAGACTAGTCAGGTGGCTAGGAGTATTTGATCGACCTTATGGATCCCTTACTATAGTATCTCACATGACCCCCCTCCGAAAGGGCATTCTTCTAGCTATGGGGATCCAGCCTGTGCAGCAGCAGCCCTGTAAGGAAGAGCATGATATTCCAGGAGATGATGGTGATCGTGATGCCGCTCCTGATATGGGTCCATCATCTTCTGCGGGGGGCAGAGTTTCATCCGACGCCTACTTCAGAGACATTATCTGGTCAGCAGCAGATTCTAGCTAAGCTTCAGCTTATCTTTGAGCGTCAGACGAGGATTGAGGGTCTCTATGACGACTTGGACAGGAGATCCAGACACATCGAAAGCATGGTCAAGCCCCTATTCAAGCTTTTCCACCCCTTTTCCCCAACTGATCCAGACCCTCCTGCTTAGTAGCTTGGATTGTTTATTTTTCCTTTTTACTTATATATTTTTCTTTTTACTTATTTCTCCTCTCTATTTCTATTTCTCTTGGTCTGTACTTATATTGACTATGCACTTTCATTTCATTTTTATTATTTCTCTTCTATTTTCTTGCACTTTTAATATTCATGTCTGTAATAACTAACAGCATATTTTTTCTCAGTATTACATCTTCTTCTTTTAGATTACCAGTCTCCTCCTTCTCTCCTACTCTGTCTCTACTTCTGGATCTCCTTGAAGTCATGATCTATACTGGACAACCATGCTCCACTTGTCAGGGAAGTTTTAGTCTCCCATCTATTCTCTGTCTCTTTTCCATTTCCTTTTTTGTACATTGAGGACAATGTCCAATTTTAAGTGTGGGAGAGCAGTGTTTAGATTGTTTTGCAATGTTTTGCACTTGAATATGCTTGATTGACTTAGAGTACTGAAATTTACTCCAAATTCAATGATTTTAAAAATAAAAAAATATAAAATATAAAATATAAAAAATAATATAAAAAAATAAAAATTTTTTTAGGACAATCTTTTGATTAAAGTGATTGGTTCATGTCTTGCTCCTTTAATGATTAATTAGTAACTTAATAAGGAAAATCTAAAGCTTAAAGCTAAGAGAAATAAGCATAATTAACCCTTGTGAGATTTGAGCCTTTTTGAGCAACTTTCACATTAGAATTTGAACCTCATTTTTATCTTCTTGAGGGATTATGTCTCACTCTTGACTTTTTATTCTAGAACTTGCAATTGCTCTTTTTGAGGCTACATTTTATGTATTTTGTATGTCAAAAATGATGAGGCCATGTTTCTTCACCCTTTTTATTTGATTTGCTTATTTAAATCCTTTTCTTTGATATACCCTAAACTATTTTCAGCTTAGACCCTAGTTAGCCACTTTGAGCCTTGGACTTTTATTTCTAGCCTAGCCAACCCATCCTATGTGCATTTAAAGCTACTGCCCAAAGGGAACTTAGACATATTAAATGAGTTTAGCTATCACATAGAGGTTCTTACATAGAGTTGCTAGTTGGATAAGTTGATTTATAGCTTTGATTTTCCCCAAATTTATAGCTTTGATTTTCCCAAAAAAAATGGTGTTAAATAAATAATTTAGGAAGAAGAAAAGGAAGAAAAGCTTGTTGGGAAATAGGAAGGAAAGAAAGAAAGAAAGAAAAGTTTTGTCTGTTGATTTATTGTTATTTATATATATTAAAAAAAAGAAGGGGGAAAAAGAAGAAAAGAAAAAAAGAGAAGAGAATAGGGGTTGAAGCAAGGTAATATACTAAGCTGAGCAATAGAACTCGATAATGGTCAAACTCAAGACCAATATGTCTTTTCCCTCCTTTGATTCTATCATTCTTCATCCCTTGATTTTCCTTTCCTCTATCCTCACCATTTTCCCTAATAAAGTCCTCTGATTTGCATGCATTTTACAATATAGTAGTGGAGATTAGAGTTTTTGCAAGCATATGGTAGCATTAAGTCCTGAGCTGATTGATTTGAGAGTATACACAAGCCTTATGCTGAGAGTTTTAGTAAACACTATACCTGTGAGACTGTTCTCTTTTGCTTTTATGTTGAGGATTGACTTATTTAGTTGCTTTATTTTCATTTAGTTGCTTGGCATGACTTGATCCTAATCTCTGCTTCGTTGAATGATTGCCTGATGTATATATCTATATAAAAAAAAGAAGAAGAAAAGAATAAAAATTGGAATAGATTTTTTGTTCTCTTCCTTACTCGAGGACGAGCAAGATTCAAGTGTGGGGGAATTGATAAATGCACAATTGTACTTAAATTTTATGTGTTTCATCACTGGTTTATTTAGTATCTTGTGCAAAAATTGATTGAAAAGGATACTTAGATGCTCGATATTTTGTTTTCAGGTTTTAGAGTGACACATTTGAGCATTAAAAAAGGATTCGGAGTCAAAACCGTGTGAATTGTGGAGAATTGAAGCAAAGTTGCTCACTTGGCAAAGAACACGGGGTATGGGAACCCCATGTGGAGGGTTGTGTATTTGTCTGGATTGCTTCGAAGTTTCACTGAGCTGCTCAGAGAAGAACACGGGGTTAAACATGGGCCATGTCATACCCCATGTACCATACTACCCTTCACTTCGAAGGTAAACACGGAGAGTGTCATACCCCATGTATCATGCTGCTTAACCTTCGCAGAAGAACACGTGGTTAAACATGGGCCGTGTCATACCCCGTGTACCATATTGCCCTTCACTTCGAAGGTAAACACGGGGAGTGTCATACCCCGTGTATCATGCTGCTCAACCTTCACAGAAGAACACGGGGTACAACATGGGCCATGTCATACCCCGTGTATCATGCTAACCAGCCTTCGCAGAGAAACACGGGGTACAACACGGGCCGTGTCACACCTCATGTACATTACCCATATAAGTTTTGTGCGAAAAATTAGAAGAAGAGGGAGGAGAATCGAAAATTAGAAAGGACAACCGTGAGTAGAAACCCTAGGAGACCAAAAAACTCACCAAGGGAAACTGCTAACCGTGGATTCAAGCGAAGGATTGAAGATTCAAGCAAGGAATTTGTAGATCTTCATGATTTGTTTGAATTCCCTCTCTGTTTTCTGGTTTTCTACTAGTTGTGTAATGACTTCACACTAAACCCTAGTGCTCAGCTAAGGGTAAACTTGTTCATGGATTTATGGAATTGATTTTTATATAATCTAGCTTAATTTACTGTTGATTTATGGTTTGATTATGTTGTTTCGTATTTCAACAGTTCAATACTTCCGGAATATTGAATTTGTGTGATAGATTAGTTGATTCTAGGTTGGAATGACCAATTAATTAATCGGACCTTGCATGATCATTGGGAATATCAATTAGACTTAGGAATTAAGCTAATTGGATTCTTTTGCACAGGATGAAATGTCTAAGAGTGGATTCTAGAGCAATGTTAATGCAACCTAGATGAGTGATTAGTAGAAAAATTCTGAGCACTTAATCTTTTGGTTAGTAGCTAGTAGCCTTGTAATGAGGTATAGCTTATTTTTTGTAATTGATACGTAAAATATTTACATGTTTATTTTCCCTTGTATGATGCATTTTTTGATGTTATCTTGTTTAATATAATAAATTTAGTTGCATTTTGTGAATGAGTCTTGAATTTGAAATGAAATCAAATCTTTTGGATAATGCTGTATTCTAACCCTGTTTTAGGTTTTATGATATATCTGGAGTTCTAGATGTTGGATTGGGTTGTTCTTTATATGGTTACAAAGCTAAGAAAAATCCCTACAACTTTCATGTTTAAAGAAAAGCCCAGTTCGGAATCTAAGGATCTCAAATTCTGCTTGGAAGATGAAACAGTGATTCTGACGGAATCTGACCTTTGGTTACTAATCTGATCATAACTTGGGATAGAAATGTCAAAATTAGGAGTTCTTTGCGACATTTGAAAGTTAAGATCCGGATCTACAACTCCTATGTTGACAGGAAGATGTAAATCTGCCATTCTCATGGTGAAAAATTACCAACAAGTCAGAAGAATTGTTGCTACAAAAATCAAGAAGGGTAGTTAAAGACCATGGGTGGTAGCTAAAGAATGTGATTGGTAGCTAATGGTCAAGATTTATGATTTGCAGCTGATTCATTCACCTATAAATAGGTAGAAGTGGAGAGCATTAGCAGCATTCATTGATTCATGCATCTCAGAGAGTAGTTTAGTTCATGCATTTTTAGTTCTTGTATGCCTCCTACATGGAAGGCTAAGTTTTCCTCCTACATGGAAGGTTTTACCTCCTATATGGATGGATAGTATTTCTATTTTCATGCATTTGTAATTATAATGTTTGTATCATGAATGTGATGATGTTTCTATTTTATTTTGAGTTTGTTTTTAATTTCATTATGTTCTAATTTTTCATCTTCCTAGGGTGATGACATAACTTGATAATAACGGATTGAATTCTAATCTATTGAAACTAATTTCGATTTTATTTCCTAGATTAAGTTTTAACTATTGCTCTTAATGCTTTCAATTGATTGGCCACCTTTTGAATGAACTCAATATGTGTGTTGAGACCAAAAGGAGATACATGTGTATGGAACCTATAATTAAAACCGTAAATTACATATGAAATAGGAATATATTCATATGGTTTATGTAGTCATAATGAGTTCCATAAATCCTAATGTATGATTAGTTATTTTAATTTACATAGGAATATAGTGAATTGGCAATTAATTATAGAATTACTTGACCTTGGAAGAGGCTAGTAATTAATTTAGGGAAACTCGACTATCAATTAAGGGAGTTAAAATTGGATTAGTGTAGATAGATGATTCAATCCGAAATTATTAAGTGAAGTCTGATCCCTAGGTCTTTTATTCATCTTTATCTTTACTCCAATTGCATTCATTTTTATTTTAAATATTTTTGCATCAATCTTTATTTACTCACTTCATTTCCAACTAATCGATTTGCCAAATAGTATTAGGATTATTAATTTTGGTACTTAGTGAAACAATCCTCGTGGGAACGATACTTTCTCATCACTTTATTACTTGTTTACGATAGTGTGCACTTGCGCTAATTGATAAACCATTTTACACGTAACAAGTTTTTGGCGCCGTTGCCGGGGATTGTTATCATTAATATCAATACCAAGTAATCTTAATCCTAATTTAATTTTTATTTTACATTTCTTTTCTTCGATGTTTCTTTTCTTTTTTCAGGTTTGTCCTAGTGTATGACCAGATCGAAAGTTACTGAGCCATTGCTATTTGATTTTGAGATCGAGAAAACTTGTCGAAGGAATCGAAAGATACAGAAGCAGTCAACTGTAGATCAAGGTGAAGCAATGGCAGATCTGAGAGAAGAACCAGACACTAAAGCACTCCGTGACTATGCCACACCAACAGTCATAGATACCATTTCTGGGATCAGGAGATCGCCTATACCAGCCAACAACTTTGAGATCAAGCCAGCCATAATTCAAATGATGCAAGCAAATCAATTTGGAGGTTCTCCAGCAGAAGATCCGAATGCACATATAGCCAGCTTTCTGGAAATTTGTGATACATTCAAGCATAATGGCGTTTCTGATGATGCCATAAGGTTGCGACTTTTCCCTTTCTCACTTAGGGATAAGGCTAAAAGTTGGTTATACTCTTTACCAGTGGGGAGCATCACTACATGGAACATATTAGCACAAAAATTTCTAGCAAAATTCTTTCCTCCAGCTAAAACTGCAAAAATGAGGAATGAGATTGCTTCATTCACCCAACATGACATGGAAAGCCTTTATGAAGCATGGGAAAGATACAAGGAGCTGCTAACAAGATGTCCTCATCATGGGCTACCAGATTGGTTGCAACTACAAACTTTCTACAATGGATTGTCTAATGCTACCAGAACACTTGTAGATGCAGCAGCTGGTGGATCATTAATGGGAAAAAGCATAGAAGCTGCTATGAAGCTGTTGGAAGAGATGGCAGCAAATGCTTACCAATGGCCTTCTGAACACAACACTTCAAAGAAAGCACTTGGAGTCCATGAGCTAGACATTCTAACCACTTTGTCTTCTCAAGTTGCCTCTATATCCAAGCAAGTGAGTTCATTAACAGCTCAAGCAAATGCAATTAGAACTCCTGCAGATGCTTGTGATTTATGTAGAGGTCCTCACATGAGCACACAATGTCAAGAAGGAAATCCATTCATTCCTTCTCAACCTGAACAAGCCAACTATGTGGGGAATCAAAATCGTCAAAATGATCCTTTCTCAAACACATACAATCCAAGATGGAGAAACCACCCTAATTTAAGGTGGAGGAATAATCAAAATGTGTTCAAACCTCAAGGGAATTATCAACAGCAAATTCAGCAATCACCACCATAACCAAAGGAGAATTTAGAAAAAGCATTGGCTCAATTAACCATGAATACTTCCCAATTCATGGTCAGAACAGAAGCTGCACTTAAGAATCAAGAAGCAACCATGCAAAGTCAAGCAACTTCAATCAAAAATCTGGAGGTGCAAATGGGCCAAATTGCAAGTATGCTGAATTCCAGACAACCAGGCACTTTACCCAGTGACACTGAAAGAAATCCTAGAGAACATGTAAAGGCTGTCTCATTAAGGAGTGGGAAGCAGTTAAATGAGCCAGAATCAAGGAAGAAAAATGAAGAAGCTCAGAAAGAAGATGAGGTGATTCCAGGAAGAATGACTTTTCCAGATAATCCTCCACCATATGTCCCACCAGTTCCATTTCCTCAAAGATTGGTGAAAGCTAAGCTAGACAAGCAGTTTAGCAAGTTTCTGGAGGTGTTTAAGAAGTTGCATATCAACATCCTATTTGCTGAAGCTTTAGCCCAAATGCCCAGTTATGCAAAATTTATGAAGGAGATTTTATCAAAGAAACGCAAACTGGAAGATTTCGAAACAGTAGCCTTAACTGAAGAATGCAGTGCAATTCTCCAAAAGAAACTACCGCCAAAGCTTAAAGACCCTGAGAGTTTCTGCATACCTTTTACCATTGGAGAGTGTGGATTCGAAAAAGCCTTATGTGACCTTGGTGCAAGTGTGAATTTGATGCCATTATCCGTCTACAAGAAGCTGAGATTGGGAGAAGTGAAACCAACTACCGTGTTACTGCAGCTAGCAGATCATTCAATAAAGCATCCACGTGGAGTCCTTGAAGATGTGCTAGTAAAAGTTGATAAGTTCATCTTCCCAGCAGATTTCATAGTGCTTGACATGGAAGAAGATCAAGAAATTCCTATTATTCTTGGGAGACCATTTCTTGCAACTGGACGAGCTCTAATTGATGTACAGAAGGGAAAGCTGACTTTACAGATTCAAGATGAGCAAGTGTCCTTCAACATTTTTAAAGCCCTATCTCTTCCTGATGAATGTGATACCTGTTTTAAGGTTGATTCAGTAAGCAGCTGCACCAGAGAAGTAGTAGATGAAATTTGCTCAAAGCAACCTTTAGCAGTCAGCATGATGGACACATCTCATACTACTGATCCCAAAATTCTAGAACAAGTTAGCTCTCTCAAAGCCAATTCACCAATTTTCATAAAAAGGCCATTCGAAGATTTGGGAGAAAAACCACCAAAGCCAGTTCCTTCAATTGAAAAGCCACCAAAATTAGAGCTGAAAACACTACCCACTCATCTAAAGTATGCTTTCCTAGAAGAAGATTCAGCTTTGCCAGTTATCATCTCATCTGATTTAATCGCTAAAGAAGAAGAAAAGTTGCTGAGGGTGTTAAGATAGCACAAGTCCGCATTGGGATGGTCGATTGCAGATATTAAGGGAATAAGCCCTTCAATCTGTATGCATAAAATACTACTAGAAGAAAATGCCAAGCCCTGTGTTGAACATCAAAGAAGGCTCAATCCAAATATGAAGGAGGTAGTTCGTAAAGAAGTGCTCAAATGGTTAGATGTTGGCATTATCTACCCAATTTCTGATAGTCCGTGGGTAAGCCCTGTATAAGTTGTACCAAAAAAAGGAGGCATGACAGTGGTTCCAAATGAAAATAATGAGCTAATCTTGTAGAGTACAGTGACCGGATGGAGAGTTTGTATTGACTATCGGAAGCTCAACAAAGCTACCAGAAAAGATCATTTTCCCTTGCCATTCCTAGATCAAATGCTAGATAAATTGGCGGGACAAGCTTATTACTGCTTCCTTGATGGATACACTGGTTACAATCAAATTTTGATTGCTCTTGAAGATCAAGAGAAAATAACTTTTACTTGCCCATATGGAACATTCGCCTTCAGAAAAATGCCCTTTGGATTATGCAATGCTCCTGCAACCTTCTAACAGACAATGATGGCAATCTTTTCATATATGGTGGAAAATTTTATTGAAGTATTCATGGATGATTTCTCAGTGTTAGGGAAATCTTTTGATTTCTGTCTAGCTAACTTGAAAAAGGTGCTACAACGCTGTGTAGAGACCAACCTTATACTGAATTGGGAAAAATGCCACTTCATGGTGAAAGAAGGTATCGTACTGGAACACAAAGTTTCAATTCATGGGATTGAAGTTGATCGAGCAAAAATTGAAACTATTGAAAAATTATCTCCACCTGCGACAATCAAAGGCATCCGGAGTTTTCTGGGCCATGATGGTTTTTACAGGCGATTCATTAAGGATTTCTCAAGGATCACAAAACTGCTATGCAAACTATTGGAGAAGGACATTCCATTTGTGTTCGATGAGAATTGCATGTCAGCATTCCAAACCTTGAAGAAAGCCTTGATCTCAGCACCAATCATTGTCGCTCCAGATTGGAATTTTCCGTTCGAAATAATGTGTGATGCAAATGACTATGCAGTTGGAGCAGTCTTGGGCCAGAGAAAGAATAAGATTTTTCATGCAATCTATCATGCCAGCCAAACACTCAATGAAGCCTAAATAAATTATGCAACAACCGAAAAAGAGCTCCTTGCTGTTGTATTTGCCTTTGACAAGTTCAGAGCTTACTTAATTGGCTCAAAAGTCATAGTCTGGACGGACCATTCAGCAATAAAATACTTGATAGAGAAGAAGGATGCAAAGCCTAGATTAATCAGATGGGTGCTTCTATTATAAGAATTTGATTTGGAGATCAAAGACAAGAAAGGGACTGAGAACCTCATTGCAGATCACCTTTCTCGACTTGAACTTCCCAAGCTTGAACTAGAACTGCCAATCCAAGAGTCTTTTCCAGATGAGCAGCTGTTTAATATAAGATCATTATCAACTCCATGGTATGCTGACATTGTGAATTATCTAGCAAGTGGGATGATGTCATATAAGCTCTCTGGACAACAAAAGAAGAAATTCTTAGCCAATGTGAAGTATTACTTCTGGGAAGATCCATTTGTGTATAAACATTGCCCAGATAGAATCATAAGGAGATGTGTTCCAAAAGAAAAGATGACCAGTATCCTTTTCCATTGTCATTCATCCCCATATGGCGGTCATTTTGGAGCAAATCGAATTAATGCTAAAGTTCTTCAGTCTGGATTCTATTGGCCTACCCTATTCAAAGACTCTCAAGCTTATGTAGCCGCATGTGATAAATGTCAGAGAACAGGAAACATCTCTCAAAGACATGAAACCCCATTGACTAACATTTTGGAGGTAGAATTATTTGATGTATGGGGTATCGACTTCATGGGTCCTTTCCCATCTTCATTTGGCAACCAATTCATTTTAGTAGCTGTGGATTATGTATCCAAATGGGTAGAGGCAGCAGCGTCTCCTACAAATGATTCTGGAGTGATTGTGAAGTTCTTGAGAAAGAACATATTCACAAGATTTGGAGTACCTAGAGCAATCATAAGTGATGGAGGCAAGCATTTCTGCAATCAACAACTTCAGTCTGTGCTCACTAAATATGGAGTAACTCACAAGGTGGCAACTCCTTATCATCCACAGACCAGTGGGCAAGTGGAGATATCAAATAGAGAGTTGAAATGGATTCTTGAAAAGGCAGTGAATTCCAATAGGAAAGATTAGGCAAAGAAGCTGGATGATGCATTATGGGCTTATAGAACAGCATTCAAGACCCCAATTGGTACATCTCCTTACCAATTGGTATATGGCAAGGCATATCATCTTCTGGTTGAATTGGAGCACAAGGCATACTGGGCAATTAAGGCATTAAATTTTGATTTGAAGACAGCTAGTGAAAGAAGGCTAATACAACTCAATGAACTTGAAGAATTTCGCCAACATGCTTATGAAAATGCTAAGCTCTACAAGGAGAAGACAAAAATGTGGCATGATAGGAGAATTATAAAGAAGGAGTTCACACCAGGCCAGAAAGTACTTCTCTACAACTCAAGGTTAAAACTCTTTCCAGGAAAATTACGATCAAGGTGGTTAGGGCCTTTTACTGTGGTTCAAGTTTGGCCATATGGAACTGTGGAGATTCAAGATGGTGACAGAAAATTCAAAGTGAACGAGCAAAGATTGAAAGAATACAATGACAGTGCATTCAGCACCATCAAGACTGTCATCACGCTCGAGGAGCCAGCTGGTAAGTGTTAAAAAAAAAAAAGAAGAGGACTTTGTCTAGCTAAAGACGTTAAAGAAGGGCGGCTACTTGGGAGGCAACCCAAGATTTCTTTCTTTTCTCATTTCTTTTCTTCTGACTTATTTAAGCACACATCGCACAGCATTTTTCACTTACAATTTCAATTTTCATCATTCTCATCATGGAGGAATCCCTTGTAAAGCTTAAAAGCATATTCCCTACTCTTCCTAAAGATGTGCTCAAGAAAATCTACAACTGCCGATTTGAAAGAATGAAGGCATTTAAGCGTTTGGGTCTTCCCGAGGATATACGTTGGATTATTGAAGCTAAGGTACGTTTAGCAGGTGAGTTTAATGAATCATTTGTTAGACGTATGCTAGGTATGGGAAGAAGTTCTTACTCTAAAAAGAGAAGAGCTAAAAGAATGAGAGTCTGTCATAAGTGTGCAAGGTGGAATTGTAATAAGCTCTGTAGGAATAAAGGAATGATTTCAGTAAATCGAGAGGACAAAATCCGATTCATAAAGGATGGATTGAGTAAAGAGTCATTAGATGATATCATTCAGACTCTTTAGACGCATCCTAGCGGAGATGTTCATGCTGTTCTTCTTGATTTAATGAACTTATTCAATACAGAAAAGGAATGCTACAGTCTTGGGGATCTGACTGTAAAAGACCCTGTTTGCCAATTTATAAGAAAATTGGATGGGAAGCAAATCCTCGGCTCATAGAAGCTATTTAAGCCGTTACTGAACGAAAAATCAGAGGAAGATGTGAGCCACAATCATAACTACTGTACATATGTTTGTCTGCTTTACTTTTCCTTTATCTTTTTATCTTTACAGCTGCTTTTTAACTTTCTCTTCTTTTTAAGTTTACCTTTTCAGTAACTTTTTGACTTTCTTTACATTCCGTATTCTACTTTGTTCACGCCATTATTACACTTGTCAGTTGTGCACAGCATTTTTTTTATCTTTTTCTGATATTATCTTATTTGCATGATTTCTTTGTTTCTGCTTTTGTATTATAAGAATGCATTTCAATAATCACACTTTGCAAAATGTCTGAAGGCGAGAGTAAAGAAGAGGAAGAGGTTGAGAAACCATCAAAATGTAGATTTAAATCTATCTATGTTTTTGGTGAATCTTATGCTGGAAAGAATGCAGAATTTCTGACAGTAGCAACTGAACTTGGTCATGCATTAGCTGCTAGAAAGATTGCCTGTGTGTATGGAGGAGGGCTTCATAGCTTAAAAGGAAGTGCAGCATTTTCTGCCTACATCAGAGGAAGCAAAATACTGAGTATCCTTGTGAATGGTTTAGATGATAAGAAATACGCCATCAGTAAAACATTAAAGGTTTCAAACTTGCCTGAACGTATTGGATGCATGCTTTACAGTGCTGAAGCCTTTATTGCTTTACCTGGTGGTTTAGAAGCATTAAATGGAATTTCTAGCATTGCATATTGGATTAACTTGAACTTTCACCAGAAGCTAGTAGGTTTATTAAATGTTAATGATTTTTATGATAGTTTGCTGTCTTTTTTAGATCAAGCTGTGGAACAAGGATTCATACCCCAAGCGACTCGTCGTGCCATAATGTCTGCCTCAACTGTTGATCAACTGATTGACCAACTACAAGGCTATACACCTAAACCAGATCCATCAGTGAAAAAAATAGATTAGCAATCTCCAACCAGCAGTCAGAAGCATGAGCCCGACACCACTCTCCGGTTGTAACTTTCTTTACTCTTATGGTTTTACTCCCAAAATTTCTTTTATGTGTGAGTTGCTTATGCATTTCCTTTTAATAAGCCCTTTTTGCTAATCTACTGAAGACATTGGGGACAATGTCTGCACTAAATGTGGGGGGAATAAAAAAAAATTTACTTTTTAGGATTTTTTAGTAGTAAAACCATGAGATTTATATATAAAAAAAAGGGATGGCCGAGTAAAGAGTTATTTTCTGCTCTTGATACGCATCCTAAAAAAAATAAAAATAAAAAATAAAAAAAAATATTTTCCTGCTTATTAGGTTCTTTTCAATAATTTTAAAAGATTTCATAGCATGATTGAACAACTTTATTACTTCTTAGAATTGATAGGTTTGGTAATGGATTTTGAGTTGGATTGAGTTGGAAACCTTTAACCGTGAGATTTTGAGCCTACTTGTTGAATCAGTATTATATTTCTTGTGTGTGATATTCACCTGTTAAGTTGTCACTCTAGAACTTGCATAAAATCTGGTTGAGATTACAATTTACATACATACTCAAATATGATAAAGGAATTTTTTCCTCAATTAGAACTAAATAGCCAACCCTGCAGTTTTACCATTGATAAACCCCTTTGAGCCTAATTAACCGTTTCTTTGCTTTAACCCATTAATATGTCATTTAATGAAATATCAATTGTCTTTACTTAACCCTAGGGATTAGTAGAGCATTTGAATCTTTGAGCAATGGGTTTTTGATAAAGTGTGGGGGAATATGTATTATTAACTTCAAAGTTACAAGGGTTTTCTTTCCAAAAAAAAAAAGAAAAAAAAAGTTCAAAAAAAAATAAAAAATATAAAAAAATAAAAAAAAAGAAAAAGAAGAAGAGAGAAATTGATGTGTACTTGAATTTGAATCGTGGGCTGCTATGTTGAGATAAAATTATTTAGAGATTACCCATGTTTTAATTGCTCTATTAATTTCTCTCCTTACTTCAACCTTTCATATCCCTATTTTATCTTTCCTTTACATTGGCCTCATTACAACCCCTTAATAAGACCTTTTGATTTGAAGTGTGCATGTAAATCAGGTAGTGGAGATTGAGAATTTATGCAAGCCTATGGTAGTGCAATCTTTGATAGGATGAATTTGAGTGAAACACTTGCCTATAAACACTTGAGAGAGGAAGAGTTCCAGTGATTATATCATTCTAATTCAATCCTTCTCAAATCTCCCTTTTTGATTTTATATGTCAAGATTTGTTGATTCATGAATGCTATGATATCTTTATACTTTAATTATCTTTCTTATGTTTTTCTAACTTTTTATCTCATGGGTAGATTAGTATTAGTATTAGTTTTCTTCTGTTTTGTGTTTGTCCGAGGACGTCCAAAAACTAAGTGTGGGGGAATTTGATACGTAAAATATTTACATGTTTATTTTCCCTTGTATGATGCATTTTTGGATGTTATCTTGTTTAATTTAATAAATTTAGTTGCATTTTGTGAATGAGTCTTGAATTTGAAATGAAATCAAATCTTTTGGATAATGCTGTATTCTAACCCTGTTTCAGGTTTTATGATATATCTGGAGTTCTAGATATTGGATTGGGTTGTTCTTTATATGGTTACAAAGCTAAGAAAAATCCCTACAACTTTCATGTTTAAAGAAAAGCCCAGTTCGGAATCTAAGGATCTCAAATTCTGCTTGGAAGATGAAACAGTGGTTCTGACGGAATCTGACCTTTGGTTACTAATCTGATCATAACTTGGGATGGAAATGTCAAAATTAGGAGTTCTTTGCGGTATTTGAAAGTTAAGATCCGGCTTTACAACTCCTATGTTGACAAGAAGATGTAAATCTGCCATTCTCATGGTGAAAAATTACCAACAAGTCAGAAGAATTGTTGCTACAAAAATCAAGAAGGGTAGTTAAAGACCATGAGTGGTAGCTAAAGAATATGATTGGTAGCTAATGGTCAAGATTTATAATTTGCAGCTGATTCATTCACCTATAAATAGATAGAAGTGGAGAGCATTAGCAGCATTCATTGATTCATGCATCTTAGAGAGTAGTTTAGTTCATGCATTTTTAGTTCTTGTATGCCTCCTACATGGAAGGCTAGGTTTTCCTCCTACATGGAAGGTTTTACCTCCTATATGGATGGATAGTATTTCTATTTTCATGCATTTGTAATTATAATGTTTGTATCATGAATGTGATGATGTTTCTATTTTATTTTGAGTTTGTTTTTAATTTCATTATGTTCTAATTTTTCATCTTCCTAGGGTGATGACGTAACTTGATAATAACGGATTGAATTCTAATCTATTGAAACTAATTTCAATTTTATTTCCTAGATTGAGTTTTAATTATTGCTCTTAATGCTTTTAATTGATTGGCCACCTTTTGAATGAACTCAATATGTGTGTTGAGACCAGAAGGAGATACATGTGTATGGAACCTATAATTAAAACCGTAAATTACATATGAAATAGGAATATATTCATATGGTTTATGTAGTCATAATGAGTTCCATAAATCCTAATGCATGATTAGTTATTTTAATTCACATAGGAATATAGTGAATTGGCAATTAATTATAGAATTACTTGACCTTGGAAGAGGCTAGTAATTAATTTAGGGAAACTCGACTATCAATTAAGGGAGTTAAAATTGGATTAGTGTAGATAGATGATTCAATCCGAAATTATTAAGTGAAGTCTGATCCCTAGGTATTTTATTCATCTTTATCTTTACTCTAATTGCATTCATTTTTATTTTAAATATTTTTGCATCAATCTTTATTTACTCACTTCATTTCCAACTAATCGATTTGCCAAATAGTATTAGGATTATTAATTTTGGTACTTAGTGAAACAATCCTCGTGGGAACGATACTTTCTCATCACTTTATTACTTGTTTATGATAGTGTGCACTTGCGCTAATTGATAAACCATTTTACACGTAACAGTAATCCAACAATCTAAATCAACAATAAACCAAGTTAGAGGATTATTTTCATTCCATAATGAAATGTACAAGGGAACCCTTAAGCTGAGTACGCTTCCATCTTATTTGAATTAAACCTTTTTGATAATTAAGCTCTATTTTACATTTTACCCTTAATTCTTAATATCAATCGGCATACCTAGATAATTTACCTTGAAATTCAGTTAGTATTCAACATTCAATCCCTGTGGAGACGATATCTTTTATACTATAACTCGACTAAACCCGTGCACTTGCGGGATCACGTTAGTAATAATAGGGTTGGTTCATTATTCACGCATCCCATAAAGCATAGAAAAATCCTAACACCTCTCCTTGACTATAATCCTTGAAGAGACGTAGCTGGCACTACGAGGCTAAGGAGATGAATTCTAACCAGTGATCGTGAGGACGTTCATTGGTGATCTACTGGTTCGTGTGGATATCTCAGAGTCTTTAACCAAAAGGAAGTTGAAGAGGTGATCAACGAACAAAATCTGGAATCATATAAAGGTATAACCTAAATCCTACATTCTAATTTAACGTTTTGCATGGATCCATTGGCTGGGATCGATTTATTCCATTGTGCTCATATAGCTCCCGATCCCAACAGAAACCTGTATACCATACTAGTCATATTTATTAATATAATATTAATACATAATGCATAAGATAGATATTAGTTATTAGATGTGAATAAAGCTAAGTATATGAAATTTTATCCAGTCTTTCTAATTTGGTATTAAAGAGAATTAATCATGGAAAACTGTGGGAATAAAGATTGAGTAGCTACTCACTGAGTATTTTGTATACTCACTCCTCTTCAATGCTGTTTTATTTTACAGATAAAGAATAAGGAGCCCAAGCGGAGGACTAATATGCTATATAAAACTTTCTAATCTCTATAGGGTATTATGTAATAAAAGATTAATATATTTGAGTTATCCTCTAAATAGTTAAAGTCTATGTATGTGATAAATAGTTTTATTATGCTACTATATATTAATATCATATATTAATTTTTTCATTGCACATGCAATGCAATTTACTTATATCATTTAATGCTATCATATACTTTCCTTTTATTACAAAATAGTTAGATATAGTTCCCTATAGGCTTGTAAAGATATCTAATTAGTGGGATACCAGTTAGATGTCTTTACGCTGGTCACGATACCTAAAATTGGGTTGTGACACTGGGATCGGTTAATTTCCATTGCATTTTTTTTACTCCTAATCCTAACATTTTACAAGGCAATTAACTCTAATAACTACAGCAGTGAATTCCTACAAGTCTGACTTCTAGCTTGTTTAAAACCACTAAAACAATGTAGTTTGAGTAATTTATAAACACAAAATTTGTAGAGTTGGATCTTATAGAGATTTAAGCACTAGTTCCATATTAATTGGACCTCTATAACTTCAGATATAACCCAAAAGTTAAAGCTAGTTTAATTAGGATAAAAGCAGGACTTAAATTTTTTGGCTAAATAAGGGCTTGAAAAAGTACAAAATAAGCTTTAATCAAAACACCAAAGTTTCTTTAAGCTTTCCAACGATATAAAGATCATTCCAATTTGACATCCAAAGCTCAAGATATAACTGAAAAATAGAAACAATGTTAAAAGCTAGCATTAATTGAATAAATTCAAAACTTTGTAAAACTAATCCCAAATTATAAAATAAGCCCAATTTTATAAAATTAAGCATGTCTAAGTTTTTGAGAGATATGAAATAGGAGGAAATAACATAGTAAATATTTTTCTAATAAAATTCACCCACACTTAGCTCGTGCACATCCTCAAGTAAGACACAACTTTATTTAAAACTAAGAAACAAAAGACTTTACTTTCTAAAAACTTCAAATTCATAAATCCATAAGCAAGAAACAAATAAAATCTAGTAAAGAATATAACACATCATGAAGAAAAATCTTGACAAACTTGAAACTAACTAATATAGCAACTTCATTCATAAAGAGTAGATCAAGATGATAGATTCTCACAAGATTTAATCTCCATCTCTCAAATGTTTATGGTTAGTGTTTCACTCAAGTTCATTCCATGAAATTACCCTACCATAAGCTTGCTAATCCTCTAATCTCCATTACTCAAATCACATGTATAACACAAATCAAAAGGACTTTATTCTAGGTTATAATAGGGTTAGGGAAAAAGGAAAGAAAAAATAAGGATATGAAAGGATGGACACCAAAGAAATCAATAAAGCATTTGAATAAAAAATATATAGGTAAATCATAAACAATTACAACTTAATATAACAAGTTAAATTCAAATTCAAACACTCATTAACTTTTTTATTTTTTTTCCTTGTCCTTTCTTTCTTTTTTTTAATTTTTTTTGCCTTCTTGTCTTTCTTTTTTTGCCTTATTCTCTTTTTTTTTCACTTTTTTAATTTTTAATTTTTCTTTTTTTTTGCTTTTTTTCTTTTCATTTTCTTCTATTTTTTGAACCAATCTTTAATGACTTTTTACAACATATAAACTTACACGCCCCCACACTTATTCAAGAGTTGATCTCATAAAATTTTAAATTCTCTACTAATCCTTAAGGTTAGGTACAAACATCTTTACTTTATATTTTGTGTCTTTACATGCTTTTTAAAAAAAACTAAAAAATATAAAATATATAAAAAAAATTATTTTTCACTTGTTTTCGAGTCCTTTTTGAGTTATTTTAATTGCCTTTTATTAATAGAGACTTTACATTTTCAAGAGTAGGATTTAATTGAAGTTAGATAGGATTCATAATATAATTGAATGAATGATTTTACTTCTTGAAATTGATTGATGTAATGATGGATTTTGAATTGGTAGATTGAACTTGGTAGCATGACTTACCTTATGAGATTTTAAGCCTTATGTTGAAAATTTATACTATTCTTTTTCTTTCTTATATGATGTTCTTTCATGATTTATTTCTCTAGAACTTACTTTAATTTTTTTAAATATTATATTGGCATATGCATGCACAAAAAAGGATAAAGGCATTCTTTTTTTGCTTAAGCTAGAGCCATATAACTAATCTTGGGTTTTTATCTTTATTAATCATTTGATTTTTAATTGTCCTTTTTTTTAATTAAACCATGAACATATTTTTTCAAAAAAAATAAAAAAAATATCTGTACCTAACCTTAAGAATTAGTAGAGCATTTAAATTTTTGTAAGATGAGCTTTTGAATAAGTATGGGAATGTATGAGCTTATGTGTTGTGAAAAGTTATCAAGTTATTAACTTCAAGTTGAAAGGTGAGTTAAAGAAAAAAAAGTGAAAGAAAAGAAAAAGAAAGTGAAAAGTGAAAAAAAATCTAAAAAAATAAAAGAAAAGAAGAATAAGGCAAATTGGAATTGATGAAGAAAAAAAGAAAAAGGAAAAATAAAGAAGTTGACGAGTGTTTGAATTTGAATTTGACTTGTTATGTTGAGTTGTAATTATTTATGATTTGCCTATACGTTTTTAATTTAAGTGCTTTATTGATTTCTTTAGTTTCTAACCTCTCATATCCTTATTTTTCCTTCCCTTTCCCTAGCCCGATTACAACCTTAAATAAAGTCCTTTTAATTTGTATTGTGCATGTAATTTGAATAGTAGAAATTAGATGATCATCAAGCTTATGGTAAGACAATTTCACCAAGTGAACTTGAGTGAAACACTTGACCTTAAACATTTGAGAGTTAGAGAGAGTGAATCTTATAAGAATTTACCATGTTGATGTATTCTTTTTGAATGAACTTATTATGTTGGTTAGTTTCAAGTATGTCAAGATTTTTTTTCATGATGTGTTATATTTCTTGCTGGCTTTTATCTATTTCTTGCTTATGAATTTGTGATTTTGAAGTTTTTAGAAAGTAAATCCTTTTGTTTCTTAGTTTTGAATAAAGTTATGTTTTGTCCAATGACATATAAAAGCTAAGTGTGGGGGAATTTGATAAGCAAGATTTTATCTACATTATTTCCTCCCATTTCATGTCTTTTAATATGTTATATTTGCAAAATTTCATAGAATTGACCTTATTTTATAATTTGGAATTGGTTTTACAATATTTTGAATTTATTCAATTAATGCTAGATTTTAATATTATTTTTATTTTTTAGCTATATCTTAGGCTTGGGATGTTAGATTGGGGTACCATTGGAAAGTTTAAAAAAAGATTCTACAACTTTAATATTCTGGTCAAAGCCCAATTCGTACTCCTTAAGGCCCTTATTTAGCCAAGAAGCTGAAACCCTATTTTTGTCCTAATTGAATAACTTTGATTTTTTTGTTATATTTAGAGTTACAAAGGTCTAATTAATGTGAAACTAGTGCCCAAATCTTCATAAGACCTAGATCTATAGCTTTTATGTTTATAGTTTACTCAAATTATATTGTTTTAGTAGTCTTATACTAGTTGGAAATGAAACTTGTGAAAATTTACTACTATAACTCTAAGAGTTAATTGCTTTGTAAATATGTTCTTAGCTTCTAAAAAGTAGAAAGATCTTATTCTTGTAATTGAGACATAAAATTCAGGTCTAATAAGGTTTTAGGTTAATTAAGTCAGATATAAAAGTAGGAACACATATTAAACTTAGAAACTTTTATACATTTAGCAACATAGTTTTCTTTCTTTTCTTTTAGCTCTTATGTTCTTAAGCCATGGAAGGCTAAATTTCAGAATTAATTTAAGGAGTTTGAGGTTTTTCTCTTCTCAACTATGAGATCATGATTTATAATATTAATTTTTCTTTTTTCCTAATTACTTATGTTAATTTTTTGAAATTACATATATTAGATATTGATTTAGTATAATTAGTATTTATCCTTATGATTTTTTATTTTTGATCTTTTGCTATTTTGATGTTGAATTGTAGTTGTTAAATCATGGTTTTACACATAGGGGCAGAGGGTTGAGGGATGGAGGTTTCTAATTTAATTTCTCAATTCTATAAATTCTATCTTTAAATTTATTTTGATTTAGTGGTTGCTTAATTTAATTAATCTTAATTGATCAAATCCTAGATATTATCTAGTATAGGATTTATGAATAATTACAGGGGTTCCAAGTAATTTAAGGTTAAAAAGTTACTTAGAAAAGTCAAATATCAATTGATCTATAATTAATCCAAACTAAAGCTCTCAATTCCTTGAATTAATTGTTTCAATACATTGATTTCTTCTTTATAGTTTATTTAGTGTTTTACTTTATTTAATATGTTGACGTGATCCCGCAAGTACACAGGTTTAGTCGAGTTATAGTATAAAAGATATCGTTTCCACAGGGATTGAATGTTGAATACTAACTGAATTTCAAGGTAAATTATCTAGGTATGCCGATTGATATTAAGAATTAAGGGTAAAATGGAAAACAGAGCTTAATTATCAAAAAGGTTTAATTCAAATGAGATGGAAGCGTACTCAGCTTAAGGGTTCCCTTGTACATTTCATTATGGAATGAAAATAATCCTTTAACTTGGTTTACTATTAATTTAGATTGCTGGATTACCAAAAATAAGCTATACCTCATTGCAAGGCTACTAGCTACTAACCAAAAGATTAAGTGCCCAGAATTTCTCTAGTAATCACTCATCTAGGTTGCATTAACATTGCTTTAGAATCCATTCTTAGACATTTCATCCTGTGCAAGAGAATCCAATTAGCTTAATTCCTAAGTCTAATTGATATTCCCAATGATCATATAAGGTCCGATTAATTAATTGGTCATTCCAACCTAGAATTAACTAATCTATCACACAAATTCAATTTTCCGGAAGTATTGAACTGTAGAAATACAAAACAGCATAATCAAATCATAAATCAACAGTAAATCAAGTTAGATTATATAAAAATCAATTCCATAAATCCATGAACAAGTTTACCCCTAGTTGAGCACTAGGGTTTAGTGTGAAGTCATTACACAATTAGTAGAAAACTAGAAAATAGAGAGGGAATTCAAACAAATCATAAAGCTCTACAAATTCCTTGCTTGAACCTTCAATCCTTCGCTTGAATCCACGGTTAGCAGTTGCCCTTGGTGAGTTTGGATCTCTCCTAGGGTTTCTACTCACGGCTCCCTTT
The DNA here is from genome assembly GCA_020226215.1 of Sindora glabra. Taxonomy (NCBI): domain Eukaryota; kingdom Viridiplantae; phylum Streptophyta; class Magnoliopsida; order Fabales; family Fabaceae; genus Sindora; species Sindora glabra. The sequence continues at coordinate 164,032 of CM035236.1, forward strand.
TCAAATTTTCGGTTCTCCTCTCTTCCCTTCTAATTTTTCGCACAAAACTTATATGGGTAATGTACACGGGGTGTGACATAGCTCGTGTTGTACCACGTGTTTCTCTGCGAAGGTTGGTCAGCATGATACATGGGGTATGACATGGCCCATGTTTACCCCCGTGTTCTTCTCTGAGCAGCTCAGTGAAGCTTCGAAGCAATCCAGACAGATACACGGCCCTTGACACGGGGTTCCCATACCCCGTGTTCTTTGCCAGGTGAGCAACTTTGCTTCGATTCTCCATAATTCGCATGGTTTTGACTCCAGATCCTTTTCTAATGCTCAAATGTGTCACTCCAAAACTTGAAAACAAAATATCGAGCATCTAAGTATCTTTTTCAATCAATTTTTGCACAAGATACTAAGTAAATCAGTGATGAAGCATATAAAATTTAAGTACAATTGTGCATTTATCATATGTTTATTTTATTTTTGAATCACAAAACCCTCAAATTCTATGTTCTGCATAATTCTACATACTGTTGTGCACTACATTTTGCATTTTATATCTTGTCAACATTCTGTGCAATTTATATTTGCATTCTATTTGCATCCATTCTTTACATTTTTAGTGCATAAATAATTAAATAATTGTGTAAATATTATTAGTAAGTTAATTAAAAAAAATAATTTAAGGGATCATAGAGGTACGACCTAATTTGCTTCATTATACTACATTATTTTAAGGAAATTAGTAATAAATTGATTTTGATGCATTATGATGTGTTAATAAACCATATTTTAAAACTAGAATTTAAATCTATTTTGAAATTAAAGAGATTAATAACAATTTTAAATTTTAAAATAATAAATATTATCTTTTATGATATTTGCAAGATTTTATATACTACATAATGTATGGTATATAGTACAACCATTTTAGTCCAATATGATTAAAAATTTATTTTTTATTGTAATTTTAAAATATAACATGCAAGTAGTTTTTATTTTTATATCTTTTTTATTTGTACATTTTTTTCTCACCTAATTCATCTTGAATGTAGCTTAAGATTTCTTCTATCATATGTATTATAAAACATACACAACATTGTTTAGAGTTGTTAAAACTAAAAGGAAGCTATATAAGGACAACTAAGGAAGACGTTTGGAGAAGTTGCCACATCTTAGGTTGTTTAGTTGATCCTCTTATAAGCTTGAGAGGATCTAAGTAGTTAGGGAGTTATATTATGTCACATTTGATTTTATACTTTATTTAATGTATAAGATATGATAAATAGTATATATCAAAGGTTAATAATGGTGAGATTCAAAAAATTATTAAGTTAATTAAATCATTCAATGCAAATATTAAGTTGCTAATATTTTATGATACCTTCTAATGCTTGGCACTCATCAAAACCTTGATTAACATAGGGTAAGTTTGCCAAAGTAAAGTACCTCATCTATCTTAGTGAGACATAATAGGATAATTGTGATATACATTTGCTAATTATTTGATTCAATTTAATTAGACTATCTTAATAAGATTGAGGGCTTAAAGACATGGAGTTAGGCTTTGCTTCATAAGATGCACTAGAACAAGTGTTATTCACTTAACTATCTTAAAGTTGTATGTGATGCAATCGGTAAGTGTTACTCACCTAAACAGCCATATCTTTGGTGATAAATCAAAATTGACTTGAGATTAAATGAAATAAGGATCTTGGCTTACTAAAAAATCTCGATGATGTGATTTTTCAAATTAATAATGAGAGCTATTAGTTTAAATAAAATAATGGAAGAAACATTTAATAGAAGACCTTATTAAATAATTAAAACATGATACATATTTTGCATATTTTTGTCATAGATATTAATCACAAACATATTAAATAACTTATCATTGTGATCAATCCTTGAGAAGGACAAATTGACTAAGACAAACTTCTTAGACAGTATAGGAATTTAAGGATAGTCCTTAAATATGAGTGGAAGCTTTTTATCTTAGAGGGAAATGCTTCCATTATGATGAAATTAGACATTGAAAGAGGAACTATAAGGTCTACTTGGAGGATCTTAAAAAGAAAGGAAGTGAGACTTCTAATTTGGGTATTATTTTCATAGAAGTTAATATACCTACTTTTACATTTTAGGTATTAGATATCAATTGTGGTTCTCACATTTATACTAATGTGTAGGAACTCAATAAGAGTAAAACTCAAGCTAAAGGTAACGTAGACCTGTAAGTTAGCAATAAAGCAAAAGTTGCTACCTTAGTTGTAGAAATAAATTATTTACTTTATCTATAAGCATAATCATTGAATTAGTGGATTGTTACTTTATGCCTACTATTAGTAAAAATATTATTTCTATTTCTTGTTTGGATAAGAAAAGGTTTATTAAAGAAAATTTTCATTTATAATAAAGGACATGTGTGGTTCAATTTATTTAAAAGAAACATTTTATTGTAGTGTACAAATTTTTAATAGACTTTATATTCTAGACCTTGAAACTCTAGTTTATAACATAAATATTAAATAGTTCAAATTCAATGATCTAAACCCAGACTATCTCTACCATTGTTGCTTAGGCTATATAAACAAGAAGTGCATATCTAAGCTCCATAAAATAGGTTATTGGACTTATTTAATTTTGAATCATATAAGGCATATGAATCTTGCTTATTAAGCAAGGCGATTAAAGGCTCATTCATTAAACACAGTGAAAAGGCTGATGATTTGTTGGGCCTTATACATATTGATATGTATAGGCCTATTAGTTCGCCTACTAGAGGTAGTTTTCAATACTTCATCACATTTATTAATGATTTTAGTAAATATGGATATGAGTATTTTATGAAACACAAACTAGAAAATGAAGTACAAAACTAACTTGCCAAAAGTATTAAAATACTTCAATCAAATTGAGGTGAAGAATATTTAAGCTAAGAGTTTGATGATTATTTAAAAGAGTGTGGTACAGTATCAAAACTCACTTCACTTAGAATACCGTACTAAAATGGCATTTCAAAGAGTTGAAATTGCATCCTATTGAACATGGTGCAATTTATAATGAGTCTTGTATATCTTATAATTTCTTTTTGGGAACATTCTTTAAAGACAACTACTTTTACACTTAACTATATTCCCTTTAAAATGATTTAAAAGACTTTATATGAGATATGAAGTAGGAAATATTTTAATATGTCTTTTATAAAGGTTTAAGGTTATAAGGCCTATATAAAACATCAAAGGTTTCTATTTCTATAATCCTATGAAAGGCATAGTGTTTGTCGCTCAAATTATTGTCTTCCTAGAAAGAGAGTTTGTTTCTAAAAAAACTAATAAAGGAAAAGTAATATTAGGTTTCACATGTATCATATAACATAGTGAAAAAGGGATTTTAAAAAATTATATATGTGAAACCTTCCTAAAATTAATGCACAAATACATAGATCAATATAATAAAGATTACCTCTTAGAGTGTAAACCATGAATCATAAGCATAGTTAAGCAATCATGCCTCTATGGTATCCACATGGAGTGAACGATAACTTCTTTACCTCCACGAATTTATTACAAATTGTCTCTTTCATAAGGGATTAGGGTTTACTATATTTTAGATTATTCTGGTGGCATCTTATTATTATTCCATACAAAGTGACACCTTTCATGCTCTTTTATAGAACTAAAGCATGTCACTTTCCCAGTCCTACTAGAAAATTGCCTCTTTTTTTTTTAATTTCACTCAATCACTAAAACTTTATCCCTATCATGGTGAGAGTGAGGAGAGATAGAGCTCATCCGTTAGTTATTTAATATTAATTTAATATTAATAACTAAATCTTATTAGATAATAAAATTGTCCTATAATATAATTATCTAATATAATATGAGATAATTATATAATATTATTTTAATATAAGACAATATCACATAGTATATCATATATTACATGAACAATATATATATTATTACTTTGATAATATATATGTGTTAGGAATTTAGATTATTACATGCAGCGGAATTTTAAAATTTTGATCCAAATTCTACCTAGGATCTATGCAAAAAGTATAAATCAATGATTAGGGTTTTACCTATTAAGCACTCATGTTTTTACTGATCAAACCTTGAGAGCGAATGAATCAAACACCGACCAGATGGTACAACGTCTCTATGGTATCTACACAGAGTGAACAACGACCTCTCACCCTCAATGAATATGTTAGGATGCATTTTTCTCTCTAGGAATTAGGATTGGATGTTTTCTAAGTGATTTAAGGTTTGTATGGAAGCTTTGAGCATGTCATTCATGTGCTGCCCTCAAGCCCCTTTTTATAGAACTTAAGCAAGCCACAATCCTAGTCCTACTAGGATAATGCTTATGAAATCCTAATTATACTTAACAACTCATCTTATCCTTATCCTAGAGATAATGGGGAGAGATAGGACTTATCTATTAATTATCTAATATTAGATAATAATATTATCTCATAATATATTTATCTAATAACTGATAACGTAATTATTTGATATTACTTTAATATCAAATAATATCACATAATATTATATATATATTATGTGAATAACACATTATTATTCTTAATAATAATATATATATGCACGAAAATAAGTCCAATTAATTGAATATTAATATAATTAAAGTTTAATTAATTATTATTTTATTCCTACTCTTTTTGTGTGACCTGTAGGTTCTTACTACGTTGACAATGACTCATTATTGAGCCATAGACAGTGAGCGGCATCTAGCAATACATCACTGCCACTCAAGTAGTAAGAATATCTGTGATTTGACATCCACCTAATACATGATCAACGTTTTGCATCATAATCCCTTTTGTAATAATATCCAAATTGAACTGGAGGCATGGAATGTGTCATCCTCGTCAATGTTCAATTTATATTTCTTGATACTGAGTAGACTTAAAATAAATGATTAATATCACATATTAATTCAATTGAGCATGTCCATGCATTTCTAAGTCTCACTTAATCAAGGGGCCTAAGGATATTTCTCTTTTATATAAGAGTAACAAAATTTCATTTACATCACTCACTTCCTTCTACATGATTTATGACACACCCAATCAATGCCTTACTTGTCATCCTGATTAAAAATGACAGAGGATAATATTAAAGTGAGTAATTCCTCATGTAGGGAACCGTAGTGACTTCAGGTCAAGGGTTTATGTGTATTTGTGATCATATGAGAATAACTTATGACATGTTTATCCATGTAATATTCTCATAGTGGGTCAGTCCAGTACATTGTTCACTAGTAATGTACTCATGTATTGACTTGATATCACATATCTATGATTCGTAATCATCAGTCACTATACATGCTAGTCTCGATGTATTATTACTATCTTTTTCGTAATAATACTTGACTAGGGGCATTTTAGGAATAGCGAAGCTATTCTAAGGATAATTATTATATTAATTTATAAATCGCGCAGAATAATAATAAAATTATGAGAACAAAATATAATAATTAAATTGCCTAAAATAAAACATAATACATTGTGTATCCTTTTCAATCATCTATATAATTGGTTCCTAAGACACATACTAACAATATGTACTAAATAACAAGTCTAATTAATAAGATTTTAATTTAACTAAAATTCAATTAATTATTATCTTATTCTTACTCCTTTTATGTGATCTTATAGGTTTTTACTACGTTAACAATGACCTATCAGTGGACCATAAATAATGAGTGGTATATAGTAATACATCACTACAACTCAAGTAGTAATAATATTTATGATTTAACATCCACCTAATGTGTGAACAACACTTTGTAACACAATCCCTTTTGTAACGATATTCAAATTGAACTAGAGATATGGAATGTATCATCCTCATCAATGTTCAATCCATATTTCTTGATACCTACTAAACTAACTTAAACAAATGGTTAATATCACATATTGATCCATTTGAGCATGTCTATACACTTCTTAGTTTTACTCAATCAAGAGGCCTAAGGATATCTCTCCTTCTATATGAAAGAAACAAAATCCTATCTACATTACTCATATCTCTCTGCATAATTCATGACACACACAATCAATGCCTTACATGTCATCTCGATTAGTGTGTAACTTCTCATGTATGGAACCCTAATAACTTTATGTCAAAGGACTACTTATGTTATGGTCACATGAGAATAGCTAATGATATTTGTCAATCCATGTAGTATTCTTACAACAGGTCAATCCGGTACATCTAACAATGTACCTATGTATTGATTTGATATCACATATCTATAATTTATAATCATTAGTCACTATACATGTTAATCTTAATATACCATTGCTATCCCTTTCACAATAATACTTAATCAAGGACATTTTAGGAATAATAAACCTCTTCCAAGGACAATTATTATGTTAAGTTATAAATTACACAAAAGAGAAACAAAATATAATAATTATATTGCTTAAAATAAAACATAATACATTATTCGTTATTACAATCATCTTATGATTGACTCTTAGGACACACACACCAACAAGTAGAACCTGAAGAAATTTAAGACTCATAAAATAACATTGAACTATAAATAAACCTTAATAGAGGCCACAAATTGTTGTAAAACAAGAACTTGTTCAAGTAACATAAGGCCAATATAGATTTGGTAGGACACACTATGAGCTTAAGAGATATGGATTTCTTTTAACTCAATATGTTAATGTATTGCTCAAGAGTTAAGATAAGCCTACAACTTACCAAGAAGCTATTAAAGGGCTAAACTCTAAGAAATGGCTTAAAGCCGTTTGATCTGAGATGGTTTCCATATATGCTCACTAAGTATAGACTTTATTTGATCCATTTAAAGGGATAAAATCTATTAAGTGCAAATAGGTTTTTAAGAAGAAAACTGACATGAATGGTAACATACAAACATTTAAAGGGTGATTATTTGTTAATAGTTTTAGGTAAATTCATGGTATAGATTATAACGAGACTTATTACTTAATTGTTATGCTTAAATCCATTTGGATCTTTCTTGCTATTATAACTTTTTATGATTATGAAATCTAGTAGATGGATGTTAAAATTTCTTTCCTTAATGAGCCACTTCTTAAAGATGTGTACATTACACAACTTGAAGGTTTTTGTAACTTTTGATAATGCTAAAAAGGTACATAAGCTGTAAAGATCCATTTATAGGTTAAAGTAAGCTTCTTAAAGTTGAAATCTATGTTTTAATGGTTCGACAAAAGAGTTTTGGTTTTATAAAAAATGAAGATGAATCTTATGTTTACAAAAAGGTTAGTAGGAGTACAATTATTTTCCTTGTATTATTTGTAGATGATATACTACTCATAAAAAATGGCATCCCTATATTATAGGCTATAAAGACTTAGTTAAGGAATCATTTTTCAATGAAAGGCGTAGGCAAAGTTGCTTATGTCCTAGGTATTAAGATCTATAAAGATAGATCAAGAAAATTTCTTGGCCTAAGTTAAAGTACATGTATTGTCAAAATGTTAAAATAGTTTAGTATGTAAGAATCCAAAAGGGCATTCTTACTTATATCATATAGTATAAATTTATCTAAAGCTTAATGTCTTATAACACAAGATGAGAAAGACATCAATTAGATCTATCATATATGCCATGTTATGCACTTGTCCTAATGTCTTATGTGCCTTAAGCATGACAAATGGGACCTAGTCAAATCTTAGTGAGTTTTACTGGATTGTTATAAAAAAATATCCTTAAGTACTTAACAAGGACTAAGGATACATTCTTGACATATGTAGATAAGGAGGAACTAGTTATAAAAAGTTACATTGATGCTAATTTCTAGTCTAATAAAGACGATTTCAAATTATAGTTAAGTATGTGTTTTGCTTAAATAGCGGTGTTGTAAGTTGGAAAAGTTCAAAGAAAAAAATAGTGGTTGATTTTATCATAAAGGTTAAGTATATTATTACCTTCGATGTATTAAAAATGGCTATTAAGATCAGAAAGTTCATTATTGAACTTCACATAGTTCTTAGCATTTTAAACCTAATGGACCACTACAAACAGAATAAATAAACTATGCTGATAGAATATGATGTATGCTATATGTAGAATTATGTAGTAACAGAATGCAAAGCATAGAATGGGGGTTTATGATTTTAAATTGAATTAAACATCTTAAACAAAATAAAAACGTAGAGTAAATTGCAAGAAGGAAAATGAATGTAATGAAACAATCAATTTAAGGAATTAAGAGGTCGTTTAGTTGGGGATAATTAGGAAAAGGAAAGGGAATTACAGGATTTTATTCTTTTTATTTTTGTTTGATTCAAAAAAAAATTATTCCCTTTCCTTATTTTTTCCTTAATGGGAAATGGTGATTCCCCTTAAATTCTTAGGCAATCCCATTCCCTTTCCTCATATTTAATATGATAATTAATGTAATAAAATATTTAATAATATAAAAATTAATAATATTAATAAAATATTAATAATTAAATAAATAATAATTTTATTTTTAATAATAATTATAATATAATTAAATAATATTTTAAAATTTTAAATAAATAATAAATATTATAATATTATTTAATTATATTAAAAATATTACAACATTTTAATAATTATTATTTTTAATATTATAATATTTTTAAGTTATTAATAATTAATAATATTAATAGAATAATAATAAATATTATAAATAATAATTAAATAATAATAATTAATATTGTTATAGTAATATTAATTATTATTAAGATATTAATAATAATTGAAATAATATGAGTAATAATAAAAATAATATTAATAAGATATTAATAATTAATATTAAATAATTATAAAAATTATAATATTAGTAAATAAAATAAAAATAATAAGATAATAATTATAATAATTATTTTAATAATAATTATAAGTAAATTATTTTTTAGTATAATAATTGTTAATAAAGTAAATTAAAAATACTTGATTCTCTTTCTTATTTGAACTAAATAGATTAGGTAATCAGGAGTTATTCTTTTTCTTTCCCTCTCATTTCCTTTCTTGATTTCATTTCTTTTCCTTAGTTTGAACCAAACGACCCTTAAGAGTTCTAGTTTGGATTAATCATGGATCAATTAGAACATAACTTTTCTAATTAACTTTTCAACCTTGAATTATCTGAAATCCCTATAATAATTCATGAATCTTATACTAGATGAACATCTAGGATTTGATCAATTAAGATTAGTTAAATTAAGTAATTGCTATAATCCCTAAATTAGATCAAAATTAATTTAATGATAGAATATAGTTAAATTGAGAAATTAAATTCGAAATCTCCAATTTAATCCTTCAGCCCTTTACCTTTATGTGTAAAACCATGATTTATCAACCATAAATTAATATCAAAATAGCAAAGGATTAGAAATCACAAGGATGAACATCAATTATATCAAATCAACATCTAACACAAGTAATGTCAAGAAATCAACACCAGTAAATAGGGTAAGAAGAAAATCAATTAAAAAAAGTCAACATTATAAATTATAATCGCATAATCTGGTCGAGGAGAGCCTCAAACTCCTTGAATTAACTCTAAATGTAAGATTCCATTAATGAAGAACAAAAGAGAAACAATAAGAAGAGAAAAGTTGTGCTACTGATTGTCTAAAAGTTTCCAAAGCCTAAAGTGTTCTCTTCTTTCATTTGACCTAATTAAACTAAAATCCTACTAGACTTCGATTATATGTCTCCTAGGATTACACTAATAGGGCTTCTTAATTTTTAGAAGTCTAAATCTATTTTTTATAAGGCAATTAACTCTAATAGTTACATTATTGAGTTCCCACGAGTTTGACTTCCAACTAGTTTAAAACTACTAAAACAAGGTAATTTAGGTAATATATAAACATCAAAATTGTAGGCTTAGGTCTTATAGAAATTTAGGCATTAGTTTTAGGTTAATCGAACCTTTGTAGCTCCAGATATGGCCCAAAAACTAAGGCGAGCTCAATTGGGACAAAGATAGGGCTTCAACTTCTTAACCACATATGACCCCCAAGACGTTTGAACTGGGTTAAGAGCAAAACATAAAAGTTGTAGATCTCTCTTTGGGCTTTCGAACAATTAAAGATTGTATAAATCTAACATTCAAAGCTTAAGATATAATTGAAAAATAGAAATAGTATAAAAAATCTAATATTAACCAAATAAATTCAGAACATTGTAAAGTCAACCCCAAACTATAAAACAAGGCTAATTTTGTGAAATTAAGCATGTGTAACCCATTAAGAGACATAAACTAAGGAAAAATAAAATAGTAAATATTTTTCTTTTCAAATTGTCCTACACTTAGCCTTTACATATCCTTGGGCAATACATAGCTTTACTAAAAACTAAGAAATAAAAGACTTTACTTTCCAAAAACTTCAAAATCACAAATCCATCGGCAAAAGACAAATAAAATCCAATAAGAAACATAATACATTCTGAAGAAAAATCTTGACAAATTTAGAACTAACTAACTAATATAGCAACTTCATTCAAAAAGAGTATATCAAATTGGTAAATTCTCACAAGATTCACTCTCCACCTCTCAAGTGTTTGGGGTAAGTGTTTCACTCAAGTTCATTCCATGAAATTGCTCTACCATAAGCTTGTTAATCATCTAATCTCGATTGCTCAGATCACATATACAATATAAATCAAAATGATTTTATTTTAGGTTGTAATGGGGCTAAAGGAAAAGGAAGGAAAAATGAGGATATGAGATATTAGAAATCAAAGAAATTAATAGAGAACTTGAATAAAAAATATTTAGGCAAATCATAAATAATTACAACTCAACACAAGAAGCCAAATTCAAATTTAAACATTCATCAACTTCTTTATTTTTTCTTTTTTTTCTTTCTTTCTTCTTTTTTTTTCAATCCTATTAAATTTTTTTGCTTTATTCTCTTTTTTTTTCACTTTCATTTCTTTTCCTTTTTTTTTTCAAAATTTTTAGTTTTTTTGCAACTTTTTTTTTCATTTTCTTCTCTCTTTTTTTAACAAACCTTTGATGACTTTTCACAACACATAAACTCACACACCCCCCACACTTATTCAAGAACCTATCTTATAAAATTTTAAATGCTCTACTAATTCCTAAGGTTTGATAAAGATATTTATTTTTCATTGGAAAAATATGCTTATAAGTTAATTAACAAAGAAAAGATAATAAAAGCTCAAGGGGGCTTTACAAAGATAAAAACTTAAGATTGGTTTTATAACTCTAGTTTAAATAAAAAAAAGAATACCTTAATCATATTTGTGCATGTATATGCAAAATGTAATTTTACAAAGATTTAAAATAAGTTCTAGAGAATCAAATCATGGAAGAATATCACACAAGAAGGAAAGACAATATCATAGTATAAAATTTCAATAAAAGGCTCAAAATCTCACAGGGTAAGTTATACTACTAAGTTTGAATTTACCAATACAAAATTCATCACTACATTTATCATTTTAAGAAGAAAAATTATTTATTCAATCATGTTATGAATCATATCTAACTTCAATTGAATCCTACTTATAAAAATGCAAAATCTCCATCAATGGAAAACAACTAAAATAACTTAAAAAGAACTAAAAAACAAGTGAAAACATAATTTTTTTAAAAATTTTTTATATTTTTTTTCATAAAGACTCTTAAAAGAATGAAAACACAAAACTCAAAATAAATCCTAAAATTCTCCCCCTACCTTTAAATTTTATATTATCCTCAATATAAAGTATATTAATATCATAAAAAATAACATTAAGAAAGATAAAAGACATAGAAAATAAAAGAGAAAGGTAGAAGAAAATAAATTTAAATGGCTTAGGTTACCTCCTAAGAAACACCTTTCTTTAATGTCTTTAACTAGACATCAAGTTCAAGCTCTTTTATCAAGAATAAAATGGGGTTCCCAACTCTATTGCTTCCACCACTTACTCTTGAAATCCTTCATAGACTGGTTAAGCTTATGTCTATTGACCTTGAACACTTTGTTGCTCTCTAAACTCTTAATCTCAATTGCACCATAATGAAAAATGTTAACAATAACAAAAAGTCCATCCTAATAGGAATAAATTTTACCCGACATCAATTTAAGCCTTGAATTAAATAATAAAACTTTTTAGTTGATCTTAAAATTCTTCCTAAAAATGAACTTATCATGGAATGCCTTTGTTTTCCTTTTGTAAAACCTAGAATTCTCATAGCCTTCAAGTCTAAGTTCCTCTAATTCTTATAATTGTAATTTTCCTTCTTCCCCATGTGCTTTCAAATCTATGTTGTATCTTTTTATAACCTAAAATGTTCAATGCTCTAACCCTTCTGGAAGATGACATCCTTTTCTAAAAAAATCCCATATAAGGACATTCTAATAGAAGTTTTATATGTAATCCTATTGGCCCAAAGTGCATTATCCAATCTAAGGCTCTAATCTTTTCTATTAGGCTTCACAGTTTTCTCCAAAATTGATTTCACTTCTCCTTAGAAATTTTTACTTGCTCATTTTTTGGGGATGATATGGTGTGGAAAATTTATGACCAATGCCATATTTCTTCAATAAAACCTCAAGTGCTTGATTGCAAAAATGAGTCTCTTGATCACTAATTAAAGCACATGGAATGCCAAACCTTCTAAAAATATGAGACTTAACAAAAGTTACAATAATTTTGGAATCATCAGTCCTCCTGGTTTTAACTTCCACCTATTTAGAAACATAATCAACAACAAGAAAGATGTAAACAAAGCCAAAAGATGAAGAAAAAATACCCTTAAGGTCAATGCCCCATATATTAAAAACCTTACAAAAAAGCATAGGAAATTAAGGTATCTCAGGTTTACGAGTTAAGTTTCCTATTCTTTAACATTGTTTATAATTTTTACAAAAATGTAAGCATCATGAAACAAGGCAGGCCAATAAAAGCTAGAATTAAGCACTTTTCGTGGTATTCTTTTAGGTTTAAAGTGACCTCCATAAGCATGATCATGATAAAATGCAAGCATGGAATGAAACTTAAAATCATGTATATATTTCTTAATTATTTGATTAGAATAAAAACTCCATAAATGAGGATCATCCTTCATATAATACTTAGCCTTACTTTTTAACTTATCAATTAGCATATACAGATAACTCATTAGCGACTAAGTAGTTCACTAAATCAGCAAATCAAGGATCTGTACCGAGTAATTGAAAAAGCTACTTATCCAAAAAGGTGTCATAGATAGGAAGAGTGTTCATATCTCTTGAAATCATACTTAAATGATCTACAACTAAGTCTTTAACACCATTCCTATCTCTAATCTCAATATTAAACTCCTGTAAAAATAACATCTATCTAATCAAGCGGGGTTTTGCTTTAGGTTTCTTTAAAAGGAATTTCAAAGCTGCATGATTAGAAAACATAATCACTTTAGAACTAAGCAAGTAAAATCTAAATTTTTTTAAAGCAAAAATAGTAGCTAAAAATTCTTTTTCTGTAGTGGTGTAATTTGTTTGGGTAGTATCCAAAGTCCTTAAAGCATAGTAAATCACATAAGATTTTTTTTCCACTCTTTATGCAAAATAACACTAATTACATAGTTGGATGCATTACACATCAACTCAAATGGTAAATCCTAAGATGATGGCTAAATGATGGGAGTAATGGTAAAAGTTTGCTTTAATTTGTCAAGAGCTTCCTTGTAATGTTCATTAAAGTTGAATTTTACTTTTTTTTTAAAGTAACTTAGATAAGGTAAAGTAGTAATTACATTAATCTTAGCAGGATCTACTTCAATGCCCTTGCTACTCATTATATGTCCTAAAACTATGCTGTGCTCTACCATGAAATGACATTTTTCAAAATTTAACATGAAGTTAGTTTCAATGCATTTGTCTAAAACCCTAAAAAGAATATCTAAGAATGCATAAAAAAAGGAACCATTAATAGAAAAATCATCCATGAAAACTTCAATGCAATCTTCTAAAAAATTAGAAAAATGCTCACTATACACCTTTGGAATGTTCTAGGTGTATTGCATACGCCAAAAGGCATTCTCCTATAAGTAAAAGTGCCAAAAGGACATGTAAAAGTGGTATTTTCTTGATCTTTTGGAGCAATATGGATTTAAAAGTAACTAGTGCAACCATTTAGGAAGCAATAATGGAATTTTCTAGCTAATCTCTTTAATATTTGATTAATGAAAGGAAGTAGGGAGTGGTTTTTCCTGGTTACTTAATTTAGTTTTCTATAATCAATGCAAACTCTCTAACTATTCTACACTCTAATAGAGAGCAAATTATTATTCTAGTTTTTCATTACTATCAGACTAGTTTTCTTGAGGATAACTTAGACTAGACTCACCCATTTGTTGTTTGAAATAGAATATATGATATTAGCCTCTAAAAGCTTAGTAATCTCTTTCTTTACCACATCCAAAATCAAAGGGTTGAGTCTTCTTTGTGGTTATCTTACCGATTTGGCTCCTTCTTTTAACAAAATCTTATGCATATAGGTGGAAGGGCTAATACCAGGGATGTCTGTAAGTGTACATCCTATTGCTTGTTTATGAACTCTTAAAATTTGTAATAATTTCTCTTTTTGTTTAAGTTACAAATTTCTTGCCATAATGACTATAACTTCTCACTATCTTTTAAGAATGTATACTTTAAATGTTTTAGAAGAGGTTTCAGCTCCAATGTTGGTGGCTAGATAACAAAAGGCATTAATTTGGCGGTAGAAACTACTTTAACAAGGTGAATTTCTTCTTACACAATAAATTCTACATCTTCTGGAATAGTACTAGTTTTCCCACTTAAAAATGTAGAAATTTCTCAACATATAACACACTAATTATCACCATTATAACATGTGCTTTCATGATCATTAAAGCTATCCATAAACTTAGAGATATATGGGAGATCAAAAAGCATATCATTAAGAGTATCTTTAGCAAGTTTATCAATCACATTTATTTAAAATATAAAATGCTCTTCAATAGGGAATTTCATGGCTTCAAAAATATCAAAACTCATTATTTTATCTCCAATTTCCATGGAAAGAGTGCTAGTAGTACATCAATTTTCATTTTTACTATTTTGAGGAATAGTCTTCCTAGAATCAAAGGTGTAAGGCTATTTGAAGACTCATCTTCTATTGGTAGAATATAGAAATTTACTAGGAATATCAATTCCTTCACTTGAGCCAACACATTTTTAATAACTCTAAAAGGATGTGCAATGTTTCTATTGGCTAGTTGGATAATAACCTTTGTTTGTTTCAAGGGACCAAGTTGTAAAGAGAAGAAGACTAAAATTGGCATGACATCTATAGAAGCTCCCAAGTCAATTAAGGCATGTTCAAATTTGTTGTTACCTATTACATAGGGTATGTAAAATGTCCCTGTATCTTTGCACTTCTATGGTAAGCTTGGTTGAAGGATGTCTAATACATTGTAGCCTAAGCTCATTTTCTTATTGCCATGTAATTTTTTCTTGTATGCACAGTTCTTTAGGGAATTTAGCATACTTGGGAATTTGTTTGATAAATTATAGTACTGGAATATTAACTTTCACTTTTCTAAAAGTCTCCAGGATCTCTTTATCTCTATCAATTTCTTTTATTTTCCTAGACTGTGTAATTCTATTAAGGAAGGAAAGTGGTCTTGTAAAATCTACTAATTTTTGAACCATTTCTGATTTGTCTAAATTTTAGTTGGTTTGAAGGGAGCTTTCTACAAAATTTTCAATAGCTACTAGTTATTTTACCTTGTGTTATTGGGTTACTAGTTTTGTATTATTGGGAGTATGAATTTCCTTACCACTTTTTAGCATGAAGGTAGAAACATTACCTCTAGGGTTAGGAATTGTTTAGAAGGACAATCTATTAGAACTTTATGATTTGAGCTTATTTATGGTGGAAGCTAGCTAACCAATTTATATTTATAGGTCCTTTATTATTACATCTATTCTCTATTGAAACTGTAAATTGTTGGCAATTATTTTCTTAACTAACTTTTCAAAGGATGGCTAAGAGGATGAAAAGGATGCTGCTTACTAGTTTTAGAAGTTTTGTTGTTGGATTGGCTTGGAAGGCTACTACTATTGGAATAGAGGTCTATTTTGGTATGGTGCTAGTTTGGTTGGTTACTGGATTAAGGCATTACTATATTTGAAATTAGGATGGTACTTATAACCAAGATTGTAAAATTGAAGTATGGATCATATTTGGTTTGCTACTATTGTTGGTATTGATTTTATTGTTGCTAGTATTATGGCTTCTTAGGAAATATCAATACGGCATAAGCTTGATATTGGCCATCATCTTCTTATAAGGTGGGACATGCATTAGTAGGATAGCTTAAGCAAAAGCATATGCCACACAAGTTTATAGAGGAAGGGGGTTGGAATGGCTACTATTGTCCTATGGCTAATTGCCTCACTAAGGAGGTTAATTCATCTATCCTATGCTCCATTCTCTACTAATTTGTATAAGAAGGAAAACTCATCTCCTATACACTTCTGGTGGCAAGGAGTATCCTAGTGCCAAATTGCTGAGAGTTAGCTATCGTATTTGCTATTAAGTCTCTAGTTGCATTAGAGTCTTGTCCACTAATGCACTACCACTTGCTACATCTATCATGCTTATATCCATTGGTAATAGTTTTTCATAGAACTACTAGATGAGGAGTTGCTTATTGATTTAGTGATGATGGCAGCTTGCATAAAAGTTCTTAAACCTCTTTGAATATTCATATAGAGTCTTTCCATTCAGCTATCTAATACTATAGATTTCTTTCCTTATTGCAACATCTTTAAAAGTATGAAAAAGTTTAATAAGGAAGAGCTACTTCATGTCATTCTAACACGTCACTAAATGAGGCTGCAAGTAGTAAAGCTAGTCCTTAGTTACTTCAGCTAGGGAGAATGAAAAGGCCTTTAATTTGACATGATCTTCAGAAATGCCTTGACGCTTCATAGTAGAACAGACCACATGGAACTCCTTAAAATGTTTATGAGGATCCTCACTTGCAAGACCATGAAACCTTGAAAGCAAATGAATTATACTAGATTTTAATTCAAAGTCAGCATCTAATTCAACACATTGGATGCCTAATAGTTGATAGGTAACATCAAGTGCAACCAATTCCTTCAAAGTTCTATTATTATTTACCATAGTTTCAAAAGTATCTAAAGGTCCAAAATAAGGAGTAGGAAAGCTAGAAATATCTATATTTTTATTCCTATGAAGGGAATGAAAAGTTCTATTGATTTCAAAATTAAAATCAATCAATTTAACAGTAGTTCTTCTTATCATGCACTACTACCTAACATTACATTAAACAGTTTATAGGAGCATTATAGGAATATAGAAACATTAAAATGTAAATTTAGTATGAAAAATTAACTTAAACACATCTAATTAACCTACCTAGATATTTTTAAAAATTATGGGACCACCACAAACATATGTTGTAACCATGCATGACCCAAAAGTACAATAAAAAATCTTTAAAAATTAAAAAAATGGTCAAAACAATGGAATTTAGCCAAAAAAATCCCATTTCATAAGTAAAACTTATGATTTTTTTTAAGAAAAGTTAAAACTAACTCTTATAAAAAATTTTTCTTAATTAAAATTAGTGAGACTTAGTATGATTCTTAAGGGGTAAAGTGCAAAATTGACCTATTTTCTTGGACCAAAAACTTCTATTTCAATGTTAGATGAAGTAAAATATGATAAAAAATGTTGAATTGAGGTGGAAGAATGAGCAGAAAATAAAGAATACATATATATGCAGAAAACTATAGCTACCATAAAATACAAGTAAGGCAAAAACAAATGCAACTATTAATTGAAATGCTTGAATAATTATGTAATATACTGTTAGTAATATATAGGAAAAGATAAATCCAATAAAATCCCTAGTAATGGCACCAAAATTTTGATTAGAATGCCATTATGCACCAAAATTAGATTAAAGACTAGTTCGCTATAAAATAATGTAATAAAGTGGCATAAACCTAGTCGTACCCTAATGATCCCTTGATATTTTCATTTACTATGAATTATTAATGGTATACAAAAATAAAATGCATAACAGAATGCAAAAACAAATATAAAAATAAAATGCAATATATGCAAACAAAATAAATATACTATGCTAATAG
The DNA here is from genome assembly GCA_020226215.1 of Sindora glabra. NCBI lineage: Eukaryota > Viridiplantae > Streptophyta > Magnoliopsida > Fabales > Fabaceae > Sindora > Sindora glabra. Next base: position 182,183 of record CM035236.1, read on the forward strand.
AATATGCTGTATGCTATATGTAAAATTATACAATAACAAAATGCAAAACACAACAAGGGGTTTGCAATTTTAAGTCAAATTAAATGTCTTAAACAAAATAAAAATACAAAGCAAATAGCAAGAGGGAAAATTAATGTAATAAAACAACTAATTCAAGAAATTAAGAGCTTTAGTTTGGATTAATCATTGATCAATTAGGATTTGACTTTTCTAATTAATTCTTCAACCTTCAATTACTTGGAATCCTTGCAATAATTTAAGAATCCTATGCTAGATGATCATCTAAGATTTTGCCAATTAAAATTAGCCGAATTAAGCAATCATTATAATCCCTAAGCTAGATTAAAATTAATTTAATGATAAAATTTAGTTGAATTAAGAAATTAAATTAAAAATCTTCAAATTAATCCCTCAAGCCTATGCTCCTATGTGTAAATCCATGATTTATCAATCATAAATTGATATTAAAATAGCAAAGGATTAGAAATAACAAGAATGAATATCAATTATATCAAATTAACATCCAACACAAGTAATTTCACAAAATCAACTTAAGTAAATAAGGAAAGAAGAAAATTAATTAAAGAAAGTTAATATTATAAATTATAATCTCATAATTTGGTGGAGGAGAGCCTTAGAATCCTTAAATTAAATTTGAATTTAAGCTTCCATAGATAAAGAACAAAAGAGAAATAAGAAGAAGAGATAAGTTGTGTTGTTAAATGTCTAAAAGCCTCCAAAGTTTAAAGAGTTTTCTCTTTTTATTTGACCTAATTAATTTAAAACCCTACTAAACTTGGATTATATATCTCCTAGGATTACATGAATGGGGCTTTCTTAATTTTTAGAAGCTCAAACCTATTTTTTACAAAGCAATTAACTCCAATAGCTACATCAGTGAATTCCTACAAGTCTGAATTCTAACTAGTTTAAGACCCCTAAAGTAAGGTAATTTGGGTAAACATAAAAATTGTAGGTATGGGTCTTATAGAAATTTAGGTACTAGTTTTGGGTTAATTAAACTTTTGTGCACTATATATGGCTTAAAAAATCAAGGCAGGCTTAGTTAGGACAAAGACAGGGCTTCAATTTCTCAGCCACATATGACCTCTAAAATGTTTGAATTGATCTAAGGTCAAAACATAAAAGTTGTAGATCTCTTTAGCTTTCTAGCAATATAAATATTACATCAACCTGATATTTAGAATTTAAGATATAGCTAAAAAATAGAAACAGTATCAAAATCTAGCATTAACTAAATAAATTTAAAATATTATAAAATTAATTCTAAATTATAAAAGAAGACTAATTCTATGAAATTAAGCATGTGTAACCTACTAAAAGATATAAAATAGGAGAAAATAAAATAATAAATATTGTTCTCATTAATAAGATGTGAAGATATGCAATAATACATTTAACCCACTAATAAAGCTTTTAGCATAGTAGAAGCATGATAACTACACTAGGTCATAGGTATTAAATGCACGACTAATTAACTCTAGTACAAATGGAAGATTACTACTGCATATTCTAGTTGTTAATCATAAAATGATTGTATTTGCATACATTATGTTTTCTTTATAGAGGCATTTTAATTGTTATATTTAATGTTATATATATGTAAAATAAATAAATATAATAATTGTCCTTAGGATAATTTATATTATTATTAAAATATCCGTAGTTGAGTATTGTTATGAATTAAGATAACAATAATATATCAAGATTAATATATATGTTAGTAGATAATTATAGTTATAGATATATGATATCAAGTTAACTCATAAGTATATGTTAAAAAAAAATATACTAGACTGACCTATCGTAAGAATGCTACATAAATCACTATATGAATATCATTAACAGTTCTCATAATGATAATGATGTATGTGGTCATTCGACTTAAAGTCATTGTGGTTCCCTAGATAACAACTCATGTACTTTGATGCCATCTAATGTCATTTGTAATAAGGCTAGCTTAAAAGATGATGATTAGATATACCTTAAATTATGTAAAAAGATATGTGTAATCTAGATGGAATTTTATTCTTCTTATGTAGGAAAAGTGATATTAGTGGGCTCTTTGATTGAGTGAGATTGTAAAATGCATGCTTATGTTCAAATGGGTTGATATGTGATATTAATTCATTTATTTTAATTAATCTACTTAGGTATTAAGAAACATATTAATTGAATTATGGAGAGGGTGACACATTTCATACTTTGAGTTCAATTTGAATATCCAAAATAAAAAGGACTAAACTACATAAAACATTAGTCACAAAAAGGTTATGTTAAATTACCGACATTCTTACTATTTGTGTGGCAGTGATGTATTGCTAAATACCATTCATTGTTTGTAATCCTAAATACTAAAATAGTATTGTAGGATCACTATCAATATAATGAGAATCTTTAGGGTCATACATAAAGATCATGTCAAATATTGAAGGTCATAGTCTAATTAGAAACTCTTAGTTGTATTAAAGTTCCTAATTATGATAAGCCCAATATAATTAGGCTTCATTAGGTAATAGCATAGTATAATTGGGCTGTATTTAAGGAATACTAGATTTGATCTTGTTATTAACTAGTGTCTTATTCAAGCTTGGTCAATAATCAAAACTCAATTATCTCCTTTCTTAGAATAAATTTGGTTAGAGATCAAAAAGGAATTTTATCTATAAAATAAAATAAAGTAAGTAGATAATAATATTTGACTAATATAAGTTAAATAATTTTTAAAGGGAATATCCTAATGAGATATTAATCTTTTAAAAGGGAAATATCTCGCTAAATATGTATCTTATGATTTGATAAATATTTAACCAAAATTAGAAAATCCAATGGTCATCATTTATGAGATAAAGAAAGTGTCATGAGGATTTTAGAAGATTAATTCATAAGCAAACAAATCCTATAGCTAGAATTGTGATAAGAGAGAGAAAGAGAGAAAGCGATCCCATTCAATTTAGATTGAAACATTCAACTGTTTGTGCGAATATCATAAAGGCATTGTCTTTTTGGATGATGTTTATGATTCGTAATAATCTTGTTTATGTGTTTACGATGAAATTTGATTGTGATCGGATCATTCAAATGTTAATGATTGGATTGTTCATCAAGAAGCAAAAGTGTGTTTCACACAATAAAAGTTTAAACATTAACATTGGATTATGTTTCTTTTACTTGGATACTTAGTGGGATTCAAAGTAAGTTTTTTATTTTTCTATTTTGTTTTTTTATTCAAAACTTAACAACAATAATATGCTAAGACATTTGGTGCATGTTGGTTATTTTCTTTAAGCAAGAATAACGTCTTCAAAAGGACTATTTGGTGATTTTTTGGTAAAAGAATTTTAAGACATGTTAGGATTGCATTCATATTTAATTTATTATTTTTGAGATATATTTTTGAGGTGTAAATTCAAAGTAATATTATTTTTTATCAAGATAATTTTAGATAAAATTTATTTTATTTTTCAAACCTCTATTTTTTCTTTTTTTAATATAATAAAAATCCTAAAATACAAAATGATAAAATCATAAAACATTAGTGACAACTCCCTATTTCATTTTGTAAAATAGTCATCATTTGTGTTTGCATAGCCTAAAAACTTGTTGTGACACTTCTCCTTCCCTTCCTTTCCATTTTCTCTCATTACCTTCCCTTTTAGTAATGAAACTAGGTTGATTTGTAAATGTTTAAAGAATTAGACCAAGTTGAATTGATTCATTAGAACCACTGAAATTAAACCAGTTTTTAAGAATTGGCTAGCAAGCTATTTTATGCTAAAAATGCTTGCAAGGAGATTCAAACAACAAACCTTCAAGAGGCATGCTATGGACCTAATAGCTAAGCCAGTGAAACCCTTTTACTTATAATTGTGCGACTTTAATATATGTTACAATATAATGGCATTTTATAAATAATATATAAGAATTTAGCTTCTTATTTATTAAATATATATGATATAATCAATATTTCAACAAAATAAGTATTATAATATTTTAAGTTATTTAATTTTTTATATAATTTATTTTATTATTAATTTAATATTTATCAGAAGTAAAAATTAATGAGATTATATTTATACACTATATATGTTGAAATTTGATTCAATCATTAGTTTGATCAATTGAACCATGACCTAACAACCTTTCCAATTCATTATTTAGTTTGATTTTTAAAACATTGGAATGAATAGTTAAAAGTAACCCCTCCCTTTATTCGGATTTTAAAAAATCATTCAAAAGTAATTTGAAATTAAAATAAAAAGTAGTAATATTAAATGTTGTTGGAGGGATATTCCTTAACTATTAAGAGTAGCAATTCATGCTCATATGTTAGATTTAAATCATGTCAAAGGTTAGTAACAATATGAATAAGCTCAACCCAAACTTGATTTGAATAATAATTAAATCATATCAGATCAATTTGTTCATTAAACTTATTAAGATAGGTCAATCTGTCTAATTCGTTTAATAATTTTTATTAACAAAATTTATATTATAAAATTACTTATTAAATTTAATTGATTCTTATTTTTCACAAAAATATTTCTAATCATTGATAAAATACTTTTTTAAACTCTTATTGCCATTTCATTAAAATATGAATTTTATATTTTCATTATATATAATGATTTATAATTTAACTTTTAATTATTTCTCAAATAATATTTAAATTTTTTTAATATAAATTCTTAGATGAATTAGCATGTTAACCCATTTATAACCATAACTTGATCCATTTATTATTCATGTTAATAAATTAATTTATTTACAACTCAAACCCATTTATAAACTTAATCTGAATTCATATAAACTAAATTTGAACTCATGTAAAGATTTTGTATCTGTATTGAATTATTATATCATGTCAAAAATTACCATTCGTAACTATTTCTTTACTAAATCCTCCAACAAGATAAAAAAGTCATGAAAATACCTTTCCTCCCTCTCTTTTTCCACCTTCATCATCCAAACGGTAATTAAAGTATTTCTCCCCTTTCATGACTATAGCCAGCATAGTTAGTGTTTATTAACGATGTTTGATGTCCAACATATTATTAACGATGTTTGGATTGCAAATAGATCAGGTTAGCTTTTATTAATTACGTAATTAAAGGTTAATCATTCCATGGTGCACGTTTCTCTTTGGTCGATGATAATATGACTCCTTCTTCGTTGGTCAGCTACCAGCCCATAGTGAAGAGTGTGGCTATCACCATTAGATGTCACCGTCTAACTATTAAGTAAGGAGATATACATATGTTGCGGTGATAATACATATTTTTAATTTTTTCAACGGGAAATAGTTGAATGTCATTTTTATTCTTCATGTCTCAAATTTGTAGAATTCATATGTAGTGAATTATATTTAAAAAAACTTAAAGATTATAATTACTTTATTTTTATTTTTATTGGTGTGTGCAAAAATGCATTCTATATTTCAAATATATAAGTATTTTTTTAAAACTAAATATATGCTGTGCGGGGAACGGAAAGCTCATTTTGTTTGAGCCCAGGATCCCGTCAAAAATTGGTGACCCAACTCTCACCAAATCGGTAAAGACCACATGAGTTAATTGTCAATCCTGCTTTATATATATATATATATATATATAACTGCTAATCTTTATATCTATATATGAAAAATTAATAATCTTTATTTTTTTTTGAATAAAAAATTATGTTATTAATTTAAAATGATGTTTGGTTCACAAAATCTTATATTTTAAAAAAAGTGCACATTCCTAAAAATATGATTCTTAAAAATTTAATTAAAAAGATATAACATTTCTATGTTTAATTGATAGTAAAATTTTTAGAGAATATTTTGCTAGATTTTTAGGTATATTATATTCTTATGTTTGATTTATATTTGATATTTTCAAGAATCTTAAGATTATTTCAAAAATATATTTATAAAATTTTTTATTATAAAATATAATAAATCATATTTTTAATTAAAAATACATAAATAATCAAAAAAATTTTAACATCTAATAAATTAAATTATTTCATTTTTATAAGGTATATTCATCTTTAGTCATATTATTATTATTATTATTATTATTATTATTATTATTATTATAACATTAATAAATTAATTTTTTTAATTGGATCAAATTTGAAAAATAAAATGAGTGTAATTTATTTAAATTATTATCATAATATTAAATATACTTGACATTTCTCTTTTTATAAAATTATAAAATTTAACCACTAAATCATTTTTATAATTATATTTTATAATGATATTAATTTTTAAATTGTAATTTCCTCTCTAATGTAAAAAAATTATTGTTTTATATTTTTATGTATAAATATGCCTTTTTTTAAGAAATCTCAAGCTTATTGTATTATTCTTCAATGCAAGAAATCATATCTATATATATAAACATATCAAAATAATCTTTCAAACATTAGGAATAATATTAACAAAGGATTGCAGTTAAAAAATTAAATTGTATTTCATAATAATAAAAATATTTTAAAATATGGAAGTGTATAATTTCAAAAAATTAATAGTTTCAAAAGTAATTCAATAAATAAGCGAAAAAAGGCTAATAAAAGTGACTAAAAAACAAGATAAAAGTGTATTATTATTATTGATTAATTGACTAATGTTGAATATACTTTATAAATGGAGGAAGTGCATAAAAACTAATAAACAACTAGCTTATATATGACCTATTTCTAGAATAATTAAAATAAAAAATAAAAAAGAGGAAAGAAAAATAGAATAATTAAAAATAAAGTTATAATTATTTTTTTGTTTCAATTAAAAATTATTTGATAAATTAATACATAAAAAAAGAATTAAATATGAGAATAATTTTATCTTTTTATTTTAGTATTAACATTCCTATTTCAAAGAAATTTGAGATATCTATCTCTTCTCATAAAAATATTTTAAGGGAAAGTTGAGTTAAAAATATTTTTGAAAGTTTCACATTACCAGAAACCCTTTTTTCAAACTTTAAACTAAATATGGGAGTGCAATATTCTTCTAAAATATTTTTGAAAATATTAAAAATATTCAGCTAATTAAACACACTTGAATAATAATAGAATAATAAAAGGTTATTTAAGTAATTTTAATAGAGAGATATTAAGTTAAAATATTTCAGTCAACTTTAAACATTTTCTTTTATTTCTACAATAAACATTCTCATTAATTGAAATATTTAGTAATAGTGGCAAATTAGCTATAATATATTTTATTATTATTAAATTAGTAAAAAGAATTTTTTTCATTTAAATGAAAAAGCAAAAATTGCTAACCTTCACATATGACTATGGAGGTTAGTAATATATATATATATATATATATATATATATATATATATATATATATATATATATATATATATATATATATATATATATATATATATATATTGTATACAAGGCGAGAATATTATTTTTATGTGAAAAATAAAATGAGTGAATCTTAGCTATCATATCTTATATTGATGGTTAGGATTAAAATATAATTAAAGATCATATGATTATTTAAAAAAGTCATAATATCAAGTAAGCACTATTTTTATGTGAAAGATGAGAAGAGTTAATCTTAACTATTAAATTTCACATTGATGATGAGAATTAAAATATAATGAAAAAAAATAAAAAATATTCCTTTCAACTTTAGAATGGTTAAACTTTGCCCTCATAACTTTAAAAACCTGGAAATCACTTTCTTAAACTTTACAAAACTTGAAATTAATATTCATCATTCATTTAGTTGAATATTTATATTAAATTTTTTTATTTTTTTATGAAGTTTTAAATAAGAATTATAATATTATAAAATATTAATTTACTTTTTTATATAATTTCATACTTTATTAACAAGTATTTAATTAAAATACTTTATATACAATTTAATTTCTATTAATTATATAACAAAAAAATATATGTAAAAAATGATCAAAAAATTCATTATACTATAATATTATAATTCTTGTTCAAAATCTTTATAGAAATATATTATTTAATAAAATAAATAAATAAATAATAGAGTTAATTCTAATTTAATGGTCACATGTTCATTTAAAAAAGTAAGAAATAGGTTTAGGTTGACTCTTAATAAATAATTAATTTGACTTTAGGGTGACTCTTAAGTTTCCAAAGGGGAAAGAGGTGATTTGCTTTTTTTTTCAAATATAATTGAAAGTCACATTTTCGTTTAAAAAAATTCATATAACTTTATATTTTAATCCTAATTGTTAAATCCTAGGGACATTTCGAGTGAGAGAAATATTTTTATATGAGAGTAAGATAAATTAAGTGTAACAATTAAATCCTACATTTGATGGTCAGGATTAAAATATAAAATCATGTGATTAATTGATCATCTGATATCTTTAAGTAATCATATAACATTTAACATCATCAATTGCAAAATTTAATGATTATAATTGCTCACCTTACTTCTCATGTAAAAAGTAAGAAACATTATGTGCGTGCATGTGATGCATAAAGTGATAAAGGTATTTTATTATGATAGATAAGAAGAGTGACTAGTCATAATCAAACATCAAATCTTGTATTAATGGATAGGATCAAAATCTTAATGGAGATATTTAGAATCTTTGGCCTAAATAATACCCTTCATTGAATGCTTTGTCCATTTTGTTGTATTCAAGGTTTGATCTTTAATTAGTATATGTCTACATGTAGTGTTTAACCATTGTTACTATTACAATATATATATATATATATATATATATATATATATATATATATATATATATATATATTAATGAAGATTACATGACCATTTAAAGTAGTCATATGATCACTTAAAAAAAATTACATAACTTTATATTTTAATTTTAATCCTTTAATGTTAAATTTGATGGTCATGATTCACTCACTCTTACATAAAAATATTCATCTCATTTGATGTATACCTTACATATATATACATATATATAATGATGTTAAGTGAAAACATAAGTTAATTATGTGAAAATCAATAAAATTACTGGTGGAAGTATAGTTTTCCCAAACTTTAATTATTGTTTTTTAGATATAGTTAAACATAGATAATATTTTGTAGATGTGATTCATCAATTCATGACATGATTCTTATATTAAATACTTTTATCAAGAAAGTGAATGTAATTAGGTTGGAAATAAATCATATTATTGATGAACAATTTATTATTTGGCACATTAAAAGTTTGATTTGACTGTTTATTTAAATAAGTTAAGCATAAATCTACATATTGGTCTATTTATTAAGCAGACCTAACTTTTTTAATTTTAGATATAGTTTATTAGCCTAATAGGCCAATTTATTTAACTAATATATTGCCATAATCTTGCTCTCACAAATTGATTATCTTAATTGCATTATAGTTACAACTTTTTTTTATTGTTGTGTCTTCTTTCCTTTTTTTTCAATCCAACCATTAGCATTTTCAATTTAAAATTTGTAACTATGATGAATTCACATTATCATGTCATTTAGTATTTTTAATTTCAAATAATTATAATTATGGTTTTTTATGTTAAATTATTAAGAATTTTATGGAACTTTAGAAATAATTTCATTTAATGCTTTATTTGTTTTAAAAAATTTATTATTCTATTTTTTACCAATATAGTTATTAAATGGGTTAGACTAGTGGGTCAGATCTTATTTAAATCATGCTAAGCTAGCCCACATCCTTCATGGGCCTTCATATTAAAGGTTATAGTCTAATCTACATAGACTCATAAAAAAATGAGCTAACTTGTAGGCTATTCTTTTATAAACTTTCAAACTGTTAAATAATAAAAAATTTTAAAATCATTTCAAAGTACCATATATCCATCTATAAATAAGTCATAATACGTTTAAAATCTATATATACCTTAAAATAAATACTATACATACACAATATAAGTCACAAAAAATTTATAAAATAAAAATATCATCTATAAATAATTTATAATATAACTCTACATAATTAAAAGTAAGAGAGGAGACTATGATTTTGTATACATTGAGAATTTGAACTTGTATAAAAATTATATATACACACACATGCAAACCAGTATAACTTATTTAAAAATTAGCTTGCATGGATCACAAGTCATACAGATTGGACTGAATTCAACCTACATTTAAATAGGTTTCACATTTGGAGGTTTGGGTACACAAGCCAACAAATAAATGGGTTGACCCATAAATTGCGAACCAAATCAACAGTTATAATTAACAAGCCTATTTATGACTTACTTACTTAAATTTATAAACTCATCAATAATTTGTTTAGATTTCAATGATTATGCTTAAATAGGCTAGCAAACTTTGATAGTCTTCTTAAATTTTATAGACAAGTTAAGTTAAGCCTAAAATTTGACCTTACAAATAAGTTATAAGTTAGATCTAGATCAAAAAGTTTTCAAACATATTTGGCTTAACTTGATTCATTTTTACTTCTAAATATAATTAACTCATGGATTTGCATGCGAATCAAGAAGAATAACCCTAGAATTCCAAATATTTATTTTTTGTTTGGAATTAATATTTTTAGAATTGGATTCATTTCATTTTAATAAATAATTTTAATTCTATTGGTTGAAATTTTAATGAAAATAATAATTTCAATTTATTTAAAAATAAATTCCTTTGCTTGCAAAATATTAAAGTTATGCATATAATTAAATGGGTTTTTCTAACCTTAGCCCTTAGAGTTATACTTAAGAATAAGTGAATACATTTCATTTATTGGTATCTTTAATTTTCAAGAGAATCTTATAAAATAATATTAATTAAAAATATTTATAATACATTTAAAAGCTAAATTATTAATTATCTTGAAAATTGAAATTAATAATAAATGATGGGTATTCGTTGAATCTTAAGTATAACCCTTGTGGTCGTAGTTAGCATTTGCAATTGAAAGTAAATTTTGATAGTATCATAATAAATTTAATGTTAGGAAGAGTGTAAAATTTTTTATATTATGTGTTTCAAGTTAAATGAAATAAATATATTCTAATGAAATACTTGATAAATTTAATAAATTTCATAATAATGCGAACATAATTAAAATAAAATAAAATAAAATATCTTTTTATTTAAATTTAAACATCATTTGAAAATGAAATATAGTCTTAATTTTTAAGCATTTCAAATACGGGATCAATGGAGAAAATTGGGGGGAGGGGTGTTAGAAACAACTTAGATAAATAATTAATTGCTAAAGCTTCTGATAGGGTTCATGAAATCAAATTAATCATGGATATTTCGATGTGGTTCCCATGTTTGCTGTGTACATGAAGACGCCATTCTTCCACGTTAATGGCCTTAAATTTTCAAGCGCAACAACTAAAGTTGCAATTACATGTTTCAATTATCACAAATTATACATATTTTTTATTTTGGTGATTATAGTATTCCAGGATGTCAATCATTTATCCTTTCCTTGAGATAACTCGTGAATAACTGTTCAAAAAGATGTCAAATTACTAGCGTGCGAAGAAATTAAAAGGGAACACATTTCCAATTCCTTGCATATAATTTGTTGATAATCCGAGTAAGTATATATATTATATGGCACAACGACACAGTAAATAACATTTTCAGGAGGGAAGACCAACACTGAACGGTCTAAAAATGAAAAGGATTGCTGACATTTCCGAGACCCATATACCATTATTTGGCAGTTGGCTTGAACTTTGGAAACATAAATTGGATTACGATGCACTTCACTTTAGTGCTTTGGTAACTTATGAGATGACAATATTTTAGTTGTTTGAATTGCAGTTACTCCAAATCTGCTCCAGCTCTCGAGCGAAAGCTTTTTGTCTGCCAACAACAATGGTTATGTGATCTTTTTTGTCAATTACTGTGACACGGGCACGAGGAATTTTTCTTTGTACCTCATAACTACATTCAACTGGGATAAGCTCATCGTCTTTGCCATGATACATGGTGACTTCACAGTTGAGGTTTTCTCTTACTGCGTCCAAGTATTCTTCAATTTTACTTGCAGTTCCGCATATTATGTTATGTAGGGTATGCCAGGCTGCGTTATGTGTGTGGCAGAAGAACCCTTCAAGCAAGAATGTCCTCACCCTGTTCATCCATTTTAGTGCATTTATATCACGCATTCTTTTGTCAACAAATTATATAAAATCTCATTCTCACAGTCAAGAATTCCCCCCAGTGTCTTAAATTCACCAATCAAACCTATTATTTGTTTCCTTAAAAAGCAATTAAACTTCCCATATTCTCTTCTCATCTTCATTTTGTTAAGCCTAAATACTACACTTCTAGTTTCAAGAAAACTATGCTTCTTTGATGAGGTTAAGAAAAAAATGTTTCTTAAGAGGTCATTTTCAAAGAAGAAAAAAAAGGTGTAACTATTGTACCACAGCTTTTCTCACATTTAGGAATGGAACTGCTAATAGTTTTGCACGTTTTTGCAAGGTTAATGGAAAATTATAAGAAAGGGCAGTTGAATTAAGGTAATGACCAGTTGAGTCAATAGAAGTTGAATTTAGTTTACCTGTTTCGGGTGAAGAGTTTGGTTAGAAATTCCCACAGGCGATGGTTCTTGCAGATGAGCAAGCAGACCATCCTTGTTATGTGCTCGTACCAGCAGGCTATCGACGCGCCGAACGCGATCGGTGGCCAGACGCGCCGTGGCGCAATCATTCTCATCACATACTGCGGAGCCCGTGATACACCCTTGGGTACCGGATAAAATGGCTGCGGAAAGATTGAGGAAGCATAAGAAATTGAAATCGTAAGAAAATAGGGAAATGAAATTGAAGATTAAGGAAGTGGCTAGGGAGTGGAGTTACAGGGGCGAGGAGGGTCAGGGACTTGACAGAATGAGGGTGTCGGACGGCAAGAGCGAGTGCCAAAATGCATCCTAAAGAATGAGCCACAATGTGGAAAGATTTGACATTGTGGGCTTCCAACACGGACCTCTCTATCATTTCGATATGCTCTCTTAAAGTGTAGAGCGAATCAGTTGGCTTGGGACTTCTTCCAAACCCAAGCAGATCAACCGCTAGCAACCGATAACTCGACTTAGTCCTGCTCGAGAAATTCGGGAACAATGTCTCCGTCCAAAACGATGACGATGAGATGAACCCATGTATGAACACAACATTCTCTCTTGCTTTATCTGATGCCATATTCATGGTTAATTAGATGTTCTATTAAAAAGAAAAGGTGATAATAAAATAAAATGATTCAATTACCTCTGCTGGGAGCTTGTGCTCTAACAAAAAGAGTGCCTTTGGTAGAACCAGAAGGAGAGATCCAACATGTGCATAGTTTGCAATCGCAGTCAGACCATCTTGGAATGTGGACATGCCTTCTAATGATCTTCTCCTGAAGCATTTCCACGATGGTCGAGTTTATTGTGAATCTGCCGGAACAGGAAGACGATTGTACAACAACTGAATCATCCCCCAACTTATTCAATCGATTCACGGTTAATTTTGACACCTCAGCCACTAAGGAAGGACGAGAATATAGGGTGTCGGAGATGTCCTCCAACTGTAATTTGGTGGAGCTCAGCACTGAAACAATCTTGGATTCGCCACCTTGCTCCGAGACCAAGATCTTGCCGCTGCTTGTGATGGCTTTCTTTCCCGAAGAGCAATAGCAGGGCTTCCACTCCGCTTCAACCAAGAAATCCACCAGTTTGAAAATGAAACACAGTCCAACATCAACGAGGTCTAGAACAGAGAAGGCTATCAAGCTCACGGCCTCGTTTATCACTCTCCCACTGAATCTCAGAAACGATCTGGTCTTCATTCCAGTGACTGCCATTTGCATTCAGAATCAATTAATTAATAATCACAAACAAAATGCACACACAAACAGAGAGAGAGAGAGAGAGAGAGCCTGTGTAGCGACAGCTACGGCTCCTTCCCCTTGAAATCCACAAGAGACTATGCTACCAAAAATGCAAAGGCAATACAAAATGAATAATGTTGGCATTTTGGGCACCTCGCATTGGAGAAGTGGAGCAAACTACTTTGAACATGATCTCCCTCGCTGTTGTTTCTTTTGATGAAAGCGTGTGTGGGAATGACTCTCTTAAAAACCTTTTACACACACACACACACAAAACCTTTTATACACACACACACGAACACAAAAAATGAAGAAAGAGATTCATACGCAATAACAGATAGCAGTTAAATGAATTGATTGTTCATTTATTAACACATTTGTTGGCCAAGATTACAAAAAAAAAAGTAGTTGGTGGTTGAACCTCCCCTGCGAATAAACGATTTCCACTCCCTTGGCCAGCCGATATTCGGCTCCTCTTACTCCTGTATACTTTAGCAACAAACTTTGTTGCCTAATTCTCTCAGATAATTACCTTCTTTCCCATACGAAATTGCACGTGGTCATTTTCCTTCTGCTTATGTACTAGGTTTAGCCCTTTTTTTATTCGTGAAAGAAGGGTAAAAAAATTAAAATTAAAATTTTTAACTATTAAATGAGATAAAAATAATTTAAGCACAAAATAAGTATCTTAAAAATCAATAAAATATTTTTCAATTGAAAGGGTGCAAAAACTTTTATATATGACAAAATCTTACAATTTAATCCTTCAAATTCTCGTTTTTTTGAATCACAATTTCATAATTTAATTGGAATCTCATTGTTAATTCTTTAATTTCGCATCATTCAGGGCGAAGTAGTGATCCCTTTATACATTTAAGTCTTAAGTATGATCAAATAACGAGTTAGGAAGACAGTTGTATTGGAGAAAGAAAAGTTAATGTGATTCTCTAAATTTTACAATGAAATAGCATGCTAAATCCATAATTTTCTAATCTCAATTCTTCGAGAAAAATGAGGGTATAACATAGTTCTTTTATTTTGTTGCAGATTCCTTTTCAATTTGCGATTTAACAGGTCAGTTAGAACACTTAATATTATAGCGTAGGCATCTTCTCTTTCCCTTTACTTATTATAGTCCAAAACATTTCATTTCCTTTCAAAATAAGTTTCTTTTTAAAATAATATTTAACTTTAATGACCCATTTATTTCGATCAAAAATATTTTTTTTTGTAAAATATACTTATAAAAAATTAAGATGGAGAAAATTATTTTTTATTTAATATTAAATATAAAAAAATTTAGGAAAAGAAATTTTCTCCATTAAAAAAACTTAATTTCTTTTATTATTATACCTTTAGAAATTATTTTTTTTATCATCAATAAAAGTAATATATTACTCATTCATTAATATATATATATATATATATATATATATATATATATATATATATATATATAAATGATATTAGAAAATATATTCAAACAAAACAAGTGAAACCTAAGTAAAAAGATATTACATTTCATTTATAATTTTTTAATTATATTTTTGCCATTTGAAAGCAATTAAATTTAATGAGGGTTTCACTAAAATTCATTTAATTTGACTTAAAACATATTATATAAAATTTTTACCTTTTTTAATATTATATTTATTATGATACTATTAAAATCTTCTTTTTAATTAAATTTTATGCATTTTTAATAGATTTTAAATAAAATAATTCATTTACCAATTAATTAAAATTATTATTCTTGATATAAATTTGATATAATAGAATTAATTTATAATAAATCAAAATCATTTCTATTAAAATAAAATAAAATAAAATAAAATCAGTTCTGATTAAGAAATAATAAAATTAATTCTAGAAAATTTTGATATCACACCAGCCCATGAATAATAGTAAAAGTAAATGGGTAGGAACTGTTTTATTTGGACGATGTGAATTAAGGGATTATTCGGTTTTAACAGTATGAAATCAAAAGATTAACACTATAATAAAATCAAAAATAAAATTATAAGTAAAAAAAAATAATTTGGAGCACTAAATTATTGATTTACTTATAGGCAAATGTAGGGGCTGTTGTTAAGTATTAAAAACAATTGTCTAGCTGTTCAAATTTATGAATTTAATATAATTTTTTAATATTTTATTTAAAATTTTAATAACATAATTAAGGAAAGAGATATAAAAAAGAGAGAAATATTCACTTCATTTCTTTTTATTTATTACAATTAACCGATTTCATAATATTAATAAAATGATTTAGTTTATTTATTTAGTTAACTTTTCAATATTATCCTTTATATACAAAGTTAAAGATAGTTAAAAATAAAAAAAAAATATGATAAAATAAATGCAAGTAGTTTAAGGGTGTAGAATAATGAAGTTTTTATTAATAAAAAAGAATGATAAGTTTGAATTAAAAATATTTCATACTTCATTAAAATTTTAAAGTGACAAATAAAAAATTTTCTTTAAAATATGATGATAAAAAAGAATAAAAGAAGTACTAATTATCATTAAAATGTTAAGCACTACATACGATTCTCCAACTATTCAAATTTATGAATTTAATGTAATTTTTGTTTAATATTTTATTTAAAATTTTAATAATATAATTAATAAGAAGGAAAGAAAGAGATATGGGACACTAATTATTATTAAAATTTTAAATAAAATATTAAATAAAAGTATATTAAATTACTTGAATAGTTATGAAATAATATTCAATGTTTTAGCAACAGTTTTGAAATTATTATTAATATTTATTCTTCAATATGAACAGGTCAAGCCATACCTATTGCACTTATTGCCGCATGAGCCCCATCCCTTTAAGCACCGATTCACCACCGTCCCCAACGCTAACCCTGTCAATTTTCCGTTGACTTTTCCTCACTGTGTCCGAGGGGTAGCTGAATTTCCTCTTATCTTAATTTTGTGAAAGATACCTGAAACTAAGGGCAGCAATTAGTGTTATTTGGATTAATCCATATTTTAAATACGTTAAATATATTAATTTATTTATTAATTTTTAAAATTTATATTAAAAATTATTTAATAAATTTAATTACTTATTATTTTTATAAGAAATATTTTAAATTATTAATAAAATATTATTTTAAATTTTTATTATCATTTTATTTAAATAAAAATTTTATATTTTCATAATACATATTTATTTATAATTTAATTATTAACTATTTTTAGAATAATATTTTTAAAAAATTAATATAAATTTTCAAATAATTTAGTGTGTTAACCCTAACTCATATAAATATGTTATGTTTATATTGGGTTATTATATTATATCAGAAATTCCCATCCCTACCCAAAAGTTGAAATAAACATTTTAGCCTCCTAACGTGCATTAGGTTGTGATAAAGACAACTCAAATATATGCACACCAAACTTCTTTTTTTGTAATTTAGAAAAAAAATTAAAATACTCCATTCAATTTTAAATAATTACATTTTACTTATATTAAATTTAAAAACATACAAATCAAACTATCAACGATAAAAATCTAGGTAATTAGTATTCATCATTCGCTTATTTAATTATTTTATGGAATTATGTAAAATTTTTGAATAAAAATTAAAATATTATTATATATTATTTTATCAGTTTATTTTTTACACATAGAATCATGTTCAAGTATTTAATTAAAATTACATGTATAATTTAATTTTTATTAATTATACTACATACTAATAATAAAATAAGCTAGCATAAAATAATATTATAATTATTATTCAAAAACTTCTTAAAAAATTACATAATTTGATTAAAAAAAACAATCCATTAGATTATGAACGTTAATTATAATTTTTATATAATTAAAATATTTAATTTATAATATTTTATAATTAATGAGGATAAAATATAATCACTCTAAAGTTGAGACTTGAGATCGGAAAATGAAGCCTTGCTGCATTAGAGATATACATGGGAAAAAAAATTAATTTTCGCACCTCCATATAAACAATTTTACTTTGAAAGATTTTTCAGTACGCTCTTAAAACAAGGTTTATCGGTATGATTACTATAAATTTTATATGTTTTTTCTATAAAATTCATAAGATTTTATATAAAAATTATAATTTTTTCATAATATTTCACAATGATTCCTTAAAATTTTGTATTGCAAGATTATTATTTTATATTATAAAATTTACAAGCAAAGTTACGGGATATTATAAAAAAATTGTGAATTTTATATAAGCAATTGCATTTTATACAACTTATATCATATAAAAAAATTGCATGATTGAATAAATAATTATATCAATACAATCTTTTTTGAAGTTGCATCGGAGCAAATCCTTGTATTTTACTGTTGTCTCTTTTGACATAAGAGAACGGAAAGTGTTCAAGAATGTAGGTTTTGTTGAGTATTGCGACAGTCAAAGTAATAAATTAGGTTCATTGTGTGTGTCTATATATATATATATATATATATATATATATATATATATATATATATATATATATATTTCGTGTATCACATTTACAATTTGACTCTACATCAATATGATGGGGATCTGGTTATTGAAAAAAAAAAATGAGACCAGTTCGAATTTAATAATTTGACTGAGGTAGAATCACGGTTAAACTAGAATTCTAATATAAATTAAAAAAATATTATGTATAATAATTAAAAATAATTAAATTATCATATAGAATTAAATTTATGTATATAAAACATAAAAATATTTCTAACATTATCAAAATTTCACATTTTAATAAGTTAATAATTCAAATTATTACAAAAGGGTACTGTACCAAATCTTATTCTATAACTTCTATCTACAGTGAATAAGGTTATATATAATTATTTGAAACAATAAATTTTAAATGTATACCTAATACATAAAGTAAAAACGGTGTTGCTTATTAGATAATAATATTTAAAAAATTTAAATTGATTTAATTGTATGAATCGTGATCGATTCGCATAATTTAATTGTTTTGTGATTGATTTACTAATTTTTTAACCGATATTTTACAAAGAAATTTTTAGATTCAACCAAACTTAACATATGATTGATTCAAGGTTTTCCCAATCAAGCCACAAATACAAATTAAAGAGAAGTACAAAAATATATTCTAAAAGATGTTCAATAGTAATTTCTAAGACTAATCTATTTAAATTCAAGGAAAGCGTCCTAAAATGATTAAGTTGCCATGAGTATTTAATGTTTTGGGGGGAAGGGGAAGGGTTTAAATGAATAAGATCCTATGAAGGCTTGAATTAAACCAAAAGTTACTTTGATTATGGAGAATGGAGTTTTTTTTTTTTTTCATCATCACATTGAAAATTTTCTCAAGCATATCCTAATTGGATTATAATGAAAGTCTTACTCTTAAGTGTTAGGTATGTCACACCTAAGCTTTCTTAATGCAAGTCTTTTGAACAAAGGAAAGCATGAGATATTACAATGACTCCTTATACACCCCTTTACCACTTACCAAAAAAAAAAAAACCTTAATTAATAATGATCCCACATAATTATCCATATCTTTTGCACCACCGTTTTACACCTTATTACATTATCTATCTACCACATAGCCAACCAACTTTACAAAATAGTGCAAAAACCATTATCATCATTACATGCCATGCACATGATTTTCATTTTACTCATATATATAAATACTTCCATCCCCATTTAATGAAGAGGTTACACACTAATAATTCAATCCCTCGTTCATTACCCTGCTCATAAACCTTCATGCTAAGTGCTCGCTGTTTACATTTTTAAGCCACCTTTAAAAATCTTATTATTGTATTTAAACCTCCATTCATATAATTACCATTGTAATCTACGCTTAACAATCACAAAACCTTCAAAGAACTTAAGTTCATCTAAATTTTCTAATATTATCTTATAACCAAATCCTTTTTAAACAAAGCACAGTTATGTGTTATTACAAATATTTATCCTTTTTTAATATTAAACCTTTACTTATTTATTTAACACATTTGCTCGACTAAGTTAAAAACTACATGTATGTCAATGTAACTAAACAAAAAAAAATAGTTTGATTAGAAAATTAAAATAATATACATATTGCTCATTACAAATTATTTTTGCATAGAAATTAATTGCATAGATAATATATAGAAACATACACTTGAATTTTGTAAGATGCTAAATAAAAATTAAGCAACTTAAAAAATACTTGATAGTAATATTTATCATAGTGAAACTAAACACTTAAAAGAAGAGTTTTAAAACCTAGCCTAACCCGACCAATTCAACCAGCAAGACCAAGACTCAGGGCATTAAACATGCCATATTAGCCTAAAACTCAATTAATCATTTGGTTTAAAATGGCCTAACTAGAACTGAGAAAATTTTGAAAACCTAACAAACCCAGCACCAATTCAACTAAGTGAGCAGATCTTCTTTGATCACTATTTATATCCTTAAGCCTTTTGTTAAAAGTCTCGTTGCTATATTTACACCTTAATTCTTAGAATTACCAGTGTGATCCACCCTTAACAATTACAAAACCTTCAAAGAACTTAAGTTTGTCCAAAATTTCTAATATTACTACATAACCAAATCCTTTTTAATTAAAGCATAATTATGTATTATTTCAATTTCTTATTATAGGTTGTTTCCACATAGAAATTCATTGCATGGACAATATATAGAAAGATACACTTGAATTTTGCAAGATTTAAATAAAAATTAAGAAACTTAAAAACATACTTGATAGTAATATTTACCATAGTGAAACTAGACACTAGAAAGTAGTGTTCTAAAACTTGGCTCGACCCAATCGATAGGATTGGGACTGAAGGTAAACCTAAAACCCAATTAATCATTTAGTTTGAAATAGCCTAATTGGACCTAGGAAAATTTTGGAAACTAGGCAGACTCAACATCAGCTCAATCAAGTAAGGCGGATTTTCTATGCTTAAAAAAATTATTTCCTATGTTGGCATGTGATGGAATTGAACACTAAAAATATTCTCCTACAATCCATAAGCAGAACCTTAACCACTATGCTACAAGTGCTGCTTGGTATAATGCATACAATGATTTTGTATATTTCAATGGTAAAACAAGTCAAAGTTTTTGAATAACACAATTACAATACTATCATCTAAAATAATACATATTAAATTTGTTATTTAACTAAATAATCAAAATAATTTTTTATACATTGTAATTCATAATTTTTATTTATTCTAAATTTATATTAAATTAACAATTATAACTATGATAATATTAATATTTATAGTATTCTTTATTTAAATTACCATTATTTTAGAAAAGGATAATTATAAATTTAATTTTTGTTTCATTTTATTTTTTTAATATTACATGCAATATATATAATTTTATAAATATAAAAATATATTAACTAGTTCGTTTGCCTAGTTTAACTGATTGAACCAGTCTAATCTTAACTTAATCATTTTGCCCAATCTATGGTTGGACAAGATTTTAAAACATTGCTTGAAAGCATGTGACACCTACATATGTAACATGTTATAGATAGTCTACCTAACTATTTGGTTATAAATTAATAAGAAACATTATAACCAAGAATTTATATAAATTATATTGGGTTAAGTTAATTCTATCAAAAAGTTTATTTAGGAAGAGAAGCTAAATATTTTTATCAACTAATGGATCCTTTAATTTGTATTAAAATTGAAAATAAAGCTAAATATTTTTATCATTTAATGGATCCTTTAAATTATACTAAAATTGAAAATAAGTTAATGAGAAAACAATAATTTTAATACAAAATAGATTATGCAAAAAGAAAAACACTAGAAAATCATCAAGAGTACTATAAAGTAATGATAAAGAACTAAGATATATAATTTTTTATAAATTCTCCACCTAAAGGGGGTGGCCTATTGACCTATACAAATAGTAGAACACTAGTGACAAGCAAAGGTGACTTTAATACTTAAGTGTGCATGAAGGTAAAGTATAGTTATGAAAGTTTATGGATAGTAATTTGGTGTTTAAAGTTTATCCATGGTTATTTCTATAAAAAAATTACAATAACTAATTCAACTCTTATAGAATGAATTCTTATAGTAAACATGCAAAGTTCAAACCTTTGTTAAGAAAGAAAAAGCAACAAAAATAAAATATATATATATAAGATGTGAAGTACAGTTACAATTCTTATTGTAAATTTAGGTAAAGTAAAATGAAAGCCCCACAAGTGCATGGAACTTTAATAGAGATTCACAATAAAGAAATAGATAAAAAAGATGAAACTACAAATGTATATTGTAAATTTGAGTGAAGTAGAAAAGGATTAAACATACACAAGGACTTCAATAATATACTTACAATAAAGAAAAAGAAGTTTTTAAACCAAAATGATGAAGTTTTAAGTCAGTGAAATGCTAGAAGGTAAGTACTGAGTGTGTGTTTTGTTTGTGTAAATGGCCAAAGACTTCTTTTGTTCTACTCTACTTCTATTTATACTATAAAGCCAAGCAATTTTTGATGAAAACTAATTAAAACCACTATAAATAACTTCTTTACTAATAAAAAGACACATAAAATTACATATATTGCATTTGCCTTTTGGTTATAGTTTTATCTAGCAATGGGCCTTCTTGATATTCCCACATTTTAATTGCTAAGTGTTAAAATAATCACTTTTATTAAACCTATTCACTACTAATTTTGGCTCACATATTTTGACTTAGTCTAACACTTACAATTTTGACTAATCATTTTGCTAAATATACTTTAAATGACTATAATAGAGGCCTCTTGTTTGACTTATTTGAAGAGCTTTTGAACAAAAATAAGTTAAAAAGGAGTCAAACTACCACATTTTTTCTGCAATTTGTATATTAGTGATGCCTTATTTGAAGGACTTTACTAAAATGCTGAGAAGAGAAATTCTTTAAATTTTGCACTTTAAATCCTTCAAAATTCTATTGAAAACAAAACCACCATGGCTTCCAATCTTTGTCCTAAATTTTATAGACTCTTTCTACCTCATTAAATAATTTTAACTAATCAAATACAATTATATGTGCTTAAAAATTGCTAGTAGGATGGCAATTTAAGTATTTTCTTAACAACAAGATGAAGTGAACAATTTGTTCGCAAGGTCCCAATCATTTGCCATAATAAACAAATTACAGAAGCAATGAACAAAAATGCACACAATTATGCAAATGAAATAAAGGCACAAATGTGCAAATGCATAAAAATACATATAAAAAAAAGGCAATCCAAACTTGGTCTATACTAAGATCTTTGTAAAGTCCTCTGAGGAGTAAAAGTGCATCAACCATAATGTGGTAATTGGTAACTCCTGATAATCTTCCTCACATTCTAAGATGCAATGGTTGAGATGGGTTAAATTGCATAAGATCAGTGTTTAATGGAAGTACAGATGCAAAGTATGTGTAAATATTGAGTATGACCAAAGGAGCCCCTTGCCTATTAAAACATAGGTCTTGGCTTAGTGGTTGTTGACACATTACTATTATGGGAGGTTATCCTTTTATAAAGTAAACCTGCCATATGATTAAGCAATTGTTGGTAATTATCCATGATCCTAAGATTTCACCACTATTCCTACAACATTTAATTCCTAGGTGCATTAATCACCCATTTCTTAAAATCTTCTAATTAGCAAAAAGTCCTTGTTAACTTACTTAACATGTTGAATATAGTCTTTCCCTTTTCCACATTTTTTACTTCCTCTTTTAACAAATGATTTAGCTCAACCAAATTATTAACTGATAAAAAATTATAAATTAGCCTAATAGAGGCCCTTTAATTTCAATTCCCTAAGGTTTGAGTTGAAGGGAAAGGAAACTTGTGCTTTTCAAGTTTTCTAACTTAGATTGGGCAAAAGGATCTTTTCTTAACTTTAGGATGTACCGAAGAATTTGAATTAGATTTTTCTATTAGTCCCATTTGATATTCAGTTGATCAACCTCAACTACCTGCCTGCAAAGGATTGGAAAAATTCTAAATCATAAAGTTTTCAAAATAATGTTGCTTCTCTAGGCATGACCATTCACATACTTCTAACAATTATATCTTTTAGGATCTTATTTAGAGACATATGTTTGGTGTATAAATGTGTACTACCCTACCAACCATCGTGTCACTTTAAGTTAATCATCATGATTAGATGCACACAAAGTTATTATTTACACCTTTTCGAGGTAACTGTGGGGCATAAGCCATTATGTATAATGGCATTTCGTAAATGCCCACTTAAATATTCCTTTTAAATAAACTTTCCCTCTTTCTTTACTATCTTTTACTATACCTTGCAATTATTATTCATCTACAACTTTATGCATTATCAACTTTGTTCTTTCCTTTAGCAACAACAATGGCTTCTAATTCCTTTTTTGCTTATGGTTCAACTTTCCAAGCTTTAGGGCAAATCAATATCATTAATCTATTTTGGCTAATTTTTTTATATTAAAACTCTAGGTATTATCCTTCCTTTTGATTTTGAAATTCTTAATGTTGAATCTCTTGCTTATTACTTTGGTTCTATTTCTATGAACATTTTAGAGGAAATTACTAAATCTTTCTTTTCTCCTAAACTCATTTTTGCCTTTTCTATTATTCTTGCTTTTCTCTAGGTTTCAAAGCGTTCTAGAGTTTTCAAAAAATTTCATCATCCTACTAATGAGTTAGAATGCATTTTACCTATAAAAGAAATTATTTGGAAAAATTTAGCCATTTTTTATGTTATCCAACTATCTCACTTTTTTTCTCAAGTATAATTTACTATTGTTAGGTTCCATCTTAACCTTTTGGTCCTCATAGACCAATACAAGACATCTGCCTTATGGCATGATAGGGCTATCCTTTATATATATATATATATATATATATATATATATATATATATATATATATATATATATATTTCAGTTTTAACTAGCTTACTTATTGTTAGGGAGCAAGTTTCCCTTCTCTTATCTTCAAAAATAAAAATTTTAAAACTTTGATTAAGCTTAACACTAAATCTTTTGCTTATTTGAATTTTTTGAAAACTTATAAAGGTGAACCAAATTCTCTAATTTTTTATGTTGAGCATATGGCTTTTCTCTAAAATCAATTATATGAACACCTTTTTTACATTTTCTCCTTGAAAATTGCTTTTTCTTATCTTCATTTAGTTATTATTTCAAGTGAAAATTGATCAATCACTTTGGATTGACTAGTTTTAATTGGTTTTTTTGAAAATATAAATTAGGTTATAAATTTTATGGATCTTAACAAAAATTTTCACATTTAAGTAGTCCTTTTTGAAAATTTGAATTATGACTTTCAAATTACTTCTATGAAAATTTCTCACTTCTCAATTCTTATTAAAAACTTATGATTGAATCTTTTTTCAACTTCAAGTACATACAATTGACACCTTTTCCAGACCATAAAAAATATTTTTCACTTGATCTTTTCAATTTATAATTTAGGTCTTTCTATACTTGCATTGTTCAAAGGTTAGTAAAGCAATTTTATCCTTTTGCTTTTAAGGCAATGGTCCCTCTTGGTTCATAGTTGATCCTAAAACTATTGATCCATAAAATGTTGAGTTTTGAGCATACCATTGATGCCTTTAGTAAATTTGTATTAAGTTGCCTTAAGAGAAGACTTCATTGATCAAATGACATCTATCAAATACTATAGTTGGGCAATTCTACCTAATCCAAGGTTGACTTGTAAATAATTAAAAATTAGTCTATTTATTTCATCGCATAAATTATAGCTAATAAGAAAAAATGCTATTTATTAAAATTTAAAATCTCATATAAAAAACAAGTAGATTCCATAAAAATCTATTGGGTGACAAATCAAATGAAGCCTAAGAAAAAGTCTTGGAATTAGTTATTTTTAATTATTCATTCATTATTATTTTTATTATTTTTATGAAGTCTCATATTAGGTAAAACAATAATTCTAAGCTTAGGAAATTAGTGTAAATATTTTAAATCCCACATCTTTTAAATAATGTTGACAATTTCCTTGGGATTGGTACATATATTTAGCCCCTATTAGTAGCTTTAAAAAAAGATATAAAGATCCCATTTGTGCCATTAAGATTAACAAGTCATCAGAGGAAGAAATGTGAAGATCTCCTAAAGTTCTACCAATAAAGATCAAGCCATTTGAAGTCTCTAACTTTAATTCAGAATATTTGTTTTGAGTTAAAGATTTTAATACCAACATTCAAGCCCTTAAATCTTTCCAAACATGAAGCTATTGTGAATATTCAACATTTGATTGAAAATTAAGCTTCTTTAAGCTCTCTATCGAAGTTAAGTGTTCAATCTTCGAATTGAGATCAAGTTTTTTTAAGCCTTCATTTAAAGTCAAATTCAACCATTTGATCTAAGATCAAGCTTTTTGAAGCCTTCAATCAAAAGCTAACTTGAAAAGAAGAATCAAATGATTTTATTATTTTTCAAGAATTAAATTAGAAATTGTACTCACTTTATAAAATTAATAAAATCATTTATTTTACATAATTTTTTTAATTGAGAAATTTGTTTTATGTACATTGCCATTTATTGCAATCAACCCATTCTTTCAAGAATAAACCATAATAGCTTTTTATTACAAAATAATTAAAGTTTTCATAATTGAATATGCATTGTAACATAATTAAAATTAAAATACTAATTTAATAAAAAAATTTGCAATAAGCTGACAAACCAAGTTGAATCCTAGTGGTCCAATTAATATATTTTATCACAATCATTTGCTGACTTTGATTATAAATAAAATGTAGATAGAATACAAAATAGAATGTAGACAGTATGTAACAAGAAAAGATATGAGCAATATGTAAGAATTTAAACAAAACTAAGTTAAGGTTTTTATTTAAAATTAAATAAAATACATTAAACAAAACAAAAGGCAAAAGTAATGCAAACATAAAGTCAATACAGAAACACAATTAATCTAAGAAGTTGAGAGCTCTTTGATGGATTAATCACATATCATAATATATTTACGATTCTAATGGATTTTTCGGCCTAGAATTATTTGAAACCCTTGTAATAATTCACAAAATTTATGCTAGATAACCATCTAGGATTTGATTAAAATTTTTTATATAAATACTTACTAATATTACTAAAAGAGTTTAGAACAAAGTGTAGCAAATTCTTTCCATAAAAATAGAATTATTTTCATGAAAACCTTAAGAAGCTCAGGAGTTGTAAACTTTGTTTTCAACATAATTTTGTTTCAAAACCTTAGATATAAATGTTTATAAAGCCTTCCAAAAGAAGTTTAAAACAAAATGTAACAAAATTTTCAAAATAAGACAAAAATTTTCTCAAGGTTTAAGCAAGAAATCTTAGAGTTCAAATCTTAAGTTCAAGATTATTTTTGCTCAAAAACTTTGATATAACCATTATATATTAATTCCAGAAGGATCTTAAAACATTGGGTACTTGTTTTGATCATAAAAATCAAAACTTTTGCCTTTGGTTCATTCATTGAACCCTAAAGCGCTATATGCTTTCCAAACTAAATTTTTTCTTTCACCTTTGTATAAAACCATTTTTTAAAAGGTGACTATCCAAGATCTAAAGATGGGATGACTCTTTTTCAAACCATTTTCTAAAAATCTTATTTTCACTTTCTTTGCAAATCCCTTCTAAGAAAACATCTTGCCTCCTTTATTTTTTCAAGAAAATATTTTCATAAATTTATTTTTTAATTCAAGGAAAAATCACTTTCCAAAAGATATTTCCAATATTTCATAACTTTATTTTTTAATTCAAGGAAAAATCACTTTCCAAAAGATATTTCTAACATCAAAACTTTTTTAAAACACATTTTTTTAAGAAATCCTTTTTCAAAAACTCATCTTTCAAAATCAAAAGTTTCTAGAAACATAAGATGGCTTTGAAAGCTAAACCTTTTCAAATATTCATCAAGAATGTTATTCAAAAATCATAACATTTCCAAAATAATTTTTTAAGACTCTTTTAATGATTCAACCTTATGTAAACATAGTATCATTGGAAAACCTTTTCTTTTTTTTTTTACAAATTTTTTAACTCAATTTATCTTCTTATTTTTAAAGAAAACTTTTCCATCTTTCTAAACTACTACAAATGAAAATTTTTCAAAACAAAAGATGTTTCTATCATTAAATCTTTTCAAAACATTTTCTTTTTCAATATCTTTTTGTTTTTTTCTTTTTAAGACGACTTTTCAAGATTATATTTTTATTGATCCTTCAAGCATAGGATTAGTCAAGATATCATCTTCTAAGAAAATCCTTTTCTTTTTTCTCCCCGAAACTCTCTCAAGAAAACATTTTCAAATGAATCCACCATGACATATCATGTTTTCAACAACCACAAACATATATATATATATATATATATATATATATATATATATATATATATATATATATATATATATATATCATATATCATATATCATATATAAAAGACATTTTTAAGAAAACTTGATAGAAAATAGGTAGATTTCTACTCACTTGATTTATGGATGCTTGATTATCCTCCCTTCCTATGAATTCAAGTTTCATCGTCAAATAATATCATAAAGTTTGTATGAAATCTAACCAAGAATCATAAAAAGGAAATTTGGAATCATCAAAGTAGATTATCTTCTTTACCTCCTTATGTCAAGATCAAAAACTCTCTTAGAAGAAATCTTAACCAAAACTTCAAGAATATCTCAAGATCTCACCTTAAATTTTAGAAGAAGAATAAAAATGTTCTTACTTTCTTTCTTTCTCCAATATTGTGTTCCCACTTTTTCTTTCTTTAACTTAAGAGCTTTTAATACTTCTCTTCTTCTTACTAAAATCATGAATGCTTTCTTATGAGGAGAAGTGAAAAACTCACCTTTATTTATAGTAGGACACAAGGACTTTTGTGATATTTCATCATTTCCCTAAATTTCTAAGAAGCTATAATTTTTCTTCATTGAAAAAGACAAGATTTTCAAAATATTCCTTCATGATTACTAATGTTTCACTCATATGCCTAATTCTTTAATAAAATAATGCACAATATCTTCCTAACATCTCCAAATAAAATCCACAATATCTAAGTATAATGATGATAATCCTTGTTCACATGGCGTCTTATTTACAAAGAAGCTTCTTACTTATTTCCTATTAATGTACATGCCAATTTCTTGTTAAAATAATGCACATCATTTACTACTTAAGGAAATAAATAGTTTAGTCTTCAAGTGGGAATGATATCTTCTTCCAATCTTCCTAAATTCACATTAGAAGTCTAGTCTTTCTTTCATATGGGTAATATGGCAAGGTCTCATTGGCTCTATAATAATACTTTCCTTAATCCATATCATTAATTTAAATTCTTTTATAAAATTATTACATAGGAAAGACTAAAACCAATTCTTCTCTTCAATAATTGTGATAAAAAATCATAATTGAAATACTATAATATTTCCTCAATTATCTAAACAAAATCATATCTTATTCCTTAATAAAATCATGCTCAGAAAAATACCAACTTCAAAATTAAATCATCTTCTTAACTCCCATAATCAAATTAATTTTCCAATAATTCCTTTTGAAGAATTTATGATTTTGATACTAAAATTTTATCTTGAATTCCCTTGATAAAATTACCACTCACTTGAATTAATAGTGCTAGTTAAAAAATAAGCTTCATCAAGCAACATTAGTGAATGTTACATTATTTTCTTCACTTAATAAAATTAAATCAAATTTTCTTTCTGATAAAACACTAATGAAAACGTTATACACAGTTCAAGAAAAATCATAAATTTAGGCTTTTTCTAATTTTTAATTCATAAAAATCATTTTACATGGTTACTAGTCAACTTTTTGAATACTTAATTTCAAAATCAAAATTTCCTCTTTTGTTTCTAACATGAAACAATGTATATGCCTTAATTTTGCCAAAAATTCCATATTTTCAATTACTTGAGTTTCCATAGGATGCTTTTAAGTAAAAAAACTTTAAGTTACATGAAGATACAATTAACTTTGAATTTTGAATAGTTAAATTTTTTAAAATAAATTCTAATGAATTTTCTACATATCAATTAAAATTAATAAATACTTCCATGAATTACCCATTAACAGATACTTTATAATTAAGTTTTAATGGTTTTTTCTGTTAGGTTTTTATCAAGTATTACATTCCATAACTTGTAACTATTTCATTGAACATTTAATTATAAAAAAAAGTCCTTCCCAATAAGGAAACCATTTTTTAATAACTTGACTTAATTTACATCAACAAAATGACTTTTCACAATAATTTGGCCTTGCACAAATCCCTTACTTTTTAACATCTTTATTGTATTGTTAGGTAAATTTCTCTTAATTATGTACTAGTCAATCCAAGGCACTCCACTATAATTCATCTAAGCATTCTAACTTACTAAGCACTAAGTTATGATAATCACCTTATGATAACCTATTTTGTTTTTACACCTTTAGCACTTGTAACATCACCTCAACTAGCAATATTGTATCATGACAAAAACTAACTTAGAAAGTGTGCCTATAGTCAATCCTTTTAATGAACTCTGAATTGCTTGTAATGCAATATCAAGTATTCAATGCCAATTTTTGGAGAATTTGCTGATGTACTCCTTAATCAAGTAAACAATTAATTTGTTAGCAGCTTTGATTTACCCATTAGCTTGAGCATAGTATGGGTCAATGTTAGTATTTTAATACCCTTTGATTCAACATATTCCTTCACTTCTAACTTACGAACATTATTCCACAATTAATAGTTATAGTTTTATGTAAGCCAATTCTACATATTATTTCATTTTTTATGATGTCAATGTCATGTACTTGTTTAATTTCTTTGAAAATAGTTGTTTGAACCTATTTAGTGAAATAATCTATTGCAACCAAGATAAATTGAAGGCTTATGGTCGATGGTAGGTATATTTTGCTAATTATATATATTACCTAACCTCAGAATGTTCAAGGCTTGATTATATACTTTAATTTAGTGGTTAGGGCCCTTCAGATTTGCTCGTGCTTATGGTAACTTTTAGCATAGCTATTGTAGTCATCGATCATCTTAGGCTAGTATAAACCATTCCTAGTTAATACCTACTTCATTTTGATTGTAGCTTTATGAATATCATAAATATATTCATGGATCTTGGCATGGTTAAAATAGCTTTAGCCTAAACCTTAAATATCTAAGTAACTGATTTTCAAAACCTTTCTTGTATACTTTGCCATCTAAAAGCAAAAACTTCAAAGCTTTGACTTTGATTGCTCAACTTGAATTATTAGAAATATTGTTTGAATATTTGATTAAAAGCATCCTTTAATATGCTAAAGTGTTATTTGGGCTTACATTCAATACTTCCTTGGATTCAATAGGTTTAAGATATATTCTAGTAGTTATTAGTTTAGCCAATTTTGCTTAGCAAACCTTGTACCTTGAGGCAATTTGAGCTATGATATTAGCATTTTCACTTTCAATCTTAGGTATATACTTGATGATTACATTGTTAAGCTCATATACTATTTAGCCAAAATAACCAAATATTTTATCACATTTGGATTTACACACTTGTATTCTCTTAAAATCTATTTAATAGTTCATTATAAATCCTTATATATTTCAACATTACATGCTCCTCTTATTTTAATAATTCTAAGCCAATTATTAATGCTTCATATTTAGCTTCATTATTCGAACACCCTGTGTTTAAAGTACATAAAAATTTAGTTAGCTTTCATTGTAGTATTATAATTAACAAATTAACATTGATACTATTTTTTTGATGTAAGCATTGAAATATAATTTTTAGTATTTTAAACTAACAAAGTTCATTAGTCATTCTTCATGTTTGATAATAAAGTTGGCCATCACTTGGCTTTTAATGGCCTTTAACAAGTAATAATGTAAAAAGAATTTAATTAACTTTAGAGCTTATTTTTCAACTTAGCCATGTATTAAAGGCAATGTCAACATATATTTCACTATGTTAATTTTTGCTAAAACTAAAACTATAATTTGCAATAAGTAATATCAAAACTTAGTACAAGAATAGTATAAAGAAAGGCATAGCTTTTCAATTACCAAATATTTTTGTTTGATTACATTTAACATTCTTGACAAATAATAAATTGCCCATTCTTCTCCTTTATTATTTTTTTGGCTATGAAAATGTCCTATTACATCATCTAAGGTTAAAACATATAGTTTTATAGGTCGGCTTAGGAAGCCATATAGGTTTGATATAAACTTTAAGGAATTGACTTTTCTTAAGAAATAATGTAATTCTTTTTTGGTGATCGGTGTTGTAATCTCCATTGTGGCCTTGGTTTTATTCCTGCTGACTTCAATCCCTTTCTAATGGACTAAGAAGCTAAAAAAATCCTTATGAGATACCGAATGCACACTTTAAGGGGTTTATTTTTAGGTTATCCTTGCACATCTGATTAAAAGCTTACTTCAAGTTCTTAAAGTGTTCTTAACAAGAATCACCTTTCATTACTATGTCTTCGATACACACTTCCATTAACTTCCCTATCATGTCATGGAAAATTGTGTTCATGGCATGTTAGTAAGTGACTCCAATATTCTTCAGTTCAAATGGCATGACTATCCATTCATATGCATTAATTGCTTGTGGACACTAAAAAGCTATTTTCAACATGTCTTCTTTAACTATATAAACTTAGTTATATCTAGAATTTTTGTTCATCAAACTTACTACTATATACCCTAAAGCTAAATTTATTAGCATATCTATAAGTAGCATTAGGTATCCATCTTTAAGTGTGGCTTTGTTCAAGTTGTTAAAGTTCATACATATCCTAATCTTACCATTCTTCTTCCTGATGGACACCATGTTAGAGATTCACTCAACATATCTTGTGGTTCTTATAAATTTAGGTTTTAATATCCTTTTTTTTTTTAATTTTTAGCATAACTTCTAGGATGAAACAAATAGAAGGTTGTTCATGTAGTTGAAATGCATCTTTTATTAGTGGTTTATGCTTTATTTGTTCTTTACTTGGTCCTAGTTTTTCATCATAACTCCATTGTAAAGCAGTCTTTATACTTTTTTAATATATTAACTACTTAGGCTTTTATATCTTTCGATGAAGTTGCATTAATATAAGTTAGCCTTTTATCTTCTTTTATTCCAAGGTTGATTTCTTGCAAAGGATCTTAAACTCTAATCTTTTTAGTATCATCCTTGATAGAAGATTAATGAAATTTAAATGGATTGACAACATAAATGCAATTTAAGACTTTTGTTTGGCCTTACTCAGCAAAATAGTTCGACAGCTAAGTAAATTGTTTTTAGTATTTATTCAATGAGATTATAAGTTGAACCAAATATTTTGACCTTGAAGATTATTTTAAACATCAAATTATCGAGTATACATATCTTAACAATAATAGAGTTAATGTGAGTGTAGATAGGCAACACCTAAACATTGGGCTTTTAAACTTTGAAATCCATGTTGCATTACTGCAGGTAACATAGGCTATCGTGGGCTTCCATATATTCAATCATTCCATCTTCTCACTAGATAAGCATTTTTCGATAGGTAGAAGGTACTGCTCCTACCATGTGTATTGAGTTTCTTTCGAGTAATAAATTATATTTAGTTTTTGATGGCACTATCACAAAAGGCATTAGTCTTGTCACCAAGCGAACCTTTAAATTAACTAACATTATGCCTTTAGAGGCTAACATCTTGACACTAAAATTTATTTATGTTAGATGATATTAAATCCTTTGATTGTATTATTAGTTTAACAAATGTTAACTTGGACATTAAGTTGACAACTACACCTCCATCAATTAGTACTTTATTCAATGGTTAACCATTTACTTAGACCTTTACATGTAGAGGCCTTCAATGATTCTTTATTTATTTAGTTAGCCTTTGAAGCTCATAACCACATTTTCATTAAACTTGACTCCTACACTTAGGGTTTCATCATTAAAGCCTTCCTTGACTTCTTTTGCTTTGATGGCTATAAAGGATAGTGATAAAATAGTCATTACATTTGCATTCAAGTCCATTTTTTTGGCCATGAATCTTCAATTGATTGGAAAAAGCTATCCTTTTCTTTCTTTTTTAGTGCCACATAACTTTTTTAGGCTAAAAGAAATGTTAGGCTAGCAACCTTACTCTTTTTCTCATACTGAGGGACACATCTTATGATTCATCCTCACATTAGATTCTTTTAATGAAATTAAAATTTAACTCACCTTTTTTTGGATAGGTTTCTAAGAAGAAATGTACATCTAGGAGATTATTATATTTATAATAAGTCACAACATTCACATTCACATTCATGTCAAATATGTCAAAGTCATCTTTTAGCTTAACATAGCTAAACCTTATCGGGAAAGGATCATTGTTAATTAACATTTGCTTTTATTTTTTATTTTTGCCTTTGTTAGTGAACTTTAATCTTCTTTACTTGATGACTTTTTTGATCATTTCCTAGAAATGAAAGCAATTATTAATAATATTGTCAAACATATTATGATACTTACAATATTTTTTGTCAAACATATTAATGATAGCATTTTATGTCTTTTGGATAATTTTATCAACTTATCCTTTAATAAAAGGTCAAATATTTGATCAGTCTTATTGACATCAAAAGAGTAGAAATTTTTTACTAATATGATCAATTTTATCCTTTTTATCAACAATTTTTTAACAAGAAACATGTATAAGGAAGGTTGGGTTTCAATTTGGCTAGATAGAACTCATTTTTATTTTCATCATTAATCTCTTCTTCAATGTATGTGACTTCTTCTTTCTTGAAATGCATTTAATTTTCTATTTTTCTCTTGCCAAAGTTATCTACCAAACTTTTTCGACTAATTATACCATATCAATAATATTTTGGTTTAATTTTTTCTTATGAATGACACAGTTAAAGCCTATCATTACTAACTTCACTATCTCATTTTCAGCAAATTATGTGAAATTTGGCTACCTAAATTTGTATAGATAGTCCTTAGTAAAATCCATAGGATTTTTCTTCATACTGAATAAGTTAAATAGTCCTACTTTCATTTCTTATTGATAGAATTGGTCATTGAACATTTGTTCCATCAAGGCCCACAAGTCTATCAAATTTAGTGGTCACTTTTAGCACCATGAAAACATAGTTCTTGTTAAAGATAGAGAGAAATGCGAAGGGGAAAAAGTCTTAATTTCAAAAATTTGTCTATAGTTAACTTTCTACATTTAGCTATAAATTTGGCTGTGCTTAATAATGGATCGTTTGCCCTTACTAGAAAAAATAATGAACTTTGACATCTTAAACCTTTAGGGTAATTTAAGTTAGTGGATCCACTCTGGAAATACTAATAGTTGGGATACATATTTTGTCTACTTAATTAATTCACCAATTGTTTGACTAAAAATTATATCTTTTGGTCTTGACCTTGGTGATTGCCTTGACCCATTAAAATATAATAGTTCGATATATTCTAGTTCGGCCATTAGACATGATCTTGTGCACTCATATTCTAAAGTATGTTTAGTTGAGGCTTTCTCATTTGTTTGCCACATATCACTAACCTTAGTCATATTCTAGTTTTTTTGCCTCAAAGTACTCAAATTGAAAGGATTTGATCTCAATTAGTTCTCTTTCTAAATTTTATTCATCTTTGTCCTGAGATTCTAGATGTTATGCCATTCTCTCTAAAGTCAGATTTATGTAAGCCTAGCTTGTGACTGTATCTTCAAGAATTAGCCTTAATATTATAGTTATTTGTTAAGATAGCATGTGTACAATGCCATAGTTACTCTCATTCATTTGTTTCCTAATCATGGCTGGACCTTGAGGTGTCAAGCCATGACTATTCTCACCTTCCATTTCAATGGGCTATATACTCAATCTCTTAGCCTGATTAGTTTAACCATTATATTACATAACCATGTTATTTTCATTAGTCTATAGTATGTTGTAAGGCATTCTAACCAACAATTATATAGGCTCCTAAATGCTATTCCTTAGGTCATTATTTGGCCTATTATTATTATTATTATTATTATTATTATTATTATTATTATTATTATTATTATTATTATTATTATTATTAAAGGCATTCCTATTATTTTGTGCAACTTTCCAATGATGATTATTACGACAACCATTTCTTTTATTTGTATTTTGGTTTTGAATTTTTTAATCTTATCTAATATTAGGCATATTATTTTGATCATTTGTATTTTGGACAACCTTAACATGTTCTATATTCTTAACTATAACTTTTGGTTGCTAAGGTTTGCCAATGTTTTCAATAACCTATTCTTGAAACATTAGGTTATCACGAGTACCTTCAGAAGTAAAAGTGACATTGGTATTCATGGTATTTGGTGGCAAAGTAGTACCACTTAATTGCATAGAAAAGACAATAATTGTTCAAACCAAGTACATTAAGCATGTCGTATTGAGCATGCCAATTTGTTTATGATCGAAAATTGTTAGTAGGATGGCAATTTGGCTCTTTTCTTAACAGTAAGATCATATGCACAGTGTGCTAGTAGGGTCTCATTTTTTTGCTACAATGAGCAAATCACAAAAGCAATAAACAAAAATGCATACAATTATGTAAATGAAACAAAGTCATAAGTGCACAAATGAATAAAAATACATACAAAAAGAAGACAATCCAAACATAGTATGTACTGAGATCTTTGTAGAGTCCTCTAAGAAGTAGGATTGCATCAACAATGGTGTGGTGGTTAGAAAATCTTGGGGCTCTCACTTAAGCTCAAAGATTTAGTGGTTAAGATGGGTTGAACTACAAAAGATTGGTGATTAATAATAGCAAAGTGTTGCATCTTGCTAGTAGAGTGTTAGGCTTAATGTAGAGTCTATGTAAATACAAAGTCTAGTTAAGGTAGCCTTTTGCTTGTTCAAGCATAGGTATTTATAAGTCTTGATTCGGCAGTTATAAATATTTTACTATTATGGGCAATTATACTTCCATGAAGTGGGCTTTCCATGTGATTAAGCAATTACTAATAACTTCCCTTGATCTTGAGATTTCATTGCTATTCCCATAGCACCTAATTCCTAGGTGCACTGATCACCTTTTTTTGAGAATATTATGATTGACAACCAAGTCCTTGTCAACTTGCTCAACATGCTAAAAAGTGAAGATGGTAGGCTTGCTCATTCTCATGATTTTTTACCTCCACTTCAAATAAGTGAATTTGACCCGTCTAAATTATCAATTGTCGAAAATTTGTAAAATAACCTAACAACAATTAAATTTTACTTCTAAGCCTTATTGTGAAAAAAGCAAGAATTTAGAGACTAGATGAATTAAGAAGGAAAATTTCAACATTTTCAGAGTCAAAATCTTCTTCAACTTGTGAAGGTTTAGCATTTGATTTCAACACTTTGAAGTCAACGTTACATTATTGAATTTGTCAATTCGGCTAATTGTGATATAATAACATAATACTTTTTCACAAGATCATTCGTTGAAGCCAGCCACAACAATAGGTAATATCGTTCAAAGTGGGGATAAAGTTGCATGATTAGGATTGTATGGACAACTAATGTGACAAGCCACATGTACAGATTGTGCGAAAGTGGCAAGTAGAAGTAGTAAATCTCTATGTTAGTATTCTGCAAGTGTCAGAGATTATCTGTACGAGATCGGTACATGGTGGACAAGTATCTTTTTGTGGGCGGGCGATTGCTTTGTAGGTAGAAAGAAGATGGCAGAATTTTTGGCGTTATCAATCCGTAAGATATCTTAGGTCCAAATCCTGGACCATAGAAAAGTACCAAATCTCAAGCTGACAGTATAATTACCAATTATATCGTTGAACGTGAAATGGAGTTACAATGTTTTGAAGATATGGGTGGACCAAGTCCTTTGAGGAGTAGCGAGACATTCAAAGATTTTGTTACCGGATTTGGCAGGGCATGCGAACTGTGCTTGTCTAACCATTTTGTCATAGATATGCATGGGCGATTGCAGTAGAGCAAGACAAACCACACTTAGTATAAAATCATCATTATCGAGCTATGTTGATCTATGGAGGCGGTCGTGTTTATAGGGCATTCCCTATTCGTTAGTGATTGTGTTGTGCTTCCATGTTACGCCATCTGATCTGACTTTTATCTTGTTTGTCTTTGGGGACTCCGGAAACAATGACTACATTTTCACCCTCTCTAAAGCGGATTCACAGCCTCATGGGATTGATTTTAAGCCATCCGGTGTGAAACCCCACGGCCGAGCCACATCGGATATTGTAATGTCACTAATTCATTCTCTTTTTTTAATCATTTTCCTGCTTTCCTGTTTTGTCCATTATATTCATCGACGTTGTTAGATTTTGACCTTTTGCAGTATCTGGTTTGTTAACGCATCACCACTAGAATTCGGGAAGAGGAAGGCCAGATCAGTCAGTGATACGGCAACCGCTTGCCAGCTTTCTAATGATTGAAAATAGAAAGAGGGCTTTAATGAACCTACCGATCGAGATCACCTTAGCGGCAATTAAAGCGCTCCCTGATTGTTATTTAATCCCCCACCGTAGACATTCAATACCACTACCGACCATTCACCTAATTAAAGAGGATTTGATCCGATTAATTAATTGCCTAACCTCTAGCCCGTGCAGAAAAAAAATAAAGGAAAAACTATAATATCCTAATTAAAATCTCTACCAATTTCTTTTTTGCGATTTTATGAGGGTTATGAAA
Organism: Sindora glabra; assembly: GCA_020226215.1. Taxonomy (NCBI): domain Eukaryota; kingdom Viridiplantae; phylum Streptophyta; class Magnoliopsida; order Fabales; family Fabaceae; genus Sindora; species Sindora glabra. Next base: position 220,753 of record CM035236.1, read on the forward strand.
AATTATCTTGCACAGTAAACTAGATTATTAGATAAATAAAACTTGACACTTGTAAATATTGCACTTAAGTACTGTTGTTTAAATAATTTATATGTTAACAAGCTTGCGATGATGCATGGGTTTAATTAATTTTAATATAATAATTTATAATATAATTATAATTTTAAAAATTAAATTATAAAGCATTCAAATGATTAATGTAAAATACGCTATTATATTTGTATCAATTAAATAACTATAAAATTAATGTAATTATATTCAATTTAAGCAAGAGGATGTACTATTTTTTTAACCCATTACTAATTAATAAAACTATTATGCTATTATAATATTAGATTAATATTGATCATTATTACAATTAAAAGGATACATACATATTTAAATATTAAAACAAGTCAAATTTAGAAAAATAACATAAATATATATATGTATATATAAGAAATAACATTTATTTATATAAAATGGAATGTGTGTGTATGTATCCCTTCTTAATTATATATAAATTTGAATCAAAATTGATAATAAAAAAGAAACATTGTCTAATTTACTAAATAATATTTTCAAATACTTTTTGAATAAAGAATATCTATTTGATGAAATATATTAATCTCTCTAAAAGTTACATGTTGTAAGGCAAATGTATATATACACAATACAACCAAAGATTGAAATTCAACTTGAATGTATATATACTTCAATCTTTGACAAAAAAATTGTATTATATACCTTCTTAATGCAAAACATGTAAAGCTCTTCCATCTTATCAACCTATAATAAAAAGATGAATATACATCAATTCAATCTCACATCTAGAATTATAGAAAAAAATAATTTACTTTATATAATGAAACAAGTCACATATAATAAATTTACTTTATATGAAAATTTGGTACAAACTACAAAACTTACATGAAGAGGAGGCCTATGACTTCAAAAATATTGTTTTGTATAATGGAATTTTCCTTTGGTTTCTTTTCTAGTTGGAAAATATCATTATCTAAAATCATTACATAAATCTATTCTCACTCATATAACTATTTTAAGTGAAACATCATGTGTGATATTTCCAAATAAAATGATGTCTAATTTTATCATAGTATTAAAATGTGGATGTTATTGTACATTGTATTTTAATATAATTGAATGAATGAGTGTTAAATATTAGAAAGGAATTTTTTTATGTATTATTGAAAAAATTATCCAACACAATCGTGCCATATATAACTACATAAAAAGGAATAAAAAAAGAACATGATATTAGTCAAAGAAAATTAAAGAAATAGAGAACTATTTCCAAAGAGATCAATACTCACTAATTAACAATCATAGTGAAGCAAGATGCCAAAAGACGGTAGTAATCATCACCTACTAAGATGGTACTATAATGATTTAATAGGTGGCTATTATTAATAGCAAAATAATGCTACTCATAAATTAAATGGCTTGCAAGATTAGAATTAGGATTGATAATAGGTTTTTAGGATTTGAGATTGAGAAACCTAAGAGAGAGAAAGAAAGAGAGAGGTGAGATAAAGAAGGTTAGCTAATAGGAAAAAGATAAGACAAAGAAAATATTAACACTCATTTGAAAAAAAAATCAATGATAACATATATAGATAATAAGGGTTTGGATTTTTTTTATGATATAAATAAAGACACAGAAATGGAAATGGAAATCAATTAGAGATAGAGGCATTATTTTTATCAAAAATAAATGAATTAATTGTTAATGGTTAGTTACTACTTATAGAAATCAATCAATGCTATATAATGGAAAGAAATCAAGGAGATTATTTTAGAAAGGAAAACAATGCATGAAAATTATAAAACTTAGTAAATTGAGGAAAAAATCAAAGAGATAATGAAAATATGAATATACAATAAATGAGAGAAAGAAATTAAAGGTTTTTTTTCTTAATTTAATATAAATTGCTATATATAAGTGAAAGATTTAGTCATAGAAAATGTAATAAATTAGGAAAAGAAACTAGAGTGACTATGAAAATGCAATAAATAAGGAAAAGAAATTAGAAAGATTATTCCAATGGAAAAAATATGAAAATTAGAAAACTTAGTAAATTAGTAAAAAAAAAATAGAGAGATTATGAAAATGTAATAAATAAGAAAAAGAAATTAAAGAGTTTTTTTCATCAATTTAATATGAGTTGCTATATATAAATAAAAGATTAAGTCCCTTACATTGGTTACATAAGTGTTAATTACTATAGCAAAATATTCATTAAAAAATGACAAATTGATATATGACAAGTTATAAAAATAATATTTAGCATGAAAAGAGGTAGGAAACATCATACCTAATATATAATATAAAGATTTGTGATTTGTTACAAAACATCATCACTTACTTTCTCTATCATATGAAACATATATTATATATTATAAAGAATTAGAGATAACTACTTGCCAAGTTAACTTGGCTATAAAGTATTACTTTACCTTTAAGATATAAGTAGAAGCAATAAAATAATATAAAAACTAAAAAGACTTTGTATTTAATGCAAAGCGAAGTTAAAGCCTTATAAATAAAGCCTTACATTTCTCCATCTGGTGTAATGAGAGGAGCCAAGTGATACAAAGTGAAACAAAAGGGGGCTTCCATATTTTGAGTGTTATTATGTAAGTTCTTCCTTATTATAATAAGGTTATTTTGAGTGTTTATTGTAATAAGCACAAAATATGATCTTTACTTGCTATTTAGATGGATCTTGTACATAAAAAATTATCTCATAAATTCCAATTAATATTTAAGTATTTTTAAGTGTGTATAATTTCCTTGTTTTAATTAGTACTATTAAAATATTCTCTTTTATACTTAATTGAGAATTTACAAGTTTATCATTTTCATTTGCTTAATTATTCAACATTGACTAAATAATTTGGCATCAAATTAGGTGGTTAGGGACCAGTTTCCAGAGCGTTATGCTTGGTGAAACTCTACTCATTTACAATTCAAAATTAGAAGTTTACTTGAAATAAGTTCAAGTAAGTATTTTTTTTTAAGAAACTACAATGATAAAAATACAATCTCTTAGGAGTATTGAAAGGTTAAACAATAATAACTATGACATATGGTTAACATGTATGCATTCATACTTGCAAGGATAAGATCTTTAGGAGGTCATGAATGGCAATAATAGCACAAAACCAAAATAAGGAGATATTGAAATACTTAAAAATGGTGAATCAAGGTAGGGGGAGTCATATTCATAATAAAGATTACTATAAACTGAGAGATGATGGAACATATTAGAGATATGATAAGTCTTAAAGAAGCTTGAGATACTCTTGCTTCTTAATTTGAAAAGAAGAATAATACTCAACTCTAGTTATTGAAAAATTAGTTGATGTTTACCTTATAAGGTGACAATATAATAAGTTAATTCTTTTAAAAATTAAATCCATCTATAATGACATAACAAAAATGAATCCCAAGTCAAAGATCTCAGAGGCTTGCTAAAAAGAATAATCATTCATGATTTGCAATTAGAGCATAGAGATTTTATTATAGCAGTACAAAGATGACATGATAACTAGCTGAAATGTTACTAAAAGGTGAAGAAGAAATACTTTTTGGTGGCATCAATAAAAGCAAGCTCAAAGATTGGAATAGAGAAAAAAGGAGAAACAACTAAAGGCAACAAGTTCAAGGACAAAGGAAAACACAATTAGGGATAGCATTATAGTAGCATCACTAAAGGTATCCTCTGACAAACAAGTGTTACAATAATGAGTGCTATAACTATAGCAATATTGGACACCATGCTAGAGACTATTGGTTTGCCATAACCTACCAAGCTATGGTCGATGTAGAACTTATTACCCAATTTCTACTAGCCTAAGCTCACTCTAAAATTGGTATGAATGCATAAGCTCAAGGAAATAATTTATTCTAAAAACATTTGAAAAAAATTTATGAGAAAAGTTTTTACTAAAACTTATTCTAAACTATGTGTAAGGCTTAAAAATAATGCTAATTGCAATTATTCATAATTATGCTACTTTGACATGACAGAATTAGAGTAAATACTATTGCTAAATCAGTGAAAGAGAAAAAGCTTTTACTAAAGTATATAAAAAGGAAGAAATTAACTAAAAAGTGAGTCATAAACTCAGCAAGTAAATGATCTATTTAATCAACAAAATATAATTATACAATTTCTTTAACCATATTTCCATAATTTAAACAATATTCAATATCATAACATTCACATAAGATAAAATATGACATCATAAATAGATATTATAAGAACAAAAAGTTGAACCACCTTATGCCTTCTAGGTTATCCTTATCCTCTCATAAACTCCATTCTTATCCTTTCAAGTCCTGCCTTTTCTTTGATGTGCAAGATTTTTTCTATATTATTTCTTTTTATTTTATGTCTTTTAGTATGTTATATATCCTTAATTTTATAAAATTGGCCTTGTTATATAATTTAGGATTAGTTTTACAATGATTTAAAATTATTCAGTTAAAAGTTATATTTTTACGCTATTTTAGGTTTTTAACTATATCTTAAGTTTTGGATATTGGATTAGGGCGATTTTTATATCGTTGGAAAGATTAAAGGAAGTTCTACAACTTTCATAGGTTTCTTAAAGCTTAATTTAGATAAGAATGTGAAGCCTTATTTTAGTCTAAGTTGAGCTAATTTCAATTTTTAGGTCGTATCTAGAGTTCTAGAAGTTCAATCAATGTGAAACTAGCTCTTAAAGCTTCTTAGGACGTAGCCCTACAATTCACATTTTTTAGTCTAGTGAAATTATGTAATTTTAATGGTTTTACATTGCATAGAAATCAAACCTATGAGATTACAGTAACTCTTGTAATACATTATTTTGTAAATTCAGTTTTGTGCTTCTAAAATTAGCAAAGCACTATTCTTTGTAGTTTTAGAAGGCATATGATTCAAAACTATTAGGTTTTAGATGTTACGAAATCAGATATAGGTTTTTGTGTGCCTCTAAAGACAAGAACACTTTTATAGAATTCTCGACGGTAACTTCCTTCTTTCCAAGTTTCTTATTTACCAATTATGGAAGGCCAAGTTTTTTATTGATTTAAGGAATTTAAGGCTCATTTCTATTTAAAATGTGAGATCCTAAGTAGTAACATTAATTTTTCTCTTTCCTTTCTTTGTGTTGATTACTTGAAATTGCATTTATTAAATATTGATTTGGTATTATTTGTGTTCAACCTTGTATTTTTTATGTTTATCTATTTCAATGTTGAATTATGATTGGTTAATCACTATTTTTCATGTGTTGATTAAAGGTTGAAAGATTAAATCATAGGTTTTTAGTTTAATCCTTCAATTCAACTATATTTTATTTTTAAATCAATTTCAATCTAGCTTTATAGACTATAGTGGTTACTTAATTTTATGAATCTTAATTGCTCAAATTCTATATGGTTATTTAGCTTTATGAATTATTATAAAGGTTCTAGATAATTCAAGATTGAAAAAATTAATTAGAATGATTAAATATTTTATGATCTATAATTAATATAACAAAGAGCTCTCAAATCCTTGGATCAATTATTTTATTATATTGACTTTTTATCTTTTTATTTTATTTCTACATTCTATTTTTAATAGTGTGTTTTTTTTTAAATTCCCACATATTACTTACATTTTATCTTTTTTGCATTTTGTATGCATTATGTTCCATATTTATTTGCATCTTTTTATAATCATAGTTAGTAAATCTTTATGAAAGAATATATCAAGTAGATCACTAGTGGTTTGACCTTGTTGTTACCTTATATTGCAAAATTTTTATTTAGCAATAAGTAATTTCTAATTTTAGTGTATTACAATGCACATTAATCCCCTCATAAACTATTTCTTAAATCTAGTACTATTTCATATCATAAGCATGTCATTTGCCCTCTTTCATAATAGATTTCATTTATATCCTATTTCAACTAGGAAATTTATCATCTAATTTTTAAACAACAACACCTATGTGTTTAACATGCATATATGGAAGGCATATGCTTTATTTTACTAATTTTTAATATTTTGACAGTCCATGGGTGAGCCCTGTATAAGTCATACCAAAAAAAGAAGGCATGATAGTGGTGCCAAATGAAAATAATGAACTGATCCCATAGAGAACAGTGACCAGAGGGAAAGTTTGCATCGATTATCAAAAGCTTAACAAAGCTACCAGAAAATATCATTTTCCTCTACCATTCTTGGATCAAATGCTAGATAAATTAGCAGGAAAAGCTTATTATTGCTTCCTTGATGGATACACTGGCTATAATCAAATTTTAATTGCTCCTGAAGATTAAGAAAAAATAACTTTTACTTGCTTATATGGAACATTCGCCTTCAGAAAAATGCCTTTTAGATTGTGCAATGCTCCTACAACCTTCTAGCGGACAATGATGGCAATCTTTTCAAATATGGTAGAGAAATTTATTGAAGTATTCATGGATGATTTCTCAATATTTGGAGAATCTTTTGTCTACCTAGCTAACTTGAAAAAGGTGCTACAATACTATGTGGAGACCAATCTTATGCTAAATTGAGAAAAATGCCATTTCATGGTGAAAGAAAGTATCATGTTAGGACACGAAGTTTTAATTCATGGAATTAAAGTTGATCAAGAAAAAATTGAAATAATAGAAAAATCATCTCCACCTATGACAATCAAAGGCATAAGAAGTTTTCTAGGCTATGTTGGATTTTATAGGTAATTCATCAAAGATTTCTTAAAGATCACAAAATTACTATGCAAATTATTGGAGAAGGACATTCCATTTGTGTTCGATGAGAATTACATGTTAGCATTCTAAACCTTGAAGAAAGCCCTAATCTCAGCACCAATTATTGTCATTCTAGACTGGAATTTCCTATTTGAAATAATGTGTAATGCAAGTGACTATACAGTTGGAGCAGTCTTGGGCCAAAGAAAAAATAAAATTTTTCATGCAATCTATTATACCATCCGAATACTCAATGAAGCTCAAATAAATTATGCAACAACTAAAGAAGAGCTCTTTATTGTTGTATTTACATTTGACAAATTTAGAGCCTACTTAATTCGCTCAAAAGTCATAGTCTGGATAGACCATTTAGCAATAAAATACTTAATAGAGAAAAAAGATGCAAAGCCTAGACTAATTAAATAGGTACTTTTGCTACAAGAATTTGATTTAGAGATCAGAAATAAGAAAGGGACCGAGAACCTCATTGTAGATCACCTTTCAAAACTTGAACTTCTCAAGCTTGAACTAAAATTGCTAATCCAAGAAGCCTTTCTAAATGAACGGTTGTTTAATATAAAATCGTTGTCAACCCCATAATATGTTGACTTTGTGAATTATCTAACAAGTGGGATAATGCCATATAAGCTCTCTGGACAACAAAGGAAGAAGTTCCTAACCATTGTGAAGTATTACTTCTAGGAAGATCCATTCTTATATAAACATTGCCCAGATAGAATTATTAGGAGATGTGTTCCTAAAGAGAAAATGACTAGTATCATTTCCTATTATCATTCATCCCTTTATGGCGGTCATTTTGGAGCAAATTGAATTGTTGCTAAGGTCCTTCAGTCTAGATTCTATTAGCCTACTCTATTCAAAGACTCCCAAGCCTATGTAGCTGCATATGATAAATGTCAAAGAATAGGAAACATCTCTAAAAAATATGAAGTCCCATTAGCTAACATCTTGCAGGTAAAATTGTTCGATATATAGGGTATTGACTTTATGAGCCTTTTTTCCATCTTCATTCGGTAACCAATTTATTCTAATGGCTATTAATTATGTATCCAAATAGGTAGAGGCAGTAGCTTCTCCTACAAATGATTCCAGAGTGGTTGTGAAATTCCTGAAGAAGAGTATATTCACAAGGTTTAGGGTATCCAAAGTAATCATAAGTGATAAAGGCAGACATTTCTACAATTAACAACTTCAATCTATATGCATTAAATATGGAGTAACTCATAAGGTTGCAAATCCTTATCATCCACAGACCAGCGGGCAAGTAAAGATATCAAACAGAGAGTTGAAATGGATTCTAGAGAAGGCAGTGAATTCCAACAAGAAAGATTAGGCAAAGAAGCTGGATGATGCATTATGGGCCTACAAAATAGCATTCAAGACCACAATTGGTACATCTCCTTACCAATTAGTTTATAGCAAGGCATGTCATCTTCTAGTTGAATTGGAGCACAAGGCATATTAGGCAGTAAAAGCATTAAATTTTGATTTGAAGATAATTGGTGAAAAGAGGCTAATGCAACTAAATGAACTTGAAAATTTTCACCAATATGCTTATGAAAATGCTAAGCTTTACGAGAAAAAACAAAAATGTGGCATGATAGAAGAATTATGAGGAGGGAGTTCACACTGGGATAGAAAGTACTTCTCTACAACTCAAGATTAAAACTTTTTCCAGAAAAACTAAGATTAAGGTGACTAGGACCTTTTACTATGGTTCAAGTTTGGCCATATAGAACTATAGAGATTCAAGATGGTGATTGAAAATCCAAAGTGAATAGCCAAAGATTAAAAAAATACAATGACAATGCATTCAACACCATGAAAACTGTCATTGCACTTGAGGAGCCAGTTGGTAAGTTCTAAAAAAAAGAAAAAGAAATAAAAAAAAGAAAAGAGAAATAAAGCAATAGGTTAGGACTTTATCTTGCTAACGATGTTAAAGAAGGGCGACTCCTTGGGAGGCAACTCAAGACTTCTTTCTCTACTTATTCATTTTTTCCTAACTCACTTAAGCACACATTGCACAGCATTTTCACTTATAATTTTAGCTTTTATCATTCTCATCATGAAGGACTCCCTTGCAAAGCTTAGAATCAGATTCCCTATTCTTCCCAAAGATGTGCTTAAGAAAATCTACAACTATCGACTTGAAAGAATGAAAGCATTTAAGTGTTTGGATTTTCCTGAAGATATATGTTGGATTATTGAAGTTAAGGTACGTTTAGTAGGTGACTTTAATAAATCATTTGTTAAACATATGCCAAGAATAGGGAGAAGTTCTTACTTTAAAAAGAGAAGAGCTAAAAGAATAAGAGTTTGCCATAAGTGTGCGAGGTGGAATTATAACAAGTTCTATATGAATACAGGAATAATTTTAGTAAATCAAGAAGACAAAATCTAATTCATAAAGGATGAATTGAGTAAAGAGTCATTGGATGATATCATTCAGACTCTTGAGACCTATCCTAGTGGAGATGTTCATGTTATTCTTCTTAATTTAATGAAATTATTTAACATAGAAAAGAAATGCTACAATCTTGGGAATCTAATGATAAAAGACCATGTTTGCTAATTTATAAGAAAATTATATGAGAAGCAAATCCTCGGCTCATAGAAGCTGTTTAAGCCGTTACTGGATGAAAAACTAGAGGAAGATGTGAGCCACAATCATAACTATTGTACATATTAATGCTTGTCTACTATACTTTTCCTTTATTTTTTATCTTTACAACTACTTTTTGACTTTCTTTACATTTCTTTTCTTTTTATTTTACCTTTTCAGCCACTTTTGACTTTCGTTACATTCTACCTTGTTTATTTTCTGCACACTATTATTGCACTTGACAGTTTTTCATAACATTTTTTCAAACTTCTTTTGACATTGTCTGATTTACATGATATCTTTGTTTCTATTTTTGTTTTATAAAGATGTATTCCAATAACCACACCATGCAAAATGTCTGAGAGTGAGAGTAAAGAAAAAGAAGAGGGTAAAAACCTATCAAAATGTAGATTTAAATCTATTTATATTTTTTATGAATCTTATACTGGAAAGAATGAAGAATTTCTGATAACAATGAATAATCTTAGTCATGCATTAGCTGCTAGAAAGATTAACTTCGTGTATAGAGGAGGATTTCATAGCTTAAAGGGAAGTGCAACAATTTCTACCAATATTAGATGAAGCAAAATATTGAGTATCCTTATAAATGGTTTGGATGATAAGAAATACACCATCAGTAAAACATTAAAGGTTTTAAGCTTGCCTAAATGTATGGGATGCATGCTTTACAATGTTGAAGCCTTTATTACTTTACTTGGTGGTTTGGAAGCATTGGATGAAATTTTCAACATTGCATATTAGGTTAACTTAAACTTTAATCAAAAGCCAGTAGGTTTATTAAATGTTAATGACTTTTATGATATTTTGCTATCTTTTTTATATCATACTGTGAAGCAGGGATTCATAACCCAAGCAACTCGTTGTGCTATAATGTCTACTTCAACTGCTGATCAGTTAATTGACTAACTATAAGACTATGTACCTAAATTAGATCCATTAGTGAAAAAAATAGATTGGCAATCTCTAAATAGCTGTACAAAGCATGAGCCAGACACTACTCTCCGATTGTAACTTTCTTTACTCTTATGGTTTTACTCCTAAAATTTTTTTTACATGTGAGTTGCCTATGCATTTCCTTTTTAATAAACATTTTTGCTAATCTACTGAAAACATTGGAGACAATGTCTACATTAGGTTGGGGGAGAAAAATAAAAAAAAAACTTTTGTTAGAATATTTTGCTAGTAAAATTATGAGATTTATTATATATGAAAAGGATGGTCGAGTAAAGAGTTATTTTTTACTCTTGATACGCATACTTAAAAAAAATTGTGTTTTGATTTATATTTTTGCAAAAAAAAAAAGTTAGTTTTCTTGCTTATTAGGTACTTTTCAATAATTTTGAAGATTTCATAGCATGATTAAATAGTTTTCTTGCTTTTTAGAATTGATAGGTTTAACAATGGATTTTAAGTTGGATGGACTAAGTTGGAAACCCTTAACCGTGAACTTTTAAGCCTACTTGTTTAATCAGTACTATATTTCTTATATGTGATATTCACATATTAAGTTGTAATTCTAGAACTTGCATAAAATTTAGTTGAGATTATAATTCACATGTATACTCAAATATGATAAAGGAATTTTTTTATGTTAGCTAGAATTAAATAGCCAACCTTGTAGTTTTTACCATTGATAAGCCCTTTTGAGCCTCATTAACCATTTTTTTATTTTTAGCTCATTAACATGTCATTTAATGAATTATTAATTGTCTTTACTTAACCCTAGGGATTAGTAGAGAATTTGAATCTTTGTAAAATGGGTTCTTGACAAAGTATGGGGGTATATGTATCATTAACTTCAAAGTTGTAAGGGTTTTCTTTCAAAAAAAAGAAAGAAAAATTCAAAAAAAGTCATAAAAAAATAAGAAGAAGAAAAGAGAGAAATTGATGTGTACTTGATTTAAATCTTGGGCTGTTATGCTGAGATAAAATTATTTAGAGATTAACCATGTTTTAATTGCTTTATTAATTTCTTTCTTTACTTCAGCCTTTCATATCCCTATTTTATCTTTTCTTTACCATAGTCTCATTACAACTTTTAATAAAACCTTTTGATTTGAAGTGTGCATGTGAATCAGGTAGTGGAGATGGAGAATTTATGCAAGCCTATGGTAGTGCAATCTTTAATAGGTTGAATTTAAGTGAAACACTTACCCGTAAACACTTGAGAAAAGATGAGTTGCAGCAATTTTATCATCTTGGCTCATTCCTGCTCAAATGAAGTTGAAATTCCTTTTTAGTTTTAGATGTCAAGATTTGTTGATTCATTAATGCTATGATATCTTTGTACTTTAATAGTTATCTTTCTTATGAATTTGCACTCTTGATCTTATAGGAAGATTAGTATTAGTATTAGTTATTAGTTTTGCGTTTATCCGAAGACGTTTAAAAGCTAAGTGTGGAAGAATTTGATACATAAAATATTTACATATTTAGTTTCCCTTATATAATACAATTTTGGATGTTATCTAAGCTTAATTTAATAAGTTTTATCATATTTTGTGAATGAGTTGTGATTTTGAGAAAAAATTAGATTTTTTTGGATAATGCTAGATTTCAACCTTGTTTCATGTTTTAAGCCATATCTACAGCTATAAATATCAGATTGGGTTATTCTTTAAATGAATCAAAAGTTAAGAAAAAATCCTACAACTTTCATGTTTTAAGAAAATTCCAATTCAGCCTTTAAGGACCTCAAATGTTGCTTAGAAGTTGAAATAGTGGTTCTAGTTGAATCTAACCTTTGCTCACTATTTTGATCATAACTAAAGCTACATATGTCAAATGTGGGAGTTCCTTAATGCATTTTAAAGCTACACATTCATCTCTACAACTCTCATGTTAACTGAAAAATGTGAATCAACCATTTTGATTGTCAAAAGTTAGCTACAATTCAGAAGACTGATTATTATGAGAGTTAAGGTTGATAGCTAATGGTCAAGATTGAATATTAGGTAAGTGAAATCCTTGCATACACTCATCTATAAATAGCAAGGAGTAGAAATTATTTGAGGATCTTAGAGAGTAGTTTAGTTCATGCATTTTAGTTCTTCTTGTATGCCTCCTACATGGAAGGCTAGGTAGTCCTCCTATATGGATGGTTTTACCTCCTACATGGATAGATAGTATTTCTATTTCATACATTTGTAATTATACCTTTATATTTTTATCATGAATATGATGATGTTTTTATTTTATTTTGAGTTTGTTTTTAATTTCATTATGTTCTAAATCTTCATCTTCCTAGGGTGATGACGTAGCTTGATAATGATGGATTGAATTTTAATCTATTGAAGCTAATTTCAATTTTATTTTCCTAGATTGAGTTTTAATTATTATTCTTAATACTTTCAATTGATTAACCACCTTTTGAATGAACTCAATATGCATTTTGAGACCGGAAGGAGATATATGTGTATGGACCTAATAATTAAAACCATAAGCTATATATGAAATAGGAATATATTCATATGGTTTGTGTAGTCTTAATGAGTTTCATAAATCTTAATACATGATTAGTTATTTTAATTCACATAGGAATATAGTAAATTAGCAATTAATGATACAATTACTTGATCTTGGAAGAGGTTAGAAATTAATTTAGGGAAACTCAATTATCAATTATGAAGGTTAAAATTGGATGAGAGTAGATAGATAATTCAATATGAAATTGTTAAGTGAAGTTTGATCCCTAGGGCTTTCATTCATATTTACCTTTACTCCATTTGCATTCATATTCATTTTAATTACTTTGCACAAATTTTTATTTAATTACTTCAATTCTTGATTAATCGATTCACCAAATAATGTTAAGGTTATTAATTTTAGTACTTAGTTAAACAATCCTCGTGGGAACGATACTTAACTTATCACTTTATTATTTGTTTATAATGGTGTACACTTGCGCTAATTGATAAACCATTTCACATGTAACAATAACTATTGAAAATTCTAAACTTTCAATTAGTCTTATGGGTAAAACTACAGTTGTACCCTATTATAATCCTTAAATAGCATAACTTAGGAATATTTATCATGCGCCTGGAATGAAGAAGAATCTATTAGTAATGGCTCAATTAGTATATAAAGGAAAAGATATGAAAGTGTCCAAAGATATGAAAATGACAAGGATATAGATTATGGCTTTGAGCTTGCATATTTAGTGTCTATGGAAGTAGTATTTATAGAAAAAACTTAAAAGAATGAAACACATGATCTTTGGTGTGCATGCTTAGAACATGTCATTTATCATAAGCTCAAAGTGATGATGACAAAATCTATGTTAAAAAGACTTCCTTAACTAAAATTTCAAAGTGACATAGTTTGTGTTGAATGTCAATATGGTACAGTACATCAATTACTATATGTGGAGTCAAACTATAAAGCAAAAGATCTATAGGAATTGGTACATTCAGATGTTTTTAGGCTAACAAATAACCTTCAATAGGTGGCATGAGGTATATAATTATTGTCATTGATTATTTTTCATGATATGTCTAGGTACATCTCATGAGAGAAAAATTAAAAGTCTTGAATAAGTTCAAAGAATCAGTCAAAATTGAAACTAAAAGAATGATAAAGCATCTTCATATAGATAATGGTAAAGAATATACTTAAAAAGAATTCTCAAACTATCTTAACAAATCCAAGATAAAGTGACAATTCACATGTCCAAACACTTCGTAACAAAATAGACTTGTTGAAAGAAAGAATTATAACCTTGTAGAAATTTCTTACAGCATATTTGATTTGCATGTCGTAATACATCAAAATTAGATTAATGCTAGTTTACTAAAAATAATAAAATATAGGATGTCAAACCAAGTCATACCCTTGTAATCTTTTAAATTATCTTTTTTTAATTAACTTACTAATAATGTTTACATAACTATTTAATTATTTATGCACTAAAAACTCAAGAAATGAATGTAAACAAAATACTAATGCAAAATAGATAGAATGAAATAAGATATAGAATGCAAAATGTAGTATGCAACAGTATGCAATAACAGAATGCATAATCAACACAAAATCAAAGTTAGAGGGTTCTATGAATTGAAATTGAACTAAATATACTAAACAAAGCAAAACACAAAATAAATAGTAAGGAAGAAATCAATGTAATGAAACAACCAATTCAAGGAATTGAAAGCTCTAGTTTGGATTAATCATATATCAATTGATATTCAACTTGTTTAATTAATTTTTCAACCCTTAATTACCTAAAACTTCTAGAATAATTTATGAACCATCTATGATTTGATCAATTAAGATTAGTCAAATTAAGCAACCATTATAATCCTTAAGTTAGATTGAAATTAATTTAATGATAAACTTTAATTGAATAAAATTAGAAACCTCCAAATTAAGCCCTCAACTCTTTACCCTTATATGTAAAACCATGATTAACTAACCATAATTCAACATCAAAATAGCAAAATATCAAAAATTATAAAGATGAACATTAATTATACTAAATCAATATTCAACATATGCAATTTCAAGAAATTGGCACAAAAAATTAGGGAAAGAGAAAAATTAATTAGAAAAAGTTAATATTACATATTATGATCTCATAATCTAGTAGAGAAAAGCCTTAAAATCCTTGAATTAACTCTAAATTTAGCCTTTCATGGCTAAAGAATACAAGAGATAGTGGAAAAGAGAAAGCTATGTTGTTGAATTTTGAATAAAGTGTTGTGTCTTATCAGTTCTCTACCTCTTGTCTAACTTAATAGACCTAAAACTTTATTGGACTTGAATTCTATGCCTTCTAGGATTACAAAGATGAGGCTTTCTTAATTTTTAGAAGCTTAGAATTTATTTTTATAAAGTAAATAACTCTAAGAGTTACAATAGTGAAATCTCATAGGTCTAACTTCCACCTAGCATAAGAATACTAAAATAATGTAATTTGGATAAAAACATAGATGAAAATTGTAAAGCTAGATCTTATAAAGATTTGGACACTGGTTTCATATTAATATGACCTCTATAACTCTAGATATGACCCAAATATCAAAGCTAGCTTAGCTAGGGTTAAAACAAGACTTCAGCCTCTTAGCTAAATAAGATTTCAAGGAGTTTGTATTGGGTTTTGATTAAAACATTAAAGTTGTAGAACTTTCTTTAAACTTTCCAACAGTATAAAGATTACTCTAATTTGACATCTGTAACTTAAGATATTGTTAAAAAAATAGAAATAGTATAAAAATCCAACATTAATTGAATAAATTTATAATATTGTAAAATTAATCCTAAATTATAAAATAAGGCTAATTATGTAAAATTAAGCATGTATTACATACCAAGAGATATGAAATAGAAGGAAATAATATAGTAAATATTTTTTACATTAATGTTATATGGTAAAAATATACCTAGACAATATTAAGCAGAATGCATAAAAATTATAGCTTATATTATCAATAGGTTGTTGTTCATTTCACCATTCTAAAAGTTATGGAATATGATACTTGATGTAAGTCATTTCAAAGTATTTGGTTGTGTGTGCTATGTATTTTTTCCTGATAATTTAAAGAGCAAATTTGATTTAAAAAAAGGCATTAAGGTTTATCTTTGTCGAATATGATGAAAAAAAGAAAGTGATATAGATATTGTGACCTAACAACAGGTAAATGTCATGTTGAGGCATCATCTTGGTGATCACTATGATGTGTGACATTACCTAATTAAAAAAAATTAAAGATATGTTACAAAAAAATGGTAGAGCAAGATCAAAACAAAAAATGTCTTGAAAGCCAACATCATCACATGAGCTAACAGTTGAAAAAGAATAAAACCCATAGGAGACTAGTGTATACCAATAACCAATTAAAGATATTCATGATCAAGCTAAAGGAAATTTAGATTCATAACTCAAAAGATCAACAAGATGAAGAAAGCCTAACCCTAAGTATGCTAATGTGGCATTAATTGAAGAAGAAAGTATCATTGAACCATTAACCTTTGAAAAAAATATTGAAAATGTTCAATAGAGATAAGCAAATAAGTAAGAAGATTGAAGCTATTAGGAAGAATGAAACTTAGGGTTTGATACTAATGCCAAAAGTTGTGTAACCTATCTTATGCAAATGGATATACAAAGTCAAGAATTGTTTTGATAGGAAAATGGAGAGATACAAGACTAACTAGTTGCTTATGAATTTTCGCAACAATACGAATTGGATTACATTGAACCCTTCACTCCAATAGCAAAAATCACAATAGTACGTGTTCTATTAGTACTTGCAACTAGTAAATCATGGAACTTGTGATAGCTAGATGTCAAGGATGCTTTCCTCCATGGTGAATTAGGTTAAGAAATCTATATAGAGCAACCACAAGGATTCTAAAGTAAGGCTTATCTAGAATGTGTGCAAGCTACAAAAGGCACTCTATAGGCTAAAATAAGCACTAAGGGCATGGTATGGGAAGATTGTCAAATTCTAGGTTCAAAGTACCTTTTCTCTTATATTAGCAAATTCTAACTTTTTCATGAAAGAACATGATGGAAAGTTGACAATCATGCTTATGTATGTGGATGATTTGATCATCACAAGAGATGATAATTAAGAGATTTGTCAAATCAAACAAAATATTGCAGTTCATTTTCAAATAAAATAATTTGGAAAACTTATACACTTTCTAGGACTTGAGATTGATAAAAATAAAAATATTTTTTTTATTAACAAAATTATGCTAAAAATTTATAAGAGAAAATTAGCTTACTAGATTGTAAGCCTATTTCAACTCCATTGAAATCTAATGTCAAGAGATATGCAATAAAAAGAAAAGATCTAGACAATCTAACTATATATCATCAACTAGTTGGTAGCCTAATCCACTTAACATTGACACATCTGGATATTGTCCATGTCAAGGGATAGTAAGTTAGTTTATGCAAAATTCATTGACACATTTGGATATTGTCCATGTTAAGGGATAGTAAGTTAGTTTATGCAAAATTAAAAAAAAAATCCCATTTGAAAGTTATTCGACATATTCAAAGATATGTGAAAGGAATAATAGGCTTTAGTCCTTTATACAAAGGAGACATGTTCAAATTAATTGACTATTGTGATGTTGATTATGCCAGTGATCATGACACAAGAAGACCTATTATTGTTTATTTATTCAACCTTAGATCTAGAACAATCTCATGGTGCAATAAAAGGTAACCAATTGTGTTATTATTAACCACTGAAGTAAAATATTAAGTAATAGCAATGACAACTTAGGAAAGTGCACGGTTAATGTAGTTCTTGTAAGATCTTTATCAACTAACTGATTATGCAATTCAATTAAATTATGACAATTAATCAATAATTTAACTAGTTGAGAACCTTACCTTCCTTATAAGAACAAAGTATGTAAAAGTGCATTACCATTTTGTCCAAAAAGAAGTACTTCAAGGAGAAATAGATATGCACAAAGTGGGTATAGAGAATCAAGTTATTGACATATTTACCAAATGACACAATGTATGAAATTTTGAAGAATTTCAAAAGCTACTTGACATGGTATCTTGGGTGAGAGTTAGTAATGAAGGGGAGTATTAAAATATCATCGCTTCCTTTGTTTATCATGTGAAATATATATTATCTATTACAAGGGATTGGAGATGCCCACTTGCCAAGTTAACTTCGCTATTAAGTATTGCTTTGCCTCCGAGACACAAGTGGGAGCAATACAATAATATAAAATCTAGACTAGTTGAAGCTTTGCATTTAATGCAAAGTGAAGTTAACACCTTATAAATAGAGCATTCCATTCTTCCATTTAGTGTAATGTGAGAAGCCAAGTGATACAACGTGAAGAAGAAGGAGGCTTCCATGTTTTGAATTTTATTATTGTTTAATGCTTCCTCATTGTAATGAGGTTATTTTGAGTATGTATTATATTAAGTATTTGTATGATTTAAAATATGCTCAGTATTTATCACTTGAATAAATTTTATTCATAAAAAATTATCACAAAAAGTACAACTATACTATTTGAGTATTTTTAAGTGAATGTAATTCCTTTGTCCCAGTGAATATTATTAAATATTTTCTTTTGCATTTAATTGAAAATTTATAAATTTATCATTCTCTTTTACTTAATAATCCAACATTTAATTAACATGATTGTTCAAATATATTACATGATGTGTCTATTTAAAATTTTCTTCAAAATATAATCCCGATTTTTTTCTTAATTAGAAGATGGACACCCGTGGCCAGCTATTTTCAAATGAGTACCTTGCACATTCATAATTACATGTATAAAAGTGAAATAAAATTTTTGTTTAATGAATGGTGGCCCATCGACGAATGTTCCCAACAGGGGAAGCTCTCGGAAGCAAATGGTTTCCTTCACCTTATAACCTATGCAATGGGTGCCTCAGGCATATTGCTCGAAACGGGTGTCCAATTCGAAAGTTTGACACTTGACACCAATTACTTTATATATATATATATATATATATCCAACGAAATTAATTCAAATAGGAAGAGTTTCACCGAGGGAGTAAGGGAGGTACTTGAGAAAACCAGATGTAATCTGGCCATGCGACGGTGATGGGAGTAAATCGTACAAAGGGCATTCCATTTTTTTGAGAACTAGCACCTTCCAAGATTTTAGGTTATCCAATTTCACCTTACAGCTCAGGGTTTGTTGTAACAATGTGTTAATTAATTCCCAAGCATCTAACCTCTCTGTCATGTTCATAAGGAATATGGATTTATAATAGGGAATGTAGGAGCTGGGGCCTAGAAAGTGGGGTTGGCCCCTCTGGGCTGCAGACCGTCTGCTCGAGCATTTAAATAACAACCAAGTGGACAGCGCTCAGTTGAGGTGGACCAAATGGTCCAAGTCTATAACAGCAATACCAAACTCAAGTTAATTCGTCTTGCATCTATTAAACCGAGAATTGGGACTCGGAAAACGGCTGGATTGAAATAATATTTTATAATGGAGGATTCTAATATTTAGGGTTTATGGGAATTTTTAAGATAACAAAGATTATAAGAAAAATTATTCTTTACCTGCCCATAATTTCTTCTTTTAAATTAAACTCACTTATGTTTTTACCCTTTATTTGAATGTAGTAAAAAAATACAAAAATAAAATAGGTTAAAAAAGAGGTAGAAAGAAAATATATGAAAATTATTTTTCTATTTATTATTTAAATGTATAGAGAATAGATGACAAGAAAATAATAAAGATATTAGTTTTTATTTAATTTGATTAAATAAAAATAATTTATTAAATAAAAAATTACTTTTATCATAAGTTAATAAAGTTATTTAGTAAATTTTACACAAAGGTAATTTTGATATCATATTTTTTTTATCTTTTTTCTGCACCTGTTTAATGGAAAAAAATTTTTGTTGATTCTCAATGTATCCTTTCAACATTTCTCCTTTTCCTTTATTTGACAATTAACTAATTATATTAATTAGTTATTAATTAAATAGCTAGTGATCTTAACTAATTTGATTAAATAAGCATTAACTATTTGTGTAAATATATTTAGTAAAATTAATTGTCTATATCTAATTAAATTCTCTTTTAAAAAATAAGCCAAATATCCTTGAAATGTAAATAACAAATAATATTAAAATAATATTCCTCCATATTTTCTTATTCATATATTACAAGTAAGCTACATACAACATTATTTTATAATTCAATAACTTTGATTATTTATTTAAAAAATGAAAATTGTAGTTATTTATATATTTATTTGCATATAAAGATAAATCTTCTAATTAAATATGATATAGGACATGAAAATTATTATGGTGTGTAGACTAAAAGTTTATTTTGATCTCTATAAATTTGAATTTTTATTAATTTTATTTTTAATTAAAATCTTATATTAATTTAGTTCTTATAAAATTAAAAATTTTCAGAATTTAATCCTTCCGAATGATTGAGTTTTATCTCTTCTTTTTGAGTTTCAATTGTTATTATATTAAAATTTTTTATTTTAAATAATTAATTTGCAGTTAGCGGAAGGTGATAAAGAAGAGCCACACAGCTAATAGTACTACTCTTGCTCTCTATTCTAACTCCTCACCTGCAGTCTTTTACAAGAAAATTAAATTTCTTTATAACCATTAGAAGGTGTGAAAACTCTCGATTTTGGATTATGCGTTAACGGGCGGGAGACTTGTATGACGGCAAAAGCATTAATGGAACGATTCAATTCAAAGTAGAGCTGCTGAAGGTCAACTCGGAGAACTAGTGTTTCCGACACATACGTATAATTTAATTCAGATCTGAGAACAAGTCAAACCGCTCCCACATGATACATGAGAAGCACCCTGCCCCATGAAAAGACATGCAGGAAAAAAGCCTCATCCTGTACGGATGCCACTTTGAGCTTCAGCAGGACGGTGCAAGCTCATCATCACTTCAATCGAATTAAATTAAACTTAACTTCGCCTCTCTTGACGCACCGCAATGAAGTATGGGAAAGGATGCACGGAGATATCAGTTTCTGCGGGCGAGAAATCTGTCTCTACTCCCACCAGATAGAGACAACTATGCTGGAAAATATGATCAGCTGATTAAGTAAAACAGATATAATCAAATTTCATAAAATGTGAATAGGTACACAATTAGCAATATATCAAAGTAATGGTATGATTTTATACCATATTATTTTATCCATCCATATTAAATTCTGTTGAAATTTATCAAAAATTATGATGTACAAATTATATAATTTTTTATTAATTTTAATTCGACTTGATTAATTACAATTTGTCCTCCATGATATCTTCTCATTCTCAATTTCTTCTTTTGAGTAAAATATAAAAAAATGAGAATGATTTTGCACAAATCTCATTCCATAATATGTTTTACAATCTTTATGATTAAAATGGGATAACCGCAAGTGCATATTGAATGAGATTTGAAATCCTGTCCTAATAGTAAAAATTAGATCAATTCAATTATTGATATGCATGTTGCAATACATCAAAATTAAATTAAAACTAATGTAGTGAAAATTTAATGCTATATAGTGACACAACTAAGTTGTACCCCTAATAACCCTATTAATTTTATCTTTTTTAAATGATTTCCTAACAATATATACACAATTATTACTTATTGATGCAAAGAGAATGAGAGAAATTAATGTAAACAATATGTAATGCAATGAAATAGAATGCTAAAATAGAAACAAAATTTAATACGTTGTATAGACAGAATGCAAAATGAAAATTATGCACAATTTGAAGGATTTGGTTGCATGGAATTAAAATAATAACAATAAGATAAACAAGCACAAAATATAGGCAAAACGATAAGTAAATAGAAAGAATTCAATATATGAAAACAACTTATTCAATGATATGATAGTCCTTAATGTGGATTAATCCTATATCACAAAATATTTGATTATTCCAATTAATTTTTTAACTTTGGATTACCCGGAACCCCTGCAATAATTTGCAAATCTTATGCTAGACTATTGTCTAGAGTTTAATCAATTAAGATTAGTTGAATTAAGCGACTGCTATAACCCTTAAACTAGATTAAAATTGATTTAAGGATAGAATTCAGTTAATTTAGGAAATTAAATTAGATACCACTGAAGCAATCCCTAACCCTCTATGTCAACATGTAAAACCATGATTAACCAACTATAATTTCACATTAAAATAGCAAAAAGAATAGAAATTATGATATTAAGTACCAATTATACTAAATTAGCACTTAACACAAGCAATTTCAATAATTCAACATAAACAATTGGAAAAAGAGGAAAATCAATAAGAGGAAATCAACATTACTGATCAAGATCTCATAATTCTTGAAGAGAATAGCTTCACAATTCTTAAAACCAGGATTCTTTAGTTCCATGGCTTGAAAACAAGAAAACACTAAAAGAGAAAAAGAAAAACTATGGTGCGAGTCTTTGTGTAAAGTCTGAAGTTTAATAAGCCTTTTTCCTATTTATTTGACCTAATTAAGCTAAAACCTTATTGGACTAGAATTTTATAACTCTTATTATTACAATAATAAGACCTTTCTAATTTTTAGAAGCCCAAACCTATTTGTTACAAGCTAATTAAATTCATTAGATAAGCCAGTAAATTCATGCAAGTCTGACTTCCAACTAAATTTTGACCATGAAATAAATGTAATTTGGAAAACTCAAACATCAAACTTGTAAGTGTGTGTCTCATGAGAATTTAGGCATTAGTTTCAAGTTAATCGAATCATTATAATTCTAGATATGGCCCAAATACAGAAATGGGTTCAGTTAGGACTGGGACAAAGACATGACCTCAACTTCTTAGCCATATATAACCTCTAAAATGCCTAAACTGGGCTTGGACCAAAATATAAAAGTTATAGTTCTTTCTTTTATGTTTCTAGAAATATAAAGTTTACCTCAATCTGACATCCTAAGTTCAAGATATGATTAAAAAATAGAAATAATATCAAAATCTAATGTTTACCAAATAAATTCACAATATTGTAAAATTGACCACAATTCATAAAATAAAGCCTAATCAATGAAATTAAGCAAATATAACATTTAAGAGACATAAAATAGGGGAAAATAAAATGGTGAATATTTTTCTCACTAATTATCATCAAAGCTCATAAAACAAAATATTCATAAAGGTTAAATTGTCAAAATATAGTTGAATTGTAACATGATCACTATCTCTAGTATTATAAAATGTTTTACATCATTTATGAATTCACTAATCAAAGTTCATAAATTATTATTGATTATGCTAATTCATACAATAATTCAAACAATCTCTCACTCAACATAAGTAGTAAAACAAAACCTTGGATTAAAACATGACCACAAAAAGGAATGCCAAATGATTAGCATATCATGGATCCAAAATGAAATCATAATCCTTCAATTATGAATCATTATATCTAATAGATATATTAATGTCACACAAGTCTAGACCTATATCTCTATGATTAAAACATAAAGTGGATATGAAATAAAATACACACATACACACACCCCACATCCATATGTGAATAAAGAGTATTATAGTCAATTTGTTATTAACACTAATTAATTAAACTAATAAATACATTTATTGTGAACATAAGAGAGAATGAATAAAATTGACTTAATATTTTAAATTAATATTTATCAATTAAAATTATTTAAATGTTCCTTATTATTTTTTTATTAAATTAATAGCATGATTTTTTTTATCAAAATGAAAAAGTGGAGATTGCTAACCTCCATATATAAATATGGAGGTTAGCAATCTCTCTTCCTCATTCTCTCTCTCTCTCTCTCTCTCTCTCTATATATATATATATATATATATATATATATATATAAATAGTACATATTATCAAATATATATCACAATTTTATAGTCTAAGTGTTTGCCTAAAATGACAAATGAGATTCAATTAATAATATCAACACTTTAATGAAATAGGTCCTAAATGTCAAATGCATTACAACATATGCACTCAACAACCTTGGCAACATCAACACATACAACATATCATATATGCACACAACATGCATTATGTATACTCTAATGAATCCAAGATATGATAAGGTTTAACCATATGTATCCACTTATTTATCAATGGTTTACATACATACTCCATAGCTATACTTCATTTGTAAGCATACAAGTAATACAATTAACTCATAAAAATCCCATTAACACAACAAATTATCTTATTTGAGCTAATCACACTTGAAGTGGTAAAATATTTTGTAAAGAAAAATATCTTCTTTTCAAGCACTCAAACATTATACAATTGAAATAATTAAAGTAATTTAAGAAAACACATAAAGAATTTAATGTGGAAAACTTCCAAACTATAAGGGAAAAATTATGGATGATAAGAGATTTATTATAACTCAAAATTATAAGATATGTAAGTAAAGGCTCTTTTATTATAACTCAAAATTATAAGATATGTAAGTAAAGGCTCTTTGTCATGATCTTAACCTGATTGTAACTGGTGTGGAACCCCTTTATTGGTTTCCACTAGCCAATTTGTAAATAATTAACTCGATCTTATTTGGTTAAGTGTGATACATTTATAAAAGAGAATAGTATTTCAAGAGAAAACATTTATCAAGGTTTCCACAGAAGAGAAATAAGTTAAGAAGGCTTATAGTCCTCCCAAAATGAGGATAAGCAAGCCTAACTAACTTAAAAAGAATCTATACTAGTTTTTCTTTTTCTTGTTTACCCAAGTCTAAGATAAAATAAGAGGCCCAAAATATTTTATGTACATGAATTTATGCTACCAAAATACCATATATAAGCTTCCATGAACTTTAACTCTAAGGGGGTGAAGGTGGAGGCAGAGGCTCAACCTGGGAATCTGTAAAATAAAATACAGAGGAGTGAGTCCGAAACTCAATGAATGAATAATCTAAAAGAATAATAATAATTTACAATAACTTACCCATCGAACTATCCTCCTTTAACTAATTATATCATATTTAAACATATTAGAAACCAAGAGCCAATGTCAATGAAATTAACATATGATCATTTCATTTTTCAATATCTCATATAGGAATACTCAAGGATAACTATATTAAAGTCACATCTCATTTGGAATAATAAGCAATAAAAAAATATAATCACCCACCTTTTGTCTTCCAAGTCAGCCTTATTACCTCCACAAGCTTGTCATCCTTGTCCCTCCAAGGTTTACCTTATACCTTTCATAAGTATGTCATTGGGAATTTTTCAATTAGTATTCACAACATCACCCCCATCACATTTCTCATCTCATCTTTATGACCACTCATGACATGATTCATAGTGTAATTTTTGGCACTAGAGCTCAAGCTCTATCCAATACTATCACAATTTAATCCAACATATATAAAGATATCTATCAGTATCATCATGCCCTTTTGTATGGCTACAAGCATTCACACATACCATAGTAATCAATCTCAAATATTTCTCAACATATTTCATCCTAAGAGTTGTACAATAAGTCCAGTATAACATATATTATATCATACCACTTCTACTTTCTCATTTTATAATTACTCCAATAATGTTCACATGCTATATTTATCATAAACCACTCTATCTCTAGTGCTGAGAGACTAAATATCCATGTTAGACCATTATAAAGCATGAAAACATAAAATAGATTAAATATAGGTTACTATATGGTAACCACAATTCTAACCTATGAGTGATATTTTAGGAATATCTCAAAAACTATAATTATATTATTTATGAAACTCTTTTCGTAAGAAAGTATATTCAATTAGCTTTCCATAAACTACTTATTTGCCTAATTTGACTAAATTTTGAAAAAGTTATGCCTTTTTGAATTTAAATAAAAGGTTCTTTTTTTTATTTTAGAGTTCATGACCTTTGCTTACTATTTTAATGATATCTTAAAATATGTATAAGATTTTGATTTAAAACTAATCAATTTGAAGGTAGACTCAATTACTTTTAAAATGATAGGTAGTTCATTTAAAATGGACATAAAATAAATGAGTTATGCCCTTTCAAAGTCAACATAAAATTCTACAATCAATGAATCAATTCATCCGCCTAATTTTTACATCTGAACCCCTAGAATTGATTCATTACTTAATTATAAGGCCTAGTTTCGCCTCTGTACCCTTGGAATTGATTCATCAAATCCTAGACCCTTAGAATTAATTGGTTTCTTGATTTTGAAGTCTAGTTTCACCTTTAGACCCCTAGAATTAATTCATACATGAAAATCTCAATTTTTTACGAATTTTTTACTATGCAACTGACCCAAAATACCTTATAATCATATATAATGCACATCAAATCCAAATATAATTATTAATACACTCATCTAACATCTCATATCACCTCTCTTCCTCATTTATTTCTTCAACCAAATCAAAATAACTCAGATTCAAACAAAATCACATAAACACCCATATTTCATCAATATCACCATAAAACCTCAAAATTCATTAATTTAGCTAGATTATCCACTCACCTTATATGGAAGAAGATGCTAAAAGACTAATTTGAAGATCTTTCAACCCTAACCACATCAAAAATCATAATTTTTAGAGTTAGGGTTTAAAATGCTCAACAAAATCAAATAAACTTCAAAATTTCACCAACCAAGAAGAAATATGAGGGATTTTCTATGAAAACATTGTTCTTACCTTGATTAAATGAAGAAATCAAGAAGATTTGAAGTTTTTTTTACTTGATTGATGAAGTAATGAGAGGATTGTGTAGAGAAAGTGAAATAAATGGAGAAATGAGAGGAAGATGAGGGTTTTAAGGTTAAATTAAGGAAAAATATGGCCCCAATGGCGTTTTTAAAAAAATGCTCTTAAACTTCTTCTGTTCTCATATACTCATTTATATTAGTGTATAACTTTATACTTCAGGATTCTAATAAACTTTTCCTATTAAAATTTCACCTAAATCATATTCTTATATTCTTACTTTTATTAATTCCATTTTATTCCATATTTAACACATAAAATTCTTAATTCACCTAAATTTACCAGATGCTTTAACTATTCTTTCTCGTATTATAATTTTTAATTTATTCATAATTAAAAGAATGTAACACTCTCAACTATAATCTCACTACTTCTTAACTACTATTCATATATCTTTCCTAAAATTTATGAGAGTTTTTAAATTACCCTTATAAGCATTCACAATAAATCTTTTTCATATTTCAAACTTTTGCCTATTACAAATATATAACCTAAAATACTTATTTGATAAGAAATTCAAATTCTACTCTAACACAAAAAACTTAACTTGAATAAGAAGATAACTCATAATAAAAGATAATCACTATTTAATTACAATTACAATTTAGGTCATATTCAATAATCCCCACTTAAAACAAATTCCACCATTTTCATCAATTTTTATACTCTACTTATTGCCAAATAAGACCAATCTTGAGGCACTAACCATGGAAATCCTCCTTCATTACAATTTCTTCAAACTACAATAACAATTTTCTATCAAATCATTCAACTTCAATCAAGTGTTGTGAATTTCACTAAAGTCTACCCACAATATCCTTATTGTAAGTATTTCATACTATTTGCAAGAAAACCAAAGCTTATGAATAATTTCGTGAATCAATATAGTATCTTTAAATCTTTATCACTGTTATCAACTCTTACTTTTTTATTCTTGCTAAAACATTTATTAGGATTGGGAGCCATACAAGCGCAGTGGAATAAACTGATCCCAGCCAATGGATCTATGCAAAATGTTAAGTCAAAACAAGGATTCATTCAATACCTTAATGATGACTCTAAAACTCGGTCGTTGATCACCTTTTTAACTTTTTTTTTGGCTGAATACTCCGAGGTATCTACATGAACTCGCGAATCACTGATGAATGTCCATACGAACACCGGTTGGAATTGTTCTCATTTGCCTCGTAGTGCTAGCTACGCCTCTTCAAGGGTTTTAGTCAAGGAGAGGTGTTAGGATTTTTCTTTGCATGGGATGTGTGAATAAGAATAATCTCTATTATTAGCTAACAAGTCTATTTAAATAAGTACATAGAAAATCCTAACTATTTGGACTTTGTTCCATGTATAATTATGGCCTTATTATTGAGCATTATAATTAAAACATGGAATTCCTAAATATTAAGCCCAAACAATTTGGTCCATTAATTCTAAATCCACTAGGCTCTAAGTGTGCGACCCTACAGGCTTTCATCACGTTGGCAATGATCATTAATTATATTAATGATCATAAATAATAAGCGATGTCTAGCAACACATTATTGTTACCCAAGTAATAAGAAAGTCAGTGATTTGACTAAACCTTTTCACGTGATTGTCATCTATGTCCTTTTGTCCTAAACATCTAGATTGAACACGAGACATGGACCATATCATTCCCGTATAGCCCAATCTTGAGGTTTCTTGATCCCTAAATAAGCTAACTGAAGCAAATATAATTAGCATCTCATGTCAATTCATTTGAGCATGGCCATGTATTTCCTCAGCTTTACTTAATCAAGGGATTCATAGATGTTGCTCCTGTTATATAGGACGGACAAATTCCATCTTGATCATACAAATCCCTCCACATGATATGTGACATATCTAATAACTACCTTTGCATTCACTCAACCATGAGTGACATAAAATAGTATCAAAATATGAAACTGCACATGTAGGGAACCTTGGTGATCTCAGGTCAAAGGATCATATTAATAATGATCGCTAAGAATCACTCATGACACTCATATAACGATCCATGCAGTGTTCTTAGGATGGGTCAGTCCAATATATAAGTTCTCTAATTTGTACTCATGTGTAAACTTAATATCTCATGTAAGTCATCACACATGCTGGTCTTAACATATTAAAGCAATCTAATCCATAATGATATATGACTAGGAACATTTAAGAATACAATTATTCTAAGGTTATTATCATAATTAAATATATTATATTGTCAATATATATAAATATAATAATTGAAATTATTATTAAAATAATATGATTCAAAATTACAATCACCAATATGATTGGTTTTAGGGCATATACACTAACAACATTTACATTACATCCTTTTCAAATCATACAAGATTGAATTAGTTATCTCAATGACATGCTTCATCACTCATCTTCAACTCGTAACACATAATCAAACTAACTATCTCCACATCATTATCACTATCAACTCACACATAGAATTAAACTCATCATCCTTAACAACATCACCATTCATTTTCCTCACTTATCATATGATATCAAACCAAGGTCTTTTTATCTCAAACTATAACTCTCACAATACCAAACTAACTCTAGTACTAATTGTTAGGAAAACATCTTCTCTTTAAATACTTGAGCATTAAACTATTAAAATAATTAAAGTAATTCAAGAAAACACAAAAATAATTTAATATGAAAATATCAAACTCTAAGAAAAAAATCATAGATGAGAAGATATCTACTATAAATAACATTATATAATAATGTATATGAAGATTCTTAACCTTTCCTAACTTTCTAATTACTATCCTTACATCAATAAGAGTTTCCACATAATCCCCATAGGCACTGACAACAAATCTATTTCATACCTCACTCTTGCCTAATGCAATATGCATAGCCTAAAGTACCTACTTGGTAAGCAACCCTAGTCCTACTTTAACATAAAATAAAAACTAACTTGAATAAAAAGCTAATTCATAAGGAAATTATTTGGAATTCGAATTATCACATGCAGCGAAAATTCAAAATTTAATTCGAATTCTACCTAGGATCCATGCAAAAAGCATAAATCAATTATTAGAGTTTTACCTATTGGGCACTCATGTTCTTACTTATCAAAACTTAAGAGCGGATGAATTAAATGCTGACTGGAAGGTACAACATCTCTATGGTATCCACACATAGTGAATAACGACCTCTCACCCTCCACAAATCCGCTAAGATGCATTTCTCTCTCTAGGATTTAGGATTGGATGTTTTCTGAGTGATTTAGGGTTTTGGGAGCTTATGTGTGTGTATAAAAGTGTTGCCCTCAAGTCCCTTTTTATAGAATTCAGGCAAGCCACAATCCTAGTCTTACTAGGATAATACCTCCAAAATTCTAATCACACTTAATAACTCATCTTATCCTTATCCTAGAAAGAGTGAGGAGAGATAGGACTTATCTATTAATTATTTAATATTAGATAATATTATCTCATAATATAAATATCTTAATATTTAGATAAGTGCATAAATTATCAAATATCAAAATAATATTATCTCATAATATATTTATCTAATATCTGATAACATAATTATTTAATATTACTTTAATATCAAATAATATCACATAATATTATATATATATATATATATATATATATATATATATATATTATGTGAACAATATATTATTATTCTTAATAATATATATGCACAAAAATAAGTCCAATTAATTGGATATTAATATAATTAAAGTCCAATTAATTATTGTCTTATTCTTACTTCTTTTGTGTAACCCTGTAAGTTCTTACTACGTTAACAATAATTCATTATTGAGTCATAGACAGTGAGCAGTATCTAGCAATATATCACCGCCACTCAAGTAGTAAGAATGTCTATGATTTGACATCCACCTAATACATGATCAATGTTTTGTAGCATAATCGCTTTTGTAATAATATCTAAATTGAATTGGAGGTATAGAGAGTGTTATCCTCTTTAAAGTTCAATTTATAGTTCTTGATACTGTGTAGACTTCAAAACAAATGATCAATATCACATATTGATTCATTTGAGCATGGCTATGCATTTCTAAGTTTCACTTAATCAAGGGGCCCAAGGATATATCTTTTTTATATAAGAGTAATAAAATTCTATTTACATCACTCACTTCCCTCTGCATGATTCGTGACACACCCAATCAACGCCCTACTCGTCATCCCGATTAAAGGTGATATAAGACGACATCAAAGTGAGTAACCCCTCATGTTGGGAACCGTAATGACTTCAGGTCAAAGGACTACATGCAATTATGACAATAAGAGAACTACTAATGACATATGTCTTATCCATGTAGTTTTTTCATAGTGGGTCAATTTAGTATATCTGTTCACTAACAATGTACTCATGTATTGACTTGATATCACATATTCATGATTCATAATCATCAGTCACTATACATGGTAGTCTCGATGTACTATTACTATCTTTTTCGTAAAAATACTTGACTAGGGGCATTTTAGGAATAGTAAAACTATTCTAGGGATAATTATTATATTAAATTATAAATTACACAAAATAATAAAATGAAAATAAAATAATATAATAATTACATTGCTTAAAAAAATATAATACATTATATATTATTTCAACCATCTATATGATTGGATCCTAAGACACACACTAACAGAAATAATCACTAATTAATTATAATTAGAATCTATACCTTGCATTAAATTATTTAAAAATATTTTTGTGTAGATTATACCTCACATTTAATTATAAGACACAATTTTAGAATTTTATATCTTACCATGGTCAAGAACATAAATACATAATATGCAATCATATCGTATTTACATAATATTTTAATATTTTTTCATCATAAGTCGTCAAAAATAATATGATCTCAATCATTAGAAATAATCAATTGTAACTTGAGCAAAAATTGTCACATAAATATATAAATTAAGTTCACAAAAATATTTTTTAAAATATTCAACACATTAAAAATAGGAAAAATATAAACATTACTTATTTTAAATAATAAGTCCATATAGTGTCATGATTCTTATTAATATTTTTTAAAAAAAATGATAATAATAAGGTAGGGACTTCCATAAAACAACTAGTATTATGCTATGGAGAGGACCTAATTATAGTCATTAATTAAATCTAAAGACCAACTTTATTTAACCTTTTGACATATACTAAAAAATCCTAATTTTTTATTTAATTGTAAAAATAATTTCTATTACAAAATTAACATTGTGGAACATGAATACCATTCTCATGTATATCTCCCTTGTTTTACTAAATCCATCTTGCTCATATTTGAGGGTAGATTATTATTGTTGTTGTTGTTGTTGTTGTTGTTGAGTTACATCTTTTAAAACACATCTTCACTTATGTTTTCCCTGTTAACTTGTGAGCCTTTCCTTCTTCTTTTCCCATTTTATTTTTCTTGGAACTTTTTATTTTCCCCTATGAATTCGAGTTTTTTAATTTTTTATTTCTAAACCTACTCACCTAAAATTAAAGAATAAATGGAATAATGAACGAATGAAAATAGTAAAAAGTTATATATAATATCTCAATTATATTATGTTTGACTAGATGGAATGAAATATAATGACTATTTCATAATTATATTTAGTGCATTAATGAATGGAATGAAAACTCCGTTTCATTTTTATGTTTAATATAACAAAATTTTGATGAAATAGAATAGAAAAAAAAGTTGTCAATGACAATAATACTCCTAAATTAAAAATAAAAGAGTTTAAAAGTATTGTATTTTTATATGAAAAATAATAATATTATTTTTATTCGTTTATAATTTTTTATGTTTAAACATATAAGTAGTTTGTGTTAAATTGATTAATTTATATATATATATATATATATATATATATATAATATTAAATTGTTAAAATGAATTTAATTTAAGATTATATTATATTCAATTAAAAAAATCAATCGGTATATTATATTCATTTATACTATAATTGTAACATTATTACAAAAATTATACATTATTAAAAGGAAATGTAAATGACTTAATATTTATTTTATTTTGATTAATATTGTATTTTTTAAAAATAATTAAGCATAATATATTTAACAAGAAGTTTGAAATATTTTTACACTTATAATAAAAGCAACAAAAAATTTTGAAAAATATGCAAGGATTTAACTATATTAGCATGTAAAAAATGATAATTTTGAAAATTTGAAGATTTTATAAGGACAACATTGTCAAAAGTTCAATCTAAGAATAAAGAATGAGTCATTCTATCACTTTTGTTATGGAATGGATATTCTATCATCTAATGGAATGATTAATCCCTAAGAAATGAAGGTTCCCATTTCATAGTGCCTTTCAAATACACTTTTGAGCCAATCCTTTTTCCATTTCCATTTCCTTCTATTTCATTCCATCCAACTAAATTCACTCTTAGAGATAAGTGCTACACTAAATCTTTCTTAATACTTATTACTTAATTTATGAGGTTTACACTCCTTAGGAAAATCTTTTAAATAAAATATCTATAAATACAATGAATATTCATTAAAAATTGATGTATAATTATTACACATTTTCATATGAATAAATAATTAATAATATTATAAAATTATAAGAAATATGAATGAGATCAAATTTCTTATCTATATAAATTTGTAAAAGTTACATCAAAATTATAAGCAATAAAATAAAATTGATTAGGAAACTAAAAATTAAACTACAAAACAAACAAAAAAAACTAAAAAGAAGTCCTTACATTTATATTCGCACTTTTTTAATGAGTGTTAAATCTCACATATTTAATCATAGACTAATAAAGCTTCAATTTTGTAAAATAATAAGGGAACAAAAACATTAAAATGAAGAAAAATATTTTAAGGTTGGAAAGAGAGTATACTTTGTTAGATAGAAAACCATTTTAGAGTTAAAAAACTTTAGGATGAAATTACAAATGACACCATACTTTACTCTTTTTATTTTCAACTTGTGCCGTATTTTAACCTTTTTATTTTCAATTCGTACTCGTGATTTAAGTTTTCACATCAAATACTACCAAAAATAGATGTCTAAAGTTACCTTAATAACATCACTCAAATATTAAACCTTGGTTAAGAACAAAAAGAACTGTTATCTTTAATATGACATCATGTCACAACCCACTTAGTCATGACTAACGTGGTTCCCATTACTAGTGACTAGTAGCTTACCTAATCCTACTTTGGTATCTTCACATGATAATGTCTACTAAGTAACTCATAGCTAAAAACAACATTGAATAAATATTACTGCACTTTCATTAATCAAAATAATATTTACATCAAAACGTAGTTATTAAACATTCAAGTATTTATAAGTTTTCCTAAAAGCTCCATTAGTCATCTATGCTAGCTTCTTATTTCCCAATTATGGCTACATATGACATAATGCTACTTTTGGATTGTTGGTAGTGGTTGTGGAGCTTCACTCTATTCACTTAGAAACATTTTAAAGTAAAATAATAAGACTTGATTTCTCATTAAGTAAATAATTTACTTATTGAATATATATATATATATATATATGTGTGTGTGTGTGTGTGTGTGTGTGTGTGTGTGTGTATTTCCATTTATAAAGTAAAGTAAAACATAATTATCATCAACAAATTTCAACCAATATATAGAAAGCAAACAATAATAGTAAATTAGCCTTGTGCCTTCTAGAAAATCAATCAGAATCCTTTCTTTATTCATATGGATATTTTATTAGTCATAATTTTAACCTTATTTCTCTTGGTAATCCACCAATCATAATTAGTTATCTGGATCTAGCATAATTCAAATCAACCATTCAATTCATTAATTTAATTTCACATTTATTCCAAATCATATTTTATTCATTTACAATTTTATCACAACTCAATTATAATTAACTTATGAAAAAATCAATAAAAGAATTATAACTTATATCCAATTCATGGTTCAGATGATTTTAACCTATACATGTCATTAAAACTCATTTAAATTCCAAACAAATTTGGCATATTCATGTCTTATTAGTCATTAGGCTCTTCTAACTTAAATATTCAAAGTTTAGGTGAAATTAGAATAGGTTACGCAAGTACTGGCCATTTTAATGCTTGTACTCGAGTATCTTACTGAGTATTTAAAGGCAGTAAGTTAGGCACCCTTGGTATTTGAGTATAATAATTGATAATTACATCTTAGTGTCTCCTTACCATGGAGTACTCGAGTACTAGACTCAAGTGCACATTTAGATTTCCTAGAAATTCAACTTGTGATGCAAAGAAAACCCAGCTATACTACACCTAAATTAACATACAACTTGTTAATACTCTAAGGATCATTTTACACCTAGAGATTTAACACTTTTCCAACTTA
Organism: Sindora glabra; assembly: GCA_020226215.1. Classification (NCBI taxonomy): domain Eukaryota; kingdom Viridiplantae; phylum Streptophyta; class Magnoliopsida; order Fabales; family Fabaceae; genus Sindora; species Sindora glabra. Next base: position 255,727 of record CM035236.1, read on the forward strand.
ATACAACTCAAATCATCATATAAATATCAATCTAGTTTAACTATCAAATGTATTCAAGATTATACCACTAAGTTCAATTTATACATTTAAAGATTATAAGAGTAAGTAAATTATCTACTTACCTTTAATTTAGTGACTTGAAAGAGATTTGAACTCAAAAAAAGAGGTAGAGCTAGTTCCTACCATCATAAAGCAAGTTTTAGATCCTTAATTCCTTATCCCTAAGGCCTTAAATTCCATTTTATCTACTTTAAAATTAGGAAATTGATAGGGTTACCTCTAATAGATGATGAAGTTAGGAAATCTCTTTGAATCCCCTTGATGATTTAATGATTTTGGCAAGGTTTTGATGAAAATAAAGCTTAGGATCAATGAAAAAGCATGAAAAAGAAGACTTTTGTGGTTGGTGAAGAAAAAATGGAAGAAAATGGGATAAAGTTGGGGTTTTTAAGTATTTAATTCACCTATTGGCATTTTTGTAGTTTTAGGGAGATTCAAGGGAATTTTACTAATTTTGCTAGGTAAACAAGGATAATTTCAAAAATTGTTTCCTTACTTTAAATATGAATTCATACAACATAATATTTAATTTAACTACACCTATTTTCATATTAAAATTTTATTTTCAACAATTTAATACGTATCCTAAATTTTTTCACAACTTTCCTAATCATAATATATTTACCAAATTACCATTTTAAGAATTAAAATAATATTTTATAAATTTAAAGATGTAACAGTTCTTTCCCTTTAAAGAATTCATCCTTAAATTCTTAAGAATTTACTAAAAAAAAAAGATATTCAAACATTAAGCTTACCAAAGAGATTAGGATACTTCTTTCTTATTTCAACTGTAAACTCCTAAGTAGCTTCTTCTACCCGTATGTCTTTCTCAATAAACTTTTACAGAATGAATGTTTTAGACCTTAGTTTGTGAATTTTACGATATAGAATCCTAATTGGTTATTCTTTAAAAGATAAATTTAGATGAATGATATAGGAAGTATTAAGTAAATACTTACATAGCATTGAAATATGAAACATTAGATGAATAAGATACAAATCATCTAGTAAATTAAGTCAATAAGCAATGGAATTAACATGTTGAGTGATAAAAAATGGACCAATATATCACAGAGCAAGTTTCCTTTTTTTGCCAAATCACATCATTCTGTTCATTAGATAGACTTTCAAAAACATAATATCCCTTACTTGAAATTCCAATTCATTCCTTTTCTTTTATCTGTATATGATTTATGATGGTTTTGGACAATTTTTAATCTATCTCAAATGACTTTCTTTTTTTCAAGTGCATTTGAAACAAGATCAAGGCTAAGAAGTTTGACTTTTCCTAGTTCAAGCCATTGTATTGAAGATCAACAATGCCTACCATACAAGGTTTCATATAAAGCCATCTTGATGGAAGACTAGTGGTTGTTATTATATGTAACTCCAATTAGAAGAAGATACTTCTCCTAACTAACCTTAAATTCAAGGGTGTACACACGTAGTATATCTTTTCAAATCTAAATATTACATTCTGGTTAACCATTTATTTAAGGGCAAAAAGTAGTGCTGAAATGAATCCAGTTTCAAGAGCTTACTAAAAATATTGTTAAATATAGGCTATAAATTGATTATAGCAATTAGATATGATAACAAATGGATTCCATATAAAGGAACTATTCTATCAATATACAACTAGGCATATTAGACTACAAAATAATTAGTTTTGACAGGAAGGAAGTGAGTTTTCTTTGTCAACCTATCAATTATCACTTAAATCAAATCAAATCCTTTCTAAATTTTAAGGAGGCCAATTAGGAAATCCATGGTCACACTTTCCTTCTTCCATTTAGGAATTACAAAAGGTTGGTGCAAACTTAAAAGCTTTTGGTGTTTGATTTTTACTTATTGAATAGTAAGTCCTTTTAACATAAAATCAAATACATCTTGCTTCAATCTTTTCCACCAAAAGTTTTAGTGTAAATCGCAATACATTTTGCATACACTTAGGTGCATTATGTATGAAGAACTATGAGCTTAAGGAAGTAATTTATTTCATTAACATGTAAAAATACAAAGTTGACATTGAAATTAATTTATGTCAAGCTTATCAATTATTAACTTTGCAGTTTGATCTGTCATTGCTTTTTTTTTCAATGATAGATATTGAGGATCTTGCTTTTGTGATTCCTTAATTCTTTCCATTAACATTGAGTGAACTACCACTTGAGCAATGATTACTACTTGATTATCAACTTGAATGTTGGATAAGGTTCCTAATGACTTTTTGCTTAAAGCATTAGCTATAACATTTGATTTGCCTAAAAGATGATGAATGATGCAATCATAATCTTTCACCAACTTTATCTATCTATGTTACCTCAAATTTAAACCTTCCTAATTAAAAATATATTTTAATCTTTTATTATTAGTGTATATTTTGTAGAATTCACCATTCAAATAATAGCACTAAATTTTCAAAGCAAACACAACTACACCCATCTCTAGATCATATGTTGGATAATTTAACTCATGTTTCTTCAACTGGCATGATGCATATGAAATCACCATTCCATTTTGCATTAATACAATATCTAGGCTAATTCTAGAAGTATCATAATACACATAAAACCTATTAGATTCTAAAGGAAGAGTTAACACTAGAGTAGTTATTAAATCGATTTTTCAATTATTAGAAGTTGTTTTCACATTTATCAGACTATTCAAATTTCACTCTTTTCTAGGTAAAGTTATTCTAAAAAAATCCTTAACAAACCATCAATAATACTAAGCCATCTTGAGGAAGCTATGGATTTTAAAAGTAATGGTTATGGATCAACTTAGATACAATCTTGGAAGATCATGTGTCCTAAGAACTACACATTAGAAATTATAATTCACATTTTAAGGATTTTACAAAAAGTTGATGTTCACAAAAGGTTTGCAAGATAATTTCGAAGTGTTAAGCATGTTGTTGTTCATTCTTGAAATAGATAAAAATATCATGAATGAAAACAATTATAAATTTATTAAGAAATGACTTAAAGATCCTATTCATAAGGTCCATGAAAGTCGTCGAAGCATTGATAAAGTTGAAAGACATGACAAGAAACTCATAATGGCCATATTAAGTTTTGAAAGCAATTTTAGGGATGTCTTCTACTTAGATTTTTAATTAATGATAGCTAAAATGCAAAGTAATTTTAGAAAAATATTTAACACCTTGCAATTAGTTAAATAAGTCATCAATTTGAGGTAAAAGGCATTTATTTTTTATGTTGACTTTATTTAGTTATCAATAATCAATACAAAGTTGCAAGGTTCCATCCTTTTTCTTTACAAATAGAATTGGAGCACCACAAGGAAACAAACTAGGATCGATAAAACTTTTATCAATAAGTTCTTTCACTAGTTCTTTAACTTTTTCAAATTAGCCGAAGCCATTTGGTATGGTGGAATAGAGATAGGGTCAATATTAAGAGTAACTTTAATGTTGAATCCAATTTTATAATTTAGAGGTAAACTGGGAAGATCTTTTGGTAATATATTAATTAATTCACAAATAATAAAAACATTGCTAATTTTAGGAGAAGGAAGGCTACAATCTTAGATTATGATAAGATATGCAGAACATTTACTGTGTGTGAGCTTCAAGAGTTTAATATTAGAGCTAATTCAAAAAATCCCAAAATTATTTTCTCCTTGAAAAACTATAAGAAAGGCCCCTTCTATAACCAAAAATACTATTTTGCTAAAATAATCCATTTGAGCTCTATACTTCAATAATTAATCCATACCTCGAATGATGTCATAATCTACCATTTCCAAAAGAATCGAACTTATAAGCATAATTTAATCATGGATATGAATAGGGTAATTTTCTGTAAATTGAGTACTAACCAAAGTCCTATACTAGTGTTAATACAAATAAGAAATCTAACAATTAACTAAGAGTTTTGTTCAATAAAGCAACAAATTCCACAAACACAAAAAAATGTGTGGCTCTTAAATATAATAATACATAAGTAGACAAGTTTTTAACAAAATTATACTTGTAATAAAAACATTGGAAGCTTGTACCTTCTAATAAGTCAAGGTATAAATCATCACTTGATTTCTTAATTAGTTTTTCCCTCTAATATTACCCTTATCACTAGGACCTTAAGACATTTAAGGTCTAAAAGAAACTAACTAATTAATGACTAGATTTTGTGGATGAGCTAGATAATTTACACCAAAACTTGGAGGGCTATTTAGACAATCCTTTCATTTGTAGCCTCATTGACCATATTGGAAGCAAAAAATATTCACTATGTTATGTGAACTAGAATGTTTAAACTAAGAGATTTCCCATGGAAGTTACTTCTCTTTTGAGATATTTCCCTACCAAAATCAATAAGAGCATAAAGAAAAAATAAATAAGATGAAAAATAGTCTTGGCTTCTTCCTTTAGGAAGTGCACTAAAAGCACTTATAGGATGAAAAGCTAAAATTGATTGGGTTTTATTAAATTGAGAAAGGTAAGATGAATGTATTCCTTCATTATCAGCCGTTTGATTGGGCTTTTCAAACTTACTACATTTTTTGCTAGATTACACTCTCTTATCTTTTCTTAATCTTTAAACATATACTCTGCTTCTAATGCTTGATCAATGATGTCTTGAAAAGTGTGTCCTTTGTAATATATGTGACACTGAAGAAATGGTCATAAAGGACATAAACAAACCTTTCAACTTTTGTTTTTTTATTAGGTATCAGATATCTTGCAAAATGAGATAGATGAAGAAACTGAGCCATATACTCATTCATAAACATAAAACCTTGTTTCAAAATTTTCAAATTCATGAATTTTAGCTTCACTAATATAGGGAGGAAAAAACTAATCAGGGAATAATTGTTAAAATGTTGGCCATGTCAAAAGTTGTAAAGAAAGATCTCTATTTTCAATTGTACTATCAAACTAGAAATAAGCTATTTTTTTAATTTAGTAACCAATAAGTTCAATCAATATGGAATCAGAATAGGATAACATTTTTCTTTAACACTCAATTTGAGCAAGAAATTAATAAAGGTCAATATTAGAGTTAGGTTAAGTGAAACAAGGAGGCTTTAGCTTGTTAAAGGCATTGATAATAAAAAGTTTATTAGTAAGACTTTCTTATGGTAGGGAAGGCTCTTTCTCCTAATGAAGAACCTAAGCTACACAAGATAATAGTTATTAGCAGAAAGTGGTACCCTACAGAGGTATATTTTAATTATAGTTACCCTTATGAGTACCATTATGAGTTTATGACCCTTTAAATGATTCACCATCCCTTGGATCACTAGCTTTATGACTTTCAAAATCTACTATAGTCTATATCAAAAAGAAGTTTAACTATTTAATTTTAAAGCCAAATATTCAAATATTTATATATATAGTTATTCTATAAAGAAAAAAACCTCCGCCACTACCATCACATAACTTCAAGGTCCACCGAAATCGTATTGGTGGTGCATATGTATCACTAATTTAGTTTTGACTAATGTCTCATTAAGGTACTATACATTTTTCCTATTCATCCTATTTTAGCTTGTTTTCCTTACCTAATTCCTAGAATCATTATTCTAATACCAACTTTATCATAACCACCTAGCTATGACTGACGTGATTCCAATTACTAATAACACAGCCCACCTAATCCTACTTTGGTATCTTCACATGATAATGTCTATTAAGTAACTCGTAGCTAAAAATAATGTTAATTAAATATTATTGCACTTTCATTAATCAAAATGATATTTTCATTAGAACTTAGTTATCAAACATTTAAATATTTATAGATTTTCCTAAAAACTCCATTAGTAATCTATATTAGCTTCCTTTTTCCTAACTATTATCGCACATAACATAATGCTTAGTAGTGTTATGAAGCTTCACTCTATTCAACTAGAAATATTTTAAAGTAAAATAATAATACTTGAAATTCTAATAAGCAAATGACTTACTTATTGAATATATATATATATATATATATGTATGTATGTATATATGTATGTATATATATATGTATGTATATAATATATGTATGTATATATATTATATACATACATACATACATATATACATATATATACATATATATATATATATATATATATATATGCATATATATTTCCATTCATTAAGCAAAGCAATATATATATATATATATGCATATATATTTCCATTCATTAAGCAAAGCAAAATATAATTATCACTAACAAATTTTAACTAAGGCATACAAAAAGCAAAAAATGATAATAAATCTATCTTGTGCCTCTTGGAATATCAGTCACAATCCTAACTTTATCTATTAAAGTATTTTATTAATCATAATCTTAACCTTATCTCTTTGATATTCCACTAATCTTAATTAGTTATCTGGATTTGGTATAATTCAAATTAACCATTCAATTCAATAACTCAATTTCACATTTATTCCAAATCATATTTTATTCATTTATAATTTTATCACAACTCATTTATAATCAATTCATGACAAAATCAATCAAAGAATCATAACTTATATCTAATTCATGGTCTAGATAATTTCATCGTATTCATATCATTGAAACTCATTTAAATTCCAAACAAACTTAGCATATTCTTGTCTTATTAATTATTAGACTCTTCTAATTTAAATATTTGAATTTTAGGTGAAATAGGAACGAGCTAGTCAGGTATTGGTCTCCAGTACTAGCCATTTTAATGCTAGTACTCAAGTACTTTACTCAAGTATTTAAAGGTAGTAAGTTAGGCACCTTTAGTATTAAAGTATAATACTTGATTATGACATCTCGATGTCTTCTCATTATAATACTTGAGTACTAAACTTGAATGCAAATCTAGATTTTCTAGAAATTCAACTCAATACATAGAAAAACCTAACCATACTGCACCCAAATCAACATGTAGCTTATAAGTATCACTTTACACCTAAATATTTATATCTTTTCTATCTTAATATAACTTAAATTTGTCATATAAATATCAATCTAGCTCAACCATTAAATACATTTAAGATTATACTTGATGTGGTTTTATGAGAGAATCTTGAAAAAGGAAGCTAAAAGGATTAATAATGCACTTTAAGAAGGAAACTTAGAGCTTATGAATGGCACTTTGGGGTTAATTTGGCCATTTAAATTTTTAAGTCTTTAAGGTTTTTATTTATGTTTTTATTATATTTAAAAACATTTGAATCTTTTTATAAATTATTACTTTATAGCCTATTAGTTTACCTTTTTATTGATAAATGCACAATTGTACTTAAATTTTATGTGTTTCATCACTGATTTACTTAGTATTTTGTGCAAAATTTGATTGAAAAGGATACCTAGATGCTCGATATTTTGTTTTTAGGTTTTGGAGTGACACATTTGAGCATTAGAAAAGGATCCGGAGTCAAAACCGTGCGAATTATGGAGAATCGAAGCAAAGTTGCTCACCTGGCAAAGAACACGGGGTATGGGAACCCCGTGTAGAGGGTCGTGTATCTTTTTGGATTGCTTCAAAACTTCACTGAGCTGTTCAAAGAAGAACACAGGGGTGAACACGGGCCGTGTCATACCTCGTGTACCATACTGCCCTTCACTTCGAAGGTAAATACGGGGAGTGTCATACCCCATGTATCATGTTGCTCAACCTTCACAGAAGAACACGGGGTACAACATGGGCCGTTTCATATCCCGTGTACCATGCTGACCAGCCTTCGCACAGAAACACGGGGTACCACACGGGCCGTGTCACACCCCGTGTACATTACCCATATAAGTTTTGTGCGAAAAATCAGAAAGGGAAGAGGAGAAATCGAAAAATTAAAAGAGAAGCTATTGGGAGAAACCCTAGGAGAGACCCAAACTCACCAATGGCAACTTCTAATTGTGGATTCAAGCAAAGGATTGAAGATTCAAGCGAGAAATTTGTAGAGCTTCATGAATTGTTTGAATTCCCTCTCTATTTTCTGGTTTTCTTCTAGTTTTGTAATGACTTCACACTAAAACCCTTGTGCTCAGTTGGGGTGAACTTGTTCATGGATTTATGGAATTGATTCTTATATAATCTAGCTTGATTTACTGTTGATTTATGATTTGATTATGCTGTTTTAAAATTCAACAGTTCAATACTTCCGGAATATTGAATTTGTGTGATAGATTAGTTAATTCTAGGTTGGAATGACCAATTAATTAATCGGACCTTGCATGATAATTGGAAATATCAATTAGACTTAGGAATTAAGCTAATTGGATTCTTTTGAACAAGATGAAATGTCTAAGAATGGATTCTAAAGCAATGTTAATGCAACCTAGATGAGTGATTACTAGAGAAATTCTGGGCACTTAATCTTTTGGTTAGTAGCTAGTAGCCTTGCAATGAGGTATAGCTTATTTTTGGTAATCTAGCAATCTAAATTAACAGTAACCCAAGTTAGAGGATTATCTTCATTCCATAATGAAATGTACAAGGGAACCTTAAGCTGAGTATGCTTTCATTTCATTGAATTAAACCTTTTTTGATAACTAAGCTCTATTTTTACATTTTATCCTTAATTCACATTATCAATCGATACGCCTAGATATCCTTGAAATTCAGTTAGTATTCAATGTTCAATCCCTATGGAGACGATATCTTTTATACTATAACTCGACTTAACCTGTGCACTTGCGGGATCACGTCATTTATCATTGGTTAACTATTTTATTACTTCAAGTTAGGTTTATTAGTATGTTTGCTTTATGGTTAAATAAGCCTATTTGTATTTGCTTTGTACTTAAGTAAAATTTATTTAAGCCTTAATTATTCTAGGTTTTCTTTAAAGTTATTTAAGGAGGCTTGTTTCTTATAAATAATTTTGACTCAAGATTTAAGATACAAGTTTTTAACAATTAGAATTCTCTTTTATAAGCTTTCTCTCAAGGGTTTTTAAAAGAAATTTATAACTTATCAAAGGGATTTAACCTTTGTGATTTCTATTATCACTTATCAAAGGATTTCATCCTTTACAGCATGACTTTTCATCATTTATCACTTCTTTCATCCTTTTTTCAAAATATGGCATGAATATCATTCTATTTTTATTTTATTTTATTAAATTTTGAGATGATCTATCATAAATCTTATTAATTAGATTTTGTGAAAATAATGGTATATATTTCATGTAAATAGATAGTAGACAATATAATTAAAAGCTACAAAAATGAATGAAATCAAATTTCTTACCTATGCAAAATGATGAATGTTGTATCATGATGAAAGGCAATTAGATATGATAAATTATGAAAGAAAAAACTGAATTGCAATAATAAAAACTAAACAAGTCTTTAGCATTAAATTCTATGTTTTTCTAATGAACACATAATCCCATAAATTTAGTGATAGGCTAATAGCAATTCATTCTTATAGATAATTTTGGCAAGCATAGGCATAAAATCGTAGAGAACCATATTCAAGTTAGGATGAAAGCATATCTCATTAGAGACAATCAATTTAGGATTTTAGAAAGCCCATGATGAAATTTTTAAATGGAATTACAGCTTTATTCCTTTTATTTTTAACTCATGCCAATGTCTTAAATTTCGACGTCAATTATTTGCAAAAGATCGACACATAAAGTACAATGATGTCATCCCACTAACAAATAATAGATGCTAGTTATTTATAAAACAATTGACACTGACACTGTAAACTAAAAGACATCAGTACCAATGTCTTTTTGTGCACTAATCTTTTTTTTAATGCATTGAATCAATTGACATATAAGATTCAACCAATTGACACTTGCAAAAGATTAAACAATGATAGCAAACTAGGATAGAAATTGACAACATCATAACTAATTGTAGGAGCTTTTATACAAAGTTTTTGAACTCTGGTTTACATATCAAAGTACAAGTTACAACAAGTTATTTACAACTAAGTTAACTATTAGCCACTAATTTACAACAACTTAATTAATTACAAACACTAGCATTATTTAGGAACACCCAAAGCTATTCATTGTGATTTAGCTTTGATCTAAAGGAAATATCCTTCCTAAAGTTCTCTAACCTTATCAAGTTATTCTCTAGCATATGGCGAGGGCTTCCCCTTAAAGTGCTATAAATTATACACAATGAACATGTTATCATCAAGATCAATTCAATTAATTAATCTAACATATAAAGATCTGTAAATAAGTAAATGATTACCTTATGGGGAGTATACAAGTAGACAACAAATCAAACATATAACACATATATAGTAACAACGTTCCATATTTTTAGGTTATTTTGAGTACTATAATAAAATAAGAAGTTAGTTTAATCCCATTGATGAACAATCTCTTTGGTCAAACATGATACAATCTTACTATTAATAACATACTTGCACTTTCCTTATTTGAAAGATTTTCCTAGCCCTATTTTCAAACCTTAGAAGCTGTGGTTAGAGCTATTTCCAAGGAATTTTTCAAAATGAATTACACTTCTCCCAATAAAAGATCCATCTAGTAGATAAGCCTGCTTATCAACACTACTAAAGTAAACATCTAACAATGACTACAATACAATGTAACTATTAAAATATATTTAAAAAAATCATAACTGAAGCATAAGTGAGACTTATCTCTTATAGTATGGTGTGAAGTAGAAGTTTTTCCTAAGTTAATGCAATAAAAACTTAATAATGTAGTCCTGCCTTTTATCTTCTTTCAATTCAAATTATGCATCAAGTTGATACCAATCTAGGAATCCATATACAACATTCCTTGATAGTAACATGTCAAAGCAGAGTTTGTAGAAGGATTGATATGAGCTAAACTTATATTCAGATTGTAATTCAATTAATTTATGTTTAATCATAAAATATAGTATAAGTTTACTTGATCTAGAGCTAGATACAGGTCACATTGAGCTCTTAGAATTTCAAAAATTACTTTAATATGAATTTCAAGATCAAAGAAAAGCTTCTACATTTACAGAAAGTCTAATGACAAGAGTTAAGGTTAAGAAGATCAAGGAAAGATTTCAAAGGCTTTTGGAAAAAATTTGAATGCAAGAAAAAGTAAGGTTAGAAGAGTTTAGAGGAGTGATATACAATATTTTATCTATATTATTTCCTCCTATTTTATACCTTTTATTGAGTTACATATGCTTAATTTTATATAATTAGCCTTGTTTGTAATCTTGGGATGGTTTTACAATGTTATGAATTTATCAGTTAATGCTAGATTTTGATACTATTTCTATTTTTTAACTATATCTTGGGCTTTATATGTTAGATTAGGATAATATTTATACTGTTGGAAAGCTTAAAAAGGATCTATATTTTTCAAGTTTTGGTTAAAATCCAATTTGAACTCCTTGAAGCCCATATTTAGCCAAGAATTTGAAGTCTTGTTTTTGCCCCAACTAAGCTAGTTTCAGTATTTAGGTCATATTTGGAGCTATAAAGATCTAATAATGTGAAACCAATGCTTAAATCTTCATAAGATACAAATAAACAACTTTTATGTTTATAGTTTACCCAAATTATATTGTTTTGGTAGTCTTATATAGTTTGGAAATCAAATCTATGGGATTTTCACTATTGTAACTTTTAGAGTTAATTATTTTGTAAAAATAAGTTCTGAGCTTCTAAAAATTAGGAAGGCCCTATATTTATAATCTTAAAAGGCATACAATTTAGGCTCAATTAGGTTTTAGGTTAATTAAGTTAGATAAAAGGTAGAGAACTCATAAGACACAACAATTTAGATAAAATTTAGCAACACAATTTTCTTTCTTCTTCTAGCTCTTATGTTCTCTAACTATGGAAGGGTAAACTTAGAGTTAATTCAACAATTTTAAGGTTCTTCTCTACTAAATTATAAGATCATTATTTGTAATGTTAGCTTTCTTTAATTAATTTTCCTCTTTCTTTAATTACTTGTGCTAATTTCTTAATATTAGATGTGTTGGATGTTAATTTGGTATAATTAGTATTCATCCTTGTAATTTTTTATCTTTTGCTATTTTAATGTTGAATTATAATTGGTTAATCGTGGTTTTACACATAGGGATAGAGGGTTGAGGGATTAATTTAAAGATTTCGAATTTAGTTTCTCAATTCAACAAAATAATATCTTTAAATCATTTTTTATCTAACTTAAAGATTATAATGGTTACTTAACTCAGCTAATCTTAATTAATCAAATCTTAGATGGTTATCTAGCATAGGGTTCATGAATTATTGTTAGAGTTCCAAGTAATTCAAGGTTAAAAAGTTAATTAGAAAAATCAAGTATTAATTAATCCATGATTAATAAAAAATAGAGCTCTAAATTCCTTAAATTGGCTATTTCAATATATTGATTTTCTTCTTTATTATTTATTTTGTGCTTTTCTTTGTTTAATACATTTAATTCAATTTTAATTCATAAAAGCCCCCAGCTTTGATATTGTGTTAGCTTTGCATACTACATATTATTGCATTATACATTTGTTACATTCTATTGTATCCTATCTAATATTCTATTCAACTTGCATTAGCATCCTATTTGCATTCGTTTCTTACTATTTTTAGTGCATAAATAATTAAACAACTATGTAAAAATTATTAGCAAGTCAATTGAGAAAAGATAATTCAAGGAATCATAGGGATATGATTTGGTTTGTCTCATTATATTGCATTATTTTTAGCAAACCAACATAATCTAATTTTGATATAGTATGGCCACTAATCTACATATTGCAATACACTAAAATTAATTTATTACTAGATTCCTTAAAATAATGTAGTATAGTTAAGTAAACTAGGTTGTACCCCTAATGATCCTTTGAATTATCTTCTCTAAATTAACTCACTGACAAAGTTTACACAATTATTTAATTTATTATGTACTAGAAATAGAATAAATAGAAGAAACAAATGTAAAATAGGTGCAAACAAAATGCAATATGAATGTAGGCAATAATGTAAAATGTTGTATGAATGTGATATATAGAATTATGTAAAACATAGGATTAGGGGGCTTGTGATTCAAAATTGAAATAAATGTATTAAACAAAGCAAAAGACAAAATAAATGACAAGAAAGAAATCAATCTAATGAAACAACCAATTTAAGGAATTGAGAGCTCTAATTTAGATTAATCATGGATCAATTAATATTTGATTTCTCTAATTAGTTCATCAACCTTGAATTACCCAGAACCCCCACAATAATTCATAAACAGTATACTAGATAACCATCTAAGTTTTGATCAATTAAGATTAGCCAAATTAAACAACCGCTATAACTCCTAAGCTATATTAAAATTAATTTAAAAGTAAAATTCAATTGAATTAAGAAATTAAATTAGAAACCTCTTAATTAATCCTTCAACCTTTTGCCTCTATATGTAAAAATGTCATTAGCCAACCAAAATTTAATATCAAAACAATAAAAGATAAAAAAATCATATGGATAAATAACAATTACACCAAATCAACATCTAACATATGCAATTTTAAAAAATCAACATAAGTAATTAGGAAAAGAGGAAAATTAATTAGAGAAAGTTAATATTACAAGTCATAATTGCATAATCCAAAAGAGAAGAGCCTCAAACTCCTTAAATTAACTTTAAATTCAGCCCTCTATGGCTAGTGAACACAAGTTAAAAAAAAAAGAATGAAAATAGTGTTACTATCTAGAATGTCAAGTCTAATCTATGTTTTTGCCTTTATATTTGACTTAATTAACCTATAATCGTATTAGACCTAAATTCTATATCTCTTATGATTACAAGGATAGGGCCTTCTTAATTTTTAGAAGCCTAGAACTATTTTTTTACAATGTAATTAACTTTAACAATTACAATAATAAATTCCCGTACATCTGAATTCCAACTAGTATAAGACTACTAAAAGGTAACTTGGGTAATTCATAAACATCAAACTTGTAAAGCTAGGTCTTATGGAGAATTAGGCACTAGTTTTAGGTTAATTAGATCTCTATAACTCTAGATATAGCCTAAAAATCGAAGCTGATTTAGTTGGGACAAAGATAAGGCTATAGCTTCTTGGCCAAATAAAGGCTTGAAAGAATCTAAACTAAGCTTTAACCAAAGCACTAAAGTTGTAGGTCTTTCTTTAAGCTTTCCAACAGTATAAAGATCACTTCAATCCAACATATAGAACCTAAGATATAGATGAAAAATAGAAATAGTATCAAAATCTTGTATTAACCGAATAAATTCACAATAGTATAAAACTAAATTGAAATTATAAAATAAGGTCAATCTTGTAAAATTAAGTATGTGTAACTCACTAAGAGATATGAAATAAGAGGAAATAATATAATAAATATTTTTCTCATGACCTACACTTTCAAAATTTTAGCATCATTGCCAAGAATTCACTTAATTTTATATTTTCTTACATAATACCAGTTGTGTATTACACAATTGTTCAAGCAATCCAATTAGTAATTGCATTTGTTAGTGTGTTACTTATATTTTATGGTAGCTACCCTTTTTCTATATTTTCTTGGATTTTTTTTCATCCTTTTATTTTTGCATACTCCTCCATAGAAATTTCATCATATTTTATCATATTTTACTTTATTTCATATTTAAACAAAGGTTTTTGGCCTAAAAAATCAATATTACACAGTCTACAAGGTCTCACTAGTTTCGATTGAGTTAAAATTTTTTATGATACTAGTTTTGATTTTTCTCATCAAAGGTCACAAGCTTTGCTTGTAAGGTATGGTATTTTTTAGCTAAATTCTACTATTTTTATCATATTTTTAATTTTTTTAAAAATTTTTATTGCATTTTTAGATTCTGCATGATTATAGCTTTCATTCTATAGTGGTCCAATAATTTTTAAAAATGTTTAGATAGGTTGATTAGATATATTTAGTGTAATTTTTCATAGTGCATTAGTGTTTTGGTGTTTCTATACTTTTGTCTAGTGTAGCTTAGTGTAACGGTAGTGTGTTGGGATCAGGAGCCAAACAAGCGTAACGGAATTAACTGACCCCAGCCAATGGATGCATGCAAAACGTTAGATTAGGATAGGGATTTGTTCAATACCTTTTTAGGATGATTTAAGAACTTGTTCATTGATCACTTTTTCAACTTCTTTTTTGGCCAAAGACTCCAAGGTATCCACACGAACTAGCAGATCACTAATGAACGTCCACATGAATACTAGTTGGAATTCTTCTCTTTTACCTCGTAGTGCTAGTTATGCCTTTTCAAGAGTTATGGTCAAATAGAGGTGCTAGAGTTTTTCTATGCTTGGGATGCGTGAATAAAAAGTCCTTTATTATTACCCAATAAGCCTATTTAAATAGGTGCATAAAAAATCCTAACTAATTGAGCTTTGTTCTATATATAATTATAGGCTTATTATTGGGCCTTATAATTATAACATGGAATTCCCAAACATTAGGCCCAAACAATTTGGTCCATTAATTCTAAATCTACTAGGCTCTAAGTGCGCGACCCTACAGGCTCTCATTACATTGACAATGATCATTAATTATATTAATGATCATAAACCATGAGTGGTGCCTAGCAACACATCATTATTACCCAAGTAATGAGAAATTCAATGATTTGACTAAACCTTTACACGTGATTATCGTCTATGTCTTTTTGTCTTAAACATCTAAATTGAGCATGAGATATGGACCGTGTCGTTCCCGTATAACCCAATCTTGAGGTTTCTTAATTCCTAAGTAAGCTAATTGAAGCAAATGTAATTGACATCCTATGTCAATTCATCTGAGCATGGCCATATATTTTCTCAACTTTAGTTAATCAAGGGGGCCTACAGATATTACTCTTATTATATAGGAGGGACAAATTTCATCTTGATCACACAAGCCCCTCTGCATGATATGTGATATATCCAATAACTACCCTTGTATTCACTCAACCATGAGTGACATAGAATAGTATCAAAATATAAAACTCACATGTAGGGAACCTTGGCAATCTCAAATCAAAGGGCCATCATAATAATGATCACTAAGAATCACTTATGACACTCATATAATGATCCATGTAGTGTTCTTAGGATGGGTCAGTCTAGTATACAAGTTCTTTAACTTGTACTCATGTGTAGACTTAATATCTCATATAAGTCACCACACATGCTAGCCTTAACATATCAAAGCAACCTAATCCACAATGATATATGACTAAAGACATTTAAGAATACAATTATTCTAAGGTTATTATTATAATTAAATATATTATATAGACAATATATATAAATATGATAATTAGAATTGCCATTAAAATAACACGATTCAAATTTTATAATCATTAATATGATTGATTTTAGGGCATACACACTAACATAGTGCATGGCTAGGAGAATTACTATTGAATTACTAGAATTTGATCGTAAAATTGACAGAACTTTTCATTTTTTGTATAAGAGTAGAAATAAAGATAGTTTTAGCATTCCCTTCCCCTATTTTGAACCTTTAGATAACTCTAATACCATACTAAACAATAGAACTTTTAAGAAATTGGTTATCCTTGATGTTACCTACTAACCATTAGACATCCAATATCCTTACATTAATGCTAATTTTAAGCTAAATCTAGTCTAATTCATTTGTTTCCAAAATTCTATGGTCTTGTAGGTGAAGACCCTCATTGCCACTTAAAAAAGTTTCATGCAGTATGCTCTACCATGAAGCCTCAAGGAATTTTAGAAAACCATATTAAGTTAAGAGCATTCCCCTTTTCACTTGTTGATGCTACCAAAAACTGGTTATATTAGTTGTAGCCTAGTTTTATTACTTGTTGGAATCACACGAAGTAGCTATTTTTGGAAAATTTCTTCTTAGCATCCAAAACAGTTGCAATAAGGAAAGAAATTTATGGCATTAGGCAGCTGAATGGTAAGACACTATATGAGTATTGGGAGAGATTCAAAAAATTATATACAAGCTATCTATGCCACTAGATTAGTGAGTAGCTTTAAATCTAGTATTTCTATAAAGGTTTCCTTTTTATAGATAGGAGCATGATTGATGCAACAAATGGTGGTACATTAGTAGATAAAACCCTTCTGGTAGTAAAGGACCTAATTGCTAACTTGGTAGTAAACTCATAAAAATTTAAAATTAGAATGCTCCCTAGCCTCAAAAGTATGCACGACATGAGCTTTTCTTATGTAGCTTAATAAAAAATAGAGCATAGGTTAGATGAACTAACTTTTCTAGTCAGACAATTGGCAATGGGACAACAATAGCTATTCCTAGCCCCTCCTTTTGTAAACTTTGTGGCATATGCTTATGCCCAACTCATCCTATTGATGCATGTCTAATAATACAAGAAGATAATAGTCAATATCAAGCTTATGTAGCAATAGTATTCCCTAAGAAGCCACAATACCAACAATAGAACTAGTAACAATAGCAGTAGTAGCGAGCTAAATATGATCCATGCTCTAACTTTTACAATCCTAGTTAGAGAGATTATCCTAATTTTAGATATGGTAATACACTAGTACAACAGTAAATTAAACTAGCACCATTCCAAATCATATCACCATTCTAACAACAACGAACCAAGTTAATCTAACAACAACAAAATTTCTAAAATCAACAAGCAACCTTCTTCTCATCTTCTAAGCCATCCTTAAAGGAATTAATCAAACAAATAGCTGCTAACAACTTGCAATTTCAATAAAGGATAGATGTTATAATGCAGGACTTGCAAACTCATATTAGTTAGGTAACCTCCACTATAAATAAGCTTAAATCCTAAAGATATGATAGATTGCCTTCTTAAACAATTCCCAACCCAAGAAGCAACATTTCTATCATTATGTTGAGAAGTGGCAAAAGAAGTTCATGCTCCTAACAATCTTTAACTAGTAAATCAACAACATAAGGCAAAACATCCAATAAATACTAAAAATTTTATAGAAAGCTCCCTTTCAACAAGATAAAAATTAAACAAACCAGAATTGCTTTAGAAAATAGCAGAATATACAAGACCATTTTCCTTCTAAAATAAAATCACACAATCTAGAAAATAAAAGAAACTAACAAAGATAGAAAGATCCTGGAGACTTTTAGGAAAGTGAAAGTAAACATTCTATTGCTAGATCTAATCAAGCAAATTTCCAAGTACATCAAATTCCTTAAAAAGCTATTTACATGAAAAAGAAGGCTACATGACAATGAAAAAGTAAGCTTGAGATAAAATGTATCAGCTATCCTTCAACCAAACCGACCCCAGAATTGTAAAGATCCTAGGATATTTAACATACCCTGCATTATTGGCAATAGAAAATTTGAGCATGCCTTAATAGATTTTGGAGTTTCCATTAATGTCATATTGATATGCATATCGCAATGCACTATAATTAGTTAAAATTAGTTTACTGAAGAAATAATGTAGAAAAGTGGCACAACCAAGCCATACCCCTAGTAATCCCTTGATATTATCTTTCTAAATGAATTTCTAACAATATTTACATAATTGTTGAATTATTGATGCAATGAAATTGAAAGAAACTAATTCAAACAGAATGAAAATTCAACAAAACATAATGCTATAACAGAAACAAAATGTAATATGTTGTATGCTGTATGAAAAATTATGCAAAACAAAAAATGTAGGATGGGGGTTGTTTGCACTAAATTAAATAATAACAAGAAACCAAATAAGCTTAAAACAGAAGTAGAATAGAAAGTAGACAAAAAGAACTCATGCAATAAGATAGTTAATTCAAGGAAATGAGAGCCTTAAATTGGATTAATTATAAATCAATTAGAATTTAACTTTTCTAAATAATTCTTCAACCTTGGATTATCCAAAACTCTTACGATAACTCATGAATTCTAAGCTTGATTACCATCTAAGATTTGATCTATTAAGATTAACCGATTAAGCAACTACTATAATCCTTATGCTAGATCGAAATTGATTTAATAATAAAATTTAGTTAAATTGAGAAATTAATTTAGAAACCTCCAAATTAACCCCTTAACCCTCTGTCCATATGTGTAAAATCATGATTTACTGATTGCAATTCAACATCAAAATAGTAAAGAAATAAAAAATCACAAAGATGAACATTAATTATATCAAATTAATATCCAATATATGTAATATTAAGAAATTAGCACATAAAATTAGGGAAAGAGGAAAATTAATTAAAGAAAGTTAACATTATAATCTATAATCTCATAATCCAGATGAAGAGAGCCTAAAACTCCTTGAATCAATCATGGGTTTAACTCTTCCATTAATGAAAAACAAAGAAAACAAGTAGGCCTGTGACTTCCAACTAGTTTCTAACTATGAAATCAATGTAATTTGGATAAATCATAAACATCAAACTTGTAGGCCTATGTCTTGTGAGAATTTGGGTGCTAGTTTTAGGTTAATTTGACCTTTGTAACTTTAGTTATGGCCCAAAAATTGAGGCAACTCAGTTAGGATATAGACACAACTTGAATTTCTCAGCCACATATAACCTCCAAAACATCTGAACTGGCTTAGGACAAAACATAAAAGTTGTATTTCTCACTTTAAGCTTTCCAACAATATAAAATTTGCCTTAATCCAACATTCAGAACTCAAGATATAACTAAAAAATAGAAATAGTATCAAAATCTAGTATTTACCAAATAAATTCATAATATTGTAAAATTAACCTAAAATTAGAAAACAAAGCCTAATCGGTGAAATTAAGCATGTGTAACCTACTAAAAGATATAAAATAGAGAAAAATAAAATAGTAAATATTTTTCTCATCAAATTCTCACACACTTATCCTTTACACGTCCTCGAGCAAGATATAACTTTATTCAAAAGTAAAAGGTCAAAAGACTTACTTCTTAAAAACTTTAAATTCACAAATCTACAAACAAAAACTAACTAAGGGCAATAAGAAATATAACATATCATGAAGAAAAATCTTGGTAAATATAAAACTAACTAATATAGCAATTTCATTTAAAAAAAGTAGATTAAATTGGTAAATTTGTTACCATAAGCTTGCTAATCATCTAATCTCCACTACTCAAATCATATGCATAGCACAAATCAAAAAGACTTTATTTATGGTTGTAATATGGCTAGGATAAGGGTAGGAAAAAATAAAGATATAATAGGCTAAAAACTAAAAAAATTAATAAAGTACTTGAATAAAAAATATATGGGCAATTCATAAACAATTACAACTTAACACATCAAGCCAAATTCAAATTCAAATGCTTATCAACTTCTTAATTTTTTCTTTTTTTAATTCATTTTTTTAATTTTTAATTTTGTTATTTTTTTTATTTTTATTTCTTTTCATTTTTTTACTAATTTTTTCCTTTTTTTTTCTTATTATTTTCTTCTTATCATTTTCTTCTTCTTTTTTACTTTGATTTTTTTCTTCAACTAACCTTTAGTAATAACTTTTCACAATATATAAACTTACACATCCCTACACTTATTCATGAACTCATCTCATAAAATATTCAAATGCTTTACTAATCCTAAGGTTAGGTAAAAAATATTTATTTTTCATTGAAAAATATGCTCATGGGTTAATTAACAAAGAAAAGGAAATAAAAGCTTAAGGGGGCTTAACAAAGATAAAACTTTGAGATTAACTTATTTAGCTCTAGTTTAAATAAAGAAAGAATGCATTAATCATGTTTGTGCATGCATATGCAAAATGTAATCTAAAAAAGATTTAAAGCAAAGAAACAAAATATTGAAAACATCATACAAGAAGGAAAGAAAATGGTATAAATTTTTAACATAAAGCTCAAAATCTCACAAAATAAGTCATGCTATCAAGTTCAATTTACCAATTTAAAATCCATCACTACATCTTTTAAGAAGTAAAATCATTCATTCAATTATGTTATAAATCTTATCTAACTTCAATTGCATCCTGCTTATGAAAGTGCAAAATCTCCATTTATGGAGAGTAATAAAAACGGACTTAAAATGACTCAAAAGCAAATGAAAAACACACTTTTTTTAATTTTTCTATTCTTTTGAAAGCATAAAATTGAAAAAGCATAAAAGCATTGAAAGAAGATATAAAACATAAAGTAAATCCTAGAAGTCTCCCTCTGACACTTAAATTTTACTTTATCCTCAATGTAAAGTATATCAATATCATCAAGAAAGATAAAGGACATGTAAATAAAAGAGAAGGGTAAGAGAAAGCAAATCTAAAGTGGCTTGGGTTTCCTCTCAAAAAGCACCTTTCTTTAATATTTTTGGCTAGACATCATGTCTTCAATTCTTCACCCAAGATCAACATGAAGATTAGCTACCTCATTTGCTTCTAATTTACCAAACTTTAGGTCATACATCAAAAAGGTAATTTGGAAATACTCATCATCTACCATAAATGCTCCAAATGCTATTCTTATATTATTTTTCCTTAAATGCTTAAAATCATCTAGTAAAATAAATTCAACATGATTAATAAAATGGTAAGAAGGATTAATGTAACAACATTCTTTTTGTCCTAAATGCCAAATGTCCCTATTATCTTGTTTTTTTGTAATTTTGGAACCAAAACTATTTTCTTCACTTAAAAATGTAAAAATTTCAACACAAATGGGACACTTAAAATCACTATCTTGAAAAGTGCATTCATGGCTATCAATATAATTTAAAAATTAAGAAGATTTAGGAAATTTAACAAGTAATTCATCTTGGACAACATTAGCATGTAATTTGAAATCAACACATACAGAACCAATAAAATTAGAAATAGAAATGTCACAATAAGAAATAGCAACAAAAGCAACAGAATTAGAATAAGGAAAATTATGCACTAAAGGCTCCAAAATGCTAAGAAAGAATATGGAGTTATTATGCATATTTTTAAAAATATCAAACTTGGCTATAACACCATCAAATTCTATATTTAATGTTCCATCTCGAACATTAATTATGGTCTTTGCTATCTTAAGAAAAGCCTAGCCAAGAATGATTATTGGAAGAATATTTGAATCATCATTTTCCATCTTCAAAATATAAAAATATACTAGAAAGATTAATCCATCAACCTACACTACGGTATCTTTAATAACTCATAAGGGATAAATGTTAGATTTATTAGCTAATTGAACAACAACCTTTGTTTCTTTCAAAACTCTTAAATTCAAAACATTAAAAATAGAAAGAGACATGACATTTATAAATACTTCTAAGTCTAGCATGGCATGCTTTATTCTTTTTTTTCCTATCATGTATGGAATGGTAAATGTTCTTGGATCTTTGTATTTTCTTCATAAGTTTCTTTTAATGATTATAGATACATTTTCCCCCTATACTTACTTTTTCATCCACCCTTAACTTTCTCTTATTAATGTATAAATTTTTTAAGAATTTAGCATACCTTGAAATTTATTTTATCAAATCTAGTAGAGGTATATTAACTTCTATTTTTCTAATGGACTCTACAATCTGATTCTAATCTTTATTTTTCTTTTCATTTTTCTTTTGGTAAAAAAGTCCTTTATTTGGAAAGGGGAGGGAGTTAGGAAAATTAGTAGGAGTAGGAAAAGAATTCACCTTATTGTCACTATGCTTTTACTATTTTTCTAGTTACTTCTTTTCATTCTTTTTTAGTTGCTTTCTTACTTCTAGTTTACTACTTGCTGGTTTTTCTGGTTAGTTTTAGTTAGCATCTTCTAATTGAATGCTTGTTAGTTGTTTGTTAGCTACTGGTGTATGGATTGCTAATGTGGTTATCTCTGGCTGTAAGGATGAAGGTATGTCAATTTCTCTACCACTTCTTAGTGTGATTACATTCACAACTTCTTTATTTCTTGCATTGCTATAAGATGGTTAGTTGGAACCTTGTGACTTCAACTTGCTTAATAAGAAATCAATTAGTCTATTTGAGTTTATAAATTTGTAATGGTGGCCTCTGTTCTTTATTGGAATTGGAGATTATTGGCAGTCATTTACTTGACTAAATATTTAAATGTCAGTTAAAAGGAAGATGAATTCATTTCTAGTTGTTGGACAGGATTAGGCCACATTTTGTTATAAGTAAAAGGATATTGATTTTAACCTATATTGCTACCATATCTAGAATTCTGGTTATCTCTCAAGCCAAGATAAAGAGCTTGTTGCTGGAAGTACTAGATTGGCTGCTATTGCTAGTATTGATATTAGTTTTGCTGTTGGAATGAAGGTTTAACAGGATAAATAGCTATTACATATGCTAGAGGAGGAAAACACTCATCATCTTATAATATTAGATAGTAATCAGTAGGATAAGTTGGGTAGAAGTAGATGGCATAACCTTTTGCTAGAAAAAAAAAGCTTGAAATTTTTGTTATTACCCCATTGCTAATTGCCTAATTAGTGAAGTTAGCTCATTTATTCTATTCTCTAATTTTTGTTAGTTAGAATGGGAGAAATTAAGTTCATTCATGCCTCTTGTTGCAGCCATAGTTCTAATTCTAAACTATTGAGAATTTCTAGTGGTTTAATCATTTCTATTATTACAAAAAAATATTTTTTTATGCATATATCAAGGGAGTATGCTAGATGTAGTGTAAAAATAATCTAAAATAAACTAATTTTAAGTATTAAATTTTATTGAAATTGATAATGTAGATTTAGATGTGTTTGAAGAATATAATAATATAGGATAAGATAAAATAAATAAATATGATAGTATAATATAGGATAATAAAAAGATAACATATAATACCATTAAGTATTTAGAAAATAACCATATAAATAATTTGATAATATAAATTTATATGACCATATGTTTGTTATTATCAAATATGTGTATAACATGATAATATTAAAAATTTTATTCAAACGAAATTAGTTTTGTTTTAAAAATAGTTTCTATCATACTTATTTTGTAATATTTAATGATTATAAATTTTAATATTTTGTAATCACTTTAACTAATAATAATTGATATATTTATTATATTTTAACAATTTTATATGTAAACAATAAATATTAATATTTCTAAAGCAAAATTAGGTTAAGACTAAATTAAGAATGATAAATAAGTCAAGGTTGAATCATTAATATTTTTAAGTCTAAATTATTGATATTTTTAAGAATAAATTAAGATAAATAATAATTATTAATGGATTGGAGAGATATAAAAATAAGTTAAGATTAAATTAAAAATGATAAAATTTATCCTAATCCTATCCTGTAATATCAGGTCCAGAAGAAAAGGATTAATTTATTATGTCTTGATTGTATAAAACAAGTTGAGTGGATTACCTTATACTATTTTATGTAAGACCTAAATACTTAATAAAATATGATAGTATTTACTTATACTATCATGTGTCTTTTATACAATACACAAACGGACCCTTAAGGCAAGTTATTTTGGTCTTGTCTAGCACACATAAGATTAGTAAAAGATAAATTATATAATCAAAATTTATATTATATTTGGAGATTTCAAATGAATTATATTTCGTAGCTAATTTTTTTTTTAATGTCAAGTTCCATATAAGGCTATATACTTCATGGAAAAAAGCATAGGTTACTAAATTGTTAAAATTAGAAAACAAATAATATGGTAAGTGTTTTTGTACATTAAAATAATATGGTAATAGAAAAAAAAGACATAATTAAAGTAATTAGAATGTGCATTTACTTAGCAATTAGTATGTGCATTTACTTTTAAATTTCATAATATGGCAAGTGTAAGGTAACTATTAAATTATGTCATATAAGGTTTTAAGTTTCTAATTTTTTTTACAAGTGTTAGAGTTAAATAAACAAGAGAACTTAATTAGGTTCCATTTATTTTGTTAAAAGATAATTTTTATAAAAAAAATCTCATATACCTATGTTATAAATAAATGAGTGATATAACATTTGTTGGATAGGATTAGGCCACATTTTATTATAGGTAAGAGGATATTAATTCTAACCTACATTACTGCCATATCTAGAATTCTAGTTATCTATCAAGCTAGGATAAAGAGCATGTTGCTGGTAGTACTAGATTGGCTACTATTGCTAATATTGATATTGGTTTTGCTATTGGAATAAAGTTTAACAGGATAAATAGCTGCTGCATATACTAGAAGAGGAAGACATTCATCATCTTGCAATATTAGATAGCAATCAGTAGGATGAGTTAGGTAGGAGCAGATGGCATAAAGTTTTGCTAGAAAAAAAGCTTGAATTTTTTGCTGTTGTCCTATTGCTAATTACTTAACTAATGAAGTTAGCTCATTTATTCTATTTTCTAATTTTTATTTGTTAAAATGGGAGAAATTAAGTTCATCCATGCCTCTTGTTACAGCCATAGTTCTAGTTCTAAATTGTTGAGAATTTGTTGCTATATTTGCAATTAAATCTCAGGATGTTGTAGGAGTATTATCTACCAATGCACCACTACTTGCAGCATTAATCATGCTCTTATCTATTGGAAGCAAGCCTTTATAAAAATATTAGATAAAATGTTGCTTACTACTCTAGTGATGAAGACAGCTTGCACATAACTTCTTGAACCTCTCCTAATACTCATAAAATGTCTCACCATTCATTTGCCTAATACCATATATCTCCTTCCTAATTGTAACAGCTCTAAAAGCAGGGAAGATTTTTCAAGGAATAACTACTTCATATCTATCTAACATGTAATAGAATCAGGCTGAAGATAGTAGAGTCAATCTTTTGCAGCATCAACAAGAGAAAAAAGGAAGGCCCTTAATTTGATATGGTCCTCAGAAATGCCTTAAGACTTCATTATTGAACAAACCATGTCAAACTCCTTTAGGCGCTTGTGAGGATCCTCACCTGTAAAACTATGAAACTTTGCAAGCAAGTGTATTGAACTAGATTTAAGCTCAAAATTAGCATTTAACTTAGGATATTGGGTTCCTAATAGTTGGTATATAACATTAGGGGCAGTGATTTCCTTCAAGGTTCTATTATTGTTAGCCATGTTTTTAAAATGATCTAAAGGGCTAAAAAGGAGAATAGGAATGCTCAAGCTACTTTTATTTTTATTTCTACACATAGAACGAAATGTCCTATCAATTTCATAATCAAACTTAACTAATTTAGCAGCAGTTCTACTTGTCATGCATTAACACTTCACTACACTACAATAGGAAAGCTATAGGAACACATAAACATAAAAATGGTAATACATAATGAAAAATCAACCTAAACACGTCTAATTAACCTATTAAATTTTAAAAAATTATCAAAATACTATGAAACATTTTTTTTAACTAAGTAGAACCCAAAAATGTAATAAAAAATCTTTAAAAAATTTAAAAAGTGGTCAAAATAGTGGAATTTGGCTAAAAAATAAGGTACCTTTATGATTTTTTATGAGAAAAATAAAATATAACTTCTATAAAAATTTTAGTTCAATTAGAGCTATTGAGACTTAGGCATCAAACCAGAGGGGTATTGATAAATGCACAATTGCACTTAAATTCTGTGTGTTTCATCACTTATTTACTTAGTATCTTGTGCAAATTGATTGAAAAGGATACTTAGATGCTCGATATTTTGTTTTCAAGTTTTGAAATGACACATTTGAGCATTAGAAAAGGATCCGGAGGTAAAACTATGCGAATTATGGAGAATCGAAGCAAAGTTGCTCACCTGACAAAGAACACGGGGTATGAGAACCCCGTGTTGAAGGCCGTGTATCCTTCTGGAATGCTTCGAAGCTTCACTGAGCTGCTTAGAGAAGAACACGGGGTACAACATGGACCGTGTCATACCCCGTGTCATACCCCGTGTACAATACTGCTTGACACTTCGCAAGTAAACACGGGGAGTGTTGCACCCCGTGTATCATGTTGCTTAACTTTCGCAAAGAAACACGGGCAGTGTCATATCTCGTGTACATTACCCATATAAGTTTTGTACGAAAAATCAGAAAGGAAGGAAGAGAAACCGAAAAATTAAAAGAGGAACTGTTGGGAGAAACCCTAGGAGAGACCTATACTCACCAAGGGCAACTTCTAATGTAGATTCAAGCAAAGGATTGAAGATTCAAGCAAAGGATTGAAGATTTAAGCAAGAAATTTGTAGAGCTTCATGATTTGTTTGAATTCCCTTTCTGTTTTCTGGTTTTCTTCTAGGTTTGTAATGTCTTCACACTAAACCCTTGTGCTCAGTTGGGGTGAACTTGTTCATGGATTTATGGAATTAATTTTTATATAATCTAGCTTGATTTACTGTTGATTTATGATTTGATTATGCTGTTTTGTACTTGAACAAACCAATACTTCCGGAATATTGGATTTGTGTTAAGGATTAGTTGATTCTAGGTTGAAATGACCAATTAATTAATCGGACCTTGCATGATCATTGGGAATATCAATTAGACTTAGGAATTAAGCTAATTGGATTCTTTTGCACAGGATGAAATGTCTAAGAATGGATTCTAAAGCAGTGTTAATGCAACCTAGATGAGTGATTACTAGAGAAATTCTGGGCACTTAATCTTTTGGTTAGTAGCTAGTAGCCTTGCAATGAGGTATAGCTTATTTTTAGTAATCCAGCAATCTAAATTAACAGTAAACCAAGTTAGAGGATTATCTTCATTCCATAATGAAATGTACAAGGGAACCTTAAGCTGAGTACGCTTTCATTTCATTGAATTAAACCTTTTTTTTTATAACTAAGCTCTGTTTTTACATTTTATCCTTAATTCACATTATCAATCGATACGCCTAGATAATTTTCCTTGAAATTCAGTTAGTATTCAACGTTCAATCCCTGTGGAGACGATATCTTTTATACTATAACTCGACTTAACCCGTGCACTTGCAGGATCACGTCAAGTTTTTGGCGCCGTTGCCGGGGATTGCAACTGGTTGATATTAACAGGAAGTTTTGAGTGAATTAGACTAGGCAATTCATTTTCTTTTAGTTCTTAATTTATCTTGTTCTGATTTTCTTATTTTTATAGTATTTCTTCCTTATTTTGTTCTGTTCGAGTATTACCTACTCTTTTTGCAGAAAATCATTGTATATGCGAAGGAGAAGTCTTGAAGGAATTCTTGACTTAGACCCGGAGATTGAAAGAACTTTGCTTAGGAGAAGGAGAGAGAAAAAATTAGTACATATCCAAGAGGCAATTAACCTTGAAATAGTGTTTGAAGGCATGGATAACAGATCACTTAGAGAATTTGCAGCACCTGACGCCACTGGGCTTTAATCCAGTATAAGAAGGCCTGCTGTTGAGGCTAATAACTTCGAATTGAAGCCAGCTCTTTTGTCTATGGTGCAGCAAAACCAGTTTGGTGGACTACCAATGGAGGATCCCAACCTTCATATTCAGATTTTCTTGGAATACTGTGATACAATCAAGATTAATGGTGTAGCAGCAGATACTATCAAGCTTAGACTCTTCCCATTCTCCTTAAGGGATAGAGCAAGGGCATGGCTACACTCTTTACCAGCAGGATCTATCACTACATGGAAAGAGCTACTATAGGCTTTTCTATCACGATATTTTCCTCTAAGCAAGACTGCTCAATTAAGGAATGAAATTACCACATTTTCTTAGAGAGAAGGGGAATCTCTATTTGATGCTTGGGATAGATACAAGGAACTATTGAGGCTGTGCCCACATTATGGGTTAGAGAAATAACTAGTTCTTCATACTTTCTACAATAGTTTGAACTACAATACTAAGCTTACTGTGGATGCTGCTGCTAGAGGTGCTTTGATGAACAAAAGGTTGGATGAAGCATATGAATTGATTGAGGATATGGCTTTGAACCATTACCAATGGTCAAATGAGAGGGGATTTTCAAGGAAAGCTCCAGGTAAGTATGAATTGGATGCTTTTAATCATTTGTCAGCTAAGGTAGATGCACTAGGAAGTCTAGGTAGCAAAGCAGGTACACTTATGGCTAAGTTTGATAAATTTTAAGTTAATAGTGTAAATGCCACAGGTGCTACTGACCTTCCTTGTGAGATTTGTGGTACGACAGGTCATATGGCAACTGAGTGTACATTGGGGCAGGATTTCACTGAGCAAGTGAACTATGTGCATAACAGTGCGTTTGGACAGAAAAATTCAAATGAACCATTTGGAAACACCTACAATCCATCATGGAGGAACCGCCCAAATTTTTCCTACAAGCCCACCCAGCTATACAACACTCAAAACACTAACAATAGACCACCACCACCCGATTTTCAAAATCAAAGATCTTACAACCCACCAGCTCAAACCTCTTCCACTGCTAAATTAGAAGGCCTCTTGGAGAAATTTCTCATTTCCCAAGAGAAAACTAATGAAGAGTTTAGACAGCATGGTAGAGCCATGGAGGATTCTATTAGGCAACTGTCCTCTAAAGTTGACTCATTGGCTACACATGAAAAAATGTTGGAGACTCAAATAGCTCAACAAGCTTCTGCTTCTTCCTCTAGAGCTTTTGGTCAACTCCCTGCTCAACTTGAATCAAATCCTAGGGAGCATTGTAAGGCAATAACTCTTAGGAGTGGAAGGCTATTAAAGGATCTAAATGCCACTCAAGAAGGTGAAGAAGAGATAAGTGTGGGGGAAGAGCAGAAAGAAGGCAAAAAGGCCTCAATTCCTAATGATGCTGAAGTGAAAGAAGGGAAATTACCTGAAAAGGCAAAATATGTCCCTCCAGAACCTTACAAACCGCCTATCCCTTATCCTCAAAGACTAGCAAAGGCTAAACTTGATAAGCAGTTTGGAAAGTTCTTGGAAGTATTGAAGAAGCTGTATATCAATATCCCCTTCACTGATGCTCTTTCACAAATGCCATCATATGCAAAGTTCTTGAAGGACATTCTCTCAAACAAAAGGAAGCTAGAGGAGCATGAAACTGTAGCCCTAACGGAGGAGTGTAGTGCCATCATCCAAAATAAACTACCTCCTAAGCAAAAAGACCCAGGCGGCTTCTCCATTCCTTATGTGATTGAAAATGTTCCTATTGACCGGGCATTGTATGACTTGGGAGCAAGTGTGAGCCTCATGCCACTGTCGGTTGCAAGGAGACTGAATATAGAAGAAATGAAACCCACCACAGTTTCACTTCAACTAGCTGACCGTTCAATGAAATACCCAGTAGATATACTTGAGGATATACCTATCAAGGTTGGTAAGTTCTTCATTCCTGTTGATTTTGTTGTGCTTGAAATGGATGAGGATTCACAAATCCTTATCATTTTGGGTAGACCCTTTTTAGCCACTGGGGGTGCTTTGATTGATGTAAAAAATGGGAGACTTTCATTATCTGTTGGGGATGAAAAAGTTGAATTTAATTTGAATGAATCAATTAAATTACCTATTTGTGAAGATTCAATATGCAAGATTGATGTGGTAGACAAAGCTGTGAAAGAAACCCTTCTAATGGGGTGCCTTCA
Organism: Sindora glabra; assembly: GCA_020226215.1. Classification (NCBI taxonomy): domain Eukaryota; kingdom Viridiplantae; phylum Streptophyta; class Magnoliopsida; order Fabales; family Fabaceae; genus Sindora; species Sindora glabra. The sequence continues at coordinate 286,083 of CM035236.1, forward strand.
AGATCCACTTGAAGCATGTCTAGTCACAAATGGAGTGGTTGAAAATGAGGAAACTGCTGCATATATAGAGTTTTTGGAAGCAAGCCCACCACTTCCCCTCCCTGAAGCAGTAATTGAATCATTGGAAGTGGAGTCCAACAATACCACCACTGAGGAAGACACACCACCTAAGATAGAATTGAAACCTCTCCCATCTACCCTCAGGTATGAGTTTCTAGGACCCCATTCCACTTATCCTGTGATCGTAAATGCAAATCTAACTGCTCTTGAAATAGAAAAATTACTTAGGCAGCTTAGGTCTCATAGAAAAGCTTTGGGGTACACAATTTCTGATTTAAAAGGGATTAGTCCTTCAATATGCATGCATAGGATATTGATGGAGGAAAATAGCAAACCCTCCATTGAACATCAAAGAAGGTTGAACCCTAATATGAAAGAAGTTGTAAAAAAGGAAATAGTGAAGTTGCTAGATGCTGGGGTAATTTACCCAATTTCAGATAATCAATGGGTTAGTCCGGTTCATGTTGTACCTAAGAAAGGGGGGTTAACTGTGGTAAAAAATGAAAACAATGAACTAATTCCCACTAGGACTGTCACGGGTTGGAGAATGTGTATAGATTATTAGAAACTGAACAAGGCAACCCGGAAAGACCATTTCCCTCTCCCCTTTATAAATCAAACTTTGGAAAGGTTAGCTAAGCGAATACATTTCTGTTATTTGGATGGTTATTCTGGTTTCTTCCAAATTCCTATACATCCAAATGATAAGGAAAAGACCACATTTACATGTCCTTATGGCACTTTTGCATATAGAAGGATGCCTTTTGGTTTGTGTAATGCTCCTGCTACATTTCAGCGTTGTATGATGGCTATTTTCTCTGATTTTATTGAAAACATCATGGAAGTTCTTATGGATGATTTTTCTGTATATGGTACTTCCTTTGATAACTGTTTGACTAATTTATCTCAAGTGTTGCAGAGATGTGAGGAAGTAAATTTGGTACTCAATTGGGAGAAATGCCATTTTATGGTAAGAGAAGGGATTGTCCTTGGCCATCAAGTATCTGAGCATGGTATTGAGGTAGACAAGGCTAAAGTGGACATTATAGAGAAATTGCCTCCCCCAACTTCTGTAAAGGGAGTGAGGAGTTTTCTAGGACACGCCGGTTTCTACCGACGCTTCATCAAGGATTTCTTTAAAATTGTCAAACCTTTAACTAACCTGCTTGCTAAAGATGTTGCTTTTGATTTTAATCAAGATTGTTTGGATGCATTTTGCAGGTTAAAGAAAGCCTTGATTTTTGCCCCAATCATGCAAGCATCGGATTGGAATCTACCATTTGAGGTGATGTGCGATGCTAGCGACTATGCAATAGGAGCGGTACTTGGACAAAGGAAGGATAGGAAAGTTCATGCCATATACTATGCTAGCAAGACTTTGGATGAGGCTCAACTGAACTATGCCACAACTGAAAAGGAACTTCTTGCAGTAGTTTATGCAATTGACAAGTTCCGATCCTATTTGGTGGATTTCAAGGTGATAGTCTTTACGGATCATACAACAATCCAATACCTTTTAAGCAAGAAGGAAGCTAAACCTCGTTTAATCAGATGGATTCTTTTGTTACAAGAATTCGATCTAGAAATTCGAGATAAGAAGGGTACGGAGAATGTTGTGGCTGATCACCTCTCAAGGTTAAAGCAAGAGTTAGGAGATGAGAAAGATAAAGAGATGCCAATCAATGATTCCCTCCCAGATGACTATCTGTTGGCTGTCTCTTCTTCAACCATCCCATGGTTTGCAGACTATGTGAATTACATCATGAGTGGTGTTTTGCCTCCGGATGCAGGGTATCAGCAGAAAAAGAAGTTTCTAGCAGAGGTGAAATACTACTTTTAGGATGAACCTCTTCTTTATAGAAGATGTGTAGATGGCCTATTTAGAAGGTATGTGCCTGAGGAAGAAATTACAAGCATTCTGTTCCATTGTCATTCCTCTCCATATGGAGGACACTTTGGCACTTCAAGAACAGCTGCGAAGATTACCCAGGTGGGTTTTTATTGGCCCACTCTATTCAAGGATGTTCACCATTATGTCACTTCTTATGACCAGTGCCAAAGAGTTAGTAATATATCAAAAAGGCATGAGATGCCTTTGAACAACATTTTGGAAGTTGAAATATTTGATGTCTGGGGAATTGATTTCATGGGACCATTCCCACCTTCTTGCAGCAACAAATATATACTTGTGGCGGTTGATTATGTTTCCAAATGGGTGAAAGCAATTGCCACTCGGACTTGTGATGCAAAAGCTGTGGTTCAATTCTTCAAGAAGGTATTATTTCCTAGGTTTGGGATACCTAGGGCAGTCATAAGTGATGGAGGGTCTCACTTCATTGCCCATCAATTCCAATCACTCTTGAAAATGTATGGAGTAACCCATAAGATCTCTACTCCATATCACCCTCAAACCAGTGGGCAAGTGGAGCTTTCCAATAGAGAAATTAAGACCATATTGGAGAAGACTGTGTCTAGATCAAGGAGAAATTGGTCTCTCAAGCTAGATGATGCCTTATGGGCCTACAGAACTGCTTTCAAGACTCCCATTGGAATGGCACCATTTAGGCTCATTTATGAGAAGTACTGTCATCTGCCAGTAGAAATTGAACACAAGGCGTATTGGGCAATCAAGTTGCTCAACTTCAATTTGCAATTTGTTGGGGAGAAGAGAAAGCTTCAGCTTCTTGAACTTGAAGAACTGAGGAATGAAGGAGATATATAAAGAAAGAACAAAGGCTTGGCATGACAAGCACATCCTCATATGGGAATTCCATGAAGGAGATCTAGTGTTGCTATTCAGTTCCAGATTTAAACTCTTCCCAAGAAAGCTCAAGACAAGGTGGACTGGATTATTTTTTGTGAGGAAGGTGTATCCATTTGGAGCAATGGAAATTTGGAGTGAAAGCACCGGCAATTTCAAAGTTAATGGCCAAAGATTGAAGCATTATGTTGTTGGGCCACCGATAACCGCAGCTTCAGATTGATAAAAATAGGGGTCGAGCTTATGACCATAAACAAGCGCTTCTTGGGAGGCAACCCAAACTTATTTTTCCATTTTTCTTGCTTTTAAATCTTAGTTTTCCCATTTTCATTCTGAGTTTTTGAGTAGTTTGAGGCGTATAAGTCATGAGTTGTTAATTTAGGATATTCATTTTTGCACTTGGTCTCTGTCTCTGGGGTAAATTAGGCATGTATGCATGTTTGTTGTTCGTTTTCTTGCACAGAAGGCTCAAAACACAGTCCAGTGAGATACACGGTGTACAACACGGGCCGTGTCATACCCCTTGTACCTCACTGTCTCGTTAGTAAAAAAAGGACTTGTGATTTTCATCGCATTCTAGTGAGATACACGGTGTACAACACGGGACGTGTCATACCCCGTGTAACTCACTGTCTAGTTAGCATAAAAACTGTGATTTTCATGGCGTTCCAGAGAGATACATGGTGTTGAACACGTACAGTGTCATACCCTGTGTACCTCACTGACTGAACCAATGATAAGGATTTTTGAACATGATCCTTCTAGAGAGAAACACGGGGTACAACACGGGACATGTTAAACCCCGTGTACTTTTGCGAAATATGTTAGTATCTTTCAGAGAGAAACACGGGGAAGAACACAGGGTATGTCAGACCCCGTGTAAGTTTGCGAAACCCAGAACACTCATCCGCAGAGAAACACGGGGTACAACATGGGCCGTGTCGGACCTCGTGTTCCTAGGAGGATGAGCTTTTAATGACGAAAACCCCTGATTTTCCCTCATTTTCTTCATCTTCCTCCGTGCCCTAACCTCTCTATCATCATTTTTTACCATCATCTTGCCAAAATACACCGATTAAAGTGCTTTATTTGGCTATTTGAAGTGATTTTGCTGCTTGATTTTTAATTTAATCGGTTGAAATTCAAGATTTGGATTCCTCTTGTGATCTAGCCAAGAACTTAGGGTTTTCTTCTGCAATTCACAAGATCATGTCAAAGAGACAAAAGACAACTACCAGGAAAATAACCAAGGATAGTACTTCTAGAGGGACCTCCTCTAGGGGACCAACACCTCCATTCTTGGAGTTCACAGAAGAGGCTTATATTCAAGCCTTTGATAGACATAAGGACTGGTCGTTTGTAGAAAGCCGATACCTAGATTGAGCAGTATTGAGAGAGTTTGGCCTGAAGGATGAGATCCGTGAGCTCATTAGTGTAGGTGTTTAGGAGGCATTCTTTCATATTAAAGAGCCTACCTACAGGGAGCTTACCTTAGAGTTTCTTAGCACTTTCTACTTAGAGAGATATTTTGGGACAGTTGATTCGGCCTGACATAGTGCAGTTCCGTCTTGGGGGAGTCACTTATTCCATGAGCGTCACCCAGCTCTCAGTGCACCTGGGACTTTATTCTGACGAGTTTGTGACCACTCCTAAGTATCATGATATGCTGATAGGACTGCCCCACGGGACTCAGGAGTGGCGAGTATGGGCTGATATTGCTACCGGGAACATTTATGATCCCACCAAGAGCAAGGCATCTAGTCTCAGGAGAGTTGCCTGGCGAGTTATCCACTCCATCTTCAATCACACTTTGAGTGGACGGGGGCACAGTCATGGGGTCGTGAGCACTGCTGATGTACTCTTCTTATATAGCATGATCCAGAGAGTGCCTATTCATATTGGAGGTGCATTTACACATTTCTTCTCGACTCAGGCATCAGATAGACGAGCCACGAGCATTGCTGCTGGTCCATATGTTACCAGACTAGCCAGGTGGTTAGGCGTCTTTGATCGACCTTATGGATCCCTCACTATAGTATCTCATATGACACCCCTCCGAAGGGGCATTCTTTTAGCTATGGGGATCCAGCCTGTGCAGTAGCAGCCCCATGATGAGGAGCAGGATATTCCAGGAGATGATGGCGATCGTGATCCAGCTCCTGATATGGGTCCGTCATCTTCTGCGGGGGGCAGAGTTCCATCCGAGGCCTACTTCTGGGACATATTATCTAGTTAGCAGCAGATTCTGGCTGACCTTCGGCTTATCTTCGAGCATCAGACGAGGATTAAAGGTCTTTATGATGACTTGGACAGGCGATCCAAACATATTGAGAGCATGGTCAAGCCCCTATTCCAGCTTTTCCACCCCTCTTCCCCAGCTGATCCGGACCCTCCTGCTCAGTAGCTTGGACTGTTTATTTTTCCTTTTTACTTATATATTTTGCTTTTTACTTATTCCTCCTCTCTACTTCCATTTATCTGGTCTGTACTTATATTGACTATGCACTTTCATTTACTTTTTATCATTTTAACTATTTCTCTTTTATTTTCTTGCACTTTTAATATTAATGTCTGTAATAACTAACAGCATATTTTCTCTAGTATTGCATCTTCTTTCTTTTATATTACCAGCCTCCTCTCTCTCTCTCCTACTCTATCTCTACTTCTGGATCTCCCTGCAGTCATGATCTATACTGGACAACCATGTTCCACTTGTCAGGGAAGTTTCAGTCCCCCATCTATTCTCTGTCTCTTTTCCCATTTACTCTTTTGTACATTGAGGACAATGTCCAATTTTAAGTGTGGGGGAGCAGTGTTTAGAATATTTTGCAATGTTTTGCACCTGAATCTGCTTGATTGATTTAGAGTACTGAAATTTACTCCAAATTCAATAAAAAAAATTAAAAATGTAAAAATTTTAAATTTTTTTAGGGGCAATCTTTTAAATAAAGTGATTGGTTCATGCCTTGCTCCTTTAATGAATATTTGGTAACTTAATAAGGAAAATCTAAAGCTTAAAGTTAAGAGAAATAAGCATAATTGACCCTTGTGAGATTTGAGCCTTTTTGAGCAACTTTCACATTAGAATTTGAAGCTCATTTTTATCTTTTTGAGGGATTATGTCATCACTCTTGAATTTTTGCTCTAGAACTTGCATTTGCTCTTTTTGAGGCTACATTTTATGTATTTTGCATGTCAAAAATGATGAGACCATGTTTCTTCACCCTTTTTATTTGCTTTGCTTATTTAAATCCTTTTCTTTGATATACCCTAAACTATTTTTAGCTTTGCCCCTAGTTAGCCAATTTGAGCCTTGGACCTTTATTTCTAACCTAGCCCAACCCATCCCATGTGCATCTAAAGCCACTGCCCAAGTGAACTTGAACCTTAGAGTTTAAGGAAACTTAGACACATTATATGAGTTTGGCTATCACTTAGAGGTCCTTACTTAGTGCAGCTAGTTGGATAAGTTGATTTATAGCTTTAACCATCTATAAAAAAAAACAAATAAAAAATAAAAAAATGGTGTTAAATAAATAATTTGGAAAGAAGAAAAGGAAGAAAAGCTTGTTGGGAAATATATAAAAAAAAGGGGAAGAAGAAAATGTTGTGTTTGCTGATATATATATATATATATATATATATATATATATATATATATATATATATATATATATATATATATATATATAAAGAAAAAAAGGAGAGAATGGGAGTTGAAGCAAGGTAATATGCTAAGCTGAGTAATGGAACTCGACAATGGTCAAACTCATGACCAATGTGTCTTTTTCCTTCAAACTCATGACTTTATCACTTTTCACCCCTTGATTTTCCTTTCCCCCTATCCTCACCATTTTCCCTAATAAAGTCCTCTGATTTGCATGCATTTTACAATATAGTAATGGAGATTAGAGTTTTTGCAAGCATATGGTAGTATTAAGTCTTAAGCTGATTGATTTGAGAGTATACACAAGCCTAATCTTGAGAGTGTGAGTAAACACTTTACCTGTGAGGCTATTCTCTTTTGCTTTTATGCTGAGGATTGACTTGTTCAGTTGTTTTATTTTCATTTAGTTGCTTGGCATGACTTGATCCTAATCTTTAATTTGTTGAATGATTGCCTGATGTTACATATATATATATATATATATATATATATATATATATATATATATATAAGAAGAGAAGAAGAAAAATTGGAGTAGATTTCTTGTTCTCTTACTTCCTTACTCGAGGACGAGCAAGATTCAAGTGTGGGGGAATTGATAAATGCACAATTGCACTTAAATTCTGTGTGTTTCATCACTTATTTACTTAGTATCTTGTGCAAATTGATTGAAAAGGATACTTAGATGCTCGATATTTTGTTTTCAGGTTTTGAAATGACACATTTGAGCATTAGAAAAGGATCCGGAGGCAAAACTATGCGAATTGTGGAGAATCGAAGCAAAGTTGCTCACCTGACAAAGAACACGGGGTATGGGAACCCCGAGTTGAAGGCCGTGTATCCTTCTGGAATGCTTCGAAGCTTCACTGAGCTGCTCAGAGAAGAACATGGGGTACAACATGGGCCATGTCATACCCCGTGTACAATACTGCTTGACACTTCACAAGTAAATACGGGGAGTGTTGCACCCCGTGTATCATGCTGCTCAACTTTCGCAAAGAAACACGGGGTAGAACACGAGCAGTGTCATACCCCGTGTACATTACCCATATAAGTTTTGTGCGAAAAATCATAAAGGAAAGAGGAGAAACCGAAAAATTAAAATAGGAACTGCTGGTGTTAGTGTATATGCCCTAAAACCAATCATATTGGTGATTGTAATTTTGAATCATGTTATTTTAATGGCAATTCCAATTATTATATTTATATATATTGTCTGCGTAATATATTTAATTATAATAATAACCTTAGAATAATTGTATTCTTAAATGTCCCTAGTCATATATCATTGTGGATCAGGTTGCTTTGATATATTAAGACTAGCATGTGTGAAAACTTATATGGGATATTAAGTTTACACATGAGTACAAGTTAGAGAACTTGTATACTGGACCGACCCATATTAAGAACACTACATGGATCGTTATATGAGTGTCATAAGTGGTTCTTAGTGATCATTATTAATATGGTCCTTTGACCTGAGATCACCAAGGTTCCCTACATGTGAGTTTCATATTTTGATACTATTCTATGTCACTAATGGTTAAGTGAATGCAAGGGTAGATATTGGATATGTCACATATCATGCGGAGGGGTTTGTGTGATCAAGATGGGATTTGTCCCTCCTATATAACAGGAGTAACATCTATGGGCCCCTTGACTAAGTAAAGTTGAGAAAATGCATGGCCATGCTCAGATGAATTGACATGAGATGTCGATTACATTTGTTTCAGTCAGCTTACTTAGGAGTCAAGAAACCTTAAGATTGGGCTATACGGGAATGACACGGTCCATGTCTCGTGCTCAATCTAGATGTATAGGACAAAAGGACATAAGTGATGATCACGTGTAAAGGTTTAGTCAAATCACCGACTTTCTCATTACTTGGGTAACAATGATGTGTTGCTAGACACCGATCTTTGTTTATGATCATTAATATGATTAATGGTCATTGCCAATGTAATGAGAGCCTGTAGGGTCGCACACTTAGAGCTTAGTGAATTTGGAATTAATGGACCAAATTGTTTGGGCTTAATATTTGGGAATTAATGTTATAATTATAAGGCCCAATAGTAAGCCTATAATTATACATGGAATAAGGCCCAAATAGGTTAGGTTTTTCTATGCACCTATTTAAATAGGCTTATTGGGTAATAATAGGATTATTATTATTCTTCACGCACCCCAAGTAAAAGTATAGAAAAACCCTAGCCACTCTCCTTGACCAAAATCTCTGAAGAGGCGTAGCTAGCACTACGAGGTCTAAGGAGATCAATTCCAACCGGTGTGTGTAGCGGACATTCATCGGTGATTCACGGGTTCGTGTGGATACCACAGAGGTGCAGCCACATAAACGTTGTACTGGTGATCTGATTTTCTGGTTTCCATTCCGGTCGTGATTTGGAAGCAGATCAGACTTGGTGTAGCGGTCAGAAGAATTTTGCCGAAAGGTATAAACCCTAATCCCTAATCTATGGTGTTCTAATTTCGCATGGATCCTTGGTGGAAATCGTGCAAAAAGTTTTATTCCGCTGTGCATGTATGATGCGCGATTTCTAGCAGCTGGGAGAAACCCTAGGAGAGACCTATACTCACCAAGGGCAACTTCTAACGTGGATTCAAGCAAAGGATTGAAGATTCAAACAAGGAATTTGTAAAGCTTCATGATTTGTTTGAATTCCCTCTCTGTTTTCTAGTTTTCTTCTAGTTTTGTAATGTCTTCACACTAAACCTTTATGCTCAGCTGGGGTGAACTTGTTCATGGATTTATGGAATTGATTTTTATATAATCTAGCTTGATTTACTGTTGATTTATGATTTGATGATGCTATTTTGTACTTGAACAAACCAATACTTCCAGAATATTGGATTTATGTTAAGGATTAGTTGATTCTAGGTTGAAATGACCAATTAATTAATCGGACCTTGTATGATCATTGGGAATATCAATTAGACTTAGGAATTAAGCTAATTGGATTCTTTTGCACAGGATGAAATGTCTAAGAATGGATTCTAAAGCAGTGTTAATGCAACCTAGATGAGTGATTACTAGAGAAATTCTGGGTACTTAATCTTTTGGTTAGTAGCTAGTAGCCTTGCAATGAGGTATAGCTTATTTTTGGTAATCCAGCAATCTAAATTAATAGTAAACCAAGTTAGAGGATTATCTTCATTCCATAATGAAATGTACAAGGGAACCTTAAGCTGAGTACGCTTTCATTTCATTGAATTAAACCTTTTTTTTTATAACTAAGCTCTGTTTTTACATTTTATCCTTAATTCACATTATCAATCGATACGCCTAGATAATTTTCCTTGAAATTCAGTTAGTATTCAACGTTCAATCCCTGTGGAGAAGATATCTTTTATACTATAACTCGACTTAACCCGTGCACTTGCGGGATCACGTCAGGTATAAGTATAGACCTATGTAAAACCAAGTTTCTTGGGCTAAAAACATCTATTTCATTGTTTGATGATATTAATTATGATAAAATATGATGAATTGAGGTAGAGTAATATGCAGAAATCAAAGAATGTATATGAATGCAAGAAAACATAGAAAAATGAAAGTTACTGTAAAATGCAAGAAACACAATTAATAGATGCAATTACCTACTAAAATACTTGAAAAATTATGTAATATATTGCTAGTAATATGTAAAAAAAGATAAATTCAAGAGGATCTCAGACAATAGTGCTAAATTTTGTTATGCACATCATAATACACTAAAATTAGTTAAAACTAGTTTGCTAAAAAAATAATGTAGAAAAGTGGCATAACTAGGTCGTACCCCTGGTGATCCTTTGATATTATCTTTTCTACATAAATTCCTAAAATATTTACACAATTGTTGAATTATTAATGCAACGAAATTGAAAGAAACTAATAAAAATAGAATGCAAATTCAATAGAACATAATATTGTAATAGAAACAAAATGCAATATGTTATATGAAAATTTATGTAGAACATAGAATGCAGGATTTGAGGGTTGTTTGCATGAAATTAAACAATAATAATAAACTAAACAAGCTCAAAATAAAAGCAAAATAGAAAGTAGATAAAAAGAACTTAATGTAATAAGATAGTCAATCCAAGGAATTGAGAGCCCTAAATTAAGTTAATCATGGATCAATTAGGATTTGAATTTTCTAATTAATTCTTCAACTTTCAATTACTCAAAACTCCTATGATAACTCATGAATTCTAAGGTAGATTACTATCTAGGATTTGATCAATTAACATTAACCAATTAAGCAACCATTGTAATTCCTATACTAGATTGACATTTATTTAATGATAGAATTTAGTTGAATTAAGAAATTAATTTAGAAACCTCCAAATTAACCCATCAACCCTTTGCCCCTATGTGTAAAATTATGATTTACTAACCATAATTCAACATTAAAATAGCAAAGAAATAAAAAATCATAAAAATGAACATCAATTATACCAAATCAACATCCAACACATGTAATATCAAGAAATTAACATAAGAATTAAGGGAAGAGGAAAATTAACTAAAGAAATTCAATATTACAATTCATAATCTCATAATCCAAATGAAAAGAGCCTTAAACTCCTTGAATCAACCATAGGTTTAAACTTCCATTGATGACAAATAAGGAAAACAAAAAGAAGATAAAATTATCCATTAAGTTTGTCTGTGTGTCAAGTCTGAATACTCTAAGTTCTCCCTATTTATTTGATCTAATTAAGTTAAAACCTTATTGCACTTGAATTGTATGACCCTTAGGATTAATATAATAAGGCCTTCTTAATTTTAAGAAGCACAAGCCTATTTTTTTACAAGTCAATTAAATCCAACAACTATATCAATGAATTCTTATAAGTTTAAATTCTAACTAGTTTCTAACCATGAAATCAATGTAATTTGGATGAATTGTAAACATTAAACTTGCAAACATAGGTTTTATGAGAATTTAAGCATTGATTTCAAGTTAATTTGACCTTTATAACTCCAATGATGGCCTAAAAATCGAGGCAACTCAATTGAGATAAAGATATAACTTCAACTTCTCAGTCATATATGACCTCTAAAATGTCTGAATTAGGTTTGGACTAAAATATAAAATTGTAGTCCTCTCTTTAAGCTTCCCAACAATATAAAATTTACCTTAATCTAAATTCTAGAACTCAAGATATAACTAAAAAGTAAAAACAATGTTAAAATCCAGTATTTACCGAATAAATTCACAATATTATAAAATTAATTCAAAATTATAAAATAAGGCCTAATTAGTGAAATTAAGCACGTGTAACTCACTAAGAGACATAAAATAGGAGAAAATGAAATAGTAAATATTTTTCCGTCACATGCTAATTTTAGTATTCTCCTCTTTATAGCTTGGCTCTTTGAAGCAAATAGGAGTTATCATTTAACTAGCTAATAGAAATACTGGACATCCTACTAGTGTTATTGAAGTTATGTTAGTTTAAGTTAAGGAATTGATATTTCCAATGAATTTTTACATTCTACCTATGGAGGATGAGTCTTTAAACAGCCCTGCACCTTTAATTCCAAGAAGACCATTCCTTAAAATAGTAAAAATAAAGATAGATGTAAATACTAGCATTTTTTCTATGGAAGTTAGAGATATAGCTATGACTTTCAACATCTTTGAAGCTATGAAATACCCTATTAAAGAGCATTTTGTATTTCAAGTAAATGTGGTTAATAAACTTACTAAAAATACTCTTAATGATATGCTTGCTAATTTTCCTCAAATTTTTAAGTTAATAGATTATTTTGATAGCCATGAGTGCATTTGCTATAATGATAATAACCAATGTGCCATATATGCAAAAATTTCTAGCATTTATAAGTGAAGAAAGCAGTGCTATTCTAGAAGATGCAAAAACTAATCTCCAAGACAAAATTTAACTTGCAGAAGTGGTTTCCACCACCAAATTACTACCTTCTGTGATCCAGCCACCAATATTAAAGCTTAAATCTCTTCCAAAACATTTAAAGTAAGCATTTATAGAAGAGAATGAAAAGTTGCTAGTCATTACAACGAAGAATTGCAACTTGAGCAAGAAGAGAAGTTGTTACAAATTTTAAGAGCTCATAAACAAGTAATTGGGTAGACACTTACAAACCTAGTATTAGCCCTTCCACCTATATGCATCGAGTTTTATTGGAAAAAGAAGTCAAACTAGTGAGATGATCTTAAAGAATACTCAATCCTTTGATTTTAGATGTGGTAAAGAAGGAGATTACTAAGCTTTTGGAGGATGGTATGATATATCCCATTTTTTATAGCAAGTAGGTGAGTCCAATGCAAATTATTCTTAAGAAAACTGGCTTGACAATGGTAAAAAAATTAAAATAATGAATTGCTCCTTACTAAAGTTCAAAACAATTAGAATGTATACATTAATTATAGGAAACTAAATCAAGCAACTAGAAAAAATCAATTCCCACTGCTATTCATTGATTAAATGTTAGAGAGGTTAGTTGGAAAATCCTATTATTGCTTTTTGGATGGCTACACTAGTTCCTTTCAAATTCATATTGTTCTAGAAGACCAAGAAAAGATAACATTCAAATGTCTTTTTGGCATTTTTACATATAGCAGGATGCCCTTTTGTTGGTGTGTGTCCTAGAACCAATCATATAAGATGATTAGAGTTATACACAATGTATTATATTTTATTTTAGACAATTTAATTATTATATTTATTTTTATTATTATTATGCGCAATTTATAACTTAATATAATAATTATCCTTGGTATAGCTTTGCTATTCCTAAAATGTCCCTAGTCAAGTATTATTACGAAAAGGATAGTAATAATACATCGAGACTAGCATGTATAGTGACTGATGATTACGAATCATGGATACGTGATATCAAGTCAATACATGAGTACATTGCTAGTGAACAATATACTGGACTGACCCACTATGAGAATATTGCATGGATAAACGTGTCATAAGTTATTCTCATATGATCACAACTACACATAAACCTTTGACCTGAAGTCACTACGGTTCCCTACATGAGGAATTACTTACTTTAATATTGTCCTATGTCACCTTTAATCAGGATGACAAGTAGGGCATTGATTGGGTATGTCATAAATCATGCAGAGGGAAGTGAGTGATGTAAATGGGATTTTGTTACTCTTGTATAAAAGAGAAATATCCTTGGGCCCCTTGATTGAGTGAAACTTAGAAATGCATGGCCATGCTCAGTTAAATTAATATGTGATATTAATTATTTTAAGTCTACTTAGTATCAAGAAATATAAATTGAACATTGACGAGGATGACACATTCCATGCCTCCAGTTCAATTTGGATATTATTACAAAAGGGTTATGATGCGAAACGTTGATCATATGTTAGGTAGATGTCGAATCACAGACATTCTTACTACTTGAGTGGCAGTAATGTATTGCTAGATACTGCTTACTGTCTATGACTCAATAAATGAGTCATTGTCAACGTAGTAAGAACCTACAGGGTCACACAAAAGGAGTAGGAATAAGACAATAATTAATTGGACTTTAATTATATTAATATCCAATTAATTAGACTTCTTTTCGTGCATATATATATTATTAAGAATAATAATTCACGTTTTATATATATATATATATATATATATATATATATATATATATATATATATATATATATATATATTATGTGATATTATTTGATATTAAAGAAATATCAAATAATTATCTTATCAGATATTAGATAAATATATTATGAGATAATATTATTCTGATATTTGATAACTATATGCAATTATCTAATAATTAAGATATTTATATTATGAGATAATATTATTATCTAATATTAGATAATTAATATATAAGTCCTATCTCTTCCCATTATCTCTAGGATAAGGATAAGATGAGTTATTAAGTGTGATTAGGATTTTGAAAGCATTATCCTAGTAGGACTAGGATTATAACTTGCCTAAGTTCTATAAAAGGGGACTTGAGGGCAGCACTTAATAATCACGTTTTAAGCTTCCATATAAACCCTAAATCACTCAGAAAACATCCAATCCTAATTCTTAGAGAGAAAAATGCATCCTAGCAGACGCGTGGAGGGTGAGAGGTTGTTGTTCACTCCGTGTGGATACCGTAGAGACGCTGTACCTTTCGGCCGACATTTGATTCATCCACTCTCAAGTTTTGATCAGTAGAAACACGAGTGCCCAATAGGTAAAACCCTAATCATTGACTTATGCTTTTTGCATGGATCCTAGGTATAATTCGGATCAAAAATTTAAAATTCCGCTGCATGTGATAATCCGATTTCCCAACACCCTTTGGCCTACACAATGCATTTGGTACATCCTAAAGGTGTATGGTAAGCATTTTTTCTGATTTTTCAAAAGATTGCATAGATGATTTTTCTATTTATGGTTATCTTTCAATACATGCTTAGATAATCTTTTTAGGGTGTTAGATAAATGCATTAAAACTAATCTTATGTTAAATTTTGAAAAATGTCACTTCATAGTGTAATACAGGATAGTTTTATGACATATAATGAGTAGTAAAGGTATTAAAGTAGATCTTGCTAAGGTTAATATGATTATTACTTCACCTTACCCTACTTGTGTGTAAAAAGTGCATTCTTTTCTTGGTCATGCAGGTTTTTACAAGCACTTTATTAGAGATTTTAGTAAAATTTTCTTTCTATTGTTTAAGTTCTCTAAAAATAAGTAGCATTTAACTTTGATCAATATTGCAAGGAGTTTTTTGATAAGTTAAAGTAAGCTTTTACCACTATTCCTATCATTGCCACCATCTTAGGATTTACTATTTGAGCTAATATACAATGCTTCTAACTATACAATTGGTGTTATTCTTGCATAAAGAGTGGAAAAACAATCTCATAGGATTTATTATACCTCAAGAACTTTGGATGTTACCTAAGTGATAATCACGTTGCAATACATTGAAATTAGATAAAAAAACTAATTTATTAGAAAATAATGTAGTATAGTAGTATAATTAGGTTATATCCCTAATAATCCCTTGATAATACCTTTTACTATGAATTACTAACAATGTTTACACAATTGTCTAATTTATTATGCACTAAAAATAAAATAAACTAATGCAAATAGAATGCTAATGCAAATAAGACAAAATGCTATAACAAAATGCAAAATGCAATAATATGCAATATATAAAATGCAAAACTAAAAAAGAATCACAATTAGGGGGTTTTGTGAATTTAAATTAAACTATTTAAGTTGAATTAAATGTATTAAACAAAATAAAAATGCTGAGCAAACAAAAAAGAAGGAAAATCAATATAATGAAATAGCCAATTCAAGAAATTGAGAGCTTTAGTTTGGATTAACCATGGATCAATTGGATATTTGACTTTTTTAATTAATTCTTCAACCTTGAATTATATAGAGTCCCTATAATAATTCATGAATCCTATGCTAGATTACTATCTAAGATTTGATCAATTAAAATTAGTTGAATTAAGCAACTGTTATAATCCCTAAACTAGATTAAAATTGATTTAATAATAGAATTCGATTGAATTAAGAAATTAAATTAGAAACTTCTAAATTAATCCCTCAATCCTCTACCCTTTTATAAAAAAATATGATTTAGAAACCACAATTCAATATCAAAACAATAAAGTATAAAAAATCATAAGAATGAATACCGATTATACTAAATCAACATCTAACACATGTAATTTCAAGAAATTGGCATATAAAATTAAGGAAAGAGGAAAATTAATTGAAGAAAGTCAACATTACAACTTATGATCTCATAATCCAAAAAAGAAAAGCCTTAAACTCCTTGAATCAGCTGCAAATTTAAGCTTTCATTGATAAAGAACAATGGAGAAATAAAAAGAAAAGAAAAGTTATGTTGGTAAATGTGTAAAGTTTCTAAAGTTTAATTAGTTCTCTCCTTTTATTTGCCTTAATTAACCTAAAACCCTATTGGACTTAGATTATATGCCTTTTAGGATTACAAGAATGAAGCTTTCTTAATTTTTAGAAACTTAAACCTATTTTTTTATAAGGCTTTTAACTCTAATAGTTATAATAGTGAATTCCCACAAGTCTAACTTCTAACTAGTATAAGGCCACTAAAACAAGGTAATTTGGATAATTCATAAACATCAAAGTTGTAGAGTTAGGTCTTATGGAGAATAGGACACTAGTTTTAGGTTAATTGGACCTATATAGCTCTAGATATAGCTTAAAAATTAAAGCTAGTTCAACTAAGATAGTGACTGTGCAATCCTGCAAGTGCACGGGTTAAGTCGAGTTATAGTATAAACGATTATCGTTCTCCACAGGGATTGTAGGTTGAGTACTAACTAAATCTCAAGTAAAATTATCTAGGTGGATCAATTGATAGTGTAAATCAAGAATAAATTGTAAAACAGAGCTTAGCTATCAAAAATAAAGTTTGATTCAATGGAATAAAAACGTACTTAGCTTAAGGATCCCTTGTACATTTCATTATGGAATGAAAATAATTCTCTAACTTAGTTTACTGTTAATTAAGATTGCTGGATTACCAAAATTAAGCTATACCTCATTGCAAGGCTACTAGCTACTTAACCAAAAGATTAAGTGCCCAGAATTACTCTAGTAATCACTTATCTAGGTTGCATTAACTTGCTTAGAATCCATTCTTGGACATTTCATCCTGTGCAAAAGAATACAATCAGCTTAATTCCTAAGTCTAATTTATATTCCCAATGATCATGCAAGATCCGATTAATTAATTAGTCATTTCAACCTAGAATCAATTAATCCATAACACAAATCCAATATTTCGGATATATTGGCTTGTTCCAGACAAAACAGCAAAATCAAATCATAATTCAACAGTAAATCAAGCTAGATCATATAAAATTCAGTTCCATAACTCCATGAACAAGTTCTCCCAAGCTGAGCACAAGGGTTTAGTGTGAAAACATTACAAGATCAGAAGAAAACAAGAAAACAGAGAGGGAAGTCAAACAATTCATGAAGATCTACAAATTTCTTGCTTGATTCTTCAATTCCTTGCTTGAATCCGCGTTAGAAGGTCCCCTTGGTGAGTTTGGATCTCTTCTAGGGCTTCTCCCAGTAGCTCTCCTTGTTAATTCTTAGTTTCTCCTCCTCCTCCTTTTTCAAAATTTCGCGCAAAACTTATATTGGTGATGTACACGGGGGTAAACACGGCCTGTGTTTTACCCCGTGTTTCTCAGCGAAAGCTGAGCAGCACGAAACACGTTGTGCGACACGCCCCGTGTTCTTCTCCGAAGTGTCAAGTAGTAATGTACACGGGGTAGAACACGGCCCATGTTGTACCCCGTGTTCTTCTCTGAGCAGCCCAGTGAAGCCTCGAAGTAATCTAGAAGGAAACACGGCCATAAACACGGGGTCCCCATGCCCCGTGTTCTTTGTCAAGTGAACAAATTTGCTTCAATTCTTCACAATTTGAATGGTTTTGCTTCTGAATCCTTTTCTAATGCTCATATGTGTCATTTCAAGACTTGAAAATAAAATATAGAGCATCTAAGTATCCTTTTCAATCAATTTCATAAAATACTAAGTAAATGAGTGATGAAACACATAGAATTTAGGTGCATTTGTGCATTTATCAATTCCCCCACACTTGAATCTTGCTCGTCCTCGAGTAAGGATGTAAGAGAACAAGAAAATCTACTCCAATTTTTATTCTCTTCTTTTCTTCTTTTCTTTTTCTCTTTTTTTCTTCTTTTTTTTTATAATCAGGCAATCATTCAATAAATCAAATATTAGGATCAAGTCATGCCAAGCAACCAAACGAAGATAAAGCTGATAAGTGCACAAATACACCTAAATTCTATGTGTTTCATCCACTTATTTACTTAGTATTTTGTGCAAATTGATTGAAAAGGACACTTAGATGCTCTATATTTTGTTTTCAGGTCATGAAATGACACATATGAGCATTAGAAAAGAATCCAGAGGCAAAACCATTCAAATCATGAAGCATTGAAGCAAGATTGTTCACTCAGCAAAGAACACGGGGTATGGGAACCCCGTGTTCATGGCCGTGTTTCTTTCTGGACTGCTTCGAGGCTTCGCTGAGCTACTCAGAGAAGAACACGGGAATGAACACGGGACGTGTCATACCCCGTGTATCTTACTGCCATTCGCTTCTGAAGAACACAGGGGGTGTCACACCCCATGTAACATGCTGATCAGTCTTCGTTGAAGAACACGGGGTAGAACATGGGGTGTGTACTACCCCGTGTACATTACTGCTTGATAATTCGTAGGAGAACATGGGGCGTGTTGCACAATGTGTTTCTTGCTGCTCAAACTTTCACTGAGAAACACGGGGTACAACACGGACCGCGTTGGACCCCGTGTACATCAAAAATATAAGTTTTGCGTGAGATCTTGCAAGAGGAGAGGAAAAAGGGAGAATTAACAAGGGGAGTTGCTAGAAGAAGCCCTAGGAGAGACCTAAACTCACCAAAGGCGCCTTTTAACATGGATTCGAGCAAGGAATTGAAGAATCAAGCAAGAAATTTGTAGATCTTCATGAATTGTTTGACTTCCCTCTCTATTTTCTGGTTTTCTTCTGATTTTGTAATGTTTGCACACTAAACCCTTGTGCTCAGCTTGGGTGAACTTGTTCATTGATTTATGGAACTGAATTTTATATAATCTAGCTTGATTCACTGTTGAATTATGATTTGATTATGCTGTTTTGTTTGGAACAAGCCAATATATCCGGAATATTGAATTTGTGTTATGGATTAATTGATTCTAGGTTGAAATGACCAATTAATTAATCGGATCTTGCATGATCATTAGGAATATAAATTAGACTTAGGAATTAAGCTGATTGTATTCTTTTGCACAGGATGAAATGTCCAAGAATGGATTCTAAGCAAGTTAATGCAACCTAGATAAGTGATTACTAGAGTAATTCTGGACACTTAATCTCTTGGTTAGTAGCTAATAGCCTTGCAATGAGGTATAGCTTAATTTTGGTAATCCAGCAATCTTAATTAACAGTAAACCAAGTTAGAGAATTATATTCAGTCCATAATGAAATGTACAAGGGATCCTTAAGCTGAGTACGCCTTTATTCCATTAAATCAAACCTTATTTTGATAGCTAAGCTCTGTTTTACATTTAATTCTTAATTCACACTCTCAATTGATCCGCCTAGATAATTTTACTTGAGATTCAGTTAGTACTCAACCTACAATCCCTGTGGAGAACGATAATCTTTTATACTATAACTAGACTTAACCCGTGCACTTGTGGGAAAGCGGTCAAAAGCAACTAAACAAGTCAATCCTCAGCATAAAAGCAAAAGAGAATAGCCTCACAGGTAAAGTGTTTACTCTCATTCTCAAAACAAGGCTTGTGTTTACTCTCAAGTCAATCAGCTTATGACTTAATGCTACCATATGCTTGTATAAACTCTAATATCCACTACTATAATGTAAAATGCATGCAAATCAGAGGACTTTATTAGGGAAAAAGGTGAGGATAAGGGAAAGGAACATCAAGGGGTGAAAAGTGATTGAGCCATGAGTTTGAAGGAAAAAGACACATTGATCATGAGTTTGACCATTGTCGAGTTCCAATACTCAGCTTAACATATTACCTTGCTTCTATCCTTTGCTCCAACCTCCATTCTTTTTTTTTAATATATAAATCAGCAAACATAACATTTTTTTTTCTTCCTTTTTTTTTATTTATTTATTCCTAACAAGCTTTTCTTCCTTTTCTTCTTCCCAAATTATTTATTTGACACCATTTTTTTAATGGTGTTTTGTTTTTTTTAATTATTATTATTTGTTTGATTGTTTTTTTTTATATATATAAACAATCAAAGCTATAAATCAACTTATCCAACTAGCAGCACTAAGTAAGGACCTCTAAGTGATAGCCAAACTCATATAATGTGTCTAAGTTCCCATAAACTCTAAGGTTCAAGTTCACTTGGGCAGTGGCTTTGGATGTACATGGTATGGCTAGGCTAGAAATGAGGGTCCAAGGTTCAAAGTGGCTAACTAGGGGAAAAGCTGAAAACAGTTTAGGGAAAATTAAAGAAAAGGATTCAAATAAGCCAAGCAAATAAAAAGGGTAAAGAAACATGGCCTCATCATTTTTGACATGCAAAATACATAAAATGTAGCCTCAAAAAGAGTAAATGCAAGTTCTAGAGGAAAAAGTCAAGAGTGATGACATAATCCCTCAAGAAGAAAAATGAGCTTTGATTTCTAATATGAAAATTGCTCAAAAGGCTCAAATCTCACAAGGGTCAATTATGCCCATTACTCTTAGCTTCAAGCTTGAGATTTTCCTTACTAAGTTGCCAAATATTCATTAAAGAAATAAGGTATGAATCAATCACTTTATTCAAAAGATTGCCTTAAAATTTTTTTTTATTATTATTATTTATTATTATTTTTTTACATTTTTTTTACTATTATATTTTTTATATCATTGAAATTGGAGCAAATTTCAGTACTCTAAATCAATCAAGCAAGTTCAAGTGCAAAATATTGCAAAGCATTCTAAACATTGCTCCCCCACACTTAAAATTGGACATTGTCCTCAATGTACAAAATAGTAAATGGGAAAAGAGACAGAGAATAGTTGGGGGACTGAAACTTCCCTGACAAGTGGAGTATGATGGCCCAGTATATCGCAGAGAGATCCAGAAGCAGAGACAGATTAGGAGAAAGAGAGAGAAAGGAGACTGGTAATCTAAAAGAAAGAAAATGCAATACTAAAAAAATGTTGTTAGTTATTACAGATATTAATATCAAGAGTGCAAGAAAATCACAAAGTTTTTATGCGAACCAGACAGTGAGGAACACGGGGTTGAACACGTCCCGTGTTAAACACCGTGTTTCTCATTGGAATGCGATGAAAATCACAGGTTCCTTTAAAGTGGCCAGACAGTGATGAACACGGTGTAGAACACGGCCCGTGTTGTACACCGTGTTTCTCACTGGACTGCGTTTTGAGCCCTCTGTGCAAGAAAACAAACAACAAACATGCATTCATGCCTAATCTACCTCAAAGACAGAGTCCACATGCAAAAATGAACATCTTAAATCAACACTTCATGACTTCAATGCCTCAACTACTCAGAAACTCAGATTGAAAAGTAGAAAACTAAGAATTAAAAGCAAGAAAATAGAAAAAAAAGCTTGGGTTGCCTCCCAAGAAGCGATTGTTTAAGGTCATAAGCTCGACCCCTATTTCTTTATCAATCTGGAGCTTCCATTATTGGTTGCCCAGCAACATAATGCTTCAATTTCTGGCCATCAAGTGGTGGGCTTGCCTCCAAAAATTCTGCATATTCAGCAACCTTCTCATTTTCAGCAATTTCATCTTTTACTAGACATGCTTCAAGTGGATCTTGAAGGTTCCCCATTAGAGGGTTGTCTTTTACAGCTTTGTCTAGCACATCTACCCTACAAATTGAATCTTCACAAACAGGTAATTTAATTGATTCATTCAAATTATATTCAACCTTTTCATCCCCAATGCATAACGAAAGTTTTCCATTTTTGACATTAATTAAAGCACCTGCAGTTGCTAAAAATGATCTACCTAAAATGATAGGAATCTGTGAATCTTCTTCCATTTCAAGCACAACAAAGTCAACAGGTATGAAAAACTTACCAACTTTGATAGGTATATCTTCAAGAATACCTATTGGATATTTTATTGAACGGTCGGCTAGTTGGAGTGAAACTGTGGTGGGCTTCATCTCCTCTATGTTCAATCTCCTTGCAACCGACAGTGGCATAAGGCTTACACTTGCTCCTAAATCACACAATGCTCGATCAATAGGAACATTTCCTATCACACAAGGAATGGAGAAGCCGCCTGGGTCCTTTAGCTTAGGAGGTAGCTTATTTTGGATAATGGCACTACACTCCTCAGTTAAAGCTACAGTTTCATGCTCCTCTAACTTCCTCTTGTTGGAGAGAATGTCCTTCAAAAATTTAGCATATGATGGCATTTGTGAAAGAGCATCAGTGAAGGGAATATTGATGTATAGCTTCTTCAGCACTTCTAAGAACTTTCCAAACTGCTTATCCAGTTTAGCCTTGGCTAATCTTTGAGGATAAGGGATAGGCGGTTTGTATGGTTCCGGAGGGACATATTTTGATTTTTCTGGTAATTCCCCTTCTTTCTCTTCAGCATCAATAGGAATTAAGGCCTTGTTGCTTTCTTTTTGCTCTTCCCCCACACTTATTTCTTTTTCACCTTCTTGAGTGGCAATTGGATCATTCAATAACCTTCCACTCCTAAGAGTTATTGCCTTGCAATGCTCCCTAGGATTTGATTCAGGTTGAGCAGGGAGTTGGCCAAAAGCTCTTGAAGAAGATGCAGAAGCTTGTTGAGCAATTTGAGTTTCCAGCATCTTTCCATGTGTGGCCAATGAATCAACTTTAGAAGATAATTGCCTAATAGAGTCTTCCATTGCTCTACCATGCTGTCTAAATTCCTCATTAGTCTTCTCTTGGGAAATGAGAAATTTCTCCAAGAGGCCTTCTAATTTAGCAGTGGAAGAGGTTTGAGCTGGTGGGTTGTAGGGTCTTTGGTTTTGAAAAATGGGTAGTGGTGGTCTATTGTTAGTGGTTTGAGTGTTGTATGGCTGGGTGGGCATGTAGGAAAAATTTAAGTGGTTCCTCCATGATGGATTGTAGGTGTTTCCAAATAGTTCATTTGAATTTTTCTGTCCAAACCCACTGTTATTCACATAATTCATTTGCTCAGTAAAATCTTGTCCCAATGTACATTCAGTTGCTACATGACCTGTCATACCACAAATCTCACATAATTCACATGAACTATTATCCATATTTTGAATTACTGGTTCAGGATCAATTGCTTCTTGAATATGAACTGATTTCTGCTCTCTTCTTCTCCTAAGCAAAGTTCTTTCAATTTATGGATCTAAGTCAAGAATTCATTTGCTCAGTAAAATCTTGTCCCAATGTACATTCAGTTGCTACATGACCTGTCATACCACAAATCTCACATAATTCACATGAACTATTATCCATATTTTGAATTACTGGTTTAGGATCAATTGCTTCTTGAATGTGAACTGATTTATGCTCTCTTCTTCTCCTAAGCAAAGTTCTTTCAATTTCTGGATCTAAGTTAAGAATTCCTTCAAGACTTCTCCTTCGCATATACAAAGATTTTCTGCAAAATGAATAAGTAACACTCGAACAGAACAAGATAAGAAAGTAATGCTGTAAAAATAAGAAAAATCAAAACAGGATGAATTAAGAAGTAAAAGAAAATAAATTGCCTAGTCTAATTCACTCAAAACTTGCTGTTAATATCAACTGGATACAATCCCCGGCAACAGCGCTAAAAAACTTGACTGTGCAATCCCGCAAGTGCACGGGTTAAGTCGAGTTATAGTATAAAAGATTATCGTTCTCCACAGGGATTGTAGGTTGAGTACTAACTAAATCTCAAGTAAAATTATCTAGGCGGATCAATTGATAGTGTGAATCAAGAATAAATTGTAAAACAGAGCTTAGCTATTAAAAATAAAGTTTGATTCAATGGAATAAAAACGTACTCAGCTTAAGGATCCCTTGTACATTTCATTATGGAATGAAAATAATTCTCTAACTTAGTTTACTGTTAATTAAGATTGCTGGATTATCAAAATTAAGCTATACCTCATTGCAAGGCTACTAGCTACTAACCAAAAGATTAAGTGCCCAGAATTACTCTAGTAATCACTTATCTAGGTTGCATTAACTTGCTTAGAATCCATTCTTGAACATTTCATCCTGTGCAAAAGAATACAATCAGCTTAATTCCTAAGTCTAATTTATATTCCCAATGATCATGCAAGATCCGATTAATTAATTGGTCATTTCAACCTAGAATCAATTAATCCATAACACAAATCCAATATTTCGGATATATTGGCTTGTTCCAGACAAAACAGCAAAATCAAATCATAATTCAACAGTAAATCAAGCTAGATCATATAAAATTCAGTTCCATAACTCCATGAACAAGTTCACCCAAGCTGAGCACAAGGGTTTAGTGTGAAAATATTACAAGATCAGAAGAAAACAAGAAAACAGAGAGGGAAGTTAAACAATTCATGAAGATCTACAAATTTCTTGCTTGATTCTTCAATTCCTTGCTTGAATCCGCGTTAGAAGGTCCCCTTGGTGAGTTTGGATCTCTTCTAGGGCTTCTCCCAGCAGCTCTCCTTGTTAATTCTCAGTTTCTCCTCTTCCCCCCTTTTCAAAATTTTGCGCAAAACTTATATTGGTGATGTACACGGGGGTAAACACGGCTCGTGTTTTACCCCGTGTTTCTCAATGAAAGCTGAGCAGCACGAAACACGTTGTGCGACATGCCCCGTGTTCTTCTCCGAAATGTCAAGCAGTAATGTACACGGGGTAGAACACGACCCATGTTGTACCCCGTGTTCTTCTCTAAGCAGCCCAGTGAAGCCTCGAAGCAATCTAGAAGGAAACACGGCCATAAACACGGGGTTCCCATACCCCGTGTTCTTTGTCAAGTGAACAAATTTGCTTCAATTCTTCACAATTTGAATGGTTTTGCTTTCGAATCCTTTTCTAATGCTCATATGTGTCATTTCAAGACCTGAAAACAAAATATAGAGCATCTAAGTATCCTTTTCAATCAATTTGCACAAAATACTAAGTAAATGAGTGATGAAACACATAGAATTTAGGTGCATTTGTGCATTTATCAGATAGAGACAGGGGTTCAACTTCTTGACTAAATAAAGGCGTGAATGAGACCAAACTAGGCATTGATCAAGATAATAAATTTAAGCTTTCTAATATGAAATTCAGAGTTCAAGATATAACTGAAAAGTTGAAATAGTATCAAAATCTAGCATTAATTGAATGAATTTAAAATATTATAAAACTAACCTAAAATTATAAAATAAGGCTAATTCTATAAAATTAAGCATGTATAACTCACTAAGAGATATGAAATAGGAGGAAATAATATAGTAAATATTTTTATCATCACCAAGCTAATCATATCACTATAGAAAAGGAATTTTTAGCCATTATTTTTACTTTAGATAAATTTATATCATACTTACTTAGTTCTAAAGTGGTTGTGTTTTCTAATTATACAGCTTTAAAGTTCCTTTTAAAGGAATTTTGAGGCAAAACCTCACTGAATTTGAGGCAAAACCTCACTTGATTAGATGGATATTACTTTTGCAAGAATTTAACATTGGAATTAGAGATAAAAGTGGTATTGAAAACTTAGTTGTAGATTATTTCAGTAGGATTCTAAGAGATGTGGACACTCTTCCCATTTATGACACTTTTCTAGATGAGCAACATTTTCAGCTACTATGTAAAGGTCCTTAGTTTGTTAATTTAGTGAACTATTTGATTGCTAATGGGTTGTTTGCATATATTAAGAAAGCTCAAATTGATAAGTTAAAAAGTGAGACTAAATATTATGTGCGGTATAATCCTTATTTATGGAGATTTTACATTAATCAAATGATTAGAAGATGTATACATGATTCTAAGTTTCATTCCATACTTGCATTTTATCATGATCATACTTGTGGAGGTCACTTTGGACCTAAAAAAATTGTAAGAAAAGTACTTAATTTTAGTTTTTATTAGCCTTCTTTTTTTCACAATACTTACATATTTTTTAAAAATTGTGAATAATGTCAAAGAATAGGGAATTTAACTCATAAACATGAGATGTCTTAATTTCATATGCTCTTTTGTGAGGTTTTTTATATTTGGAGTATTGATTTTATAGGTTCTTTTCCCTCATCTTTTAGCTTTGTTTACATTTTTCTTAAAATTGATTATGTTTCTAAATAGGTGGAAACTAAAGCCACTAGAATTGATGATTTAAAACTTATTATAGATTTTATCAAGTCTCACATTTTTAGCAGGTTTGACATTCCAAGTGCTTTAATAAGTGATCAAGCGAGTCATTTTTGCAATCGAGCACTTAAGGCTCTATTAAAGAAATATAGGGTTTATTATAAAGCTTCCACACCATATCATCCTTAAACAAATGGTCAAATAAAAATTTTTAATAAAGAAGTTAAGTCAATTTTGGAGAAAATTGTGAAGCCTAATAGAAAAGATTAGAGCTTTAGATTGGATGATACATTTTTAACCTATAGGATTGCATATAAAACTCCTATTGGGATGTCTCTATACTAGATTATCTTTAGGAAAGCATGTTATCTTTTGATGGAGTTAGAGCATAAAGTATTTTAGGCTATAAAAAGATATAACATGGATTTTAAGGCATATGCTTTTAGCCTGTAAGACTGCATATAAAACTCCTATTAGGATGTCTCCATACTAGATTATTTTTAGGAAAGCATGTTATCTTTCGATGGAGTTAGAACATAAAGTATTTTAGGCTATAAAAAGATACACATAGATTTGAAGGCATGTGGAGAGGGAAAAAAATTGCAATTGCAAGCATTAAAAGAACTTATACTTGAAGCCTATGAGAATTCTAAACTTTACAAAGAGAAAATAAAGGCATTCTATCATAAGCTCATTTTTAGAAAAACTTTTGAGACTAGCCAAAAAGTTTTATTATTTAATCCAAGGCTTAAATTGATGTTAGGTAAACCTCATTCCCATTAGAATGAACCTTTTGTTATTACTAATATTTGTTCTTATAGTGCAATTGAGATCAAGAGTTTGGAAAACAACAAAATGTTCATGTTCAAATTCAATAGGCATAAACTTAAACCATTCTATAAAGGTTTTCAAAAGTAAGTGTTAGAAGCAATGAAGTTGGGGACCCTAATTTATTCTTGATAAAAAAGCTTGAGTTTAACTAAAGATATTAAAGAAAAACACTTCTTAGAAGGCAACCCAAGCTATTTTAGATTTGCTTTTTGTTACCTTTCTCTTCTACTCACTTTTCTTTTATCTTTCTTGATCTTAATAATGATATTGATATGCTTTACATTAAGGACAATGTAAAATTAAAATGTTGGGAGGGAGACTTTTAGGATTTCTTTTATGCTTTGTGTCTTTATTCATTTCTTTAAAAATAGAAAAAAAATGTTATTTTTCACTTATTTTAAGTATTTTTGAGTCATTTCAGTTACTTTCCATTGAAAAAGATTTTGCATTTGCATAAGTAAGATTCAATTGAAGTTAGATAGGATTCATATGATTGAATGAATGATTTTTTTTTTAAATTAGTTGATATAGTGATAGATTTTGAATTGGTATATTAGACTTAGTAGCATGACTTACCATATGAGATTTTAAGCCTTATGTTGAAACTTTATACTATTATTTTTCTTTCTTGTGTGATATTCTTCCATGATTTATCTTTTTAGAAATTGCTTTGATTCTTTTTAAGATTACATTTGCACTTGCATGTATAATGATAAAGGCATTCTTTCTTAGTTTAAGCTAAAGTCATATAGTCAACCTTAAGTTTTTATCTTTATTGAGCCTCCTTGAGCTTTTATTGCCCTTTTCTTTGTTGATTAGCTTATGACCATTTTTCAATGAAAAGCAATTGTCTTTATCTAACCTTAGAAATTAGTAGAGCATTTGAATTTTTAAGAGATGAACTCTTAAATAAGTGTGGGATTATGTAAGTTTATATATTGTGAAAAATTATCAAGAAAGCTTGGTTGAAAAAAAAAGAGCAAAAAAATAGAAAAGAGAAAAGTAAAAAAAAAAAGAATAAGGCAAAATGAAATTGATGAAATATATGAAATTGAAAAAGAAAAAAGGGAAAAAAGAAAGGAAAAATAAAAAAGTTGATAAATGATTAAATTGAATTTGAGTTATTGTGTTGAGTTATAATTATTTATGATTGACCCATATATTTTTAATTCAAATGCTCTATTAATTTCTTTAGTTCCTAACCTTTTATGTCCTCATTTTTCCTTTCTTTTTCCTCAGCTACATTCCAATATTAAATGAAGTCCTTTTTTATTTGTGTTATGCATATGATTTGAGTAGTAAAAATTAGATGATTAGCAAACTTATAATAGAGCAATTCCATGGAATAAACTTGTGTAAAATATTTACCCTAAATACTTGAGCATTGGAGAGTGAATCTTATGAGAATTTACCAAATTGATTTACTCTTTTTGAATGAAGTTGCTATTTTGGTTACTTTCAAGTTTGTCAAGACTTTCTTTATGATATATTATGTTTCTTGCTTGTATTTGTCACTTGCTTTTGAATTTGTGATTTTGAAGTTTTTAGAAAGTAAAGACTTTTGTTTTTTAGTTTTAAATAAAGTTATGTCTTGCCAAAGGATGTGCAAGAGCTAAGTATGGGAGAATTTAATATTTAAGATTTAATCTATATCATTTCCCCTGATTTTATGCCTCTTAATGAATTACATATACTTAATTTTATAGAATTAGTCTTATTTTGTAATTTTAGGATAGCTTTACAATGTTATAAATTTATTCAATTAAAGTTGGATTTTGACACTATTTCTATTTTTTAGCTATATCTTGAGCTTCAAACATTAGATTAGGATGATTTTTATACCTTTGAAAAGCTTAAAGAAAGATTTACAACTTTAGTGCTTCTAGTTAAAATCTAATTTAGACTCCTTGAAGCTCTTATTTAGCCAAAAAGTAGAAGTCTCGTTTCTATCCTAATTAAGCCAACTTCGATATTTAGGCCATATTTAGAACTACATAGGTCCAATTATTGTGAAACTATCACCTAAATCTTCATAAGACCTAACTCTATAATTTTTATATTTATGTTTTACCCAAATTATATTATTTTTGTAGTCTTATACTAGTTAAAAGTCAAACTTGTGGGATTTTTACTATTATAACTCTTAGAGCTAATTGCTTTGTAAAAATAATTTCTGGACTACTAAAAATTAGGAAAGCCCATCTTTCTAATCCTAAGAGACATTGAATTCAAGTCCAATAGAGTTTAAGGTTAATTAAGTTAGATAGGGGTAGAAAACTCACAAGACACAACACTTTAGATAGAATTCAGCAATATAGTTTCCTCTTTTTTTCTAGCTTTTGTGTTTTTTAACCATGGAAGGCTAAATTCAAAGTTAATCCAAGGATTTTAAAACTTTTCTCTAATAAATTATGAGATCATGATTTGTAATGTTAGCTTTCTCTAATTACTCATGTTAATTTATTGATATTACATATGTCAGATGTTGATTTGATATAATTAGTATTCATCCTTATAATTTCTACTCTTTTGCTATTTACATGTTGAATTGTGATTGATTAATCATGATTTTACACATAGGAAAAAAGTGGTGAAGGATTAATCTGAAGGTTTTTCATTTAATTTCTTAATTCAACTGAATTGTATCTTTAAATTAATTTCAACATAACTTAAAGATTATAGTGATTGCTTAATTCAATTAATCTTAATTAATCAAATCCTAGATGGTTATCTAGCATAGGGTTCATGAATTATTGTCAAGGTTTTAGGTAATTTAAGGTTGAAAAGTTAAATAAAAAAGTTAAATATCAATTGATCCATAATTAATCCAAACTAGAAGTCTTAATTCCTTAAATTGGTTATTTCATTATATTAGTTCTCTTCCTTAATATTTATTTTGTGTTTTACTTTGTTTAATACATTTAATTCAATTTCAATTCATAAAACCTCCTAGCTTTGATTCTATGTTAGTTCTACATATTGGATACTACTACATTTTACATTTATTACATTCTATCAAGCATTCTGTTTGAGTTACATTGGCATTTTGTTTGCATTTATTTCTTAGTGTTTTTAGTTGATATATAATTAAACAACTATGTAAATATCATTAGCAAGTTAATTGAGAAAAAATAATTTAAGGGATCAGAGGGGTACTACTTAGTTTATCTCACTATATTGCATTATTTTTAGCAAACTAACATAATCTAATTTTGGTGTAGTGTGGTTTGCACATTCAAGGAGCTTAGGTTATGTATATTTCAACTTTGGCTAATTTTGTGTGAGTACTTGAGTACTAAGCTCTAAATTCGATTTTACATTCAAATACTCAAATATAATATTGGGGTACCTACAAATTTCTACTTAGTGCTTAAGTACTTTAAGTCTAATGCATGCCTAAGTGTTTGTTTGCCTTGTTTCTTGTAGTTTAAGATATTCTTAGGCTTTAGTTAACTTTTGACTTTGAAAACCTATTTAAGAAGAATTGTTTCTCATTGTTACAACTTTTGGCATTTGGTAAATTTGAAAACTCTCTGAGAACTTTTCTTTCTAATGGTTCTAACAAGAACTTCAGACTCATCAAGATTGACTCAACTCTTATAGCATTAAATCTCTTTTATCATGATTGACTTAACTTATCGATATTGACGTAACTCATCAATGTTAAAAAGCAATTTTGTAGTAGTGTGAAGAAATTTACTATCTAATAATGAATTGGGTCCCTAAGCTTGAAATTTTTACTAGAGCATGCCTTACGTATCTTTTTTCTTCCAATGGTCCTAACCATTCATCAGTTGGGCTATTGCAGATATAGTTATGATCCAATTAGCTCATGTAGGTCACTACAAGTTTGCCCATAAAGTCCTCTATATTGTGAAAAATTCTAGTATTAATTAGTTAGTCATTAAATTATAAAATTTACATGAATTGTAGCTTGTAGCCTTAAAAATTAACTTTGTAAATATTTAATTTGATTTCCCACTTCAAATTATGACTAAACACCATTAGGATTTCAAATTTTCTATTAGTTTGGGTAGTTTATAATTTCCTACCATCCTAAACCTCATGGTACACATATTTCACTCAATAAATTGACTCTTCACATACTAGTACCCTATGGCTTCTTAAATGAAATAATAATCTTTCTTTATTTCTCATATAAAAGATTAAAAAATGACTATGGAGTAGTTTATTGATGCATTATTAGATCTAATAGTTGATACAATTGTTAGCATGCTAGATTTGACTTTTAAAAAAATGTAAATTTAATATATAGTTAAATTTAATAGTGCATGGCTATATTACTACATCAATAATGTACCGCACTATTTCATGAAAGATTATCCTTCTATATATAACCACCATTTCCTTCCCACAAAACAACAATATACTATATTTCATAATTATAAATTGGTACTTTCTAATCATCTTTGGTTGTATCAATCATAATTAAGTCCTCCATTATGAGGATTAAATTAGTGGGGTGTTACATTCATGAAAGTAAATATTTAGAATGATATTTTACTAGATAAATGCTTATACATGACTCAAAGGGGACATTCTAATTTTATTTGCTTTGAATACCAAAGAGGGAGTAAAAAAATAAAATAAAATGCTTAAGTTTAATGTAAGTTTTATGTACTTTTTTAAAAGGAAACGATATAGCACCAAAATAATAATAATAATAATAATAATAATAATAATAATAATAATAATAATAATAATAATAATAATAACTGCCTGATAATTGAAGTGTTAGAATTTAAATTAAAACCTATATATAATTTAGGATATCATAAAAATAAAATTAATGTCAAAGCGTACCTTTATTATAGATTTAATTCTCCTGAATAAGGTAATATTTAGATAAATACCACTAGCATAAATCTTCCTCTCCTTTTTCTAAAGTATATGATTCTTAATGAGATAAGTTAATGAATCAATTAGGTTAGAAGTGGAGAGGGGACCTAGCCAATATTAATTGTAAAGAGTTTATTTTAAAACATTTTATATGAAAATGACTCTCAAGTTGAATGCAAAATTTTGAATACTTGACCATGATTTTGAAAACACACCATCCAAAAGATGATACTTGAAACACGACTTATACTTAAGTAATTAACAATATTGAATCATGATAGTAATTACATTATTATCAATATAAGACCTCCATGGTTACATATATCATTAATTACTTAAATACGAGTTATTAATGTGAAAGTATAATAAGAAAAATAGCATAAAAAAGTGTGATCTAACAAATATGCTATTTTTCTAGTTAGTCCTCAATGATTTCTTTATAACAAGCTCAATAATAAGATAGAGAAATCTTCTAGTAACAATAAATTTAATTATCTTAAAATTCCAAAATAGTGTTAATTAAGACACAAACATTAAATATAGGAGCTAGTGACTGACACTGAGTCATAGTCCTTAAAAATATATTAGCCAAAATATATTTAAGTTTTATAATAATATTAACTAAGAGACAAATATATAACTTAAAAACTAATGATTGACACAAAATTTTAGTCCTGAAAAATCTATTGTTAGAATGTCTCAAAATTTAAAAATGGTGTTAACTAAAAGATAAAAACATATATCAAGAACTAATTAATAAATAACAAATCTTAGTCTTGATAAGGTATTATATAAAATAACATATTAGACATATTACTTAACCTTTATTAAGGCAATTTTTATTATTCTAATATGGTGTGTATAGAAACTATATATACAAAGTTAGGAGCTAATGACTAGCATTAAGTCATAGTCCTTATAATTATAATAATTGGTACATTTTATAATATGGAGATACATGTATTGAAAAAAGAAATTCATAAATTGTATATTTAAATGCATAATAATGTACCAATATGATCAAGAGCAAGTATGATAAAAATTATTAAATTATGTAATAATATCCATGACATATGCATCTTGTGTATCAATAAACATATTATAATTATCAATTAAGATTAAATATTCTATATAATATAGAACTTCCACTAACTAAGCATATTATAAAAAAAATAAAATTGAATGCCTATATCTTAATAGGTTTTTAAATATCTTATAAATATAAGAACCTTGATTTTAGGAGAAAATTTTTAAATTTCACATACATATTTTAGCAATATGTAAAATTATTATTTCTTAAATCATCATCTTGATATAATAAAATAAATCAATAATCAAAAGAAATCAATTGTGTAATTAACTTTGGCATCTTAAGCAAGTTGTTTACATGACTATCAAAATTAGATAATAAAATTGATACCATGTAACAAGAGAATTTTCCAAAATATATTTTTAGGGATTACCAGAACAAGTATGAATAAAAATTATTTGAAAAATTCTCATGATAATAACATACACTATTGATAAAAAAAAGTATCTCATAAAAATAAAAAAAAAAGGGATTTACAATGCATATGTCAACAACTTTATAAGTTACTTTATACTGTGCTCAAAGAAATACACAATAACTTATATGTTAAATTCATTACTATTAGTAAAAAAAATGCTTGAGAAAAATTAGTTCAACATTCAAATATTATATACATAAAAGAGGATTTAATAAGATTTGCACCTTTTTATCATACATATTTTTTTATAAACAAATGTATGTAATAACATATAAGTTATTATAAGCTAAACTAAAATTTTAATATTTAATTGTACTTTTATAAAGTAAATCAATTTGAAATATTATCAAATAATCTTTAATTAAAATAAGTTCTTAAACATAGGTATCGTACTTTGTAATATAAATAAAATTTTATAACATTAAATTAAATTGCTACTAATGTAAAGATTTGGCATAATTCTCAAAAAAAAATTATACATATTTTAAAATATAATTATTTACACTAATTAATTAATAATTTATTTATTAAATATATATTTTTTAAATAAATTATATATAATTCCACCCCAAAAAAGGAAAGGAAAAAATTATATTTGATAACTAATGTGTCATAATGCCATAAATAATATAAAATTTAATTTATCACTATATAACTAAAGTTACACAATAATATATGTCATTTTTAAAATTGATTTATCTAATAACTCTTTAAAATATAAGAGAATCAAATTTAGTTACCTAAATTATTTAACATCATATAATAAAAAAAAGAAATTTTTTTATACATTAACAAGATTTACATAAGAATTCCCAATACATAACTATAAATTTCCCTTTGGGTAGAATATATAGTATGCATTAAGTTCTATTTCAAAATATTAATTCAATTATATAGAAGATAATATAATATTTAAAAAAGTATCTTCTTTGAGTAAATAAACCTTGTAGACTAGTGTATTTTGATAATCAAAGTAAAATAACATATTTTAATTATACCTTGAAAGAAAATGATTAATTAAAGAGATAGTATTTTTACCATAAAATTAAAAGAAATAATATTGGAAGCAAGAATATAACTTTTAGTTCATGGATATAAAAGTAATATACATTACTATAGTCTTCCTTTTAAGTAGAAAATGTAGCATGTAAAAGACATTCCTAATCACAAAGTCAACTAAGAGAATACTTTAGTATTGAAAATATGTCTTTTTAGACAGACATATTTTTAAAACCAAAGCAACTCTAGAAATTTATATGCTATGTAAAATATACCTAATTAAAATATGCAAGAACTCTTTTTGGGCAGGTAGTTGCATATAATAATCATAAATCAATCTCGTATGATATAACTTAAATACCTATGATCAATATAAATAATCTTACTTTGGTAATAATTATCTACAACAAACTATAAACTTTTCAAAAGATTTGGGATATAAAAAAATTGTCCAAAATAATGATTTTTTAAACACAAATAACATGAGATCGATTCTATTGTAAAATAATAAATGATCATAAAATTAAAATATTGTTACATCTAAACTACCTCAATTTTAATCTTTTTGTACATAAATATATATTAAATTTATGCAATTCAAAAAAATATAAATATATCTTAAATCTATGCAATTCAAAAAAATAATAAGGCTTAAAATACATATTTATTTTTAAAATTAAAGCTATTGTTAAATCAAAATTAATATAGGAATAAATTTATAATTCTAACTAGATCCCTTTAACATGTTTCTTTTAGAAACATAAATTAATTTTAAATTAAAATAAAAATATTCAAAACAATATTAATATAATTCAATAATATACCTTATTTGGTCCATACACATGGTAAAATGAAAAATATTTATAAACATAAATATCATGTGTGAAAATGGTATAAAAAAATTTCACAAATATTATGTGTTCAATAACATATATTTATAGCAAAAGAGATTATTAAAATAATTTCACTTTGGTGATAATTATTCAAATTAACCCATAAGTTTTCCAAAAGAACTGAAATATTAAAATTATACCCAAAATCACAAATTAAATTATTAAATATAAAAATAACACGATTAGTTCATTAATGAATGCTAAACAATATGCACCAATATTGATCATCAAAATTATATTACATTATAACACAATCTCAAAACTTATTTTTTTAATAAAATAAAATATTTCTTAATTATCAATATCACATCACTAAAATTATTTTAAACAAATATTTTTATAAAATCTCATCACCTTGTCATGATAAGTATGAAATAAAAATTAATAATCTATCAAACCAATTGATGGCAAATTATTATCAAGTAAAAGTAGCAAATTATTATCAACCAACTTAAGATATAATATTTTGTTTACTCTATACTCCATATAATAATTATTTTAACATTAAATCTCAAAAGTAACAAATAAAAATTTTAACATGTAACTACAGAAAAGACAATATTTTTTCTTTTATTTTCACTAATAAATTTCTCTTTGAGATAGTAATTATCCAAAATAATTTCAATCAATTAATTTAAAATATTAAACACTTAAAATTAAATAATAAAAAATGTCAAAATTTGAATTTGAATCCTTATACATATAATATTAATCTAAATCTATAAAGCAATATAATATTGATATCGTATATATTAAATCAAAACTAAATATCACTAATATTATCCTAACTTATATACTTGAATCCCTATATGTTATATATATAAATAATTCAATACAAAACATACTATATATGTTCCAATTTAATGTTATCAACATCAAATCATATTCTTTTGTTCAAATAGGTTTTACATATATATAAAATGATAAACCACATATGCTTAATTCATAAGAATGAATATAACAAATCCATAAGTATTATATAAACATAATATAAATTCATAAATTAGCTTATAAATGTTTAGCTTTCGGCTTAAATTTCATCAATATATCAATTCAAATATATGAAAATTAGAGATTCAAAACATATTTATATGAACAAATCTAAATCTCTGATTTATATAAGAATTATATATATATAATCAAATATAGTGTCACATCACATGTTTATATATATATATATATATATAACATAAACTATTCAAAAATGAAATATGTTCAAAACAAACACCAATTATATATATATATAAACTATTCAAAAGTGAAACATATTGAAAACAAATATTAAACATTTATATATAAACTTCAATAAAGCAATACTAAAAAAAATTACTTATAAACAATTTGACATTTAACTTCAACATACATTCAATTTAAAAAAATTGTTATATTTATTTGTAACCCACAGATGCATGTTGAATCAATAAGAATGAATACATTAAATCCATAGACATACATCAATCCATACTAGATAGACAGACTTGTTTTTTATTCTCAGTCAAACACTTGTCTATCAATTCATATATATATATATATATATATATATATATATATATATATATATACACACACACACGTATCAAAATGCAATAACATTAACCCTAACATCAAATTGTGATTCAAACATCCATAACAATACACAATTTAAATTTTATTTAGATAATCACAATTAAATTGCAATCTAAATTAATGAATTTTCTTCTCAACAATTTAACATGAAGGCAATTTAATCATGTATTTAATTTACTATTTATGAATAATTTAAAATTAAAAATAGATAATTATTCTTCTTAGGTATTTTGTATATATAATGACATATAATTAGATCCTAAATTCATACAAGAAGGCTCTGATGCCACATATTAGAATTTAAATTCAAACTTATATAAAATTTAGGATACCATAAAAATAAAATTAATGCAGAAGGATACTTTTATTATAAATTTAATTCTCCTTAATAAAGTAGTATTTAGATGAATACCACAAGTATAGATCTTTCTCTCTTTCTCTCTTTCTCTTACAAATATACGATTTTTAATGGGGCAAGTCAATGAATGAATTAGATTAGAAGTAGAGAAATGACTTAATCAATATAAATAAAACATTATCAAACCCTCCCATTATGGGTTAGAAAAGGTATAAATCTATACTTTAACCATCAAACACATTAATTCAAATCAAGAATATATATAAACTCAAGTAATAGATCATTTTAATAATTGGGCCATTACTTTAGCTTTAGCAAATAAAAATCTCTTAGATCATTATTCAGATAATTTTATCAAAAAAATAAAATATTTACAATTAATGATAACTCACATAAAAATTCTAGCATGAAGCTGCTAACCATATAGCTAGCATTAATTATTTTAATAGTGACAAATATGGTAGGGATTGATTTATATAGAATTAAAATGCCTACAGACAACAAATAAGGAGGCAATGGATTATTAGAATAGCAGCGAGTTACATGGATCAATTCAGTATCCTTTGAACAATGGCATCTTTGATTGCCTCCTCAGTCATGAGGTCATGATTAACTCCAGCCACAACATCTTGTAGCATCAGCTCTTTGACGCTAGAAATGCTAGCATGGTGAATTCGTAAATCCAGGTCTCTAAGAGCATCCATTAACCTTGCAGCGGGGTGATTCACATCCAAACATTGAACCCTAATCATGGCCTCAGTCCCCATGATCTTCACCTCCACTCCCACTCCCACTCCCCCCCGCGTATTATTTATTGTCCCTGCTGCAGCGGGAACTGAAGACGATTGAACAGCTTCTGCTTCATGCCTCGAATTAGAATATTTCATTGTCTCCAACTTACTAATTTTGGCCTTAAGTTGGTTGATATAGGCCACAGCATCAGAGAGCAGAGACGCCTTGTCCATCTTGGACACGTTGGGAACTGCAGAACGAAGAGCGTAGAATCTTTGATTCAGTCTCTCTCGTCGCTGCCTTTCTGCTTCCACGTGATTCAGAGGCAATTCTCGGCCTCGCCTCTTGCTTGGGACTGTAATCTCTCTTGTATCTGCCGAGGCAAAAAGAACTTCGGAGTCAGAATTATTATTAGGTTCCGAGTCAGAGCAAGATCCATTGTTAGTATTATCATTAGAATGCGGATGCACTGCTTCCTCCTGAGGACTAATCCGTTGCTTATTCGCTTTCTTTGGATCATGCATCCCAAGACCCATAATTAATGGCAAACTGCTGGGATTGCAAAGTGGAATCTGGGATTTCAAAGTTGAATAATAAGAATCGCCGAAAACAAATT
Organism: Sindora glabra; assembly: GCA_020226215.1. Taxonomy (NCBI): domain Eukaryota; kingdom Viridiplantae; phylum Streptophyta; class Magnoliopsida; order Fabales; family Fabaceae; genus Sindora; species Sindora glabra. The sequence continues at coordinate 324,826 of CM035236.1, forward strand.
TGGTAAATTGCAGGAGGCCCCAGTCTTGATTAATTAAATCACAAGAGCCCAGTTCAATTACTCCGACAGCAGTGGAAATGCAGACTAAAGTTTGGATGCCATGACTACGAGCTTCCCTAACTCTGTCACACTGGTGGAAGTCCTGAAATTCGTCCCCAACCAACCAAACATGTGTGCCAGAGCTAAAGGCACGGCCGACCACAGTAGCGTCACCTACTGCAAATGATCGTGTTACAGATACACTGTAAAACCATTCCAACTCTGTAACACGGTCGTCGGGAAAAGATTGACCTGTTTCTCTGTTCAACTTGGTCTCGGAATAAGAGAACAATGTTGGGGGATAATGGTTAATGCTTTTGGTACCCTTGCACGACAACCCCAAGTCTCTGGTGCCACGGAAGAGTCCATCCGCCCAATGGATATTAGTATCATCCTTGGAAGCTCGCCAAAAGATGATATATACCCACCACTCAGGACGGCTCTGCACAATGAACTGGAGACGATGCTGAACCGTGTGTGAGGTTTCTGATTGGCCCAAACACAGAACGGACGAAGAGGATGAAGAGGAAGAAGACAACGACATGAAAAGAGAGGGTGAGAAGCAGCCAGGAGATCAATGAATTACAAGACTAGGAGACTAGGAGAACTTGTCCCGTCGGTATAAATGCAGAGTTAGATTAGGACCACTGAACATGTAAATTACTGTGCTGTCGAGTGTTTATGGGTTACAATGTTGCATTAGTTTCACGTGGAAATCAGATGTGGCTAAAGGGAATGTATCTCTGCAGCCCCTCTTTTTTCTTAAAATTTTTCAGATAGGCGACTAATAGGTGGTTTAGTGGTAGGAGTATGTAGAGTACACGGGAAGTCTAAAGTTTCAACTTTATGGTTATTAATATTGAAAAGAATTTAGGACTCAATAAGTTGGCTCAACTAATCAACCAGTAAATTAGTTATTTTCCATCAGCTATGTTTTCGATTTGAATTATTCTGTCAACTATCTCAAGAATTTCTAAAGAAGTCGGGTGGCATACCTGCCTTGAACCCGAATAATTGGAAGAAAAACAGCAACGGCATTAGCTGGGGCCTTGCATGCATCTTGGCCATTAATAACTTGAGGTGTAAGAACACTATTGAGGATGATGGATGAATACATCCAAACTCGTCAGAACAGAAACCCTTAGGCGGCAGCTCTCTTCTTTTCTCTCTCCCCAATTAACACCACAGCACAACCTCATGAAAAATGCCGTTTTAGTTCGTACTAATAGGCGAAAAAATGAAACCCCCCCCCCCCCGGGGGGCGCGTAAATTATGCTTCTCGGACATATATATTCGATTCCGGTACGCCACCTTGGCTGATTTCGGACAGTCCGGTTAATCCACTATCAACAAATATTTCATGTGCTTTCATCCCGTCACCAACGATCATATCAAGGGCGGAGTTCAGAGATAAACAAGTCCGTTCGTGAGCACTTTATTGTTTGGCTCGTTAAAAGTTTGGTTTACTTTGTTTATTTAATTAACAGTAATATTACATGTAATGAAAATAAATTTTGAATTTGGTATCAAATATAAATTAAGAGTTATTATTAAATATAAAATAATTATGCAAATTTATGAAATTTGATTTAATAAATATAAAAAATTCAGATCTTATTTTTTGTAAATATAATATTTTCCTTTAATTAAATAAAGATTAAATATATATTAATCTATTTATTAAATAGGCTTAATTTGTTTAACTTTAGATTTGACTTTGACCCACTAGACCAACTTTAATAGAAGGTGCAAAAATAACTAATGTTGGTTACCCTCATTGAACATTACCATAAAAATACTTCCTCATTACAAAATATTCAATTTAAATCATAATTATTATCTAAAAGTACCATTGTGTGATTCTCTAACTAAGAAAGGCTTTAAGTCACCAACGACTTTCTTTTGATTAGCATGTGCTTTGTATTTGAAGCACTAATAAAGAGTGGAGGGGACTTCGATGCCTTCTTGTATTTGGTGAAAAGAAGGGAAAGGGTGGTAGTTCAATTGTATAGCAATAGGAGTTACGAACTAATATATGATGAGTTGGGTTTGTAATAGATTAGTTTATATTACATTTATTCAAAATGAGTTTAATTTTAAGAGGTTCAAATTATTTAAAATTCATGACAAACTAGGTTGACTTGTAAGTTTTGATGTGACTTTATGAACTTAATAAATACAAATCAACTCATTAGATTAGCTTTATAATGAATCAACCTGTATTACCTGCATTAAAAAATGAGTCCAATTCTAAAGATTCAAATCTACCAAAACTTGCCACAAACACGAACCTACCCGATAGTTATGATTTATTTAACACTCTTAATTACAATCCCCACCAAAGTGCTAATATATTGTCCTAATCTTGCACTCATAAATTAACTGACTTAATTGCATTATAGTTGCTATTCTTAATTACACACAATTCCCCCAATTTTGAGAAATTCATCTAACCTCCCTTATTAATAACTAAGCGAATAGTGATAGTGAGCAATGTTAAATGTCTAAAATACCTCTCTTCATAAAATCATTTATTGTCATGCAGAAACAATTGCAGAAACAAGCTTTCATTTATCTTTGTCTAAAGAAACCCATTACTCCATATTTTCATTTGCCTTTTTCCGTTTCTTTCACTTGGAATAAAATGAAAAACAAAACAATTGAGCTGCTTAGGTGCCAAAATCCTAACATTGTAGTGGAACTAACCACGATGAATAGGATTGATTTGAAGGATTAGAAATAGTGATTGCTAGGGAGAGAGAAGAAATGGGGTTGGGCAGTATTGCTAAAGAGGAAAAAGGGATCAGTGTAAAGGGCCACAAATTTATAAAAGCTAAGAAAATTGGGCAGTTTTCCTTCTATGGATTCACCTTCAAAATCACATTCACATCAAGGAAGAATTTTTTCTGCAACAACAAATCTCTATATATGATATATTTGTATTTAGACCCAAGATTGATGAAATCTCACTCCGTACAATCAACTCTTTGACCTTCTCAAGGTTGATGAAATCTCAATCTTTACAATCAATTCTTTGTTCTTCTCTATAGGTTGTACTCCTGTATTTTTTCAACTATAGATCCGTTTATCATTTGGATTTGGATTTTGATTCTCAATTCTTGCTTATGACAATGCCCTTGCAGCCACAACTCTTGCCTGTTCTCACTTGGATAGTGAGCTTCATTGTGTTGTGTGTGTTTTTTATTTATCTACGCAATTGATTATTGCTGCTTTTCCTTGTAATTTTCATTAACGTTCAATATGGGATGGGTTTTTATTTTTTGTGCTAATTTTTCTCTTTGATTTTGTTAAGCTTGAATTTTTTTGTGCTAATTTTTTCCTTGATTATGTGAACTTTGAATTTTTTTATGCTAATTTCCCCCTAATTTGGCTACTTTCCCTCTTAATTCTAATAACTTTAATTTTTTTGTGCTAATTTTCTCATGTTTTATAAGTTTTATTTATATATTTGGCCTTTGCATTAAACAAATGTAAATCTCAAATATTATCTTATATAAATTCTAATTTTTTTGTTTGATTAAAATTGTTTTTTGTTTTCAATATTTTAATTCATGTTAAACCTCTTTCTTTTTATTCAAGTGTGGTTCATAATCTTTTAATCAATATTTAACTTTGAAATGAAGTTATATAATAATTTTTTATATATTTTTTAATTAATTTCGTTTTCCTTTTTGGATAAAGATGAGAAATATACAAAGTCATATATTTTCTTCTACATTATCTTTTTTTAATATATCTTTGTATATGTACAAGTCCAAAAGGACTTATTTAGAGATAAGTTTGTTGAATATTGTAAACAAGAACTTGACAAAATATTTTTAGAAGATTATCTAAATTTTTTTAAATGGTAATTTCTGTCAATAATTTTTAAATCATGTTTAATAAATAATAATTATTTACAATTTTTAAAATAAAATTATTTTTAAATAATATTTATTTATTAATTAAATAAATAAATAAGAATTAAAAACTAAAAGAATATATTTTTATCTCTTATAAGGCGGAGATTTTACCTTTTTATAAGAGCGAAATAGTCTAAAAATTTGACTTTTAGCATTTCTAAGGTCAAATTGCCAGAACAAAAGCCCTAATTTTTAAATCCTAAAATGATCACATGAATAAGCAAAACTTTACTTTTTAAATGGAAACTTCACAACAAAAGAACTGAGTGAAATTTTTATGTTAATAATAAGGGAGGTTGGATGAATTTCTCAAAGTTAGGGGTAATCATGTCTAATTAATTGTTATTTTATGGGTGGTCAAAGTAATTTACCTTTTTTTTATAATTATGTCTTTTTTTTCTTTTTCAACACAACCATAGTTCTTAATTTAAAGTTTATAAGTGGGATAAATTCATATTATTGTGTTATTTAGCATTTTTAATTTTAGATGAATATAATTATAGTTTTTTATGTTAAAATTATTAAGAGTTTTATAAAATTAGAGTATAATTTGTTCAATGCTTTATTTAGTTAAAAAAATTATTATTCAATTTTTTACTAAGAGACCTATTTATGACTTATACTCATCAATAATTTGTTTAGATTTCAAGAATTAGAATAAATAGTTCAATAAGTTAAGTCCGACTTTTAAAATTTTACAAGCAAATTAAGTAAAGTCAAAATTTTGATTTATAAATAGGATATAAGTGAAGCTTAGATCATAAAATTTTAAAACGAGCCTAATCTATTTATCTTAATGTACTCTTTTTTTTTAATAAATATTAATTTGATTCATTTCTACCCTACCAATTATTGAAAATTAAATTTGCATTTTTTTCATCTCTTGGGAGTAATTTATTTAGCTAGGTCTTTTTTAAAAATATAGAATAATATATTTTAAGGAATAAAATATTAATATTATTTAGAGTGAATAATTATAAGTTTAAAATTTTGCTTTTTACTGAAAATTATACACATCTTCAAAGAAGGTAACTTTTGCACAAATTGATTGGCCAATTATAGTGTCTCTCTTGGCCCTAGATTACACTGCTTCGATTCAATCCCTTCTCAGATGGCTCATTTATTTCTTGCTGATATTCTAAGTATCTCTAAGACTTGCCTTGTTGTTCCTTCTTAAAATCTTTTGTTTTTTTGGGCTTTTGCCTTGTTGTCTTATAAAAAAAAGGTTTTTAGTTATTATATATTATATTCTCTGTTTAAAATTTTAAAATTCTAAATAAATAGATAAATATTATATTTTGAATAATATTATCATATGTCCATTAGAAAATAAATATTTGTTTTGATTAAAATAAAGATGTCTGTCTCTTATTATTATTAGAGATATATTTTCAGAATCTTTTAGGTTGCGCTTAGATGGAAAATAAGGGATGAAGTTGAAATTTTCAAAGGATTTAAAATATATGAATTTTTATTGTCTTCATTGTAACTCCTTTTATTTGAAAGATCATCTATTTCGATAAGTCGCTTGACTGTTTGTGTTAAGGAATTATGCGATATAAACTTTAAAAAGAGCAATAACAAAAAAATAATTTACTACTAAAAATCATCTGATGAAAATGTGTCATTTGGAGATGATAACTGCCCTATTAATTTGCATATTGCGTTAGTTTAAAATCAATGTAAGACTTACGTTATGTTGTTGTACGTCTTTCCTTTGTTGGGACCTACATAAAAATCGATTGGGCACTACAAATATTATTAGGCATGATGGATGTAACATATAAATATTGTATGTGCATATATAAACTATTCGACTATTATAACCTCTGACTGAACATTAATATGGTATAAAGATTAGATACTTATAAGGTCTTGTTTAGATAAATAATTTAAACAAGATCTTAAATATAAGAGTTTTCTATATAAATTTTATTTAAAATAAGTTAATTTATTTTTGAATGCACATTTTAATAATCATTTATAATTGATGAAAGAGATTAATATACATTAGTAGCATGCTAGTGTCATGCACTACTGGATCTAATGGTCCAAATTTATGAATCTACACAATATTGTATAAATTGAATAAAATTTAATGATTTAGGACTACTAATACATCATAAGATGATGCATCTTAGAATTTACCCTGATGTATATTTGTTTGGAATGTACAATTTTTAAAATACTTATAATTATTGAATTCACTAAAAGAAAAAATGATAAATACTTGTTATTAAATAACTTTAAATTAATTAAAAATAAAAAATAATTAAAATATATGCTTATTATTTGTATTTTATGGTATCTTAATTGTATTTTAAGGAAATGGTGATCAACAATGGTGAGACAAGATGGATAATGATCAATAGTGATGAATAGTTGCAAATAATGATCAATAACAGTAGATAGTAGTAGACAATGGTTAATAGCAGTAGACGATAAATGATAACTAATGGTGGTCAATAATTATAAGTAATAGTGAATAGTAGTCAATAATAGTGGCGATAAATGGTAGCGTGCAATAATGAATGATAATGAGTGATAATGGGTTGGTGTTAACAACGGTGAATGGTAATAAAGGATGGTTAACAATAATAGATAGTAGTGAATAGTAGTCAATAATAATAAGTGGATAAGGGTGGTGGTCAATGAATGGGAATGATTATAGCAATAATTAATGGTGGTGGGAGTGAAAGTTAATGGTGATAAGTAACAATGGCTTGAGATGGGTATGGTGGTAAGGCTTTAATCAAAGAGATGATAAAATACCTTTTTGAATATATCATTAAGACATTCTTAAGTCATGGAAATATAAAATACTCACTTTCTATATAGAAATATTTGAATTTTTTTACTTTATTAAGAGCAATTATGTCTAAAATTATCATAATTAATCTCTTTTTATATCTTCCATATGAGTTTTTTTTCCTTACAAGTTACATTAGAGAGCTTATAAAAATAAGCTCTAGTTAGTTTATATATAAAAAAAAGTTAATATAATAAGCTTATCTCTAAACATTCGTTAAAATCTATATAAATGTTTATTCAAATAACTTATCATTAAATTTAGCCAAATGAAGCCTAAGCCTATGTAGATTCATGTTACAAATAAAATGGGGAAAAAGTCACTTTTGTTAATTATTTTTGCAAATATTTCTAAGAGTTCAAGCTTATAACGTATGATTCATTAATATCAAGATGTAAAAATAAATGATAAGATAGTTTTGTATGTTTTTATGTTACCTCCAAATTTATAGAATTTTTTATTCTTTATCTTAATTATTCAAATAACTTTTTTTAAATTATGGTATTTTAAATAGGAAAATTTTATGGGGATCTTGAATTCTTAAGGGGTTGAGTATTTTAATCATTAGATTAAATTTTTTTAAAAAAAAATCTCAAAGTAAATAAGTTAAATAATAAAACACATTCAATTGCTAGAAGATAACTAAATGACAAAAATACCCTATTTCTTAAGATAGATATCAAACTCTCCATAAAATTATCCTTTTAAATACTTTTTATAATAACATTTCCCATTAAATACAAACATAACATTAGGTTTAACAGTATTATATGTGGACCCCCCCTTTATAACTTAATTTTACTTTCAAAAAATAAAAAAATATTATACTTATATTCAAATTTGATTTAGGTTATAATTGTGCATGTAAAGGATACTTATTCTGAGAATGTTTAGCTTGAATGACATTTGATGTCCTTTGAAAGCTTTGCGCTTTTTGCTACATCTAGGATTCAATTGTAATTCTTACATGTGTACATCTAGTGATTTAATCACTTCTACTATTACAAAAAAAGGATACTTATATTTATTAAGGTATTTTAAGAACCTGTTAATACAATGCCATAGAAAGCATATATAATTCTTGATATTTAACGTACAATATTCATCAAGAAACATATTAAAAATTCAACATTACAATGCAACAATCAAACATAATGCTAAACTTGTTAGCATTTGGAGTTATGGAAGTATGTAGCATAAAACATAAAGTAGAGAAGAAATTGGTTGCTATTACAATATGTGACAATACATCATTTAGAAATTTAATCAATATAATAAAAGGTTGAATTACGTGACATAAAGGGTGTTAGTGTAATATTTTTTGGAAACCAAAATAAGAAGATTCAATCTTAATTGGTTTTACCTTCATAGTAGAAAATTTAAGGGAAAGCAATTTTAATAGTAAAATATTATCATTTTATTCATTATTTCTTGACCAATTCATGATTGTAATATTATCTAGTATGGTTAAGTCAATAATGCATCCAGAGAAATTGATTCATAAATCAAATATATAATAATTTCAATTTGAGTCTAAATTTAATTCGTTATCAGTGTAAAATTTTTTACACTATTAATAAATAAGAACATGATACGTCATAAAAAAGTTGATAATTTTTTTCAAAAGTAAAAATATTTTAATAATTTTTATTGATATGGTAATACATTAATAAATGATAATATAAATTAATTTATATTGATAATAGATCAAATTTAAATCCTCTCAATTTTTTCTTTAATTACAACTAAGTAGTAACACATTTCTAACATTAATGTTAAGAGTATGAACTTATGATCTTCTAATTGTAACCAATAGCTTTTGCCATTTAGGTTTAGATTGGATTTAAAGATTTTATGCTCTTCTCCATTTTCAAAGTTTATTAGCAATCCTAATAAAGAAGAAAAGAAAACATTCACATTCTTGTAAAAAAGCTTACACATTTGCTTGAAATACCAAAAAGTTAATATCATTTTGCTTGACAAATTTGAATTTTGATACAAATTGATCAATTGATAAAATTGAATTTCTACTAATAAAAGTGCCATATATTCTGGCATATCAACTATGGGTTTCAAGCAAATGGACTAGTTTTTGTGAGCTTTGGTCCATACAAACCAATCTATTTAAACTTGCAAAAAAATAACAAACCAAATTTTGGATGGTTTGGTCCAATCCATGTCCATGATTCAATCTACAAAATCCACATGTAACAATACATATAAGCAAAAAAATAAATAAATAAATTGTTCAGTTCGTTAAAATCTATAGTTAAAACTAGTCCAATTCATGAATTGCAATCCATTTTATAAGTCTAACATTAGCTCATTTAATTTTTAAAATATTATTGTATAAGTCATTTAGATAAAATAAAAAAAAATTATCGTTGATTTTACATAATATAATGTTATATACATTATATATTCTTTTTTTTTTTTGTCAAGGGATAGGGGAAAAAAGGAACTAGTGATCCATTACTCAAGAAAGCATAATGAATTTGCTATTGAGCTAAGCCTAGTGATACGTACACATTATAATCGATACTATCATGATATATTTTAACACTTATCAAATTTTTATTTTTTAATATATTAATTATTTTTATTTTTTAATATATTAATTATTTTTATTTTTATTTTCTATACATATAAAGGTGCTTAATAGGCCATTGGTTTGTGAGCCTATAGGTTTTTGTGAACTGAACATGTTAAACTAAGCCTATGAAAAATAAGGTTTGGATGTGGTGGACCACAAACTATAGGGGTTAGATTTGCTTGTCCACGAATTAGTTGGTGAGCCAAAAATTTTTCTCCCCCAGAAAAGGCCTTAATGGTTACAGTCCTATACTTATTATCCCAACCTATCCTAAGTACTCACTACTTAGGCTAGCTACCTATTAATTTAATTATCTAAACTAACCCATATGAACATTTGATAATTCTTATTCCTAATGCGTAATTAGAAAAAGTATCAAACCTAAATTCGCAATGCAAGTAATGAGCCGATGACTCATTCTAACTTTTTAACATTTAATAAATTTGCAAATCCCAATTGATTCAAATTTCCAAATTGGCAAATTGCAATCCAGCAATCCCTAGTTGAGCTCAATGAGCTATTATCTAATGCTTATTAACTTATAGAGAGTGAGAGACTTGGAAAGATTCAAAAGAAAGGGCGATTGATCAAGAAAAAATAGTAGAGCTTAAGGAAGATCAATTGATCTAATTAAGTTTGCTACTCACCTCATTGTATTGCCCCTACTGCACTATTTTTTAGTCTCTAATGAAAAGACTACCATTGCTACATTGCTGCTACATCAGGTAATTCAAGTTGAGCATTGATATGCTCTATTTTAGCCTTCAATTGGTTTTATTTTGATATTTTTTGAGTTCTGCACTTTTACTTTATTTTCCTACTTCTATTGTTATAAATCATGATAGTGGTTATTTTTTTTAAATCTATTTTATTCTAGACTATTGCAATTATGCTTTATTTTTCCATTTTCATTTCTATAACAAGAAAATAAATATGAGTAAATTTTAAAATTAGATAAATTGTAATGATATTCACTTCATATTAAATAAGGAAATTCTATTTTATTTTTTCCATTTTGTACTTTTGCATATGAAACTTCTATATTGTTCTTAAAGTAAAGAATTTTCTTAATTAGAAAAATTAATACAAGAAATATATATATATATATAAGGATTCCATATTTATAAGAGAATTTCAAAGATTATTGATTATTGATGGATAATAATTATATAATTTGTGTGTGAATTTCATAACAACTCATGTGATTATGTATTATTATAGAATTATAATGTTTACAAATAAGTTTATGTCGTATATTTTGTTGTGTAGCTATACTTGATGTTTAAAAATCATGTCTAAGACTAGAAATGAGCATGATACTATTAATATGGATGAGTTAGAGACTTCTAAAGAAAAGGTAGTACTAATTCTAAACAAAAAAGGTCTATAAGTGCACATGAATTTGAAATTAAGGCTAAGTTCTTTGAAAAAGGAACTGAAGAAATAAGTAAAGCTTAATTCAAAAAATCTAGGAAGGAAACTTCAATTGTGTAGCAAGTTTTCGATAAGGATGGAGTAGATAAGAAAGGTAGATTTATGGTTAAATGTAAAAGGTGTAATAAAAGATATGTAGCGGGCAGTAACAAATATGACACCTTAACCTTTAGTTGTCACACGAATAAGTGTAAGAGGGTTAAAGCTTTAAAGCAACAAGAAATTAGAAAGCATGATAATTGATTATGAAGGAAAATTGAAAAGTAAAAAAAATTGATCGAAAATTTTTTCAAGAATTAGTAGCCATGGAAATTATAAATCATAACCTTTTTTTCTCATATATGGAACATGATGGACCTAGGAAAATGTGCAAGTACTTAAACAATGATGTGAAGTTTATTTCTTAGCATACTATTGCCTCTTATGTGTGCAAAATTTATTTGAAAAAGAAAAATAAATTGAAATAACAATTGGCACAAATTCATGGTAGAATATGCCTTACTTGGAATGGAAGCCAACTAGTAAGTTTATTTCTAATGAAGGATATATTTGCTTAACTACTCATTATATTAACTTGGAATGGAAGCTAGCTAGTAAAATTTTTGCCTTTATGATATGAAACCTCCACATTCAGGGTTTGAATTAGCTAAGATAGTAATAGAAATCTTAAAAGAGTGGGGGATAGAGAACAAGACCTTCTTTATGACATTAGATAATGCCTTCTCTAATGATAACATGTGATATATTGTGAAAAAATGACTTCACTTGTCTAATGCCTTATTTTGCGAAGGTGAGTTCTTTCACATTAAATATTATGCTAACATCTTAAATTTGATTATTCAAGAAGGATTCAAAGTAACTTCTATTGTTAATGAAAAAAATTAGAGAAAGCATTAAATATGTTAAAACATTAAAGGCTAGGATGAAATCATCTTAAAAGGCCTTAAAAGAGACTTACCTTAGTATATGTACATATTTAGTTTTAGATGTGCCCATTAGATGGAATCTTACCTATTTAATGCTTGAAAGTGGTTTAAAGTATAGGCATGCATTCTCTATGCTTGCTTGTCATAATTCAAATTAAACATCTTGTCCATCAAGTGAGAAGTAGAATAAAAGAGAGAAAATATGTGAATTTTTTAAGCTATTTTATGATATGACAAACTTAATATCTGGTTTAGATTATCTAATTGCTAACTTATACTTTGCCCAAGTTTGAAAAATTAGGTTGTTTCTCTTAGAACATTTGAATAAGAAAGATGTGGTGATAAAAAACATGACTTCTCATATGAAGAAAATTTTGACAAGTATTAGGGTTAATATAATATTTTACTTGCAATGGTGTTCATTCTTGATCTATGTGTGAAGTTCTTAATGTTAATTCTAAGATTAATCCCTGTGGTTTTGGAGAAAGGTTAAATGTAGTGAAGAATAAGTTATATAAGCTTTATGAAGAATATGCAAAGAATTCGTTACTTTCATCACATACTTAATGTCACCAAAGCTAACCCTTTAAGAGCTTTTTAATACCAATTAGGTTTAATTCAAATGCTTATGTAAGTTTTAATCTTCACATTTTGTAAATTTATATTTTAAAATGTATCATGCTTGAGGTTAATTTTAATTTTTTTTTAATTATTTCTTCTATTATATGAAATATCTAAATAGGTGTGGGCTTCCTTGGTGGATGATAATGAGGATGATACCATCATGAGCTCCAAGTCTCAATTGGATGCATATTTGGATATGCCAAAGCTTGATTTTCTATTAATAAAGATTTCAATGTCTTGAAATGATGGAGAGATTATAGTGTTAGATGGCCCATCTTAGCTAATATGACATGTGATTTGATAAGGGTACTGATAACTATTATGGCATCAAAATTAGCTTTTAGCATTAGAGATCATGTGTTGAATAAATATAAGAGTCATCTTCTTTGTAAAATAATTTAAGCTCTGTTTTACACACGTAGTTGGCTACCTAATTTTTTTCACCTTGTGGTAATATTTTTTAATTCAAAAAACTAAAATTTTATTTTATCTTATTAATAAGTAGTATATTAGAAAATAAAAAATTTCATTATTCATTAATATATAGGTTGGGAACATGAGAAAGAAGATGAAGATAGTGCATTAGATGATGATGCTCATGTAATAGAAGTATAACAACTATAGGTACAAGACTTCCTTGTAATAATTTCTTATTTCGCTTACATTGACATGTTTTTAAATCTTTATCAAAGTTTTCATGATCTAGATGTATGCCTGATATGTTTAGGATTATAGAGGAACCAAGCTCTTGTTAAACGCATTTAAAATGCATTATGCTGCTTCTTAGATTATTCTTGTATGTGTGTGCTAAATACAAGTTAGATTGTTATTTTTTGTATTATAGATTAATTTTGTGTAATTATCTCAAGTTTTTCAATGGATTATGGAAAAGATTGGAGATGAAAAAGCAAAATGCATTTCAATGCTTCTTACTTACCACAAAAAATGTCTCAAGCATTCAAATGTTTAAATTTTTTGTTTTAATAACTTAAATTGGATTTTCTTGCCTAAATGTATGGCTTTCATGGTTTGAATAAATTATATAGGTAGTTTTTTTGCTAATTTAGACAAAAATTCAAAAAGGAAGCATTTAACAGGAAAAAAATTATTGAGAAAGTTGAGAAATGGTTGTCAACATGTGATAAGGAGTCTTGGCATAAGGAATACAACAAGGTTAGTTGTTTTCATCTTCCTTTCGTAACTCTATTCCAATTATATCTACCAATTATTCATAAATCTCTCTAATTTATTGTTCATTTTTTTAAGATGAAAATCAGTACAATGCAAGGAGAGGTACACATCTTACTAACTTACTTTCAAGCGAGCTAAGAAAGCTCATGCCTTGGTTAATAAAATTCCAAGTATAAATAGGTCTTACTTAGCTCATGACTATTATATTTGTTACTATAAGAACTTTATCCTTACAGCTTATTAATATGAACAAAGATTAATTCATCTTAAATTGTGAAAAAAAATAACACAAGTTTGTTAATTATTTATGATTATGACTTTCATTTCGGTCTTTACCTAAGTTGCTTATCTAAAAACTAATTATAGTTTTTAGAAAGCAACATTTCCAAAATAAGCCCTCACTTTTATAAGTTAGGTGGATGTAGTTTTAAGGTATTGCTAAGCTTCTTTATACTGTAGCTATCTAATTATGCCTTTCACCCATCAACTTTTCTTCCTAGTGTGCTACTTGTATTTGGCATAATATAAAATTTCTATTTTCCCACAAGAATGGTTACGGGTGCTTATTATAAGCCACACATATTATGGTCCACATATTGACACAATATATTATAAGTAGCATTATATAGTTTTAGTGAAGGAAAAGAAAAAAAGTGTATAATGTGGGTTGGGCCGTGAACCTCTATTCTAATCGGATCATAAAATATAGGTCCGTTTAGGATATGGGCCTAAATAGATTAGGTTAGCATGGGTTTTAGCTCGGCCTGGTCACTAGGCCCATTAAGTACCCCTATATACACATATATGTAAATAAATTGATTCCTAGAGTAGTTGATTCATCTTAAAATTGGATTAGACATAACATAAGTTTGTATAAGCATAGGTTTACATAAATAATTTATAGAGGTCTACAACTATAAAGTTACATATCAATTAGTTATATAAGTTAATTATGATATATAAGATATCAAATTTTACAACTTAATTAATTTCTACTAATCTTTTAGGTTACATAATTTAGATCTAACAATTATTTTGGATTAGTTAAATTTGAAGCATGACAAATGATATTAAGGATGACAATGAGACAGGATAAGAGCAAATTAGCTTTCTTTTACCTCGTATTCTATTATTAGTGATAAAATATTGTCTTACCTTATGTCTCATGTTCTATAACAAATTCACCTTATCCTTATACCTACGAGGTAATAGAACTCTATTGGAACTTGCCAGGAATAATAATAATAAATAGATAAATTTTAAAAATTATAAATTTTAAAATTAAGGATTATAAATTTGTATATAATTATTAAATAATCTCAGGTATTAGTAAATAAGGAAGAAAGGAAAAAAAGTTAAATTTAAATATTGTAAATTATATATAAAGAATAGAAAATTATAATATATATAATTAAGTTAAACAATTTGAAACAAAACAGAAGTTAGTTGATAAAATATTATTATTTTATACACTTATCATCTCAAATGAAATCTTGATGTATTTTTAATTTTCAAATGATTAAATTATTAAAACAATTAAAATAATCATACACATATGTTTGTATGTTTGTATATATGTATGCATGTATGTGTGTGTGCGCACGCTTTATATATATATATATATATATATATATATATATATATGTACAAGGTAAAAATATAATAATTTTGTAATAATGAGCTTCACGATTCAAGGCAAGGTATCCTTACCCCATCCCTACTATTTTATTTGAGGTAAAAACTTATCGCATACCTTATTTTGTGGGACAAAAAATATATTATCTCCAAGCTCCATCAGCACAATTTTCACAAAACATTGTAAATTTGAGATATTTTACCATCTCTAAATCATATTAGACCACTCACAAGCTATATGTATCAGTAAAACATCGAGTAGATTTGAAAGTTAATTATGACATATAAGATACCAAATTTTATCATGTAAATGGCTTTTACTAATTATTTATTACACCATACACTTTAAACATGTGGGGATAGATGGGTTAAATTATCTATCAAGGGTTTATGATCTAACCTAAACTATTATCTTTATCTAAATAAGTTAGGTCTAAGTTAATAAATATATTTATTTAGATAAATAAATCAAATCTATTTTTCATAAGTTCAGTTTGTAAGTTTTTCGAAATAACTAATTTAATAATTAATATATTTATTTATAATATAATATAATATAATATAACATCATAATATATATTTATAAAATATACATACATATAATATGAATATAATTTTAATATATACAAATATAAATATAAATCAAATTTAGTTATAGATTTATTTTTAATTTTGAAAGTTTTTATTATTAATTTATTTGAAAGTTTATTTATATAAGTGAATTTTTAAATAGATTAATAAATCAAATCAAATTTTTTAAATATGCTAAATCAAACTTTAATTTTAATCTTATGTAAATTTAAAAATTAGACACTGCCAAAGAGACGTCACGATTGCCGTAAGTCCGTGTGCCTCAACGTGGCAGCAACCCATGTGCGCGAATCGGCGCAAGCTGAACTGGGTTAACTCGCTTTTCTAGCGCTGGAGCTGCTTGTTCACTTTTCCTGGCAGAGGCCGATCGGGCAGACAAATAGAAACAACGAGGAAATTGTGATGGGTAAGAGGGTACTATAGCGGTACATAGTTTCAAAAGGGGTCCAATTGACCTACCAACTTTCACTGTCTCCGCGGTTAGCTCTTCAGACCCGGTGGACTGCAGTTAGTAGATTTGTACGATGGGAAAAGGGATCCAATTTGAAAAATAATTCTCAAAATAGGTTGATAATGGTGAAAAGCAGAAAAGCCATAAGTTTCACGTTTCATGCTTCATATATGAAGCTAGATTGTTTGACTGATTTTTTTTCACACCTCTTCTGTACACGAGACATACCTACAGACAGCACGGAAGAAGAAATTGACCTTAAGGTATGGTTAGGATACATGCATGTGCAATGTGGAAGAAAAAGATTGACAAGTAAATATGATGACAAAGTTATGGAAATGTGCAGTCCGGGAGAGTTCACAAGAGATTAAAATGTTGCTTCACATTTTTCCATTATATAAGGAATTTACATTTTGGACTGCAAAGATGGGATGGTATTATAAGTCTTTCAACTTTATATTATAAAACAATTAAAATTAAATTTATTATATATTTTTAATCGAGTTTAAATTTAAATCATTATTGATGTGAAATTTTTATATTATCAATACGCCATTGAAAAATAATAATTTTTATTAACATTAAAAAATTTTAATATTTTTTTGGCATGACAATATATAAATAAATAATAGTATAAAAATAATTTATATCAATAATGAATCAAATTTAAATCTTTTTTAAAACATCAAACTATTTTTATTATATATTGTTTTAAATTTCACAAAGTTTCCATCTGTTAATGCAATTATATGTGTATTTTAATTGTCTAAGTTTCACAAAATCCCCATTGAATAATGTAAATATATGTGTTGTTTGTTATCTAGTAATTCTATTATTACTTTAAATTTTGCAACATTCCCATTAGATAACACAGTTATATGTGTATTTTAATTATTTAAATTTCACAAAATGCCCATCGGATAATGCGGATGTATGGATTTATTGATATTTTTCATGAATCCCAAATGGATATTACAATTAAATATATTGATATTATTGTTTGTATTATGCTAATATTTTCATAAATCCACATCAAGTAATTGGGAATATTTAGGCATTACATGTATAAATTTGTTTCACCAATTTCTGTTAGGTAAGTGAATTGATTTGTTATTACGTGACTAATGTCTAGGTGTTATTTTGCCTATGCTAAGTGGTGGATATGTATTTAATGATTAATTAAGATCATAAGTTTTAGATGGTATTAATTGTGTAAATTAGAGACAAAAGGTTGACATGTTAACCTTTTATGTATATAAAGATTTCATTTATGGAGTGTCATGACACAAACTATGGGTACATGACTAGCATAGGAAACCACCAGCGAGTGGCTTTCCATAAGCCTCACATACTAAGCATGTAGACTCCAACTAAACAAAATGAAATTGCATCTATGTAAATAACTCTTGTTCCATGAATCACATCTACCATTAATTGAAAAGAAAAATGAATAAAGTTCTCCTTTTTTCTTAGCTACTTTTCAAAGGCCATCCACCCTAAGGTTTGAAACCTATAACTCAAGCAAATAAAAGACAATAAGACACATTTTAAAATAAACAAATTTGACATAACAACTACTGGGACACAATTGTACTTAAATCCTGATCCAACTAACGAATTCTCTAATGATGTCATCTTTTATCTCTATAAAAGTAGCAAGGTCCTATTAGGTTAACTTCAACCTAAAAAATATTAACAACAAAAAAAGTGAGTTATGAGAACTTGGTAAGCATATACCTATTAAAATCCACAACAGATGATAAATAAGAATCAATAAATACTAATTAGGCATAAGAATAAATGGAAAAGCATCCAACAAACCTAGTTTCTAGATTCCTTAGCTTATGATTAAAATATCATATTTTTGTTATTTCACCTACACATATCTTAGAACTTCCATTTTCATAATAATCCTAATACCTTAAGTACACAATTTTACAAACATAATCACATCATCATATAAACTCATTCAAGCTACATTCATCACACACAAGTTCTAAAGACATTCAAAATGTAAAGCAAATAAATCTCCTTATGCCTTCCAGGTTAACCTTATCCTTCATAATATCTAACCTTATCCCTTTAAGATTAGCCTTATCCCTCACAATTAGTTACTAAGAATTAAGTGCCAATTTCATATCATCTCCCCTTCATGTTTCTCATATCATTACCATTTATGGTGTAATTCTTAATGTAAGTAATTCACTAAAGCACAAGCTCTTCTTATTGTATTCATAATCAAATTTCAATATCAAAGTAACCAACTTATCTCTAAATGTCATCCTCAAATTCTCTATACCACTTTGCTTACTCATAGTTCTCAATTCATTTCACAAAAGAAAAAAATAATAGTTCAGTCCATATACATTTTACGCATCAAATACTATTATGCCTTATTTCAAGTTTAAACATGCATTTAAGAGTTAATTATTCCTAGTTATAATGTTGGAACATAAAAATTAGGCAAGATAAGTCACTTTAGGAAGCAATTTAAAGTGCATCATGCAATTCCAAAAGTGAAGAGTTGCATCACAAAATATTTTTATCCTTTTATAAAAAGGAATGCTCTATGATGCATTTTACTCTTTTCATGTTCACTTTTGGAAATGGTCATGCCCACTTCTGGTAGTGGAGAACCATTTCATGAGTTACACCTTGGCATAATATATTCTAAGCTTGAGGTAGCCTTTCATAAAATGCTTTTCTTGTGTTCACTTTTGGAAATGGATCATCTACATTTTTCCAAAAAATTTACTATTCAGTTTACCATTTATGTTCATGCATTTCATTTGTTATTTAAGCCATAAATACATATCAAGGTTCCTTATTCATGCCATTTACATCATTAATCATCCATTTATCACTACAAATTAACACCTTCCTCATATAAATCATAAATCCTAAAACTTATATACAAAGTAAACCAAAATCATTTAAATCCTTACACTAAGGTTAGAATTTTTTTCTCACTTACTATGGAGAAGGTAATTGAATGGTAGGTTTTTTGTTTCCTTAGTTAAAAAAAAAAATTCTTGAGTTAAGGTTCTATTTCCTTTTGGAACCAAAATACCCCATTCTTTACTAAAGTATGGAGAAATTATGAGAGGAAATATGAAAATGATGAGGGTTTTACCTTAATTAAAAAAGAAGGTTGAAATAAATTGGTATTTCCCTTACTTGATGGAAGATTGAAGATGAAGGACTTGGAGAAGTGAAGAAAATAATAGAGAAAGAGGGAATTGGGTAAGTTAAAAAAATGTAGGAAAAAAGGTCAATCTTCTTTATACTTACATACTCAATTTACCCACTTATAATCCTTTAGCATCTTATTTTATCCATCTTTTCTCATTTATTCCATGAAAGGTTTTCTTTTCATGCTTTTTTTCAATCTCAAGTTACCCATTCCATATTTAAATTTGTTTTGATTATTACTACCCTAAAATTTATATGATCATTCTCTTTAAAGAAAAATCATTTAGTTTTCTAAAGTTAGTGTAACATATGGATACACTACTTACTTTATCTTTACCTATGACTTCTACAAAAATATGCCTAAATACAAGAAAGATTCAAAAAAATCTAATGAATAAAGAGTGACCAATGATATATCCAAGTCTTATGTTTATAATGGTCTTAATAAGACTATTTAAATGACTTATTTTAATATTTAAACTAATAAAAGGATCTTGGACAAGTTAGAAACCAAGTATCATAAAAATATGATTCATATATGAATAATTTGCAAAAGAAATTCACTAAAGCTAAGTGTAAAGAGAAGGCCATTGATGGGAAAGCCATTATTTCCATTATTGTGGATTCTTTACCTAACTCTTATAAACTTATAGAGGATTATTGCACTTTGGTTAAATGTGATTGCTTTGTTAAACATTTGATTAATTAAAGTGATCATCAAGAGGATATGAAGTTTTTTAAAAAAATAAAGGAAATTGTTAAAGTGAATCCCTCTGCTAGCAATATAGAGTTAAGGCCAAAGGCTAATAAAAACTTTAAGCAAAAAAAAAAACCTCAATTTCATAATAAATGAAGCTTTACTTAAAAACAACAAGCCAAGACGTATCAAGAAAAATTATATGCCATTCTTGAATCAACAAAATTATAAGAATACTACTAAATGCAAGTTTTAAGGAAATCAAGCAAATTAAGGATGTGAAAAGTTTTATCTTCATGTGTAACAGAGAGTAGGCACAAATCAAAGGAGTTACCATTTGAAATTGCATGATAATAAAGTATTTGATTTGAATGACTTTCTTTTTGTCCTCTCAATAAGAAGAAATCTTTTATCTATCACATGTTTGGAGTCATTAGGTTTTACTTTTTATTTTAGGAAAGGAAGGTTTGTCATATTTAAGGATAATGAAATTATTTTAATAGGTTTTAGAAATTCTAAATTATATCAAATTCAATTAAATGGTAATATGGTTTGTGATATTTAAATGGATATTATCTTTGGCATCTTTGTCTTGGTTATATTAGAAAAAATAGATTGTGTAAGTTTATTAAAGAAGTTTTATTAAATCTAATTGAGATAAATTATTTTTCTATTTGTGAAAGTTGTTTATATGGTAAAATAACTAAGTTACTATTCCCTATTATTGGTAAAAAAAGTAAAAATGTACTTGATATTTTTCACTCTAATATTTCTGGAACTATGAATGTGCCAACCTAAAATAAACATTTTACTTCATCAAATTTTTTGGTGATTATTTGAGACATAAAAAGGTATTTTTACTTCACAAGAAGAGTAAGGCTTTGAAGTTTTTTAGGAACTTCAAAGCAAAAGTAGAGTATCTTATTAGGAAGAGCATTAAAGCTTTTCATTCAAATTAAAGGACTGAATAACAATCTGAGATGTTCCCCAAATTTTGTGGGGGAAATGGTATTGTTCATATGCTTAGCATGTCATATACCCCTGAGCAAAATGATGTTGTTGAAAAGCATAATAAGACTTCACTTAATATGATTAGATTAATGTTAGCCCTTGCTAATCTATGTCATGACCCATTCTAGGCATATAACTAGCATAGGAGGTTACTAAAAGCCATCACTTATAAGTCTTACCTATACATGCATTAATGCTATGCTAATTATACTAAAATGCATTTTTTTTTCAAAATATCATGGCTATGTTCCCGTGCATTTAAGAATGTATGATTAAGCATGCATGCAACAATTGATACTTTTGAACATTTAAACTAACTCTCTCATAATTTACCTTAATACCAAATTTTTAAATGGGCCTACTTTTAACCCACCTAGTAATAGTTAAGCATCTAAGGGGAAAATTTTCCAAAAAAAAAAAGAAGAAAATGAAAAAGAATGAGTTCCATTAAAACTCAATGAGTAAACATGTAGAAGAAAATATATTAAACTTAATTTTATTATTCTATAAGATTTACATCTATTTACTTCTACCAAGACGCCTAAAGAAATTAAATAGGCTCATATACCTTTAGCTAAAAGAAGAGGGAGATATTCTAAATGGGTAATGTACTTTTTCAAAAAATAAATATAAATATATACAATATCAAAAATTAATCAAAGTAATATTATTCATTTCACATTTCCCCATTCATGAAGAGGGAATAATTCATGCAACTAATACATTCATTTACTCAATTTCATGATTCAAGCATAATATTTCTATAACATTTATCAAAAGAATGTAAAGAAAGAAAGTATGTAAACTTCTTTATGACCCTCAATTATATTTATCATTTCAAAATCTAATATTATCCCTTTAGGGTCAACCTTATCCATTCACAAATAGGCACATGGATCTTATACATGTAATCATAAAATATATTATCACCTTAAGATTATCAATCCTATTATTTGAACAATAATAAAGATAAAAAGTAATGTCTCATTAGCATTGCCATTAATTGAAATAAAATAACCATTCATTCATGCATAAATTCATAAACAAGTAATAATACTAGGAATTAAATATAATCTTTGCAATTTACAAGTAGCGACACTGAGGGGGCAAAGATTGATTAATAAGGCTGCCACTCCCCTTAACTACCTACCTATACAATTGATAAGAAAATGAGTAAGCTAACAATATCCCTTTATGGTTGTTTTTTGTAAGCCAATTAAAGTTTCAATTAGAGTTAAATAGGAAGAATTCATAATTTACATACAATGGAACTGCAACTAACATTTCAAATTCATATTGATAGCATAGTGCTCACATTAGAATATAATTATACATGTAAGTCCTTATATGTTTTACCATTTTAAACAAGTCATAGAATCTAATTCACTAAGTTTTCCATAGGTTGATATAACATGCTTATATATTTTCATTTCTTTTATAATCATAAACAAGGATACTTTCTCATTTTACTATATATTATTCATCTTATAAGTTATCTTTCCTTAACTTACATGTGCAAAAAGGTATGATACCATTGAGTTCTGTAAATCATATGGTATTACAATGAAATAAAATAATAATCAACTATATATTTGACTATAAGTGATCAAAGTAAAACTCTAGCTTGAAAGTTTAGCTTTGTAGTTGACTATAAAAGTTTAGGGTGTGGCTCTCCCTTATTGTAGTTGACTACATTAAGGTAGAAAGTTACCTTTAATAAACATAGCCAACTACGTCAACTTAAAAAGTAGTTTTTATTGAACATATTTAACTATATAGTTAGATACCTTATCGTAATTTGTAGATTTTTCTAAAAAATCACTATTCATACTTTAACAATAATAGTTAGATCATACTATTATCATTTAATCTCATAACAAATCCATTATAGCACTTAAATGCTACTCTTAGACATCAAAACACACTATCAAAACACCACTTTCAAAAATTAAATTACAATTACATACTAGTTCCTTCAAACCTTTAAGAAAAGTCATCTTAAAGCAAAAAATGATAAATTTTAAACAAGTATTTAGGTAAAATGCTACTCATCTTGCTTAAAAAAGACTTTATAAGAATGGAAGAAGTAACTCTATAAGAATGGAAGTATTAGGTAATCTCATCTTGCTTAAATTGAAGAATGAAAGTGATTTGTAAAAGAATCAATACCCTGGGGAAAGGGAAAGAGAAAAAGAAAAAAGGAAGAAGGATGAGAGTTGAGGGATTATTTTTATAGGGAAAAAGAGTTATGGTTGTGAAAATAGGAAAGTAAAGATACATAGGGTCAAGAGCAAAAATAGAAAAATGCCCTTAAGTCTCTTCCATACTTACTTACTCACCTTTAATCTAACCTTTTCCTTTAAACATTTTAATGTTCCACTCTCTCAACTATCTTATACAAAAAAAAATATTATTTTTCATACAAAATATTTTTTAAATTCTAAAGGATGTAACAATCTGCTTACTAGTTTTTAGGGAGAAACATATTTAATAGTTATCCATATTTTGAACAGGGTGCCTTCAAAGTTTATTTAAATTACTCCTTATGGATGTTGGTATAAGAAGAAACCAAAGTTCAATTACATGAAAGTTTAATATTGTCTTGCTCAAGATCTAATTCCTAATTTAATTATAGATAAATAGGGGTGTAAATTAGGTCAAGCTCTCTTTCTAAATTATTGATCTGAACCTAACTTATTAACCTACATAAGGCTAAAATTTAGTCACGAATTGACTTATTAAAAAAACTTAACATGTTAGCTTACTTATATAAATTGGCTTTTAAAGTTGTCAATAGGCTAAAGCTTTCTTAAAGTCCAAAATTATCCAATAACCTAATTAAGCCATGTGTATAAATATATGTATAAAGTATTTATATTATATTTATGTATAACATAATATATATTATATTATATTATATTATATTATATTATTTATAGTTTATAAATATCTTAATAATTAAATAAGCTAACTTAACAAGTCTACAAGTTAAGCGTAAAAAAGATAAGTTCAACCTATTTATTAGTGTTGGCCTACCTTACTTAAATAAATAAGTTAGGTTAGGCCCTAAACCTTTAATAGGCCCGCCAGCCTACTTACACCTCTAAAGATGAGTTAAAATGTAGGATAAAAAATATTTATTTGTTAGTTATCCTCAACATTTTCAAAAGGTATAGGTTATTTAATCTAGAAAATAAAGTAATTGTAGAAAGCAAACATGTGGAATTCATTAAAAATATATTGAACTATAATTAATTTCTTAGTGTACATTCTTTACTTAAGGAAGTTAAAGAGTCTTAACCATTTTTTGTTTTTAACCTTCTGAGCTAACATGATTTGAATGGCTAAAAAAAGATAGAAAGGGATATCCAAAAGTTACCAAGAAAATTAATAAAAATGAAGTCAAATTCATTATTATCACCTTTAGAACACTTATTCTGGTAAAGTTTTTTAAAAATTAGATTAAATAAAGATATTTTAAACCTTAAATCTGATGATAAAGTAATTAATAATGTTGATGTTGACAAATGAAAAATTAGCAATGAAAGATGAGATTGATTTTATACACAAAAGTTAGGTATGAAAATTAGTCCTTAAATTTAAATTAATTAAACTTGTGAAGTACAAGTGGATTTTCATTATGAAAATGAATTATGAAGGGAAAGTCAAAAAGTTTAAATCTTGTTTAGATGCCAAAGCATTTACTTAACAATATAGAGTAGACTATGATGAAGTTTTTTCTCCTATTGCTTGAATCCAATCCATTAAAGAAATCCTAGCCATAATTGCATTTTATGACTTTGAATTGTTTCAAATGGATATGAAAACTACATTTCCAAAAGGAGTTTTATATAAAGAGATTTATATAAAGCAACCTAGTGGTTATGTTGAACCTAGACATAAAAGTAAGGTTTTTAAATTAGAAAAATTAATACATAGATCAAAGCAAGCATCAAGGGAATGGAATTTCAAATTTCATGATACGGTTGAAGCTTATGGCTTCTTTCAAATTTTAGATGATCACTATGTATATATGACAATAGTTTGAGCCAATATAGCCTTCTTTATTTTGTATGTGGTTGACATTTTGTTAGCTGGGAATGATAGATAAGTTTTTATGGAAACCAAGAAATGACTTTTCAATACATTTAAGTTGGAAGGCATTATTTAAGTTTCATATGTTCTTGGGATAAAGATCTTAAGGGATTAAGAGCATAGGAAACTCAATTTATCTTTAAAAAAAGCTATATTAAAAATCTTTTACTTCAATTTAAAATGAATTATTGCTCTGATAGGAAGATTCTTTATGATATAATAAAGAAATTAAGTAAAGTTAATTGCCCAAACTCTTTAAAAAGGAAACTTGATGAAACTATATTTCCATAAGCTTTAGTCATTGGTAGTCTTTTATATGCATTGATATGTATTAGATTAAACCTTGCAAGTTGTTGGAATTCTTAGCAAGTTCCAATTTAATCTAGCAAAGAGTTATTACGAAAGGGGTAAAGGTTGTATTATGGTAATTGAAATAGACAAAATCATTTATTTTGACATATCAAGCCAAATACCTAGAATTTATTTGCTATTTTAATTTTAACTATCAAGGATGTATAGATATTGGAATGTTTACATTAGAAATTGTGTTCATGTTTAGATGTAATAGTATTTTTTTATAAAAGAAAAGAGCAAGATTATGTTACCCAATCCATAATGAAAGCTGAAAATGTGACTATAAATTTAGTTATAAAAAAGGTTGTTTACTTTAGTAAATTTTTTAAATGCCTTCATATTGTTTAATGTGTTAAACAACCAGTTGTATTTTTTGCTATAATACATCTTTCATTGCTATCATGGAAGATCTAATGTATAAAATATTATTTATATTATTTCTTTCTATTTTATATCTCATAATGTGTTACATATACTTAATTTTAGATAATTAGTTTTGTTATGTGATTAAATGATGGTTTTTCAACGTTTTTAAATTGTTTGATTAATGCTAGATTTTTATACTATTTTAATTTTTTGGCTATAACTTAATTTTTATATATCAAAATTGGGTAATATTTATGTTATTAGAAAGTAAGAGGAAGCTTTAAAATTTCATGTTTTGACTAAAAATCAATTTGAACATTTTAAAAGTAAAAAATGGTTGTGAAATTAATGCTTTATTTTTATCTAAGTTAAACTAATCTTAACTGAAGACCAATTTGAACATTTTGAAAGTATAAAATAATTGTGAAATTGATGCTTTATTTTTATTTAAGTTAAACTAGTCTTACTTTCTGGGCCATAACTAGAGCTACAGAGGTCCAATATGGTGAAACTAGCTCCTAAATTTGCCTAAGACCCAGTCTAATAACCTTCATTTTTTAGTTTAGTGAAACTACATCATCTTGATGGTTAAACATGGGACAAAAGCTGAGTGATGAAGATTATTATAGAAAAATACTATTAATAGATTAAATTGTAGATTAGACTATTAGTTTCTAAAATTAGCAAGACTCTATTCTTTATAATCTTAGAAGGAATATTTACTTAACTCATTAGGTTTTGTAAAAAGAGAAATTAGATTTAAAATTTTGATACTAATTAATTAAAAGAGAATTTTTAATGTTATACTCTCAGTTGAGTTAGGTAGTTACTATCTATAATATAATATAGGATACACATTGTAAAATATAAATAATGCAGGACTTATCTACTAACACTCTTCCTTAGACTAAACCACAAATATCAATCATGCTCAACTTGTTTCAAATTTCATCAACCTATTTCCTTGAAAGAACTTTAGTAAATAGATCAGTCAATTATTCCTTAGTTTTAATATGTTTAAGACTAATGACCCCTTTTTGTAACTTTGCCTAGCAAATGACAATCAACTTTTACATGTTTAATTCATTTATGAAAAATTAAGTTTAAAGCAATATGAGTAATAGTTCAATTATTACACCACAATTGCATACCTTAATAAGTCTTGATGCAAAGTTGCTAAAGAAGATAGGCAACGTATACAAGTTCAGACATAGCATAAGTCATAGCTCGATATTCAAACTCCATTATTTAATACACCTAAACTTTCCATTAAAATGTTAATTAGGATATTGACTAAAACTTATATCAAAAGTTAAATATTAATCAAGTAAGGCAAACTTGACAATTAAAAACTTGCTTTCTTATTTCTTGAAAGATATATAATAATGTATTTCACAAATGAAAGTAATTACTATCAGAATTAAGATAGCATTAAATTTGGTATAAAAAATCTTTATGAAATCATTAGCATTATGATATAAAAATGTTATATCTCATGATATTTCAAGCAATACTTTACACCATAGTTTAAAAATCATATCCAACCAAAAGTTTAAACTTAATTTATGCCTTTTAATATGTATTACAAAAGTGTGGTAATTACACTTAAGTACATCATTGTGTTTAGAAACATGAAGCATAACAAAGATAAATATGTAAGATATAATCAAATAATTGACATTATACTTATAAAATTTATACCAATACGTTACTATGTTCCTATTTACACATGAGCACACTAAATCTTTATATGATCATTACAAACAAGGAAACACATATACATGATATTTCAAAATAGAGACTTTCAATTATACTATGATATTATATCTTTATATAAATATATAAAAATAATAATAATAATAATATAATCAATACTAGAGAGAAATTTCAACATATAATATAAAGTATAACATTTAATATCATAATACTCTTATTAATGTGAAAATTTTTAAATAATCAATTCAATCATCAGAAAAAAGTGAATCATTTATCAGAATTTATCACACATGCCAAGAAAGAAATTTCAATACAAAAAATTATATATAAGTAATATAAATATTAAGGACATACTAAGATACATATTCATAGTACTCATTTTTACTTTACACGAATTCAATAATTAAAATTTCCATTGAAAATTTCATAAATTGATATTCAATAATGAAATAGTTTATATTTTTTTAAAATCATTATGTGCAATGTTTATAAATAATTGACAAAATTACATATGGATTTAGAAATTAATTTTAAATTATGATTAATAAATTTTATAAGATTTTAAGTATACAATTGTACAATCTCTTGTAGGTGGAATGTTTAATATATACAAAAATTCTCATGTAACTTAGCAAATTTTCTAAACCATGAAATCTTATTTAGCACACAATATATTGTATAACTATTCATTTAGCACATTGCTCTAAAAATATAGAAATTTTATAATTTAACTAATAATATGCTATGACAACATTCCTTACAAATTATGAAATTAACAAGATTGGATCAAAATTATTTTCCAAAAATATAGCAATAACCTTAACAATATGTACATATAATCACAAATCATTTTATAAATGATAAATCACATATCCTTATAGGTATTCAAAAAGTAGCATATCCTTATGAATATTCATATCAAAACTATTTATAACCAAAACTACAATTAACACTTTTTTGAAAAAAAAATCCTTTTAGATAAGCATAGTTGGAATTCCCTAATAAAGTTGGATTACTATTAAATAAAAATATACTAACATTTCACAATTATTGTTTCATATATAGGCAACAAATAGTGACAACCATCATGGCATTACTGAGACGTTAGATGTATTATTTCAAAATCCCTTATAGATAAATAATATAACATACTTAAAAAAATTTACAATAAAAATTAGTTAGATGATAAACATATTTATTTAAGAGAAATAGATCTAACACTTATGAATCGGAAGATAACTTTTTTTAAGAGAAATAAAAAATCTAACACCTGTGAATAGATAAATTTTCAATACATAAAATCATGCAAAAGTTTCAATATACTTAACTAATTCATATAATAATCCTTACAGGTAAGTTATGGCATAGATTAATTAATATA
Source organism: Sindora glabra (assembly GCA_020226215.1). Classification (NCBI taxonomy): domain Eukaryota; kingdom Viridiplantae; phylum Streptophyta; class Magnoliopsida; order Fabales; family Fabaceae; genus Sindora; species Sindora glabra. The sequence continues at coordinate 353,854 of CM035236.1, forward strand.
ACAAGAACATACTAGAGAAATTTAACAAAAGTGTAGCAGTTTAATAAATAGTCATCATGGTGATAAACTTTTATTAACACCAAATAAATTCTTATTGATAACTTATAACAAATTATTACATCATAGAAATATATTTGACAAGATCCTATTGGATCAATAAATGATCCACTATGGTGATAGATAACCACATTATCAATAAAATCTAATGGGATAATCAGTGGACCATAATTAAGTGCTACATCTTAAAAATATATATAATAGGAATATATTAGTTTAGCAAGTGATCTGTTACAATGACAATCACTTACTTTACTAATAAATTATCACAAGATAAACAATGGGTCATAATTAGTTATTATTTTCATATCTATTTTAATCATACACATTTCCCAATAAATAAAAAAAATTAATCATTTCAACTATCACATAAGTATACAATCATAAAGCAATTTATCATGCTTAATATAATGAAGTAAGATAAATCAACCAATCTCACTCAAATCATTTTATGAATATATTTTGGTATGTTATTCCACAAAGCATAAACATTTTGCATAAAGCAAATAAAATTCATAACATTCATATGTATTTTACAATATAAAAAGAATAGTAAATTAGATACTATACATACTTTGAATATTCCTTAATTACACTATGAATGATTAGATTTGACAATCTCATCATCTTTGAATTTGATTTTCTAACAAAAAAATCATATTAAAAAATTAATAAATTCCATTAATGCTTGTATGTATATATATATATATATATATATATATATATATATATGTATATGTATATGTATATGTATATATATGTATATGTATATGTATATATATGTATATGTATATGTATATATATGTATATGTATATGTATATATATATGTATATATATGTATATGTGTGTATGTAATAATAATAAATCACATAAGTGATTGTATATCATAGATTTAATACTAAATAAAGTTAACTAATGGAAAAATAAAGTCATAATATATTGTAATGATATCTAAAACAAATATCCTTTAAAAAACGGAATGACATCTTACAAGCAAAATGCCTATTACAATATATTGAAAACTAACATAATTATATCTATAATTTTCAAAATTATAAATCTATGATATAATAGTATCACCACTAGAAGAATTATGTCAAAATGACTTGGAGTTATTGCTAACAATCATACTAAACTAATTGAAAATTAATTTATCATTTCTTTTAATGTATAATACTATGTTTTTTAAAAGAAAAGGAAAACAAACATATAATTTGTCATTGTAAAACCTTTCCTTATATGGTTAATAGAAACTTCTAGCAAAAAGACTAAATAATAATTTATTTAGTTTCAAAGATCTTTTACATCAAAAGATAGAGAGAATTAAATTTGATATTAAAATGTAATCTAGCATCACTATTAACAAGTAAGATAACATTAATACTAAAAAAACATAACTCCAACACTTAAGACATGTAATAATGTATTTCATCACTTATTCATTGCAATTTATTTACTCTTGCTACAACATATTTTCCTAAATTGAAGCATATATATATATATTTAGAAATTTCTAATAGGATAAAGCCCAATAATTCGTTAACTAGGTAATATTTATATGTTGCTTGACTAGGTGTTAGTTGAAACTATACTAATGGATTATGTTCACCCATAATCATGTATCATTAATACCATTTCAATGAATTTTATATTACCTAAGAATGTTTATGGATTTTAGTCTTAGTAATTTGTTAATGGATGATTTGTTTTCCTTATTTATGTATTTGTGAAATTTGTGAATTAGGAACATAATGACCATTAAAGATAGCAAGCTAATAAACCTAACAACAAAGAATCATTCATGGGTTCATAGTCTTAAAGTAGTAGAAATAAGAAAGAAATGAACAACAAATTCTTTCTACAAAAAGTTATAAATTAAGTTGTTAAAGCTTTCTATCTGAATCAAGGGTAAAACTAACATAAGAATTAAGACAACTACAATAAGAATCAAGACCATAAAGATGAGCATGAAGAAAAACGTACCCTTTCTAAAATGGGTGCTAAAAATTAATTCTATGTAGTGCATGAATTCTTAAAATGGAATTCTCTTTGATAGTTCAGTATCAATCTTGTAGCAAATTTTTAGCAATTTCTTAACTAAATAGAGAGATATAGAAGAATGTTGTTTAGTCTGAAACCTTCACTTGTGGAGTTGGTAAGGTATTAATTAGATGACATTGCTCATTACTAGTTGGTGAGCAATTTTAAGGAAAAGGATCCTCATGTGAAGCACTTGAATTAGGTCAATTTTGAAGAAAAATTTATTAACTTGTTCTTTACTTTTTAGTGTGGATCAAGCTGAGGTTAAAGAATTTGAATACTTAAAGCAGGGGAACCTCTTTATCACTAAATATGATACATTATTAACTCAATTATCTAAGTATGTGACTTACTTGATCCTAACTGAAAGAGCTAAGATTGAGATATTTATTCAAGGCATATATGACTACTATTTTAAATAAATCCATATAGATGATGCTATGAACCATTAACAAGTGTTTGATCAAACCCTAAGGCTTAAGTTTAGAACCAAAGAAAAGTATGAATGTGAGGCACTTATGGGCAATAAGAAGTGAATCTATTTAAAGGGGCCAGGAAAAATGTAATCTATAAAAAGGATGCCTTCTCAAGAGATTTCAAGTGAGGAAAAAGGTGATGCCATTATGGGGCCAACACCATTTTATGTAACATGTAGTGAATCCTTCATAAAAAGGAATACAAAAAACTACAGAAGCCAAATGAATCCTTCTTTGAACTTTTAACCAAATAATCCTCTAGCCCATAACAATGTGAAGGAGCACCATGGTGCTTCCAAATTCACTTTCACTAAGCCCTTATAGTTAATTTAGCAAGCCATGTTTCAAATATATGCATAATGAATATATAACTAGACAGTGCCTAGAAAATCTTTCTAGTCAAGATGCTAGCTACAAATCCTACAAGAAATTAATCCATAACCACAAGAAATGTTAATGCAATTAATTAGGAAAAAGAATTATTGGAAACTAAGCTTGAGTATATGCATTGAGTTGTATGGAAGCCTAAGCCTCTAATACCATGATGATAAGTATTCTAAAAATTAATGATATTTCCATTAGAGCCTTGTTTAACCTTTGTGCTACTCACTCTTTTATCTTTAAGAAATTTGCTACTCCCTCAAAAAAAACCCCTAAAACTATTAATGCACCTTATTGAAAAGCCATTAGTAGCTACTCATATGATAAAAGCTTATCCTATATGTATTCATACACATGTAATACCTACTGACCTATTTCTATTGGAGATGATGGATTATAATGTGACCTTAGGATTAGATTGGTTGTCTAAATACCATGCTTATGTGAGTTATTTTGACAAATCTACTACTTTTTTCCTTAAAAGAGTCCCTGCTAATTAAATTTCAAAGAGAAAGGTTAATGGAAGTTGCTAGCTTAATTTTAAACATCAAAGCTTAAAGACTTGTCAAAAAGGGTTGTACAACTTATCTAGCCGTGATTCGAGATATAAACTAACTAATTTTGAATATTAGCAATGCTCTTATTGCATGAGAGTTTCTTGACATATTCCTAAAAGATTTGCCTGGATTACCATATAATTAAGAAATAGAGTTTTGCATTGTTATTGTACTTAGCACTAAGCTAATTTTCATATTCCTCTATCAAATAGCTCTAGCTAAGTTGAAAAATTTAAAGGAACTATCATAAGACTAAGTGGATAAGGGCTTTATTCATCCAAGTTGTTCACACTGGAAAGCCTTAGTATTATTTATTAAGAAGATATATGGATCGTTATGATTGTGCATAGACTACTACTAATTGAACAAGGTTACCATCAAGACTACTTCTTCACATAGATGACTTATTTGAATAATTATTGGGAATAAAATAATTTTTAAAGATAGATCTATGCTCAAGCTACCATTAACTAAAGATTTCAAGGAAAATATTTCAAAGACTGCCTTATAAACATATTATAGTCATTATAAATTCTTAGTCATAGCTTTTAAGTTAACCAATGCTCCAATTGCTTCAATAAATTTGATGAATTAGGCATTTAAGCACTTCCTAGATAAGTTCTTCATGGTTTTCGTTGATAAAATCCTAATGTACTTAAACAGTGATGAAAAGCATGCTCAGTATCTTAACATTGTGTTACAAACCTTACAAGAATAATAGTTGAATGATAAGTTCTCAAAATGTGACTTTGGATAACTAATGTGAAATTTCTTGGGCATATAGTATCATAGGATAGAGTTCAAATGGATTCTCAAAAGGTAGAAGCTATAAAGAATTGGTCAAAGCCCACATCCACTATTGAGAGTGAAATTTTTCTTAGGTTGGCAGAAGGATTTTTCCAAGATAGTTGCATTATTGACAAAGTTAACATAAAAGAGGTTTTATTTATATGATTGAATGCATGTGAAATTTATTACACCCTCCTTAGTTATAAATAAATTAAAAATTTTGTTATAAGGGAGAGTAGTTTAAGTAACCGATAAAATCAAGTGAAGAGAATTTTATGTGTGAATTATGGGATAAAATAGAACCGATAAAAAAAATAAGAGTATGAGAATGTAATTTTGGTGAAATTTATTGTGGAAAAGTTTGTTAGAATTTTGGAGTGTAAAGTTATACATTGATATAAATGAGTATATGAGTATGGAAGAGGCGTAGGAGTATTTTTTCAAAAATGCCCTTGAGGCCCTACTTTCCCCCTTTTTCAACCCTAAAGCCCTTCACCCTTTCATTTCTCCATTTTCTTCCGCTCTCTCTAAACAATCCTCTCACCACTTCACCATCCAAGCAAGGGAGACTATCCAATTTTCTTAATTTCTTCATCTAATTGAGGTAAGAATAATATTTTCACTAAGAATTCCTTCTACTTCTTCTTAGTTGATGAAAGATTTGAAGCTTATTTGAGTGTGTTGAGCATTTTAAACCCTAACTCTAAGAAACCATGGATTTTGATGTCAATAGGGTTGAAAGATATTTGAATTTATCTTCTAGCATCCTCTTCCATACGAGGTGAGTGGATAACCTAGCTAAATCTATATATTTTGAAGTTATATGAAGATATATGTGAATTATGAGTTAGTTTGTGACCTTGCTTGATTTTGATTTAATCTTGTGTTTTAGAAGTAATAAATGATGGAAAGAAGTGATATGAAATGTTATATAGGTGTATTGATGATCATACTTAGGTTTAATGTGCACTATATATGATTATGAGGTGTTTTGGATCGGTTGCACAGTGAAAATTTTGTAAAAGATTGAGTTTTTCATATGTGAATTGATTCCTGAATCGATTCTAGGGGTCCAGAGGCGAAAACTAGGTTAATGAATTGATTTAACAATCGATTCACCGACTGCAGATTTTCATGCCGACTTAAAAGAGGTGTAACTCCTTCATCTTATGTCCGTTTTAAATAAAACACCTATTATTTTAAAGGTAATTGAGTCTACTTTCAAATGGAATAGTTTCAAATCAAAATCATGTATATATTTTGAGATATGATCAAAATAGTGGGAAAAGGTCAGAAACTCTAAATTTCAGAAAAGTAAATTTTTATGCCTAACTTCAAGGGGACATAATTCTTTCAAAACTTAGTTAGTTTGGGCAAAAAAGTAGTTTATAGAAAGGTTATTGAACCTACTTTCATATGAAAAGAGTTTCATACATATTACATTTATACTTTATGAGTTATTCTAAAGACATCACTTATAGGTCAGAACTATGGTTTTTAAATAACCCATTTTCAATCTATTTTGTGTTTCCATGCCTTATAATGGTTTATCATGGATATTTAACCTATAAGTACTAAAAATGTATTGGTTTATGACAAGTTAAGCATAAGAGCTATGATATATGTAAATGCTTGTAACTACACAAGAGAGTATGATGATGTTTGATAGATATTGTAAGGTACATTGAATTTGAATTGTGATTATATTGATTAAAGCTTGAGCTCTAATGTTTAAATTGTATTGAGAACCATGCCACAAGTGGCATTAAATATGAGAAATATGATATGGGTAATGTTGTAAATATCGGATGGGAAATTTCCAATAATAAAGCGAGTAGGGTATAAGGTCGACTCGGGAGGAACAAGGATGGAATAGGCAGGAAGGGTATAAGGTTAACTCGGGAGTCAAAAGGATGATGAATGTATTTCATTTATTGTTTGTTCATTCAATGATGCATTAAACTTGAGTTTAGCATGTGATAATCTTAGCGTTGTTGGCTCTTACTTACCAATATGTTTGTTCATGACATAATTTTTTTTAAAGGAGGACAGTTTGGTGGATAAGCTATTGTATATTGATGTTATTCTTATAGATTATCTACTCACTAAGCCTCGGACTCACTCTTTCGTATTTTATTTTATAGATTCACAAGTTGAGCCTCCACCTCTACCTCCTCAGAGTTAGAGTTCCTGGGGAACTCATTGACGGTATTTTGGTAGCACAATTCATGTATATAGAATGTTTTGGGCCTCTTGTCCGTCATAGTGTTAGATTGATAGAATGTTGAACTAACTTTCTAAAAGTTAGTTAGGCTTGCTTATCCTCATTTTAGGAGGTTTATAAGCATTTCTAACTTTCATATCTTTTACAAAAACTTTTGATGAATGATTTCTTTGAATACTATTCTCTTCTGTGAATGTCTCATATACTGATAGGTTAGCATTAAGTTAAATATATACACTTAGGCTAGTGGAAATTAGTAAAAGGGTTCCACATCGGTCACGATCGGATTTGAATTGTGACAAAGTTGGTATCAAAGCATGATCTAGGTTCTTAGTGGGCTGAGGCCCTTGGGTTACGTATATGTACTACCATAATAGGTGTTAACCAAAATTGTACCAATGGTATGTGTGCACTCGGGATCATGTACCACTAGTACCATTTCGATGGACCCTATTATACAATAATGGTGGGCGGTGGAGTTCGTATGTGATATAGTACGTTATAAGTTATATGATCGATTGATAAATTGTCCATTGATTATTGGATTACTATTTGATTATTTGAGAAATTTATGAATAATTAGGAGATGGTTAATGTGGGAGGCCAAGTGCGAGCTAATCGCCCCAAGGATGAAGAATCATCTGGGGGTCCTTAAGCTCATAATGATAAGCAAAAGACTAGTGGTGGGATTGATCAACAATTTCCACCTTGGACCATGTCGTTTCTTGAACATGTCTTGAATCGTGTTGATACGGTCCTTACTTAACGATTGGGGCATGATGTCTTAAAAAACCAAAAAGAGTCTTTTGGTAATCCTAGTGATCATGATGAAAGTCATGATTAGAGAAGAGAAAAGGAGTGTGATCCTACCCCTTCGACAAGGGCAAACAAGGATAGGTTCAAAATCGTACATGAGTTTCTCCAGCTAAATCCACCAAGATACTCCGGTCTTGATTCAGCAGTAGATCCATATCAATTCCTTGAGCACATCGCGAGGTTAGATGAGATGTTACAAAGTCCAACTTCTTTGTTAATTAAGTTAGTGGGTTACCAATTAGATAATGTGGCCCATTATTGGTTCATAGATATAGTGACTAATAGAAATCCACGATTAGAGCCCTTAACTTAGGAAGCCTTTTAAGATTTGTTCATGGATCATTTTTTACCACCAAGTGTTCGTCGAGGAAGAATGAGGGAATTTGTGACCCTAAAATAAGAGAACTTATCCATTGCAGAGTATGATGCTCGATTTATCCAATTGTCTCGATATGTTCCATACCTGGTTTCTATGGAGAAGGCTAAGATTGAGAGGTTTATATTCGACCTCAAGGATTTCTATTTCGAAAGAATCCATATTAACCGAAACACCACTTATTAAGAAGTGGTGGACTAAGTGTTAGCTCTTGAGATGAGAGTTAATGAGAGGAAGGAGAGGCAAGCTCATGAAGGAAGTAAGAAGAAGGGTCGATCGAAAGGACCCAGCTAAGTACATTCTTCAAAAGGGATGCCCTCTTAATCTAGCTTTAGGCATGGGGGAAGTGGTTCCATCAAGAGACCACCATATTTCCAAGGTGCATCTAGTAGATACTCTAAAAGGAACAACCCAAGAGAATAGAGGACTCATTCAAACCCTCCAAGTCAACAGAATCGACCTTTAAAACCCTGGTGTTCACAATGTCATGGTCACCATAGTGGTCCTTGTAACCAATTTAGAGGGCAATGTTTCAAATGTGGGGTGATTGGACATAAGGCAGGGGATTGCTTTGGAAATGTGGCAAGCTAAGGTGCAAGTCATTCCGTATCTCAACGTGGAAACCTAAACCCTCCATTTACTTCACGATCTAGAAACCTTTCGGCACCTTCAAGGAGTGCCAATGCCTTAAGCCCAAGGAGAGAGGTGAGTGGGAATCAAGCTCGAGTATACGCTCTTACCCACCAAGAGGCTCACACCTCAAATGCTGTTGTGTCAGGTGTTATCCTTATCGAAACTTTTACTGCTAAAGTTTTATTTGATCCGAGAACTACCCACTCTTTTGTATCAAAGAAGTTTGCTACAACCATAAGTAAACCCACTAAATAGATGAATATTTCCCTAATCATAATAACCCCTGTAGAGAAATCCCTTCTAGCAACCCATAAATTGGAGGCTTGCCCCATAAAAATTCATGATCATGTGATGCCGGTAGATTTGATCTTGCTTAATATGAGTGACTATGATGTAATTTTGAGGATGGATTGGTTGTCTGAGTACCATGCTTGTGTAAATTGTTTTGATAAATATGTGACATTCTCCATAGAGGGCTTTACACCGATTGAGTTCCAAGGAGATAAGATGATGAATTCTGTTGTTATTATCTTGAGCATTAAGGCTCAAAGGCTTATCCAAAAGGGAGGCACAGCGTATTTGGCCCTAGTGCGAGACTTAAATTAACCCATCCCAGATGTTGATGCTATTTTAGTAGTAAAGGAATTTCCCAACGTATTTCTAGAGGAATTCCCTGGGTTACCACTAGATCATGAGATTGAGTTTCACATTGAGCTATTGCCAGACACTGAGCATGTTTCGATTCCTCCATATTGAATGGCCCCGATAGAATTACAAGAACTAAGAGAATAATTGCAAGATTTTATAAGTAAAAGGTTCATCTGCCTAAGTTCTTCACCTTGGGGAGCCCTAGTTCTCTTTGTGAAGAAGAAAGATGGATCTATACGGTTATGTATTAATTATCGTCAGCTCAATAAGGTCACCATAAAAAATAAATATCCCCTCCCTCGTATTAATGATCTTTTTAATCAACTCTAAGAGGTGAAATATTTCTCCAAGATTGACCTTCGCACAAGCTATCACCAGTTAAAGATCCATGAAAGAGATATCCTTAAAACTACATTTAGGACTCGATACAGCCATTTCGAGTTCCTAGTAATGTCCTTTGAATTGACCAATGCTCCTGCTACTTTCATGGATTTGATGAATTGTATTTTCAAACTATATTTGGATAAATTTGTTATTGTTTTCATAAATGATATCTTGGCGTATTCAAAAAGTGAGGAAAAGCATGCTCGACACCTCCGAGTGGTATTGCAGACCTTACGAGAGCATCAATTGTATGCAAAGTTTTCTAAATGTGAGTTTTAGACTACTAGTATTAACTTTTTGGGGCATGTAGTGACACAGAAAGGTGTTCAAGCAGATCCCCAAAAAGTTGAGGCGGTAGAGAATTGGCCAAGGCTATTGTCAGTCACAAAAATTCGCAGTTTCCTTCAGTTAGTAGGTTACTACCGGAGGTTTATTAAAAACTTCTCCAAAATCTCTACACCATTAACTAAATTGACACAAAAGGAATGAAATTTGAGTGGACAGATGCATGTGAGAATAGTTTTTAGAAACTAAAGTCATGCTTGACATCGGTACTGGTATTAGCACTTCCCTCAGGTACTAGAGGATATGTGGTGTATTGTGATGCATCAAAGGTTAGACTCAGGTGTGTTCTCATACAACATGGTAGGGTAATAGATTATTCTTCTCGACAATTAAAGAGACATTAATAAAATTATCCTACACATGATCTGGAGATAGCAACAGTGATTTTTACCTTAAAGATATGGAGACATTACCTGTATGGAGAAACCACTGAAATCTATACTAATCATAAAAGTTTGAAATATATCTTTGAGCAGAAAGACCTTAATTTGAGACAAAGGAGATGGATGGAGTTAGTTAAAGACTATGATTGCTCTATTTTATACCATCCTGGTAAGGCTAATGTGGTGGCGGATGCACTTAGTAGGAAGTCTGTGAGCAAACAAAAAGAGGCACCAACTGAGGGTTCTGGTGTAATGTTAGCCCATGTAGCCATTCAACCTGTCCTTGTAGAAAAGATCAAAGATGCACAAAGGAGTGATCCATGCTACGCAGCTTTGGTGAAGGAGGCAACCGAAGAACAGGAATCTAATCTAATTGTTGATGAGAAGGGGTAATTCGCCATCAAGCGAGAATCTAGGTTCCAACAAGCACATGTAATGAATTGCTACATCATGCTCATAATTCATCATATACCATGTATCCAGGAGTAGCAAAAATGTACCATGACTTGAAAGAAATTTTCTGATGGAGGGGAATGAAAAGAGATATACTGAACTATGTGGTGAAATACCTTACTTGTCAACAGGTGAAAGCGGAACATCAACATCCAGCCGAAATGCACCAACCACTCCTAATTTCGAAGTGGAAATAGGAGACTATCACAATGGAATTCTTGATTAGATTGCCTAAGACACAAAAAGGATATGATTCCATTTGGGTTATTATTGATAGGTTGACAAAGTCAACGCACTTTCTCCTTGTTAGAACCACTTTTACTATAACTTAATATGCCCAAGTGTATCTTGACAAGATTGTGCCATTATAGGAGTCCCAGTTACTATCGTGTTTGATCATGGTGCTCAATTCACATCTCATTTCTGGCAATCATTCCAAGAAGCGTTGGGCACTCGGCTATGATTTAGCACCGTTTTTCATCCTCAAACTGATGGACAATCTGAAAGAACCATTCAAATACTAAAGGACATGCTCAGAGCTTGTTCATCGAAATTTGAAGGTACATGGGAGAAGTATCTACCATTAATAGAGTTTGCTTACAACATTAGCTATCAATCCAGCATTCAAATGGCAACATATGAAGCCCTTTATGGTCAAAAATATCGATCACCGGTAGGATGGTTTGAACCTGGGGAGGCACGACTCTTGGGATCAAATTTAGTGAGTGATGGTTTGGAGAAAGTTAAAATTATACGAGATCGATTAAAAGCGGCTCAAGATCGACAAAAGTCATATACGAACAAAAGAAGAAGGGAACTAAAGTTTCAAATAGAGGATATGGTGTTTTTTAAAGTCTCACCCATGAAAGGTGTAATGAGATTTGGGAGAAAAGGTAAATTGGCACTACATTTCATTGGCCCTTTTCCTAATTCGCAAGCATGTTGGAGTAGTGGCTTATTGATTAGAGTTACCAGATAACTTGCGAGCCATTCACCCTGTATTCCATGTATCTATGCTCAGAAAATACTTGCCAGATGAATCCCATGTCATTCGAGATGGGTCACTACAACTTGATCATAAGCTATCATATGAGGAACGACCAATGGAGATTTTAGACCACTAAGTTCAAAAGCTGAGATCAAAAGAGGTTCTTTCTGTAAAAGTTCATTGGGAGCACTATAGAGCGGAAGAAGCTACGTGGGAGTTAGAGTCGAAAATCCAGCAATGATATCCTCATTTATTTAGTAAGTGGTGAGCTTGACATAGTAATGATCTATATTAGCTTCGCAATACTGTACGTGTTGAGAATTCGAGGATGAATTCCTTTAAAGGGGGGAAGTGTTGTTACACCCTCTTTAGTTATAAATAAATTAGAAATTTTGTTATGAGGGAGAGTAGTTTAAGCAACCAGTAAATTCAAGTGAAAAAGAATTTTATGTGTGAATTATGAGATAAAATAGAATTGATAAAAAAAATAAGAGTATGGAATGTAATTTGGGTGAAATTTATTGTGGAAAAGTTTGTTAGAATTTTGGAATGTAAAGTTGTACACTGATATAAGTGAGTATATGAGTATGGAAGAGGTATAGAAGCATTTTTTCAAAAATGCCCTTGAGGCCTTACTTTTCCTCTTTTTCAACCCTAAAGCCCTTCACCCTCTCATTTCTCCATTTTCTTCCACTCTCTTTAAACAATCCTCTCACCACTTCACCATCCAAGTAAGGGAAACTTTCCAACCTTCTTGATTTCTTCATCTAATTAAGATAAGAACAATGTTTTCACCAAGAATCCCTTCTACTTCTTCTTAGTTGATAAAATATTTGAAGCTTATTTGAGTGTGTTGAGCATTTTAAACCCTAACTCTAAGAAACCATGGTTTTTGATGTCAATAGGGTTGAAAGATATTTAAATTTATCTTCTAGCATCCTCTTCCATACGAGGTGAGTGGATAACCTAACTAAATCTATAGATTTTGAAGTTATATGAAGATATATGTGAATTATGAGTTAGTTTGTGACCTTGTTTGATTTTGATTTAATCTTGTGTTTTAGAAGTAATAAATGATGGTAAAAAGTGATATGAAATGTTATATAGGTGTATTGATGATCATACTTGGGTTTAATGTGCACTATATATGATTATGAGGTGTATTGGATTAGTTGCACAGTGAAAATTTTGTAGAAAATCGAGTTTTTCATGTGTGAATAGATTCCTAAATTGATTCCAGGGGTCCAGAGGCGAAAATTGGGTTAGTGAATTGATTCAGCAATCGATTCACTGATTGCAGATTTTCATATTGACTTAAAAGAGGTGTAAATCCTTTATCTTATGTTCTTTTTAAACAAAACACCTATTTTTTTAAAGGTAATTGAGTCTACTTTCAAATGGAATAGTTTCAAATCAAAATCATGTATATATTTTGAGATATGATCAAAATACTGGAAAAAGGTCAGAAACTTTGAATTTCAGAAAAGTAAATGTTTATGCCTAACTTCAAGAGGACATAATTCTTTCAAAACTTAGTTAATTTGGGCAAACAAGTAGTCTATAGAAGGGTTATTGAACCTACTTTCATATGAAAAGAGTTTCATACATATTACATCTATACTTTAAGAGTTATTCTAAAGACATCACTCATACGTCATAACTATGATTTTTAAACAACCCATTTTCAATCTATTTTATGTTTCCATGCCTCATAATGGTCTATCATGGATATTTAACCTATAAGTACTAAAAATGTATTGGTTTATGACAAGTTAAGCATAAGAGCTATGATATATGTAAATGCTTGTAACTACACAAGAGAGTATGATGATGTTTGATAGATATTGTAAGGTACATTGAATTTAAATTGTGATTATATTGATTGGAGCTTGAGCTCTAATGTTTAAATTATATTGAGAACCATGCCAAAAGTGGCATTAAAGATGAGAAATATGATATGGGCAATGTTGTAAATATTGGATGGGAAATTCTCAATTATAAGGCAAGTAAGGTATAAGGTCAACTTAGGAGGAACAAGGATGGAATATGCGGGAAGGGTATAAGGTTAACCTAAGACTCAAAAGGAGGATGAATGTATTTCATTTATTGTTTGTTCATTCAATGATGCATTAAACTTGAGTTTAGTATATGATAATCTTAGTGTTGTTGGCTCTTGCTTACCAATATATTTGTTCATGACATAATTTTTTTTGAAGGAGGACAGTTTGGTGGGTAAGCTATTGTATATTGATGTTATTCTTATAGATTATCTACTTACTGAGCCCTGGACTCACTCCTCCATGTTTTATTTTACAGATTCATAAGTTGAGCCTCCGCTTCCACCTCCACTCCTCAGAGTTAGAGTTCATGGGAACTTTTTGATAGTATTTTGGTAGCACGGTTCATGTATATAGAATGTTTTGGGCCTCTTGTCCGTCGTAATGTTAGATTGATAGAATGTTGAACCAACTCTTTAAAAGTTAGTTAGGCTTGCTTATCCTCATTTTGGAAGATTTATAAGCATTTCTAACTTTCATATCTGTTGTAGAAACTTTTAATGAATGATGTCTTTGAATACTATTCTCTTCTGTGAATATCTCACATATTGATAGGTTAGCATTAAGTTAAGTATATACACTTAGGTTGGTAGAAACTGGTAGAAAGGTTCCACGCCAGTCACGATTGGATTTAGGTCGTGAAAAAATTAACTTTCAATAGCTAAAAGTATGTTTAACATTAACTTAAGTTTTAGCATTGTTTTCAGGCATAAAAAGATAAGTGGCATATTACATTGCTTTCAAAATTGGTCTTAAATTAATTCTAATGTAACATGGTAAAGTGATAGCTTATGCTTTTTATTAGTTAAAAAGATATAAGTAAAATTATTCGATATATGACCTAGAAATAGTAGTAGTAATTTTTGCTTTAAAGATTTAAATACATTAGTAAGATGAAGAAGCTTATGAAATTTACAAAAAACCATAAGAGCTTGAATATGTCTTCAAGTAGGACTTGAACTTGTGACCAATAAGATAGATAGAGCCTATTAAGGATTGTTATTATTTGATCCTTTCTCAACCCAATAAGGTCAATATAGTAGCAAATACATATAGTAGAAAGCTAGCAAACAAGATAATTGGATTAACTTTTAAAGATCAATAAGTGATACTAGCTCTAGTGGTTGTTCAATCTATTTTTGTTAAATTTTAGAAAATTGATTTAAATTATACAGCATTAATTAAGGATCCAATCGAGAATTTAGAGTTAGGTTTAACTATTGATAAAGGAAAAGTATTTCATTATCAAAGGTAAATTTAATTATCTTTATATGAATGGAATGAACTATTGCGATGAAATAAATTTGAGTGCCTTCTTTGTACACTATACACCTTGGAGTAGGCAAGATGTACCATGATCTAAAAGAAGTCTTTTAGTAGAAAGAAATTAAAAAAGACATTTTAGACTAGATGATGAAATACTTTATATGCCAACAAGTAAAAACATAACATCAACACTCAATGGGAATGCACTAACCACTTCCAATTCTTAAGTGAAAAAGAGAATGTGTGACAACTGACTTCTTAATAAGATTACTATGAACTTAGAAAGGATAGGACTCTATTTGGGTCATTATTAATCAATTGACCAAAATAACTTATTTCTTGCCAGTTAAAATCACTATTTTTATTGCTCAATACATTCAAACTTACCTTAAAAAAATAGTACTACTACATGGAGTTCCAATCACTATCATCTTGGATCAAAGTATACAATTCAAGGCACATTTTTGGAAATCATTCTAATAGGTTTTAGGAATCTAGTTCCAATTTATCATAACTTTTCACCTATAAACAAACAAAAAATCAAAGTGTATAATTTAAATTTTAGAAAATATGCTCAAAACTTGCACCTTGGAATTTAAAAGTAATTGGAAAAAGTATTTAACCTTGATCGAGTTGCTTATAACAACTATTAATCAAGTATTCAGATAGCTTCATATGAAGCACTATGTAGCCATTAGTGCAGATTATTAGTAGGATGGCTTGAATTAAGAAAGGCAAAGCTTCTAAAACCAAATTAATTAATGAATGCTTTAAAGAAAGTCCAAATCATTAAAGACTGCTTAAAGATAGCTTAAGTTTAACATAAGTCCTATATACACAAAAGAAGAAAGAATTGGAATTCGAATAAGAGGATATGGTATTCTTTAAAGTGTTACTGATGATAGAAGTCATGTGATTCGAAAAGAGTAAATTGGTATCTTGCTTCATTAAACCCTTCCTGATCACCAAACATGTAAGAGTGGTGGCTTATTAGTTAAAGTTACTTAATAGCTTATGGGCCATTCATCTAATATTATATTTCATGTTTTAATGCTCAAAAAGTATTTGCTGGATGTATCTTATGTGATTAAGGAAGAACTAATGCAATTAGATTCCAATCAATCCTATAAGGAGCAAGTAGTTAAAATCCTAAATCATCAAGCTTAGAAGGATGTATCATATATGAAATTTTATTAGAAATGTCACGGAAAAAAGGAAGCTACATTGGAGCTAAAGTTGAATATGTAGTAGAAGTATCTACATCTATTTGGTAAGTGTTAAGTATAATGTCAGTATATTCTTGTAAAATTATTAAGTTTGTGAAAATTCTAAAAATTTGATGAATAAATCTTTTGAAAGGAAAAGTATTGTCATAGCCCTTTAAAGTTTAAAATTTATTTATATGGAAAATAGTTAATTATTATGATGAAATTCCAAATAAGAATTTTATGTGAAATAATTAAGAAAAGAAAGAAATGAAATGTTTAAAGGTTAAGTATGATTAAGGTTGGATATTAGAGTGTGAAGGAGATTTAGGGAATATTTTCACTTTTTTTCTTTTGCTTTATATTTCCTTATTTCCCCTATCTTCAACCACTATTCCTCATTTTCTCACAAAACCACTTAACCATCTTTCTTTTCTTTTCTTTTTCCTCTTCTTCTTTTTAACCAACAAAAAGCACTAATCTTTATCCACTCTTTAATCTAAGTAAGGTAAAATCTCTTATCCTTGTAGAACTTCTCCCTTCTTTTTTTAAATTTTGAGTTAATTTAGGGATTTAACTTAAGGAATTGTTTTTGGAACCTTAACCTTAGATTTGGTGATTTTCAATGTTTAGGAATAAGCAAACCTTAATTTTTTTTTGGCTTTATATTTCCTTATTTTCCCTATCTTCAAACACTATTCCTCATTTTCTCATAAAACCACTTAATCATCTTTCTTTCCTTTTTCTTTTTAACCAACAAAAGGCACGAATCTTTATCCACTCTTCAATCTAAGTAAGGTAAAAGCTCTTATCCTTGTAAAACTTCTTCCTTTTTTTTAAATTTTAATTAAATTTAGGGATTTAGCTTAAGGAATGGTTTTTAGAACCTTAACCTTAGATTTGATGATTTTGGATGTTTAGGCATAAGCAAACCTTAATTTAATTTTCTGATCATCTCCTCCTAATAGAGTAAGTGAAAATTCAAACTAAATCTTAAATGTTTAATATGATTCGAATTTGTTAAATTTTGTTTGCCTTGTTTACTTAGAATCTTGAGAAAAGTATGATAATTTATCTGTTCAACCTTAATTTCTTGTTGTTTCTAGCTCATATGATATTATAATAGTTAAACCTAGTAAGATGTTTAAGCATGGTAGCCTTCAAGATGAATTAGGAGTGATTTTCACATGGGTGAATATTATTTCAATAAAATAAATTTTATAGAACTATGAGATAATCGATTAAATCCCAAGAACTCACCTTTTAGGAAAACATAACCAATCATGGTCTAATAGGATTTGCTTTTTGGAGGCTTAAAGTTGATTATATAATTAATTATGCATGAGAGTTCTACTCTTTAGAATGGCATAATTAATTATATGCCCATAAACCCCTTCTCCAAAACCTTATAATTGATTATGCTCTTATGGATTTATTCTCTAGGAAAACATAATTGATTACATTATCAATTACAACCCCTATATTCTTCAATGATGATTACTATTAGAAACTTAAAATAAGTAGTTGATCCATAATGATGATATGAGTTGTTAGGCATTAAATAAGATTGAATAAATGATGTGAAGCCATACAAAAAGGCATAGTAATATGGTGAATTATTATGAAATATATAAGTTGTATTTCATTATTATTCATAAGAACTAAGATTTAAGGAAAAATTATTAACTTGTAATTTGGAAGTCGAATTCAATACAGGCTTGTGAAGGAGAAGACTAACTTAGAGAGACAAGGATAGGCTTATAAGAAATAAAGTTGGATGAAAGTTATAAAGGTATTTAGTTGCTTTTCTTTATATGTTCTCTTGTAATAATGATATTGCATAATTGACATGGAATTAAGTAAATTATGAGTTTTGCTAATATTATATATATGTGATAATATTATGCCTTCTAATGACTAAGTTATGGAATGGTGTAAAAGTTAAGTTTGAGTATAGGAGAATAAATCCAATTGGTAAGGTCTAATTAATATATGATTTTTTTTCTATTTTAGAACGTTTATTCATTAAGCCCTGGACTTATCCCTCTGTATTTAATATTGTAGGTTCCCAAGTTGAGATAACTCCACTATCACTATAAAAAGGATTGGTTCTACAAATTTTCTTTTCACATAGTTATGGAGAGTAAATTGTATTATTTTTTGCTTTAAATAGAAATATTTTAGGCCTTAGATTGTAGATATGTGTACTTTAGGTAAAGAATCTCTTGTTCACTAAAATTAGTTAAGTCAACTTATCCTCTTTTGGGAAAGGTTGATGATGGTTAGGATAACAGGGAAGTGTGTTGCCATAAATCAAATTTAAAGAAGCATAAAATCAACAAGATATGAATACTTAACATAATTCAGCTTTTAGCATACTCATGAGTAAAAATGAGAAAAAATCTACTAAAAAGGAATTACAAAGAGAATACAAAGTGTTTAATCATTCTTAAACCCATATCTTAAATACATCTAAAGTATGCCTTACAGTGTATATACTCTTCACTCACAATAATATCACTAAAAGAGTAAAAGTTAATTGTGAGATCTCAAGTCACCTCATAAAAGGTGATAGATACAAACTTTATCACCTCAATTTCTTTAACAAATTATTTTTACCCAAATGCAACATATTTATAAGCCAAAAGTTTGAATAAAAGAATTTTGATTTCAATAGGAGAATAATTCATAATAAAAAAAAACCATAAACTAATAAGAATCCTAATTTTAATAGCAAAATAATTCAAAATTAGAAATAATCACTAATTGGCAATTATTAGAAATTGGGTTAAATCCTAACATCCTCGAACATTGTAAAAGGAAGTGGGTCTAGATTCTTTTAACTTGTAGGAACTAATTTAGTAAATATTATTGTTGTTAAAATACCTATGCAAATCTCATTATTATTATTATTATTATTATTATCATCATCATCATCATCATCATCATCATCATCATCATCATCATCATCATCATCATCATCATCATCATCATCATCATCATCATTATTATTATTATTATCATTATTATTATTATTATTATTATTATTATTAGTAATAGTAGCAGTAGTATGCAAAAGTTTAAGGTTAGAATATGACTAGGCTAGGCTATAAAAACTACTAGTATGGGATCTATACTAATCGCAACCTAAAAAGGGTCATAACACTATCCCCACTAAAATGATAACTATCCCAATAATTCTCCACTACTTCATAGTCGATACAATAATTTAGGATTTGTTCAGTTACTATTTTTAAAGATAATTTTTTATTTTAAAAAATAAAAGAACTAATTTGAAACTTTTTTTAGAATCTATTTTTAAAACTATTCTGTAAATGTATAACTCAAAAATAGAAAAATTATAAATAATTTTAGATATTTTCTTAACTTGTTTTATTGTTTTAAATATTAATTTTGTAATTATATGAAATATTTTCTTATTTATAATGCCAAACACTATCTAGTATTTGTTTTCATCCAATCTAAAAATAGTTTTTGAAAAAAATAGTTTTTAAAATAGGTTTTTAGAATAGTTTTTAAAAATGTAAAAATAAAAATATATCTAAACATACCGTTATGTTTTTTTATGATGGATTTAATGCTTTTAGTCCAATTATTATTATTATTATTATTATTATTATTATTATTATTATTATTATTATTTGAGTGCAAAATGCATCCTTAAATACATAGAAATTTTAATAGAATTTTTTTGTTTATTTTCTAATTAAAAAATTGAAAATCAATAAGGAAAATGCAAAATACAACAACTAATAAAAACAATTTAAGAAACTAATTTTTGAAGCAATAAACGCTTGTGTATTAGTAATCAAACCTCCCCACGAGCAAAAATAAATGGAAAAATTATATGTCATCCACTTGTAATTTTATCTTCTTTCATTTAATTCACCTATAATTTTAAATGTTAAAATTCCCCACTTATGTTTTTAATTGTTAATATTTTGCCTACCTAAACTAATTTTTTTATCTAAAATTTAATAAGAAAAACTCACATATATTGTATGTAATCTTTATTTTCCCTAATTTTGATTTGATTTAATGCTTATTTAGAATTAATTTACTCCTAAAAATATGATTTGACAACTTCTATTTCACAATCATAAACTAAATTGTAGAAGATAAATTTTTAATAGAATTAGATTTCTTTGTTATGTAATTTAGTTTTAAATAAGCATCATATTATATCAAAGCTTTTGAAAGTAAACATCAATTGCAATAACATGTGAATTTTCTATTAAATTTTAAACAAAAAATAATTTAGATAGATAAAAGTGAATTAAGTAAAAAAGGACAAAACTATGAGTAGATAAAATGTAATTTTTCAAAAATAATAATATAATCTATGACTGTGTTGAAAATTTATTTTTTTAATTATTGATTTAATCAATTTGTGATTTGCTTTTAATTCCAATACACCCATCACATTAACTAAATCAAATTTAAATTGCAGATAAGACTTAGAAAATTTGTGTTTTGATATAAACTTTAATCTTGAAGTGGAATAATAGATTATTATAAACTTTTCTTAAACGGGTACTCTTTCTAATTCTAGCGCAGGTTGAATACAATGCGAGTTTGATAAATTTTTTGTTACCACAAGGGCAATATTCAATCCCAAGGTGCATAATTGAAGTAACACCGAACTAAGTGGAAAGCAAGCTCCAAATAGAAAATATTTCTACATTAATATTAAAAATTCAGTTCAACTCTTGTATAAATATTATTAAATATATTATTTTAATTTAATAAAAATATTTATTTTTAATAAAAATAACTACCTTTAGATAAATTAAATTATTAAATTAAAAAAATATACGTAACAACCTGTGTATTAAGATAGTACTGAATTTTCATCACTACAGGTAAGGTTTTCCGCACCAAACGGCAGAAACACATGATCTACATGGGCGGCTTCCATGAAAGATCTAATGCTGTCACTTCAGCAATCAACGCCGCTTGCAGAAGACAGCACGAGCACGGCTCTTCGTTTTTTTTCTTACGTAGCGGTCTTCTTTTGATGTCATTGTTACCTGGCTTTTTGCTTTCAGGGTCAACTAGTAGTTTGCCCGTGCTTTGCATGGACCAACCATACAAAAATTATTAGTAAAATAAATCAACTAATAATATTAATGAGATAAATTAATTAATAATTGTCATGATTTTTAAATTTAAATACAATTTTGATCTTTATAAAATAAAAAATTATGCGATGTTAGTCTTTAATATAATATAATATATTTTGATTCTCTAAATATTTAATTATTATAATTTTAGTCTTTTTAATTGAATTTTATAAACTTCTTGACCTCATAATATAAGTATAACATGAGATTGATTTGTAATTGAATTGATTGGTAATTTATGATGATTAGATTAATTAGTGATTATAATGATTTAATTTTATATTAAATGATATTCTGGTAATTTATAGTGATTTAATTTGTGTATTATTAGGGATATTGATTAATATAATTTAATATATTTTTCTTTCTTATTTAGGCACCATTCTGTATAAATAGGTTTGCCTTTGAAGCTAGTATATACAATACATTCAAATCATGATTTCTCTCTATTTCTTCTGTATTCTTTAATTTTAACATCATATCAAGAGTTTAGGTTCTACAAAGCCAAAGAAAAGAGAGTTTTCTCTCCTATAAAGGAATGATCTCCTTCGTTCCACTACTTTACCACAACACTTTCCCCGCACTGCCAAAACTACGATCCTTGGAATTCTATAATCAATCTATGCAATTGAATCCTTCTTGAGATTTTTCGATGAAATCTCTTCAAATTTAATATCCTTCTTCACCAAGTTTATCTCCATTGCCCCATTTTTAGGATATCTTGTCAAAAAAATAAAAATAAAATCTATCACCACTATTGCCAATTTAGGCTTCTTCTTCTTGAGTGTCCCAATATAGAATGTCATACTTGCAAAAAGAGAAGTCATATTGCAACCAACTATCTTATTTTTATTTGCCAATAATGTAAAAAGTTAGGGCATTTGATCAAGCACTATCCCCATATTGCAACCAACTACCTTATTTTTATTTGCCAGTAATCTAAAAAGTTAGGGCATTTGATCAAGCACTATCATACTCGTCCACCACAGCTTGAATAGAATAAGTCTCAACCTTATCCCATTTCATTCTCCAATCTTGTGTTCACTACTACAACCACCAATAAGGCCTTTTCTTCTAGTTCTTAGATCTCACTTTCCACCAATGAACTCAAATCTCTCTACAAGCAAGTTCTTTCTCATTCTAGTAATACTTTTACTATCTTAGTAACAATACTAAGCAATAATAGTTGGTATTTTGATTCTACTTGCTATAATCATATAACTTCTTCATCTCATGCCTTCTCATCCCTATATGTTAAAGACATCATCCACCTAATTCCCACTATTGATGGATCTCTTATGAAAGTAAGTTAGAAAGGTCCCATCTTCCTCTTAGCCTCACTTTATTTAACACTTATCTATTCTCAAATTGAATTTTGATCTTATCCCATCTTCCTTGCCTTAGGTAGATCATTAGGAATGTCTGTAAAGTTAATCGATTGTTTAAGCTACCTAATCTTCATGTTCCTCAGTCTTTTGTGTTAACTCTTTGTGTGGCTTCTATTACCTCTTCTCTTTAGTAATGGCATCAACAGCCTTGTCATGACCCAATCTAGGGGACATGACGGCATAAGGAGTCACATTGGAAGGCAACCTACTAGCCTTTCCTAAATGCATCTAATTCCATGTTTCAATTACAACTATGCTTTTGATGAAAAAAGAGTATATAATTTTCAAATGCATCTAATTTTGTGTTTCATATGATTTTTTATGAATTTCTAAAGTTAGGTGTTGTAACTAATGAATTATTTGAATAAAGTGGCCATTTGTATAGGGAAATTTTGCTAAAATTTGAAAAATCCAATTAATATTCGAGTATAATAATCTAATATAACCTTGGAGATCAACTACAATAGGCTATATTTAACTATTATAGTTGAATACCTTGTAACACTTCTGCCTTTGTTTTCAAATAATCGAGTATAATATTCAAGTATGGCCATAGAAGTTACACTCCTAGAGCCTATACTTGACTACCATAATTGATTATAATTTAAAGAGGTCAAATGTTAACTCACCAAAGCCTAATTGATACTTATTCATCCATTAATTACAACCTAGCATCATAATCAATTATCTAATAGTAGATCACAATAGACAATCAACTAAAGGACACTAATTAGTAAATCATCTAAAGCAATTATAAAATTGAAAGAGTAAAGAATTGAAGAATAATTAAATTGGAAGTAAATTGATAAGATAAAGTCTCAAAGTCAATACCAAATAAGGTTAAAATTCCCTTGAATTAACTGAAGAAAACTAGCCACTCATAGAAGTTACAAAAGAAAACTGGAAAAAGGGATAGTATTGTCTAATCTAAATGTGCTACCTTTGGAGGCATAAAACTTAATATATCTAATCTCCTCATGATGAAAACCTATTAAGCCAAGTTAAGGTGTCTCTTAAAATTACAATGAAAAAGGCTTTGCTTAATTTAGAGACTTAAAACCTAATTTGCAAACCCAAATACTATAAAAGTTTATAGAAGCAAATTCTCATAGGTTAACTCTTAGCCAATATTTGACCATCAAAATAACATAGTTATACTAATCCTTAAACATAAAGTTGTTGGGATAGAACTAAGCTAACTTTGGTCACTAGTTTCAACTCATTTTGATTCCTAGAGCTCCAGATATAACTGATGTGAACAATATTCTATTAATAGTTTTTCCTTATATTTAGGTCCTTTAGGAGGTGATGATACTTAATTGGATCAATTTTACATTAATTTAACACTAATTGCATTAAGTTGGGCTTAATTGAATTTCGGGCTTAATGCTGGATTTTTTATACTATTTCAGTATTTTAATCATAACTTGAGCTTCGGATGTCAGATTTGGACGATCTATACACCGTTGGAAAGCTAAGACGAAGAGATACAATTTTCATGTTGACCAGAGAACCCAATTCTGCCATCTTGGAGGTCAAAGATTAGCTTAAATTCAAAGCAGAGTTGCTGTCCAAGCCTAGACCCGACCCAGTTGCAATGATTAATTCATATCTTAAGGTCCAAGTATCTAATTGATGCAAGGCCAAGTGAAATTACTCCTTTAAATCCATATCTAATCATTCCTAAAGTCCTTTTGAAGAAACTGAGTCATTTTGAAGGCCAAGGAAGACGGATTGATGGCTCATTATTTCATCTCGGACTGGATTGAACTACTTGTAATATTTTGGCTATAACTTGAGTTAGGAATGTCTGATTGGGCTGAAATTTTGTAGGTAGCTTCCTAAGATATTAGGATACAAGTTTATAGTTCAGGTCCAATCCTAATTATGCTTCTAGGGTTGTAAATAAATAGAGGGAAGAATTAGAACGTGAGAGGAAGTGAGACAGCTGAGAGTTTTCTATTTTTCTTGGGATTTTTCTCTTTAATGGAAGGCTAATTCTTTAAGTTGATTCAAAGAAATTTGAGGTTCTTCTTCTCTGGGATTATGAGATCTTAATTTGTATGGTAATAACTACAATTAATTTTCCTTTTTCCTCATCTATCTTCTCTGATTTGCATGATTTGCTTGATTTGAATGTTAATTTGATATAATCTTTATTCAATTCTGTAAATTGTGTTCTAAATCTGAATTGGTAGTAAATTTTGGTTGATTGATCAGAATTTTTCATGAGAGAAAAAGGGATGAATGGATGATTTAGGATTATGAATTAATTCATTTAATTTGGTTGAATTCTATCTTCAAATTGATTTTGATCTAACTTAGGAGTTATGGTGATTGCCTAACTTAGCTAATTTTAATCAATCAAATCCTAGATGATTATCTAGCTTAGGATTCACGAATTATTGCAGGAATTCCAAATAATTTAAGGCTGAATAATTAATTACAAAATTCAATTTATAGTGATCTATGATTAATCCTCTGAAGAAAACTTTAAATTCCTTAGATTGACTGTCTTTGTTCATTGGTATTCTAATTTTCTTTGTTACTATTTTATTGATTCCACTATTGATCTTTTGTTGTTAACATCTTCCTGTTTTAAATTCAAAACCCACCCAATTCTGCATTCTGTTTTGCATAATTTTTGCATGCATAATTTTTGCACTATTTCTAATTCTGTTTCTGTTACAGCATTCTATTTCCTACTTCTACATTCTGTGTGCATCTATTTCTTCTGCTTTTGTTGCATAAGTAATTCAACGATTGTGTGAGTATTGTTAGAAATACATTTAGAAGAGGTAAAATCAAGAGATCACTAGGGGTACGACCTGGTTGTGCCACTATATTGCATTATTATTTTCACAACTAGTTTTAATTAATTTTAGTGCATTATGTTGTGCACGTCAATGACCTAACAATCTAGACAAAGTCAAATTGGATAGCAACATTGAATCTTCTTCCTACCCAAATATAAACCTCCAAATGTCCAAAATAGGTTTTGATCAAAATATAAAAGTTATAAAAAAAATTTTTAGATTTCCAAATCCATAAAGATCACCTAATTGGGCCTAAAGAACTTAAGTTATAGCAAAAGGCTTAAATAGTGTTAAAGTTTAACATTAATTGAATAATACAATAACATTGCAAAATCATGACCCAATCACAAAATAAGAGCAAATCCATTAAATTAAGTAACGTAACACCTTAACAAGTAGAAAATAGAAGAAAATAATATAACAATATTTTGTATATCAATAATGCATAAGTATTTTATTTGTTATGGTCACGAGATGTGAAAAAATTAAGTACCAAAAAGAATATTTTGTTGTTATTTAATATTTAAAATAGCATAGAGTAATATAATCTTCTTAATATTGTAGTAATAATTGTGTTACCATATTTATATTATATTATTCTTAGAATAAGTGTTTATACAAAGAATGATATAATTTTTAATTTATTTTCTTTAATAGATTGTTAATTCATTTCAATAAAATATTTATTTACAAATTTAAATTTTATTCACTATCAATATAAATTAATTTTACGCTATCATTGACCTTTCTTATTATGTAAATAAAAAATTAAAACATTCTTAGTGTCAATAATTATTATTTTTTTAAGACATATCATATTCTCATTCATTGATAGTATAAATTTTTTTATATTAATAATAAATTAAATTTAAACTTTCTTTAGTATAAAAATATTTTAAGCTATAAGTTTAATATAAAAAGTATATATTGATTGAATTAATTAATTATATATTTTATTTTCTTAATAAAAGAATTTGATAGTTAAAATCAAATTTTTTAATTTTGTTAATATTTTTTTATACTAATTTTTTAGCATTATATTCAAATTATATATATATATATATATATATATATATATATATATATATATATACGTACTTATGTACATACGTGGTATATCAATAAGGATTTTGTTAAAGGCTTATGAGTCAATTACTATATTATCTTTACCTATTATAATTTTTCTCTTATCTACTCATATTATTTACAATTCAGACAATATTAAACAATATAAATATAATAAACATTTTCTTATAAAAATATTTTAAATTTAAATTGAAATCTTATTTAATTGAACTAATTAATTATATATTCTATTTTTAACTCTTATTATTTTATAAGTAATGCACAACCTCTTATTTTTATATGCTATTTTGCATCTTTTTATATTTTCATGTCCGTTTTATTTATTTATAATTTAGGTGCTACTAATGGTATAAATATAACATAATATATTTTATCTTTATTAGGAAAATATTTTAAATAAGTTAAAACTATAATATAGAAAGTACTAATTGAATGAATTAATTGCATATGTTATTTCTAATAAAAATATTTAACAATTAAAATCAAATTTAATTATTAAATTTTTTTTAATATTTTTGTATCAATTATCAAACGCTATGTTTCAAATTAAATGCACCTATAGTTTTACAGCTCACAAACTATTTTTTTTTATTTACTCCATTATATATATTTTTTGTCTTGTTCACTTATGTTATTTGTTGCTTTAATGCCATTAAGTAGTAATGATATGAAGCAATATATTCTCTTTTATTATAAAATATTTTAATAAATTAAATACTTTAATCAATTAAATTTATTGATACACTTTTAATTTTTATTACTTTATAACTAATACAATTTTTCACTTCTTTTTATTTTCCCAATTACAAGTTTTTCTTGCCTTTTAATATCTACTTTTATTGTTAACAATTCATATGCTAATATCAATAATTAATATAAATGCAACGTAATATATTTATTTTTATTATTAAAATTTTTAAATAAGTTAAAACTTAAATAGAAAAATATTAATTGAATAAGTAATGGCGTATAATTTTTTAATAAAATATTTAAAAATTAAAACCAAAATTATCTATTTTAATTTTATCAATATTTCCTTAATATCAATGTTATACACCACGTTGAAGATTGTGCTTCATAAATTAAAATATTGATTATAAAATAAATTAAACTTTACCTTTTTATAACATTTTTTAATGTAAGACCCATTTAAAATTTATATATATGAATAAATTTTCAATTCAAGCCAAAGTCAATTTGCATGTAAATACAATCTAGTTTATATAATATTTTGTAAGTTAACTCAACATTTTTCACATTCGAGGAAATTTGTTATAATGTGTACAAGTAGTAAGAAATAAAGGTACTAAAAAATAAGCTCAATTCTGCTTAATAAAACCTTCTCCTTCAATAAATGATCACTAAATGTAATATTATACAAGTAAGTATAATATAAATTTGTATAATATAAATTAATATTAAGTGATTTCAATAAAAAAAATAAGATAATTTTATGAAGAGCTCAAATTTAATCAAAATTTAACCTTTTAAGAGTTTGAGTGTCATTCATTTATTAGAAAATTAAAATTTCAAGGTATATCACAAAATTATGATTTAGGTCTCTGTCTCTGTTTCTGTCTCTGTCTCTATCTTTTTCTTTGTCTTTGTCTCTCTCTCTCTCTCTCTCTCTCTATCTATCTATTTATGTGTGTATATTATTGGAAAAAATATCTTTTCTCCAAACACACAAGTAATAGATAATTAAATTAATCAAAGTATCACAATAAATCATTCTAACAATTTAACATGAAAAACTCCAACTCTAATTCCCTATAGGCATTTACCTCATATCTTTCTCATACCTTAAATTCTTGGCCAATATAAATATTTATCTTTTCTTCTAATACACAAGCACTAGATAATTAAATCAATCAAAGTACTACAATAAATCACACTAACAATTTAACATGAAAAACACCAACTCTAATTCCCTATAGGCATTTACCTCATATCTTTCTTATACCTTAAATCCTTGGACAATACAAATATTTATATCAAAAAATAGTTGTTTGATAAGAAATTACACTTCAAATCTAATACAAAAATATACCTTGAATAAGAAAATAACCCATAATTAGAAATAATAAATAATTAATAACAATTAGAATTTGAATAAAATCTAACAATCTCCATCTTAACACAAAATTTATCATCTTTATCGATCTTCGTATTCTACTTATTGCCAAATGAGACTAATTATAGGATGTCGACCATGAAAGTCTTCCTTCATTATAAATTTTTCAAATCGTAGGCAACCATTTTCCTATCAAGTAATTCCACCTCAATCTAGCATTACAAGCTTTATTAGAGTTTATCCACGACCTCCTCATTTGTGAGAATCTTTTACATTTACGAAAATGTCAAACTTGTAAACACCTTTATGAATTAGCATAAACTCTTCGCATTTTTATCTTCATCATTAACTATCATCTTTATCATCATTATCATCACTATCAACTTTATGTATTGTCTTCATCTCACATAAAGAATCAAATTAGGCTTTTGCACTTTTAGATTACTACTCTCCTACAAAATCAAACTGGCTCTAATTCCAATTACTAAGAAAAAAAATCCCTTTTTTCAAACATAAAAGCATTAAGTAATTAAATTTATTAAAGTATTATAATAAATTGTACCAACAATTTAACTTGAAAAATTCCAAATTCTAGGAAAAAAACTATGAATGAGAAAAGATTCACTATATTGTTAAAGATTACATAATAATGTATGTGAAGATTGTTAACCATAACCTCACAATTCCCTCGTCATTATCCTTACATCTCTCACAAACCTCTATGATAATTCCCATATAACTCTATAGGTACTCACTTTATATATTTCTTATACCTTGAATCCTTGTCCAGTGTAAATATTTATACTAAAATTTACTTATTTGACAAGAAATCACACTCTAACTCGAACACAAAAATCTACCATGAATAGAAAGATGACCTATAATAGGAATTATTGATAACAATTTGAATTTAGGTTAAACTTAACATATAAATACATAGAAATCATATGCTAATGTAAAAAAAGAAAAAAAAACTTCTCAATTAAAAAGTCTTTATTGCATTGGATCTATGGCTATTTATTGTATAAACAACTATCAATTCTCTTTCCTTTAACAATAGAGAACATTAAGGTCTATGTTTTGCTTTCCTGACTATCTCTATTTTGTTATTTTTGTTTTCTCTAGTTTTATCTTGTTTGTTGAGGTTTAATGCCTTGTTGCATTGAAGTTATAGTTGAAATGGGTGGTCTAAGGGAGGAAACTTGTGACTTTAAGAAAGAAGTGTTTGATTTGGTGATATGTGAGCATGTTGCACATAAAGACAAGATCCTAATAATAAGCAAGATTTTATCTACATTATTTCCTCCTATTTAATGCTTCTTAGTAAGCTAAATATGTTTAATTTTACAGAATTAGCTTTATTTTATAATTTAGGGTTAGTTTTACAATATTTTGAATTTATTCTTTTAATACTGGATTTTAATAGTGTTTTTATTTTTTAACTATATCTTAGGGTATGAATGTCAGATTACGGTGATGTTTATACTATTGGAAAGCTTAAATAAAACTTTAATATTTTGATCAAAACCCAGTTTAAACTCCTTAAAGCCCTCATTTAGCCTAGAAGCTGAAGTTCTATTTCTACCTCATTTGAGCCAACTTCATTATTTGGGTTATATTTAGAGTTAAAGAAGTCTAATTAATATGAAATCGGTGTTAAATTCTCATAAGATCTAACTTTATAATTTTTATATTTGTGGTTTACTTAAATTATATTAGTTTAGTGGTCTTATATTAGTTAGAAATCAAACCTATGGGATTTTTACTACTGTAACTCTTAGAGTTAAATGTTTTGTAAAGATAAGTTTTAGGCATCTAAAAATTAGCAAGACCCTATTCTTATAATCCTAAAAGACATAAAATTCAGGTCCAATAGGATTTGAGGGTAACTAAGTCAAGTATAAATGCAAGAACATAGATTAGACACAACACTCTACACATTAGATAGCAATAAAAAACACAGTTTCATCTTTTCTTCTAACTCTTGAGTTCTCTAACCATGGAAGGATAAATAATTAAGGAATTTGAACCTCTTTTCTTTTATATTATGAGATCATGATTTGTAATGTTAACTTTTTCTAATTATTTTTCCTCTTTCCCTTATTACTTGTGTTGATTTCTTGAAATTGCATATGTTGAATATTGATTTGGTATAATTAGTATTTATCTATATAATTTCTGATTTTTTTCTATTTTGATATTGAATTATGATTAGTTAATCACAATTTTACATATAAGGGTAGAAGATTGAGGGATTAATTTAAATGTTTCCAACTTAATTTCTTGATTTAACTAAATTATATCTTTAAATTAATTTCGATTTAGTTTAGAGATTATAGTGATTGCTTAATTCAGTTAATCCTAATTTATCAAATCTTATATGGTTACCTAGCATAGGGTTCACGAATTATTGCAAGGGTTTCAAGTAATTCAAAGTTAAAAAATTAATTAGAAAAGTCAAATATCAATTAATCCATATTTAATCTAAACTAAAGCTCTCAATTTCTTAAATTGGTTGTTTCATTATCTTGATTTTTTCCTTGCCATTTATTTTGTGTCTTACATTTATTTTAATTTTGAATCACATACCTTCAATTCTGTGTTTTGCATATTGTATGCTACATAATTTAACATTCTACGAGGTCGTTTGATTCAAACTGAAGAAAGAAAATGGAATCAGGAAAAAGAATTAAAGAAAAAGGAAAAGAATAATTCCTAATTACCAAGTCTGTTTAGTTCAAATAAAAAATAAAATTAAGTATTTTTAATTTATTTTATTAATAATTATTATATTTAAAATAATTTAATTATAATTATTATTAAAATAATTATTATAATTATTATCACATTATTTTTATTATTTACTAATATTACAATTTTTATAATAATTTAATACTAATTATTAATATCTTATTAATATTATTTTAATTATTACTTTCATTATTTCAATTATTATTAATATCTTAATAATAATTATCATAATAATATTAATTATTATTTAATTATTATTTCTAATATTTATTATTATTTTATCAATATTATTAATTATTAATAAAATAAAATATTATAATATAATAATAATTATTTATTTAATATTTAAAAATATTATATAATTATTAATTAAATATTATTTAATTATATTATAATAATTATTATTAAAAATAAAATTATTATTACTTATTTAATTATTATTTTTAATAATAATTATTATTATTTTAATATTATTAATTATTTTTATGCTATTAAATATTATTAATTTCATAATTATTTAATTTTAATTATTAATATTTAATTTTTGTTATTATCATAATTTTTATATTATTAAATACTTTATTATATTTATTATAATAATTATCATATGATTATTTATTTTTATTTAATTAATTTAATTATATTTTATTTTTTATTAATAACTATTATTTAATAATTATTTTTATTTTTACTTATATTATTATTTTATAATAATAAATTACTATTATAATTATTATCATCATATTAAAAATGATAAATTTAATACTTAGAATGAAAGAATCAGATTTTATGAGGATTTTGGGGGAATCACTATTCTCTTATTTAGGGTAATAAGGAAAGGAAATAAATTTTTTTTGAATTAAATAAAAATAAAGGAAATGAAACCCCACAATTTTATTTTCCTTTCTTGATTATCCTTAACCAAATGGCTCCCACATCTGTCAACATATTGTTACATTTTGTTTGCATTTATATTGTATTCTATTTGTATTTATTTCTTCTATTTCTTTTATTTTTGGTGTATAAATAAATAATTCAAAGTTGAAAAGTTAATTATAAGAGTCAAATATTAATTAATCAATAATTAATCTAAACGAAAGCTCTTAATTTCTTGAATTGGTTATTTCATTACATTGATTTCCTCCTTGCCATTTATTTCGTGTTTTACATTTATTTTAATTTTGAATCACAAAACCCCCTAATTTTGTATTTTATATATTGCATTCTGCATAACACATGATTTTAAAATTTGTTAACATATTGTTACATTTTGTCTACATTTATATTGCATTCTATTTGTATATATTTCTTCTGTTTCTTATATTTTTAGTGTATAAATAATTAAATAATCATGCAAACTTTATTATCAGTTAATCTGGAAAAGATAAATCAAGGGTCACTAGAGGTATGACCTAGTTTGACATCTTATACTACATTAGTTTTCAACAAATCAGTATAATCTATTTTTAATGCATTGTGACGTGCATGTTCAAATTTTAGCACCATTGCCCAAAATCGACTTGAATTAATATTTTCCTACATATTACTAGTTATGCATTACATAATTATTCAAATAATCCAGTCAATAATTGCATTTGTTAATGCATTGCTTGCATTTTATGGTAGTTACCTTTTTTCAGCATTTTCTTATATTCTCTTATATTCTTTGATTTTTGCATATTCCTCCACTATAATTCATCATATTTCATCATAGTTTACCTTATCTTACACATAAATAGATATTTTTGGCTCAAGAAAACCAATTTTGCACTATTTTGCACCTTACCTTCCTTATACCTATACCTAGGTTTCACAACTCCAATTGAGCTAAAATTTTTTGTGGTGCTAATGTTGATTGTTCTCATTAAAAGTCACAAGATTTGCTTGTAAGTCTGGTGTTTTTTGGCTAAATTTCATTATTTGGACCACTTTTTAATTTTTTAAAAGATTTTTATTATATTTTTAGGTTATGTATAATTATAGCTTTCATTCTGTAGTGGTCCTATAATTTTTAAAGATGTTTAGAGAGGTTAATTAGATATGTTTAGGGAGATTTTTCATAATGCATTAGTATAGTGGTAGTGCATAACTAGGAGGATTACTACCGAATTATTAAATTTTGATTATAAAATTAATAAGACTTTTTATTTTCTTTGTAAAAGTAGAAATACAAGTAGTTCTAGCATTCCTATCCTCTTTGATCCCTTAGATAGCTTTAATACCATGGCAAATAATAGGACTTTAAGGGAATTGGCTACGTTTGATATAACTTACCAATCGTTAGGCATCTAATATCCTAAATTTGATGCTGACTTTGAGCTAAAATCTAGTGTAATACATTTGCTTCCAAGATTCCATAGTCTTGCAAGTAAAGACCCTCACAAGCATTTAAATAAGTTCCATCTATTATGCTCTACCATAAAGTCTGAAGGAATTTTAAAAGACTATATTAAGTTGAGAGCATTCCCTTTTTTCCTTGCTGATGTAGTTAAAGACTTGTTATATTATCTATAACTCAAATCTATAACATGCTGGAATGATATGAAATAGCTTTTCTTAGAGAAAATTTTCCTTGCATCTAGAGCAACTATAATAAGGAAAGAAATCTATAGCATTAGGCAACTAAATGGAGAGAAATTATATAAATATTGGAAAAGATTCAAGAAGTTATATGTAAGCTATCCACACCATCAAACCAGTGAGCGTCTTTTAATCTAATACTTTTATGAAGGCCTTCTTCCTATAGATAGGAGCATATTAGATGCAATAAGTGGTGGTGTACTAGTGGATAAGACTTTTATGGCTGCAAGAGATTTAATAGCAAACATAGTAGTTAACTCCCAATAGTTTAGCACTAGAGTTATAACGACAACAAAAGGTGTGAATGAGATAAATTTCTCCCATCCAAACCAGTAAAGATTGGAAAATAGAATAAATGGATTAACTTCTCTAGTTAAGCAAATGGCAATGGGATAGCAATAGTAATTCCAAGCTCCTCCTTCTATCAAACTTTGTGAAATTTTCTCCTGTTTAAATCATCCAATTGATTGTTATCTTACATATAAGATGATAAGTATTTTTCTTAAGCTTATGCAATAGTAATTTCCCTTACTAGACCACAATACTAGCAATAGCTTAATTAAGCTAAACCAGTACTATTACCAACAAGCTCAATACAACCAGAATTTCATATATGGTAGTAATCCTAACTAATTTTAGCATCCTTCTCCTACATATAATAGAATACAACCAAATCCTATCCAAAAACTAAAAAAGAATTCATCCTCTTTTCAACTATCTTTTAAAGAGTTAGTTAAGTAAATGATAGCAAACAACTTACAATTCTAGTAGAGAATAGAGGCCACAATCACTAATTTACAAATTTACATTGGCCAATTGACTTCTACATTAAGTGAGCTTAAAGCACAAAGCTTTAATCAACCTTCTTCAAGCAATACAAGCGACAAAGAAGTCATAAATGTCATTATACTTAGGAGTGGCAAAGAAGTGGAAGTTCCACTTCACAACCAAAAACCAGTCATAAACCAACAAGTAACAATCAAACATCAACTAGAAATAAACTAAAAGAGAAAAAATAAAAAATAACTAAAATAAATAGCATATGATGACAATGAGGTGAATTTTTTTCCTTACAACCCCACTTCCCATTAATTTTCCTACCCTTTCCCTTTTTCAAGAAGAAGAGTTTTTTAATAAAAAAAATTGAAAATGAAAACTAAATTTTAGATTCCCTTCGAAAAGTAAAGGTTAACATACCTTTACTAGATTTGATAATATAAATTTCGAGATATGTTAACTTCTTCAAAAATTTGTGCGTTTATGAGAAAAAATTAGGGGACAATGAGAGAGTAAGTATAAGGGTAAATATATCAATCATTCAAAGAAAATTACCAAGAAA
Source organism: Sindora glabra (assembly GCA_020226215.1). NCBI lineage: Eukaryota > Viridiplantae > Streptophyta > Magnoliopsida > Fabales > Fabaceae > Sindora > Sindora glabra. The sequence goes on from CM035236.1 coordinate 389,111, forward strand.
ATGTAAAGGTCTAAGTATATTTACCATTTTATATGTTATAAGAAAAATCATAATTGAGCATACTATATTAGATTTAGAAGCTTCAATTAATGTCATGTCTTTTTCTATTTTTAATCTCTAAATTTAGGACCTTTGAAATAAACAAGGGTAGCAAATAGATCTAACATTTACCCCTTAAATGTTGTTGAGAATATTCTAGTGTAGGTTAATGGACCTATCTTTTTGGCAAATTCCTACATATTAAAGATGGAAAATGAGATATCCGAAGTCCTTCTACTAATCATTCTTGCCTAGCCTTTTCTTAAGATAGTAAAAATCATGATTAATGTTCATGATGGAACATTAATCATGGAATTTAATAGCATTACAATTAAGTTTGATATTTTTAAGGCCATCTAAGACAATTCTATATCCTTTCTTTAAACTTTAAAGCTATTATTACATGATATTCCTCCTTCTAATTTTTTTTATATTGGTGTTTTTTATTCTAAATTTATAGTTCTAGTTCTAATTCTGCCATTTTAGATTCTACTATTTCTAACTTTTTTATTTCTATTGTTTTTTATTTTGACATTTTTACTTTAAATGTTACTGGTTCTGCATTTATTGAGTCTAATTTATATGTTAATGTTATTCATGATGACATACTTGTTAAGTTTCTTGAATTTTCTAAATTTATAAATTGCATGAATAACCATGAATGCACTTGTATAGATAATAATTCTAAGTGTGCCATATGTAATAAAATTGCTGCCTTTATAAATGACAAAAATATAAATGTTTCAAAAATTATAAAAAAAATAATGATAGAGACATTCCACTTTTAGAGAAAAAAAGTGCCTTTATGTTGAAAATTCTAGCCATCTTAACCATCATGTTGAATTTATTTTACTAGATGATTTTGAACCTTCAAGCAAGAGTGATTTAACAATAACTCTTGAAGAAATTTTTCTAGATAACCTTTATTTTCAAAGCAATTCTTTCATGGATGAATTACATGTTGGCAAATTGGAAGAAATTGAGGTAACCAATCATTAAATAGATCCTGGTTGAAGAAATTTAAGCCATGTCTAGCCAAACACATTAAAGAAATGCATTTCTTAGGAGGTAACCCAAGCTATTTTAGATTTGCTTTCTCTTACCCTTCTCTTTTATTTACTTGTCCTTTATCTTTCTTGATCTTAATGATATTCATATGCTTTACATTAAAGATAATATAAAATTTAAGTATAGGGGAGACTTTTAGGATTCACTTTATGCTTTATTTCTTCATTTAATGCTTTTTAAATACTTTTTTAAAAAATAAAAAATAAAAAAGTGTGTTTTTCACTTGTTTTGAATCTTTTTAAATCATTTTAGTTACTTTCCATTAATGAAGAATTTATAATTTTCATGAGTAGGATTTAATTGAAGTTAGATAGGATTCATAGCATCATTAAATGAATGATTTTGCTTTTTAAAATTGATTGATGTATTAATGGATTTTGAATTAGTACATTCTGTTAGGTTTCACACACATCATGTAGTGTAGTGAAAGGTAGATTTTTGAAATTCATGTAATGTGAAACTTTTCACCAAATCAAGCGCAGGGACATAAATTAAGAATTAAAAGATTACCTTTTGGAGTGTAGATCCAAATCACAAGCACAATTAGGTGATTTAGTGACTTCTTATAGGATTCATCTATCTTTTAAAGAGGGAAGGATTTAGTGCGGTTTTGTAGGGTGCTTTGTGTGATTTTGATGGTGGCGAATTTTTTTATATATATATTAATGATGCCTACGTGCCTCTTATATATAGCTAAAGGCATGCATCTTTCCTAGTCATACTAGGAAAATCACAACTAACCTAATTCTACTTAACTATTAATACATTAACTCTAATATGGTAAAAGTGAGGAGAAATAGGGCTTATCCATTAGTTATTTAATATTAATAACTAAATATTATCAGATAATAATATTATCTCATAATATAATTATCTAATATTAAATTATGTAATAATTTGATATTACTTTAATATTAAATAATACTATATAATATAATAAAATATATATTACGTGGATAATATATATAACAAATAATAAGCCCAATTAATAAGTTTTTAGTCTAACTAAAAACTAATTAATTATTGTTTCATTCTTACTCCTTTTATATAACTCTATAGTTTCTTACTATGTTGACAATAACTCATTATTGGACCATAGACAGTGAGCAGTATCTAGGAATACATCACTGCCACTCAAGTAGTAAGAATGTCTGTGATTCGACATCCACCTAATGTGTGATCAATATTTTGCATCATAATCCCTTTTGTAATGATATCCAAATCAAACTAGAAGCATGGAGTGTGTCATTCTCGTCAATGTTCAATTTATATTTCTTAATATTGAGTAGACTTAAAACAAATGTTCAATATCACATATTGATTTATTTGAGCATGGCCATGCATTTCTAAATCTCACTCAATCAAGGGGCTCAAGGATATCTCTCCCTTATACAGAAGTAACAAAATCCCATCTACATCACTCACTCCCTCTGTATGATTCGTGACACACCTAATCAACTCCCTACACATTATCCTGATTAAAGGTGATATAGGACGGCATCAAAGTGCATGACCCCTCATGTAGGGAACCGTAATGACTTCTGTTGGGATTTGGATCAATAGACGCAGCAAAATTTTAAAATTTTAATCCAAAACTTTCTGATGATCCATGCAAAAGTCATAAATCAGTATTAATATTTTACCTTATTTGTACTCGTGTTCTTTCTGAATGAATATTTAAGAGATCGAAATAAATCGAATGCCAGCCGGAAGGCACAACGTCTCTACAAGTATCCATACGGAGTAAACAATGACTTATCCCCTCCACAAAGCTGTTAAGATTCGTTTCTCTCACTAGGATTGGGTTTGGACGTTTTCTAGAGTGATTTAGGGTTTGATGAAGCTTATGAGTGTGAATTATAATGTGCTACCTTCAAAGTCCTTTTTTAGAGCTAAGGCATACCACAATCCTAGTCCCACTAGGATAATGCTTCAAAAATCCTAATCACATTAAATAACTACCACCTTATCCTTATCCTAAAGAGAGTAAGGAGAGATAGGACTTATCTTATTAATTATCTAATATTATATAATAATAACATTATCTCATAATATAATTATCCAATATTAAATTAGCATATAATTATCTTATATTAGATAATAATAATATTATCTTATAATATAATTATCTAATATCTAATAACATAATTATCTAATATTACTTTAATATCAAATAATATCACATAATATATAATATATATTACACGAATAAATATATATTATCATAATAATATATATATGCACAAAAATAAGTTCAATTAATTAAATTTTAGTCCAATTAAAACTTAATTAATTATTATCTTATTCCTACTTCTTTTGTATGACCCTGTGAGTTCTTACTACGTTAATAATGACTCATTTTGGGCCATAGATAGTGAGTGGCATCTAGCAATACATCACTGCCACTTAAGTAGTAAAAATGTATATGATTCAACATCTACCTAATATATTATCAACATTTTACATCATAATCCCTTTTGTAACAATATCCAAATTGAACTGGAAGCATGGAGTGTGTCATCCTCGTCAATGTTCAATTTATATTTCTTGATACTAAGTATACTCAAAACAAATAATCAATATCACATATTGATCAAATTGAACATGGCCATGCATTTCTAAGTCTCACTCAATCAAGGGGCCCAAGGATATTTCTTTTTCATACAAGAGTAACAAAATCCCATCTACATCACTTACTTCCTTCTACATGATTTATGATACACCCAATTAACGTCCTGCTCGTCATCCCGATTAAAGGTGACATAAGACGACATCAAAGTGAGTAACTCCTCATGTAGGGAACTGTAGTGACTCCAGGTCAAAAGACTATGCGCATTTGTGATCATATGAGAATAACTAATGACATGTTTATTCATGTAGTATTCTCGCAGTGGGTTAGTCCAGTATATTGTTCACTAACAATGTACTCATGTATTGACTTGATATCACATATCCATGATTCATAATCATTAGTCACTATACATGCTAGTTTCAATATATTATTATTATCCTTTTTGTAATAATACTTGACTAGGGGTATTTTAAGAATAACAAAATTATTTTAAGGATAATTATTATATTTAAGTTATAATTTGCTCAAAATAAAATATAATAATTATATTACCAAAACAAAACGTAATACATTATATAATATTCCAATCATCTCTATGATTGGCTCCTAGGACACACACCAATAACTTTAAATCAAAAAACTATGTGCATTGTGGTCATATAAGAATAACTAATGATACATATTTATCTATACAGTATTCTCACAGTGGATCAGTCCAGTACATCTGTTCACAATAATGTACCCGTGTATTAACTTGATATCATATATCCATTATTCATAATTATCAGTCACCTATACATGATAGTCTTAATGTATTATTATTATCTCTTTTTACAATAATATTTGACTATAGACATTTTAGGAATAACAAATCTATTTCAGGGATAATTATTATATTTAAGTTATAATTTGTGCAAAAATAAAATAAAATATAATATAATAATTATATTACAAAAAATAAAATATAATACATTGTGCATTATTATAATCATCTTAGGATTGGCTTTTAGGACACACACCAACAGATTTAAGTTAGCAGCATAACTTACCTTATGAGATTTTAATCCTTATATTGAAAATCTATACTATTCTCTTTCATTCTTGTTTGATATTCTTCCATGATTTATTTCTTTAGAACTTACTTTAATTTTTTTTTAGATTATATTTGCATATGCATGTATGAAAATGATAAAAGCATTCTTTCTTTATTTAAGATAAAGCCATAAAACCAACATTAAGTTTTTATCTTTTTAGCTACTTTGAGTTATAATTGCCCTTTTCTTTGTTAATTAGCCAGTAAGCAATTTTCCAATAGAAAAATATTGTCTTTACTTAACTTTAGAGATTAGTACAATATTTGAATTTTTATAAGATGGGCTTTTAAATAAGTGTGAGGCTGTATGAGTTTATGTGTTATGAAAAGTTAATAAGTCATTAAACTTCAAGTTCACAGCTTGGCTAAAAAAATGAAAAGTGAAAAATAAAAAAAAGATAAAAAGATAAAAAGAAGAAAATAAAGTAAAATAAAAAAAAAGAATAAGGCAAAATGAAATTGATGAAAAAAGTGAAATTGAAAAAGAAATTTTGAATTGAAAAAAAAATAAAGAAAATTAAATAGTGTTTGAATTTGAATTTAGGTTGTTGTATTGATTTATAATTATTCATGATTGGCCTATATTATTTTTTATTCAAGTACTCTATTAATTTTTTTTAGTTTCTAACATTTTATATTCTTATTTTTTCTCTTTTCCTTAGTCACATTACAACTTTAAATAACATATTTTTAATTTATGTTATACATATGACTTAAGTAGTATAGATTAGATATTAACAAGCTTATAATAGAGCAATCTCATAGAAAGAACTTGTATGAAACATTTACCTCAAACACTTAAGAGTAGGAAAGTGAATCTTGTGAGAATCTACTATGTTGATCTACTCCTTTTAAATGAAGTTGTTATATTAACTAGTTTTAAGTTTATTAAGTTTTTTCTTTATAATATGTTATATTTCTTATTGGCTTTTATTTGTCTCTTACTTGTGGATTTATGATTTTGAAGTTTTTAGAAAGTGAAGTCTTTTATTTCTTAATTTTTAATAAAGTTGTGTCTTACCCAAAGACGTGTAAGGGCTAAGTGTTATGCTTCTTGCTCGAGGACTTGCTATGTTAGCTAGTTTTGAGTTTATCAAGATTTTTCTTCATGATGTATTATATTGCTTGCTAGCTTTTGTTTGTCTCTTGTTTGTAGATTTATGATTTTGAAGTTTTTAGAAAGTGAAGTCTTTCATTTCTTAATTTTTAATAAAGTTATGTCTTACCCAAGGATATGCCAAAGCTAAGTGTAGGGGAATTTGATGAGTAATATTTTATCTACATTATTTTCTCCTATTTAATGCCTCTTAGTGAGTTATATGTACTTAATGTTATACAATTGGCTTTGTTTTATAATTTGGGATTGGTTTTACAATGCTTTAAACTTATTTGGTTAATGTTAGATTTTAATACTATTTCAATTTTTTCGCTCTATCTTAAGCTCTAAATATCGGATTGGGGTGATCGTTATATCATTGGAAATCTTAAAAAAAATTATACAACTTTGATATTTTGGTTAAAGTCCAATTTGAACTCCCTGAAGCCTTTATTTAGCTGATAAGTTGAAGCCCTATTTCTGTGCTAGCTAAGTTAGCTTCACCTTTTGGGTCATATCTAGAGCTACTAAGGTCCAATTAATGTGAAACTAGCACCTAAATCTTCATAAGACCTATCTCTACAAATTTTATGTGTATAGGTTATCCAAATTACATTGTTTTACTAGTCTTATACTTGTTGGAAATTAGACTTGAAGGATTTTCACTACTGTAACTCTTAGAGTTAAATGCTTTGTAAAAATAAGTTCCCAGCATCTAAAAATTAGCAAAGCCCCATTCTTATAATCCTAAGAGATATAGAATTTAAGTCTAATAGGTTTTATATTAATTAAGCCAGATAAAAGGAAGAGAACTAATTAGACACAACACTTTAGACAAAATTTGGCAACATAGTTTTTTTCTTTTCTTCTAACTCTTGTGTTCTCGAGCCATTAAGGGCTAAATTTAGAGGTGATTCAAGGAATTTGAGACTATTTTCTTCTAAATTATGAGATCGTGATTTTTAGTGTTAGTTTTCAATAATTAATTTTCCTCTTTCTCTAATTACTTATGCTAATTTCTTGAAATTGCATGTGTTAAATGTTGATTTGGTATAATTAGTGTTCATCTGTGTGATTTTAGATCTTTTGATATTTTAATGTTGAATTATGGTTGATTAATCATGATTTTATACATAGAGGCAAGGGTTGAGGGATTAATTTAAAACTTTCTAATTTAATTTATTAATTCAACAAAATTCTATCTTTAAATGAATTTCAATCTAGCTTGGAGATTATAGCAGTTGCTTAATTCAGCTAATTTTAATTTATCAAATCTTAGATGGCTATCTAGCATAGGGTTCACAAATTATTATAGGGGTTTTGGGCAATTCAAGGTTGAAAGATTAATTAGACAAGTCAAATATTAATTAATCCATGATTAATCCAAACTAGAGCTTTCAATTCCTTGAATTAGTTATTTATTACATTGATTTCTTCCTTACCATTTATTTTATACTTTGCTTTGTTTAATAAATTTATTTTAATTTTGAATCACAAAACTGCCCTCAATTCTTTATTTTGCATAATACAACATTTTACATTTTGTTAGCATATTGTTACATTTTGTCTACATTATTATTGCATCCTATTTGCATCTATTTGCATTTCTTTCTTCTATTTTTTGTTCATAAATGACCGCGTTTCCCGCAAGTGCACGGGTTAAGTCTAGTTATAGTATAAAAGATTATCGTTCTCCACAAGGATTGTAGGTTGAGTACTAACTGAATCTCAAGTAAAATCATCTAGACGGATCAATTGAGAGTGTGAATTAAGAATTAAATGTAAAACAGAGCTTAGCTATCAAAATAAGGCTTGATTTAATGGAATAAAGGCGTACTCAGCTTAAGGATCCCTTGTATATTTTATTATAGACTGAATATAATTCTCTAACTTGGTTTACTGTTAATTAAGATTGCTGGATTATCAAAATTAAGCTATACCTCATTGCAAGGCTACTAGCTACTAACTAAGAGATTAAGTGTCTAGAATTACTCTAGTAACCACTAATCTAGGTAGCATTAACTCTGCTTAGAATCTATTCTTGGACATTACATCCTGTGCAAAAGAATTCAATCAGCTTAATTCCTAAGTCTAATTGATATTCCCAATGATCATGCAAGATCCGATTAATTAATTAGTCATTTCAACCTAGAATCAATTAATCCATAACACAAATCCAATATTCCGGATATATTGGCTTGTTCCAGACAAAATAGCATAATCAAATCATAATTCAACAGTGAATCAAGCTAGATTATATAAAATTCAGTTCCATAAATCCATGAACAAGTTCACCCAAGCTGAGTACAAGGGTTTAGTGTGCAAACATTACAAAATCAGAAGAAAACCAGAAAACAGAGAGGGAAGTCAAACAATTCATGAAGATCTACAAATTTCTTGCTTGATTCTTCAATTCCTTGCTCGAATCCGTGTTAGAAAGCGCCTTTGGTGAGTTTGGATCTCTACTAGGGCTTCTCCCAGCAGCTCTCCTTGTTATTTTTTAGTTTCTCCCCTCCCCTTGCAAGATCTCGCGCAAAACTTATATTTTTTATGTACACGGGGTCTAACACTCCCCGTGTTTCTCAGCGAAAGTTTGAGCAGCAAGAAACACGTTGTGCAACACGCCCCGTGTTCTCCTACGAATTGTCAAGCAGTAATGTACACGGGGTAGTACACGCCCCATGTTTTACCCCATGTTCTTCAACGAAGACTGATTAGCATGTTACACGGGGTGTGACACCCCCCGTGTTCTTCAGAAGCGAATGGCAGTAAGATACACGGGGTATGACACGGCCCGTGTTCATCCCCGTGTTCTTCTCTGAGTAGCTCAGCGAAGCCTCGAAGCAGTCCAGAAAGAAACACGGCCATGAACACGGGGTTCCCATACCCCGTGTTCTTTGCTGAGTGAACAATCTTGCTTCAATGCTTCATGATTTGAATGGTTTTGCCTATGGATTCTTTTCTAATGCTCATATGTGTCATTTCATGACCTGAAAATAAAATATAGAGCATCTAATTGTCCTTTTCAATCAATTTGCACAAAATACTAAGTAAATAAGTGGATGAAACACATAGAATTTAGGTGTATTTTTGCACTTATCAATTCCCCCACACTTGAATCTTGCTCGTCCTCAAGCAAGAAAGTAAGAGAACAAGAAAATCTACTCCAATTTTATTCACTTCTTTTTCTTCTTTTCTTTCTTCTTCTTCTTTTTTTTTATAATCAGGCAATCATTCAACAAATCAAAGATTAGGATCAAGTCATGTCAAGCAACTAAATGAAAATAAATCAACTAAACAAGTCAATCCTCAGCATAAAAGCAAAAGAGAATAGCCTCACAGGTAAAGTATTTACTCTCACTCTCAAAACAAGGCTTGTGTTTACTCTCAAGTCAATCAGCTCAAAACTTAATGCTACCATATGCTTGCACAAACTCTAATCTCCACTACTATAATGTAAAATGCATGCAAATCAGAGGACTTTATTAGGGAAAAGGGTGAGGATAGGGGGAAGGAACTTCATGGGGTGAAAAGTGATAGAACCCTGAGTTTGTAGGAAAAAGACACATTGGTAATGAATTTGACCATTGTCAAGTTCCAATACTCAGCTTAACATAATATTTTGCATCAACCCTTGCTTCAACCTTCATTCTTCTACTTTTGATTTTCATCATTTTCTTTTTTTTTCTTTTTATACAAATTAATCAGTAAACACAACACACATTTTTTTTTTAACAAGCTTTTCTTCCTTTTCTTCTTCCCCAAATCATTTATTTTACACCATTTATTTTATGGTGTTTTGTTGCTTTGCTCTCTTTTTTTTATTATTATTTGTTTGATTATTTTTTTTTAACAGTTAAAGCTACAACCCAACTTATCCAACTAGCGGCACTAAGTAAGGACCTCTAAGTGACAGCCAAACTCATACAATATGTCTAAGTTCCCTCAAACTCTAAGGTTCAAGTTCACTTTGGGCAGTGGCTTGGGATGTACATGGTATGGCCAGGCTAGGAATGAGGGTCCAAAGCTCAAAGTGGCTAACTAGGGGAAAAGTTTTAAGGAAAATTTAAAAAAAAGGATTCAAATAAGCCAAACAAATAAAAGGGTAAAGAAACATTGCCTCATCATTTTTGACATGCAAAATACATAAAATGTAGCCTCAAAAAGAGAAAATGCAAGTTCTAGAGCACAAAGATAAGAGTGATGACATAATCCCTCAAGAAGAAAAATGAGCTTAAATTTCTAATGTGAAAATTGCTCAAAAGGCTCAAATCTCACAAGGGTCAATTATGCTCATTACTCTTAACTTCAAGCTTTAGATTTTCCTTATCAAGTTATCAAATATTCATTAAAGAAACAAGGCATGAATCAGTCACTTTATTCAATAGATTTGCCTGAAATTAAAATTTTTTTTAATTTCTTTTTAATTTTAATGTTTTTTTATATCATATATTTTTTATATTATTGAAATTGGAGCAAATTTCAGTACTTTAAATCAATCAAGCAAGTTCAAGTGCAAAACATTGCAAAACACTGCTCCCCCACACTTAAAATTAGACATTGTCCTCAATGTACAAAATAGTAAATGGGAAAAGAGACAGAGAATAGTTGGGGGACTGAAACTTCCCTGACATGTGGAGTATGATGGCCCAGTATATCGCAGGGAGATCCAGAAGCAGAGACAGAGTAGGAGAGAGAGAGGGGAGACTGGTAATCTAAAAGAAAGAAAATGCAATACTAGAAAAGAAATGATGTTAATTATTACAGATATTAATATCAAAAGTGCAAGAAAATAAAAGAGAAATAGGTAATATAATAAAGAGTAAATGAAAGTGCATAGTCAATATATGTACAGACCAATAGAAATAGAAATAGAGATAGAGAGGAAAATCACAAGGCTTTTATGCGAACCAGACAGTGAGGAACACGGGGTAGAACACGTCCCGTGTTAAACACCGTGTTTCTCACTGGAATGCGATGAAAATCACAAGTTCCTTTAAAGTGGCCAGACAGTGAGGAACACGGGGTATAACAAGGCCCGTGTTTCACACTGTGTTTCTCACTGGACTGCATTTTGAGCTCTCTGTGCAAGAAAACAAACAACAAACATGCATTCATGCCTAACCTACCTCAAAGACAGAGTCCACATGCAAAAATGGTCATCCTACATCAACACTTCATGACTTAAATGCCTCCACTACTCAAAAACTCAGATTGAAAAGTAGAAAATTAAGATTTAAAAACAAGAAAACAGAAAAATAAGCTTGGGTTACCTCCCAAGAAGCGCTTGTTTAAGGTCATAAGCTCGACCCCTGTTTTTATCAATCTGAAGCTTCCATTATTGGTGGCCCAGCAACATAACGTTTCAATTTCTAGCCATCAAGTGGTGGGCTTGCCTCCAAAGATTCTGCATATTCAGCAACCTTCTCATTTTCAGCAATTTCATCTTTTACTAGACATGCTTCAAGTGGATCTTAAAGGTTCCCCATTAGAGGGCTATCTTTTACAACTTTGTCTAGCACATCTATCCTGCATATTGAAACTTTACAAACAGGTAATTTAATTGATTCATTCAAATTAAATTCAATTTTTTCATCCCCAATACATAATGAAAGTTTTCCATTTTTGACATCAATTAAAGCACTAGCAGTGGCAAGAAATGATCTGCCTAAAATGATAGGGATTTGTGAATCCTCTTCCATCTCAAGAACAACAAAATCAACTGGTATGAAAAACTTACCCACTTTAATAGGTATATCCTCAAGAATACCTACTGGATACTTTACTGACCGGTCGGCTAGTTGAAGTGAAACCGTGATGGGCTTCATCTCCTCAATGTTCAATCTCCTTGCAACCGTCAGTGGCATAAGGCTTACACTCGCTCCTAAGTCACACAATGCCCGATCAATAGGAACATTTCCAATCATACAAGGAATGGAAAAGCCGCCTGGGTCCTTTAACTTAGGAGGTAGTTTATTTTGGATGATGGCACTACACTCTCCCATTAGAGCTACAGTCATATGCTCTTCTAGCTTCCTCTTGTTAGAAAGAATGTCCTTCAAAAATTTTGCATATGATGGCATTTGTGAGAGTGCATCAGTGAAGGGGATATTAATGTACAGCTTCTTCAACACTTCCAAGAACTTTCCAAACTGCTTATCAAGTTTAGCCTTGGCTAATCTTTGAGGATAAGGGATAGGCGGTTTGTACGATTCCGAAGGGACATATTTGGACTTGTCTAGTAACTCCCCTTCAGCTACAATAGGAATTGAGGCCTTGTTGCCTTCTTTTGGCTTCTCCCCCACACTTATCTCTTTTTCACTTTCTTGAGTGGCAATTGTATCATTCAATAATTTTCCACTCCTAAGAGTTATTGCGTTGCAATGCTCCCTAGGATTTGATTCAGGTTGAGCAGGGAGGTGACCATAAGCTCTTGAAGAAGATGTAGAAGCTTGTTGAGCAATTTGAGTTTCCAACATCTTTCTATGTGTGGCCAGTGAATCTACTTTGGAGGATAATTGCCTAATTGAATCTTCCATGGCTCTTCCATGCTGTCTAAACTCCTCATTGGTCTTCTCTTGAGAAATAAGAAATTTCTCCAAGAGGCCTTCTAATTTTGCAGTGGAAGAGGTTTGGGCTGGTGGGTTATAGGGTCTTTAGCTTTGGAAACTGGGTGGTGGTGGTTTGTGTGTTGTATGGCTGTGTGGGCTTGTAGGAGAAATTTGGGTGGTTTCTCCAAGATGGATTGTAGGTGTTTCTAAATGGTTCACTGTGATTTTTCTGTCCAAACCCACTGTTATTCACATAGTTTACTTGCCCAGTAAAATCTTGCCCCAATGTGCATTCAGTTGCAACATGCCCTGTAATTCCACAAATCTCACAAAGAATGTCAGTAGCACCTGTTGTATTTACACTGTTAACATGAAATTTATCAAATTTGGCCATGAGTGCATCTACCTTGCTACCTAGTCTTCCTAATGCATCTACTTTAGCAGATAAATGACTAAAGGCATCTAATTCATACTTACCTGCTGCTTTCCTTGAATGTCCCATCTCATTTGACTATTGATAATGGTTCAAAGCCATATCTTCAATCAGCTCATAAGCTTCATCCAATCTTTTATTCATTAAGGCACCTCCAGCAGCAGCATCCACAGTAAGCTTAGTGTTGTAATTCAAACCATTGTAGAAGGTATGAAGAACAAGCCATTTTTCTAATCCATGATGTGGACACAGCCTTAATAGCTTTTTGTATCTATCCCAAGCATCAAACAGGGATTCTCCTTCTCTTTGAGAAAGTGTAGTGATCTCATTCCTCAATTGGGCAGTCTTACTTGGAGGAAAGTATCTTGATAGGAAAGCCCTCAGTAGCTCATCCCATGTTGTTATTGATCCAGCAGGTAATGAATGCAACCAAGCTCTTGCTCTATCCTTTAAGGAGAATGGGAAGAGTTTAAGCTTGATGGCATCCGCTTGTACACCATTGATCTTTATTGTATCACAGTATTCTAGGAAAATCTGGATGTGGAGGTTGGGATCTTCCATTGGCAATCCACCGAACTGGTTTTGCTGCACCATAGACAACAAAGCTAGCTTCAATTCAAAGTTGTTTGCCTCAACAGCGGGCCTTCGTATACTGGATTGAAGACCAGTGGCATCGGGTGTTGCAAACTCTCTAAGTAATCTATTATCCATGTCTTGAATTACTGGTTCAGTATAGATTTCTTCTTGGATGTGAACTGACTGCTGCTCTCTTCTTCTCCTATACAGAGTTCTTTCAATTTCTGGATCTAAGTCAAGAATTCCTTCAAGACTTCTTCTTCGCATATAATAGATTTTTTGCAAAATAATTAAGTAGCACTCAAACAGAATAAGGTGAGAAAGAAATGCTATATAAAAAAATAAGAAAAATCAGAATAAGATGAATTAAGAAGTAAAAGAAAAAGAATTGCTTAGTCTAATTCACTCAAAATTTGCTGTTAATATCAACTAGATACAATCCCTGACAACGGCGCTAAAAACTAGACCGCGTTTCCCGCAAGTGCACGGGTTAATTCTAGTTATAGTATAAAAGATTATCATTCTCCACAAGGATTGTAGGTTGAGTACTAACTGAATCTCAAGTAAAATTATCTAGGCAGATCAATTGAGAGTGTGAATTAAGAATTAAATGTAAAACAGAGCTTAGCTATTAAAATAAGGTTTGATTTAATGGAATAAAGGCGTACTCAGCTTAAGGATCCCTTGTACATTTCATTATGGACTGAATATAATTCTCTAACTTGGTTTACTGTTAATTAAGATTGCTGGATTACCAAAATTAAGCTATACCTCATTGCAAGGCTACTAGCTACTAACTAAGAGATTAAGTGTCCAGAATTACTCTAGTAACCACTAATCTAGGTAGCATTAACTCTGCTTAGAATCCATTCTTGGACATTACATCTTGTGCAAAAGAATTCAATCAGCTTAATTCCTAAGTCTAATTGATATTCCCAATGATCATGCAAGATCCGATTAATTAATTAGTCATTTCAACCTAGAATCAATTAATCCATAACATAAATCCAATATTCCGAATATATTGGCTTGTTCCAAATAAAACAACATAATCAAATCATAATTCAACAGTGAATCAAGCTAGATTATATAAAATTCAGTTTCATAAATCCATGAACAAGTTCACCCAAGCTGAGTACAAGGGTTTAGTGTGCAAACATTACAAAATCAGAAGAAAACCAGAAAACAGAGAGGGAAGTCAAACAATTCATGAAGATCTATAAATTTCTTACTTGATTCTTCAATTCCTTGCTTGAATTCGTGTTAGAAAGCGCCTTTGGTGAGTTTGGATCTCTCTTAGGGCTTCTCCTAACAGCTCTCCTTGTTATTTCTTAGTTTCTCCCCTCCCCTTGCAAGATCTCGCGCAAAACTTATATTTTTTATGTACACGGGGTCCAACACTCCCCGTGTTGTACCTCGTATTTCTCAGTGAAAGTTTGAGCAGCAAGAAACACGTTGTGCAATACGCCTCGTGTTCTCCTACGAATTGTCAAGCAGTAATGTACACGGGGTAGTACACGCCCCATGTTCTACCCCGTGTTCTTCAACGAAGACTGATCAACATGTTACATGGGGTGTGACACCCCTCGTGTTCTTCAGAAGAGAATGGCAGTAAGATACACGAGGTATGACACGGCCCGTGTTCATCCCCGTGTTCTTCTCTGAGTAGCTCAGCGAAGCCTCGAAGCAGTCCAGAAAGAAACACGGCCATGAACACGGGGTTCCCATACCCCGTGTTCTTTGCTGAGTGAACAATCTTGCTTCAATGCTTCATGATTTGAATGGTTTTGCCTTTGGATTCTTTTCTAATGCTCATATGTGTCATTTCATGACCTGAAAAAAAATATAGAGCATCTAAGTGTCCTTTTCAATCAATTTGCATAAAATACTAAGTAAATAAGTGGATGAAACACATAGAATTTAGGTGTATTTGTGCACTTATCAATAAATAATTAAAATATTATGTAGACATTGCTATGAGTCAATTTAGAAAAGATAAATTAATGGATCGCTAGGGATATAAACTGGTTTGACATCCTATACTGCATTAGTTTTTAGCAAATGAGTATGATCTAATTTTGATACATTGCAACATGCAAATAATCCATCACGTCAATAACACTTTCATTCACAATAATTAACACAAGATAGCATAACACATTAAAAGTTAATATTAGGAAAATTACTAAACCATTACACAATATATATATTATACATAATTCATTATCATTTTCTTAATTCATTAGGTAACATAATCACTCACATTGATAAGGAAAACATAACATAAACCACATGAAAAATGTTTAACTGTTCATAAAACCAATCTTGTTCCTCTAAACAACTTATCCATTCACAAACATTTTCAATTTTAATATCATTTCACAATATTTTATTCATCACAACAATCCATTCATTCCATATTTCTAAGTAAAAACACATCCCTCGATAGGATTCATCATAATATCAATCATTTGCAAAACTCATAACAATTATAGATGTAAAATAATCCACACATTCTTATCAAGATTTTAGCATTGGTGTCACATAATTCCATTTCACTCATAAGTCATAATTCAATAATTTAGTCAATCATAGCAATGCATTCCTATTACATTAATAATATTTTTAAGAACTAGCCTTTCCTTGTTCAAATCATTATGAAGTACATATTCATAGTTTAATCACATTCATAGATGTACATGTATAATCTTTTGTAGAATTCAAACATATGTCTATATAATTTATTACAACATTCAAATATAAGATCATATATTCTATTATGGTATTTAAATATATGCCAACATAATCTATTATAATAATCAAATATGTATACCTATACCATCTCTCATGGTAGTCGACATATGACTAGGTAATCCAATATTATAATAAAATATATGCTTATATATTTAGATTTACAATACATATACAATAAGGCATCTATACAATACTTTTATATTTATATTCATATTACTAGTTTAAGTTAAATATTCCTTATTCCAAATCCCTATTAGACGCATATTTATAGTATAATCATGCTTACAATTTTCTTATGACTTTAACTCACCATCAAATGTTTTTATACAATCATAATTGATACTTAGACTAGAGTGTTCCAATACAATAGTTGAATATAAGTGACATTTAACTTAGGGTATTCCAATATAGTATTGGAAAATAAGTAACATTTAATTAAGGGTATTCCAATACAATATTAGATTATAAAGGTTAAAAAAAAATGGACTTCTATGTTCGATTATGGTATTGGATTACTGGCTTAGGTATTCCAATACAATATTGGATTATAAGGGTCTAGAAATGAAAGATTAGATCTTATAATTGAATATAGTATTGAAATACTATTAACTAGAAACACTCCTTTTGTTATATATTCAAGTATGATACTCAAATATTAGCCTTTCAAGGGCATTCCTTAAAGCTCTATTCAAGTATTATACTTAAATATACATTGGGTTTTTCCAATTGTTCACTAAATTTCACCACACAAAATGTCAATCCATCAGTACTTAACATACCACAACACTACAAATCCATAATTTAACTACCAAGCAACATTCCTTAACATACTTCCAACTCACCAACCACTAAAATTCCTATCAACAACAATCATACATATGGAATCATCAAAATACATAATATTTTCTATTTTTAATCTAAAATCACAATCAAACAAATTAAAAAGGTTTAAGTAGATTACTTACTTACCTATTGATGAAGGAGATTAGGAAAAAGGTTATAGGAGTAGCTTAATCATCCTATTTAACAAAATTTTCAAAGTTTAGATAAAAATCCCTAATTCCCTCTTTCCATCATCAAAATTTGAGAAACTTAATTCAAAGTTATAAATTATAAAACATGATCTTGACTAGAGAAAGTTCAATACCAAATTCTTAAATAAACTAGCTTAATTCCTAAGAAATAACTTGAAATTGTGAAAGAATGTTGAACAAAGGAAATGAGAAAGGAAAGTAGGTTTAATGGCTAATAGGGATTTAAGGCTTACGCACATACACACAAATGCACACAAGAGTAGTTTTGTAATTTTAATGGATTTTTAAAGGTAAAAAAGAGAAACTATACTTTAAATTTCTTCCATACACTCCTACTTAATTCTAATTTTATATAAATCTTTGTTTATTTTAATTCCATCTATTTTCATCATAAAATTCTATTTTTTCTTAAATTAATTTTTATCCTAAACCCATCCACAAAAACTTTGAATATATGCATAAATATTAATAAAATAAAATAAAGAAATAAAAATAAATTTTTATTTACTAAGAGCATAATAGTTCTTTATCCCTTCAAAAAATTCACCCTTGAATTCTTAAGGACCTAGTTACCCTATTAACCTATCTTTATTTAAAGCTAAAGTATTATTTTATGTTGGAGTTTCTTTAAACAAGTCCACCTATCATTCATCTTAAAAATATAAAACCTTGGGTTAGATTTAAATTTTATTCAACTTCTTGCCACCACGAAGATTTCATCGATTCCTAATATTTCAATTTACATTATTAAACTTTCTACCTCCATTATTCACATATGAATTTTTCTTTTAATCTAATCTATAATATTACTAAACCATCAACATGTAACTCACTTCTAAACTCTCCTTTTTGAAACTAGCATTCCATAATTCCTTCCACATCATTTCTAACTTAGTTCAATTATAGTATCCTTTCCTTGAATCAAAACATGATCTTGTAATTAGCTTACAACCCACTAAACTATTTTCCTTTGCATAATTTACCATCAATCATTAAAAGAAACTATATATAAATGTTTATAATTTATCTTAAGTTAAGAATTTCTAAAACATACAATAAATAACTTATAAATCCATCAAATCTCATAACTTATGGCTTACAAATTTACAACTTACATTCATAGTTAAAAACTTCCAAACCTTGTTACTTAAACATGAGAAATAATAACATTTATGACTGATTATCTACCTCACTACCCAGAGCCACATAAGTAACACCTATTTATATTTAATTACAAAAACTCAATACCAAAATCCTTTCATTACCTCATTGTCCATTTTATCCATTTTGATATCAGACATATATGAAAACCGTTGCCTCACTAACTATCATAATGTGCCTGGAGGATGCTACGACACAAATGGCAACTATTTTTATTAATTTAAAATAAAAATAGGAGCTATTACTAATTTTTTAAAGTAAAATTAGAAAAAAATGAATAAGGCATATCTTTTTACCAAAAAAATAGTTTAGGAGTCTAATTATGCATGAAGAATGTGTTAGGCATTCTATAACAATTATTCAGAAAACAATTGCTTTAAAACTAATTATATAATAGATTATGACTAAAACATACATTATTAATCCCTTAAAAATAATGATAATTTTAAAAAAGTGAAAAATAAATTATATATATTATTTTAAATGTCAATGGCATTCATTTACTACTCTATTAGAAGTAGAGAGAAAAGTGAGCTCACTAAGTAGTCAAAGCCATTAATATGGGACATGAGAGAATAGACTAGAGAAATTATGAAAGTTAAAAAAATATTTAAAAATTTAAATTAATAAAAAATAAAATATTTACAAAATATAGACTTGACTTATAAAAGTAAGGCCTATGTACCTTTTAGAGAAGGATTAAAGTCCATATAGTTCACAAAAATATTTTTACATATATTTTTAAAAAATAAATAAAAATAATTTTATATTAAAATTATGTGAAATAAATGAATTTAAAATATAATAAATTTTTTATATATTTTCATTTTAGCATTTTATTTTTATTGTTTATTATATAAAAATAAATAAACTAATAATAAAAATCTATTTAAAGTTCTCTTATAATCTAAAAAAATACCAATGTAAATTTATAAATATAATAAATAGAAATAATAAATATCATAAAATAAATTAAAAATGTATACAACCATAGCGCATTCTATGATTTTTCTCAAAAGAGCTAAAATCCTAATCCCTTAAGGGCACCATTCTTGAACCTAAAGAGAATAGGTATAACCATCTCCTATAAACTAAACACCATACTATCTTATAAATAAAGACAAAGGTGAATTAAATAATAATGCTCAATCCCATCAATCCAAAGGACTACCTATTACAATTTCGGAAAGACAATAATGATATTATGTAAAGCTTTTGAAGTCATTGGAATTTTCTTTGTGTCATTAGAAAAAAGTTTGCAAATTGAAATTATGCGTCGTGTAGTTGCCCAACTTTTGTGACTTTCTCTTTTTTTACATGATATTATTCTCCTTCTCTTCTTTATGATTTCGATCTCTCTTTTCTCCATTTCTCTTTGATTTCTTTAGCTATTTCCTATAATTTTTTTATCTCTAATATAATCCCTAATTGGGAAGGTAATAGAATACTCTCCATAATATATATGATAAGTATTTATTCAAAATGAAGTAATTACTAATTAAATTTTTATTAAATATAGGGATTATGATTATTATCTTTTATAATTTTTTAATATTCTTAATGAGAAAGGATGAAAATCTCATCCTTGCTATTATTTTTATAATTTCACATATTAAAATAAAAAAAATTTGTTCAAAGAAGGATAAATACCCTCTCTTTGGTATTAACTATCTTCATGTAATTTAATTCTCCCAATAAACTAATAGATTTAATTTTAATTACCATTAACAAAAAATTTTGCCTATTTAATTACAAAGGGATTAGAATTCTCTTTTTGATAATTTAAATATTTCTAGTAATCTAATTAGAATAAAAAAGTAAATGAAATTTCTTTTTATCATTTTTTAAATTATTTTATTTTCTAAAAATTAAAAATAAAATGATAAACATATATTAAAGCAAATTTTTTTAAAATAAATATCTAAATAATAATTTAAATATATTTATTATTTTTATTATTTTTTATAAAAATCTAAAAGGAAGATAACTAATAATCAAATTTTAAATTTATATTTTAAAATTTTTTATTTTCAAATACAACAAAAAAATAATTATAATGATGATGACTAATAAAATAAAAAAAGATTATTATAAATTAAAATCTTATTTTTCATAATGTTAAAGTAACAAAAATTGATTTTTTTAAGAACTTTCCTCTTTATGGGTATTTTTAAGACATTTTCGAATATGACCTAAACAAAAGATAGTATTCACAATTTTTCCTCTTTATTCATGTTTTAATAGAGAAAATTTAAAAACAAGTTTATAATATTTTCGAATAAGAACAAACAAAGATTGAATAAGTATTGTGAAGTATAATATAAATAGAAGAAGACAAGGAATAAAATTACATGCCTAAAATGTAAATAAAATGACAAAAGACCAAACTACATCTCCAAAGTATAAATGGAAAAAGATAAGGGATTGAGTCGCATGTTAAAGGCACAAATGAAAAGATACCAAAAACTAAACTATATGCTTAAAATGTAAATAAAGTGACAAAAGATTAAACTACATGTCTAAAGTATAAATAGAAAAAGACAGGACTAAACTATATCTTAAAAGCATAAACAAAATAAGACAAAGAATTGAACCACATGTTTAAAGCATAAATGAAAAAAGACAAGGGACTAAACTACATATTGATAATATAAATAAAATTAGACAAAGGACTGAATCGCATGTCAAAGGCAAAAGCGAAAAAGGATACGGGATAAAACTACATGTTGAAATCAAAAGTAAAAGAAGATAACGGACTAAATCGCACGTCTAAAGCAAAAAGAAAAAGAGACAAGTGGTTAAATTGCATGTTTAAAGCATAAATAAAGAGAGATAAGGGACTAAACCACATATTAAAATGTAAGTAAAAAGGAGACAAAGGTTAAACCGTATATCTAAAGTAGAAATAAAAAAAAGATAAGGGGTTGAATTGCATGTCTAAAGCA
Source organism: Sindora glabra (assembly GCA_020226215.1). Classification (NCBI taxonomy): domain Eukaryota; kingdom Viridiplantae; phylum Streptophyta; class Magnoliopsida; order Fabales; family Fabaceae; genus Sindora; species Sindora glabra. The sequence continues at coordinate 410,433 of CM035236.1, forward strand.
TAAATAAAGAGATATAAGAGACTCAACCACATGTCAAAAGTGTAAGTAAAAATAAAACAAGCCATTGAACTGCATGTTTAAAGTAGAAATAAAAAGAAACTAAACCACATGTTAAAAGCATAAATAAAGAAGATACAAGAGGTTGAACCACATATCTAAAATAAATAAAAAAGACAAGGGCATCACATGTCAAAAGCATAAATAAAAAGAGATAAAGGGCTAAATCACGTATTTAAAGCATGAATAAAAAGGGACAATGGGTTGAACTACATGTCTAAATAAATGGAAATAAAGAATCTAGCTTGACATAAGTTCAACTTAACTTGATTGGATTCAATTTAAAAAAAGAAAAAAAAGTAAATGAGTGAAAATATATGACCTAACTTGACATAGACTCAACTCAACTTAATTGAATTTGATTTAATGTTTGAAAGGTAATTAAAGAAAACAAATGACCTAGATTAACTAAACTAAGATCAATTTAACTTGACCGAGTTCAATTAATCAACTAAATGAAAAACAAATGGATGATTTTTTTTAAGTTTTGAAGAATAAAAATAATTACTTATCCAAAGAAATGAATATTCAATTAAACTTGATAAGATTAATAAGAGGGATCATCCTAACTTGAATGGGTTCAATTAATCAACTAAATGAAAAAACAAATGGATGATATAATTTTTTTCTAGAAAAGTTTTAAAGCATAAAAATAATTACTCATCCAAAGAAATGAATATTCAATCAAACTTGACAAGATCAATAAGAGGGATCATCTGGACTTTTTAACTTCGAATCAATATGTATCATTAATCTCTTTAAAAATGTGAATTATTCCTCCTTTTAAGTAATGTTTTATTGGATAATGACTTTCACAATACTAGAAAAAACTTAACTCTAAAAGTAATGTTTTAGACCCATTAAACTAATTAAATTAAAATTCTAAAAAATAATAATTTTTTATTAAAAATTGCCTTAATTTGGAGTTTTGAAGAAATTTCATGAAAATCATAAAATGTTTTGAGGAAAAAAAATAATTTGACTAGATTAAAATTTGCTTTAATCTAAAGAAAGAAAATTTTGTCCCAATTTAGGGATTTCAAAACATTTTAAAAAGAATCAAAATTTTCCTTGGTTGGGGATTTTTACATATATTCAAAATGTTCAAAAAGTTGTGGAAAAGAAAAAAAACTTGCCCTAATAAAGGACTTCTTAGGTGTTCTTATTAAGAATATGTAATAATGTCATATAAAGAATACTTTTTGAGTTTAATTTACCTTAGTTTAGATTTTTTTTATTTACCACAATTTGCCCTTATTTAGAAAGAAAACAAAAAAGGCTCAAAAATTATAATCCCCTTAATACTTTTGTTCATTGACTTTCTAACTCCAACTTCAGGAGATTACATGACAATATACAATTATCAAGAATGGATTTAAAGGTTGCAATATGGTTTAATATGTTATTAGTGTAACGTATGAAAGAAATGATATAAATCTTCAAAATTTGATGATGGCTTTTACTAAGAAATTTAGTTAAAGTGTTATTGGCAATTTAATCTTTGACTACTCACTTATACTTTCTAGAGTACCATCCATTGATTTGAGATGATCATTAGTTTGAAATATGCCATCTTGCCATTTTTAAAGCTTTGCTTCTTTTTTCTTTTTTCTAAACATTTAGCTTTTTCTTTCTTTTCTTCCTTCTTTTTATATCTTTTTTTTATTAGCATGACTTTTTATATTTTTTCCTTGACTTATAAATATCTCCATTATATTTCCTATTTTCATTTTTTAGCAAGAAATTAACAAATTCTCACCTTTACCTAGGTTTTAAACAGTTAGTGGTAAAAGAAATATTAAACTTAAAAAAGATAGCAAATGATAAAAGTGTTTGGATTAAAAAAGGAAAAAGATTGTTGATATATTCGTATTTGAATATTTGGCACAAAATCCATTAAAGCATTACTCTTACTTGGTTGTTATGATCTTAAGGCTTAACAACAACAACAACCAAAAAGATAAAAATACTTCTTTAAGCTCAAAAGAGGTAACTAGTGATAATTTTCCTTTATTTTTTTTATTTTTGACAAATCAAAGAATGCTTTTTATCATTTAGCTTAACTTGATTAAAAGCACATTATTGGCATTGATTTTTATAGGGTCTTGAAAATTGTCATCATCCTTGGAAATATTTCTATTTTATTCCAAATATTCCTAAAAAAGAAATTTAAATTTCTTTACATTTATTTTATAAATTTTCATCAATAAAAAAATAACATAATGAAATAAAAACTTGTTTATTAGAAGCATCAAATGTCATTGGACATGGACATTACCCTTATGAAAATACTAAAAAAAATAAAAATAATAATAAAAGATCCAAAATGACTTTAAAAAATAAAAGAAATTACCATGACTTGAACATTGTTTAAAACAAAGGTATCATAAGCCCTAAATGAGTACAATCTTCTCTTAATCCACTACTTTCATCAAGTTTAATTTTCATCAGACATGAGTAACCCTAACCTTTTCTCCTTTATCATGATTAGATAATGGATTTGTATAGACATTGGGCCTATTTCTATCTTGAATGTTAATCACCTGGGCATTGAGTAATGACATAACTAAACCTTTAAAAGCACACCAATCTTTAATCAAATGTCTAGCCATGCCTATATAGTACTTACATGTACAATTTGGGTTGTACAAATGGGCATATAGAGGTTCCAAAGGTTTTGCTAGATAAGGTGAAGTGAGATGAGCTTGGTGAAGTTACTTGTAAAGTTCTACATTGAATGTTCCCAAGTCTAGAAAAGGTTTATTTATTTTAATGAGTTAATTTTGATATTGGTAGTATTTAGTTTTTAGGGTAATGTTTGAGTAACTAGGTAATTTTGTTAAAAAGTATGTAGGTAAGAGCATTAATTGAATATATAGAGCCCTTAGTATTTTTAATGATTTTAGCAAAGTCATTAAATGGATAGCCACCATTAATTGGATATATAGAGCCCTTAGTGTTTTTAAAAAGTAAAAGCATATTCCATGTCCAATTAGTAGAGCTTTTATTTGAGCAACTTTTATCTTTTACCTTTGTGCATATTACCTAAAAGACTTTTTTATCTTTCTTATGCATTTCATATAATTCTTCTGTTATAGGTGTCATTTCTAAATTAAAATCATAATGGGCAAGAAATGCATCATACAAATCTTATGAACATTGAATCTTAAAGTGATCAAGTTAGAGATACCATTGTAATGCAGGACCAATAAAACTTTTATAGAATAATTGCATGAAAAATTTCTCATCATCAACCCAAACACCTATTTAGACATATTATACAGTCAAGTGATAAATAGGATCCTTTGTTTCACTAACTGAAATCAAGAATCTTAAAGTCCTTTAAAAGTGTCACTCTAGTAGATTCACATAAGTTTTTTTTATTAGTAAGCCTATATGATTTCGAGCCTAACACAGTATGCAATTTCTCTTCCAAAGAAGCTTGTCTCTTTTCTATGAGTTCCATCCTTTGGCTATTTTTATGTTTTTCCTCATCATGGCCCTTTACTATAGTAGCTTTTAGTGGTTAGTCTATGGGAATGAATGGAAAGGTGTGTCAAAAGTATGCATAATATATTGGATTAGGTATGATGGGTGTTTCAAGAAATATCACAGGATTAATGGATGATTGTTATGGAGTTAAGATAAGGGATTGGCCATTACTTATGCAAGTAATGGTACTCACAAAAAGGTTAGTGATAGTTAGGATGGCAATAAGCTAAGAGATAGGTGAAGAATGAATACCTTTAGTGATGATGGATTCTAAGGGTTTTGTTTTTAGTCACTTGGAAGGTTTTGGAAACCATTTTCTCTTTCTCAGTTATCATTTCAAATACAAGTTTTCATAGTTTCAACTACTTGAGTCTTAATCATTCTTGCAATATTGATTTTTTAGTCTTGATCTTGTGTTTGATTAGGATTATTTATGATTATGACCCTTGATTTAGACCTTTTTAAGTAGAATCTCTTTAGAAGACAAATTCAATTGAATAATGCCTTTTTTGAATGAGCAATCTTTTCAAAATTTTTGGATGAAGAAAGAAAATTTTTGTTTTAACAAGGAATCCCTTAAAAAGAAATTTATCCTAATATATTTTATGATGAAAGAAAAAAAGAAAAAAACCTGTAAAAAATTTCTCATTGAAAGCTTATGGTGCTTCAACAATACAATATCATTAACATTGAAAGAAGAATTTTTTTTATTTATATGAAAATGATTATGAAAATGTGTCATGAATCACCATAAATGAAATTTAAGAGACCATGGTAAAAATAAAATCTAGTTATGAAAATCTTAAAATAAAAAATAAATGAACCAAAAACCAATGAAAGTATGCTCTCATGTGTCATATGTTGAGTGGAAATTAAAATGAATATTCCTCTATGACCTAAAATTAAAATGCCTTAGGATTATGGATTACTATCTCACATGGCTTATTTCTCTCCCTAAAAGGTTAGTCACTACTTTACTATTAGTGCATTAGTTTTCAAGGTGACTCTATATCCCATGGTAAAATAAATTGCTCCTTATATTAAAGATATAGAAATGCCACCCCACAGCCATGAATGCATAGAAGAATAAACACTTTTTCATACAATCATAAAATAAAGGATAGTTTGAGGTAGAGCCTTTATGAAAATCAATTGAGGATATGCTTCCTTAACACCTTATTACGTGACTCTACTGACCTATGACTTCACTTAAACCTAAGTGTAGGGCCCAAAAATATAAGAGGTGAAGTGTAATAATTCCTCACATACAAATAACATGAAAAAAGTATAATAAATAAATAAATAAAATTTAATAAATGAAAATATTTACATATAACAAAATATTACAACAAAAGGGATTAATAAAATATAATAGGCCATCAAGTATTATAAAATTAATATCATTGGATTAGACTCTCTAACTATCCCCTAATATAGGCATTAAACTATCATAACATGCTTAGAGGACACCGAGATACAAATGACAACTATTTTTATTAATTTAAAATAAAAAATAAGAATTACCATTAATTTTTTAAAGGAAAATTTTAAAACAAAAATATGAATAAGGAGTATCTTTAGGATAAAGAGATGGTTCAAGAGTCTAATTATGCATGAAGAAGATACTAAGTACCCCATAATATTTATTCAAAAAATAATTACCATGAAATTAATTATATAACAAATTGTGGCTAAAATACACATTATTAATCCCTTAAAAACAATCATAATTATTTAAAAAATTGAAAAATAATTAAATATATTATTTTAAATATTTTAATGTCATTCACTTGTTACTTTATCAAAAGTAGAGAGAAAAGTAAGCTCACTAAGTGGTCAAAGCCATTGATGCAAGACATGAGAGATTAGACTAGAGAAATTAAGAAAGTTAAAAAAAAAAGGAAACTAAAAAATTTAAATTGATAAAAAATAAATTATTTATAAAAGATGGACTATGCATCTTCAAGAGAAGGATCAAAGTCTATGTGGTTCATAAAAATATTTTTTATATTTATTTTAAAAAAATTAAATAAAAATAATTTTACTTTAAAAATAATATTGTATTAAAATCATGTGAAATAAATAAATTTGAAATATAATAAAAATATATATTTATATTTTTATTATATAAAAAATAAATAATATGATAATTAAAATCTATCCAAACTTCTCTCAATATTAATATAAATTTACAAACATAATAAATAGATTTAATAAATATCCTAAATTAAATTAAAAATGTATATAACCTTAATGCATCCTATAGTTCTTCCTGAAAATGCCAAGAATCCTAATCTTAGGGACATTATTCTTAAGCCCAATCATAATCTCTTAATTGTGCTATCCTTGAGTTTAGAGAGAGTAAGTATACCTATCTTCTATGAACTAGATACCTTACAGTCTCATCATCGGTTAAGAAGTCTGAAACCATCTAGTGATATAGTTTTATCACTAAATGCATGATAAAGAAAAGGCAATAACAATTAATACCATAAAATTTAAACAATAATTTTTCTAAAAAATTCCAATCTTTTATTCAAAATTGTGTTCCTTCATCAAGATTCATCAATGATTTTAATATGAATCATTTAAATTTCTTCGATATATATAATATTTTAAAATCATAATATATATATATATTGATCTTTCAAACACCTTTATCACTAATTACATATATCTAAAATATATTTGTACATATAAAATAAAAAAATAGAAGATGTAGTAGATACTTTACACAATCAATGATAATTAAACTATATATTTTCTTACAAATAGCCAAAATGCATCTTTTTAAAGATAAATAAAGAGAAAGGTGAACTAAATAATAATGCTCAACCTTTTCAATCCAAAAGACTACTTATTATGATCTTCTATAGATGATAATGATATTATGTAAAACCTTTGAAATCATTGGAATTTTTTTTATGTCATTGCAAAAGAATCTGCAAATTTAAACTATGCACTGTGTAGTTACCCAACTTTTGTGACTTTTTCCTTTTCTATATAATATTAGTTCCTTTTTCTCTTTGTGATTTTTAAACTATCTTTTCTCCCTCTCTCTCTATCTCTCTCTCTCTAATTTTCTTTTACTATTTACTATTATTTTCTTTTATCTCAGGTATAATCCCTATTTCTAATTAGGAAAGTAATAAAATACTCTCCATAATGTCTTATCTAATTATTCATTCAAAATTAAGTGATTACTAAATAAATATTTTTATTATTATGAATAGAGATTATAATTATTATCTTTTACAATTTTTTTTAATATTCATAATGAGAAAAGATGAATATCCTATCTCTAATATGTTATTATAATTATCACATATTAAAATCAAAATATAGATTTTATTTTCGTTGAGAAGAGATAAATATCCTTTCCTTGATATTAACTACCTTTATCAAATTTAATTTCTCTTTTAAATTAATAAATTTAACTATAATTATCATGTCATGACCCATCTTATGATTATTGTGACTGGCGTAAAGATACTCATTTAGTGCTAGTATACTAACTGGATATCTTTACAAATCTTTAATACTTTGATACCCTTACTAAATTATTATTGCAATAGAAGTAGACATCTAAACTCAGAAAATAAACCGCATATATTATAAGTTTAAAAGTTATATATGTTTATACCCCAAATATTATTTACACAAATATATGATTCATAAAACATTTCAAATGAAATAGACTTGAACCAAATTTGGAAAGTATCTCATAGATGTCATAGAGAAACTGGAAAATTTCTTCACAAGTACTAATCTACTATCTTGACTCTATGATCGGTACTTGTAATTAATTTAATATAATAAAAGAGTGAGTATGAAATATACTCAATGAGTGACCATTCCTCATCTACTTAAAGGATTTTTTTTATAGGAAGGGTTAGTTTCTTATTCCACTCTAACTATCAACCGGGTGTCTTATGGAAAATTATCATTTATATATATCATTTATCTGTGTAGTTATAGAAATAGTAATGGTAAATATATAAGTCTCATTTATATATAAGTCTCATTTAATTTCCTTTTCAACAATTCTCAAAGAGTTTCAAGCAAATTTGTTTATGTATCATGGTTTGGAGCCTTTTTGTTCGTGCTCCTAAACTCATTCTAAATTTCATTATAATTTATTTTAATATTACTAATATATTATTATACAATATACAACAATCCAATTGCATAAAATACCTTCATGAATACTGTTCACTCAAAACCCAAATGAGGAATTCAAGAATAGGAAAGCACTAGGGTACATGTAAAGAAAACCCTTTTCATCAATCAAATGGTATCCAATTATTACTAGGTTTTTTCAAAATATTTCTAATACATTAAATGAAAGATAACTCGAGTGTTTTACAATTAATTTCGTGACTTTATTGGTGTATCAAAATTAAGAATTTAGATTAACAATTTTCGGACTGCACTAGAGCAGTCAAAATAAAACTACCTTTTAGGCAACTAAGTCAACACCAATTACCATCAAATTTTGAAACAAGATTTCTAACATCCCAAATGACATATCCTAACAGTTTCATAATTTTTCTTGATCATTTGATGGTTCAAAAAATTTTAAACCCGAGACTACATAGGCAGGGTCTAGAATTAAGACAGCACTAGAACACTTGAAATAAAAATATTTTTTGGACAACCAAATAAATCTCAAATGCCACAAAATTTTCCTGTGAGTCCCCTAAAATATAGAAAGGCAAGAATAAGAATTTTAATAATTTTTATTGATTATTTGATAACTAAAAAAAATGAAAACCCGAGACCAACTAGACAAGGGTCTAAAACTGGGCAAGTTTTAGTATCTCTCCTATAACTTAACTTCTCATGCATCTAAAATTTCCAAACTTACCTACAATCATTCTACCAATAAATATAACTTTAATACACTAAGAATTGTGGTTTAAAAAAAATTTTTTGACCCTAGTTATTACATATGACCGAATAAGTTATTCAGCAAAACAAAAATGATGTTGATTGCTTATTCTCAAGTTTCTACTCTAAATCTTCCTACATAACTTTACTAAGCCCTTGTCTTCAACATTTCCAACATCATTATTTCAACAATACTCCATCATGCTATCAATTAGAAAACCTCAAAACAGAACCATACCACAACTACTAGCAAGTGAAGCACAAGAAATCATAACAATCAACACCACAACCTATTTCTTTGTAATAATCCCAAAAGTAGTGAGAGTTGTCACTCACCTTGCTTCCTTCACTTAAGCTTCCAACAATTCTCTAATACAATAAAGAAGCTTCATAAAAATGAATTAAGTTTTAGCCATTTAAGGAGAAAGATGATCATTAAATCAAAAATATTGAAAGAAATTTTCTAATTACCTTGCAAGACTAAGAAGCAAAAAATTTAAAAATCTTTTGCAACTCTAGAATGCTTGGACTCTTTCTTTTATTTTTCCTTTCTTGGCTCACAATTTTGTTGAGTGGAGGAGCAAAACTTTTCTACTCAAAAGGCCCATACATATATTTATATAAGCCTTAAACCTTAATTTCAAAAAAAAATTCCACAAGTGTTTTATTATTTCTTATTGATTTTGAAGAAAAAAATCATGGGACACTTGGATAGGCTGGTTGGACATCCAACAAGTAGGGGCAGTTTAGAAAATAATTACCTTATAACCAATAAAATTAATCTATACAAAATGGGCAAATAGGGTTTATTCAAAAATTAGTCCCAAATGTTATTACTTTTTTACTTAAGTCCTTAGCTTCTTTTAGAAGCTTAGGCTCACATTTTTCTGTCTCAAAAAATTAGATTTGAACCTCCAAAAATTAGGCCAAAGCAACCCAATATCAATAAAAATTAAACACTTAAAAAGACAAAAAGAGGTTTATTACAACTCATCCATAAATTTTTTATTTTTTTATATTTTTATCCTTAATTTTTTATATATTTTTAGGCCTTTATTTCTAATCTTCCATAATCATTTTTGGGCCCTTAAAAATTAATTTAGGTCAGCCCATGAATTTTAAAATTAATTTTCTACATTTTCAACTTATTTTCTCAATTTTTCAATTTACTGAGTTTGAAAATTCAAAAAATTTCTAAGCAAATTTTTATAAACTTATTATTAGATTTTTAATTTAGTTTTTATCTATTTTGATGCTTATTAAAATTTTCAAATATTTTTCAATTGAACTTTCTCTCAAATTACCTTTATGATTCCTCCGAAATTCACCTTTTTTTCCTATCAAACTTTTTGAATCAAAGTTCTCTAGAGAAAATTTTCTTGATGCTTCTTATCTTATTTTGAGATATCATATATCATTAACTAAATTTTCTATCTTTTTAATTAGGAAAGGATTAGAATCCTCTTTTTAATAATTTCAATATTTCTAGTAAACTAATTAAAATAAAAAAAACATAAATTAAAATACTTTGTATTATTTTTTAAATTATTTTATTTTCTTAAAATAAACAAATTTCAAAAATAAATGATAAATACGCACGAAAGCAAATATTTTTTAAAATACATATTGAAACAATATCTTAACTTATATATTTATTATTTTAAAAAAAATAAACAAAAAGATAATTGATGATAAAAAATTATATTTATATTTTAAAATTTTTTTATTTTTAAATATAATAAAAAAATAATATTATTATAAATTAAAATCTTATTTTTCATAATGTTAAAATAATGAATTTATTTTTTTAGAACTTTTGTTTTTATAGATATTTTAAAAACATTTTTGAATATAAGCTAGATAAAATACAATGTTCACAAGAACCATCAATTTCATCTCCCTTCCTATTATTAACCTATCAAAGCATCCACCTATTCAAATTCATCATTCAATTACTTATCATCATTACTTATTACCTCACCATAAAACTAGCAATTAGGAAACATATATATATATATATATATATATATATTCCTATTACTATTAAAATTTCAAAATTCACATTCTACATGTTCACATGGAACACTTTTTATATTGTTACCCTTTACATGAATCTAATCAACACCTTTATGAAGCAATTAATTTTTTTTTATCTTTGTTACCCTCTAACTTATAAAGTAACTAAAAACTTATTCTCTTATGTAGTAAAGGAAAATATTTTTTGTTGAAAAATAACATTATACATACCAATTTTATCTTTAAGTTAAGCTTACAATGATCATTTTATTATTAAAATGTTATAAAAAATTATTAGTAACAAATAAAAAATTAAGTGTATTTTATATTAAAATAACATCTAAAGAAGAATATTTGAAATTTTCTTTTCTATCTTCATCATTTCTTCATAAAATTAATAATAATCATTTGAATTTATCTAAAATTAATATACATATTTGTCCATCCTGACAATTGTTCAAAGATTTTCTTAATATAATTTTTTAATATATTCATGGGAATCAAAAGAGAGAAATGAATGAGAGAATGGTGGAGTGACAAAAGAATGGATGATGGATAGAGAGCTAGCAAATAAAAGATAAGAGAAAAAAGAAAAAAATGAGAGTAAGAGAAAAAGAGAGAGGAGGAAGATAACATGGGAAAAAATAGAAGAGTAAGAGCAAAACGATTGATAAAAAGAGAAAGATAGGAGAAAGGGCAAATGAAAGCTAAGGAAGGGAAGTAAAAAGAGGAAGAGAGAAGGATAGGAAAGAGGAAGGAGAAAAGGAATAAAAATAAAAAGGAAAAGCGAGATTATATAATGTAAAATAATTTAGCAAATTAATTTCTTTTTAATAAAAAGGAATTTACTTGCTCTCAAATACACTATCATTTTTTTGTTCACTAACTTTCCTATTGCCACCAAATATAGGAAAGTTAAAAAATAATTCCTAGAACAGTGAGGTATATTTGGATATATTTTTATTTTTATATTTTTAAAATTTATTCTTAAAAGTATTTTAAATTACTTTTTAGTTTTCAAAACCTATTCTTGAATTTAATGAAAACAAAGAATAAATGACATTTGGTGAAACGAATAAGAAAAATTTACATTTAATTACAAAATTTTCATTAAGAACAAAAAGACAAGTTAAGAAAACATTTAAAAGTTATTTTTGTTTATTTGTTTTTAAGTTATATATTTAAAGTTATAATTTTCAAAAATAGATTTTGAAAACAATTTATCAAATAAGAACTTCTATTTTTAGAAATAATAAAATAGAAAATTATTTTTAAAAATAATAAACAAACAGACTCATATTTTCTCCTAAAAATAAATAGAGCCTATATTACTACAAAAATGTAAATGGATATTGCCATATAAACATGAGTCAAACTTAACATTGATGTCTATACTAACATAATGGCATTTTTGAAAATCTATGAAAATTTAAGATGATAGTTCAAACATAAAATTAATGCCTTTGTTGAAGTTTGACTTTTAGATATCGACTGATTCATGAATTGATATCTAAATGCATGTCAATCATTAAGTTGCATAGTGTATAAGAAGACTTAGCGTGCCAGATATTTTTAAAACATCAGTATGTTAATCCATCCAAAGTTAGATGTTAGTTTTTTTAAAAATGACTGACATTTTCATGTCATCTTTGTCAATTGGTATGTGATGGTTGTCAGAATTGGTTTCGATTGTTGTTGTTCTATTATTACTATTGATTTACATAAATGACTAATATATGAAAACTGATAAAAAGATTAAGCCATAGAAAAAAACATTGATTATTTGCAAAAAAATCAAAACTTAAGTAATATAATAGACAACTTTTAAGACAAAGTCAATATGGAATTACATAACATACCATATCAGTTATTTACTAACAAAGTCAATGTTAAAGTTTTTGAGTCAGATGATATCATTTATATTTAGACATTGGTTGTCCAAATTAGAACTGATGTCTAAGTTTTGCCAGGTTTTACCTAGAAATTTAAAATTTTTAAAATAAATAGAATTAGTTATTTAAAAGTTAGTTTTTTTGTACAAAACTAACATTTAAACTAAAAGGACATCACCTTGACACTAAATTTACAAAACCATTAGATGGAGTTAAAAATGAAAGACTAAAATGAGATAGGGCTAATTATGAATTTCATCCCAAAACTCTTTTAATCTTAATATCTCTATAGAAAGTAAGTTCATTGCATGAATTTTTCATCACCTAGTCTCATCCAATTCTACTTTTCCATAGTGCACATCTTCATATTTTCCTTGTGGTGTTCCTTAGATTATGTGCTTCTGCTTGCATAATCTTTAACTTAAGGTAATTTGAGTTGAATTTATGTTTTATTACTCATACCTTACTAATGCTTCATTGGCCTATGAAAATATGGCATATAAATGTAAAGGTTTATTTGCATTTTGTATTTGTGCTTACAAAAAATTGTTAGATCCTATTTTCATAATCATTTATATTATTATGACATAGCTATTAAAAATTTTATAGTACTCCAGAGATGACAAATTGCATTATGTAGATAAGAAATTTAGTTTTTTCAAGTGCTGATAATAAATTGATACTCTTTATGATTGATGCACTTATCAAATTATGATATACTTATCCATTTTTTTCTTGTAGCGGGTTTAAACAAGTGTTATGTCTATCCATATGCCAAAAATCAACATTGCATTTCTCTTCCTTGGCCTTGGGAGGTATTATTTACTACTTATTTATAAATCCACTATCTTTACACTTTGGTTCATACAATTTATCATATAAGATTGTTGAAATTAGGATTGTGTAAGGTTATAGGAGATGTTGATTTTTGTTTGAATTTAGATGTTTTGTAAGGTTATAAAAGGGATACAAAGGTATGTAAGAAGGAATAGGGTTTAGAAAGGTAGCTACATCATACCATATTGCTTATTTGATGAAACTCACTAGGGATGGCAAAAAAGGAATCTTAGGATTTGCCTTGTGGGGTGAGAATTTGGTGTAAATTTTTGCCCTTAAGGCAAGGTACAAGGCAAGTTTTTGACTTAGAGTAATTGTGCAGAGTAAGGTAATATTGTCCCACAATGCCTTAATTTACCCTAAAATTAAAAATTATTTTTTATCCTTTATATTATACTTGAAAATATATATTATTATAAACTTATTTTTAAATAATTTGATAATTAAAAAATATTTATATTAATTATTTTCTTTTAATTAATATTTTTCTTAATTATTTTCTTTTGAACTTAAGATTAATTAAATAAATTATGTATAATTTTAGATTAATATTATTATATTATATTAAATATTAAATATTAATTATGTGTACATTTAAAATTTATAAATTTTAAGCTTTTTTTAATTTTTTAAAATTTTTAAAATTTTTCCATGAATTACCAATGCCCTAAGACGAGGCACCAACTTGCCCCTTGATTGGGGATAGGATAAGAATAGGGCATATTATCACAGCTATAAGTTAAGGCAGAATTACCATCCTTAAAACTGACATAGTATATATAAGATATTACATGTTAGGCATTAAACAAAATCGATGTCTAATGTTATTTTCTATGATAATTCATAATTGATAATTAACGTCTTATCTTAATAAGTTATATTTCTCCTAAAGATAAGAGACTTTTTTTAACATAAGAACCAACATTATTATAAGTTTTTCACATCGGTTATAGAACTAACCTAAAAAGCCTAATATATGCATCATCCATATAGACACTAGCTATTGATTGATTTGATTTTTGTGAAATACCTAATGTGTATTTATATTTTTGTAGTCACACTAAGTTAGAAACCAACAAATAATACCCTACATTAATCATGCTATAAGCAACTTGGTTGCCTTCTTTAAAGGCATGTTAGTATTTATGAACTAATAAGTATTCCTATTTTTATAAGTTATCACTTTTAATTTATTAGAAGACAATAATAAATGACCATTTTTTTATTTACTTTGCTTAGTGAATCATTAATACATAACTTTAACCTTATACCACTAAAATTTTTATATCATGGCCATTTAATATATATATATATATATATATATATATATATATATATATATATATATATATATATATATATATATATATATTGTATAATCCTAAAGTTTAAAATGTTAAGAGGGCACAATTTTTAAAGATTTTGAAATTCTTATGAACGACCAAATGTTGGCCCTTAGTCCTTACTAAAATTTAGTGTCATCTACCTATAACTTATTAGGCAAAGTCATGTGATCAATGTAGAGTAAATGAAAAAATTTGTTCTTAAAAAATAAGTATTGCCATATATTTCTTCCAAAAGTTTATTCTAGATCAAATAAATATATAAGCCTTTAATTCATATATCAAATAGGTTTTTAAAAGATAGATGTTACATTAGTTCTTTTGAAATTGTAGTCACTTAATGTAAAACAAACTTTCAAAAGAAATTTGATGTAAATTTTATTTTTCAATGACTAAGTTGGTGGATTACTTATCAAATATATCTAGTCATTAATTGATATGCAAAAAAGTATTTATATTATTTTCTTCTATTTTTTACCTCTTACAGTGTTACATAAGATAAATTTAATGGAATTGGTCTTGTTTTATAATTAGCTCATGATTTTGCAATGTCATTGAATTATTAAGTTAATGTTAGATTTTGACACTATTTTAGATTTTTAACCATAACTTGAGTTCCATATATCCAAATAAAGTAATCTTTATGGCATTAGAAATCTAATAAGAAGTGTTATAACTTTCATGTCTTGGTTGAAATCTAGTTTGGACATTTGGAGGTTTATATTTAGCTAAGAAGAAGATCTAATGTTGTTATCTAATCAAACCTAGTCTCAATTTTTAAGCCATGTTTGGAGCTTCAAGAGTCAAAATGAATTCAAACTAGTGCAGAAAGCCATCTTAAATCTAGCATAACAATTTTTATTTTTGAGTATTAGTAAAACTATGTCGTTTTAATGATCAAATATTGGCTAGAAGTTAACCTATGAGAATTTACTACTGTAAACTCTTGTAGTAATTTGGTTTATAAATTAAATTCTAAATTTATAAATTAAGCAATACCTTATTCATTATAATCTTAACAGGTACCTTTTCTTGGCCTAATAAGTTTTCCTTATAAGAAGATCAAATATAATAGGTTTTGTGCTTTCAAAAGCAGTACACATTCTTTTTAAACAATAGCTCTCTTTTTTCTATTTTTCACTTGTAAATCATCATAGTGGCTAGCTTTCTTTGATTAATTTAAAGGAATTCTAAATTTAATTTAGTTCAATTTTGAGACTTTATCTTATTGGTTTACTTCTAACTTATCACCTTCTATTTCTCTATTCTTTCAAGTTCATGATTGCTTTAAATAATTTAGTAACCTAGAACCATTATTTTGTTACTTTTTATGATCTAATGCTAGATAATTAATTATGATGTTAGGTTATAATTAATTGATGAATAAATAGTAATTAAGCTTTGGTGATTTAACAATTAGGTGAATCATTAAGTGCTTAAGAGATTTAGGATCTAAATTGATGATTCAATATGGGGTAAGGTTGTTAATTCAATTTTAGCCATTCCTTAATCTTAATTCTATTATTTACATTTTAGGTATAAACAATAAGAAATTAATCTAAATACTGGGCCTAGGTTAATTATTTAAGGAATATAAAAATTATTGTTAGGGTATTTGTTAGCTGATTAATTAAATTAGAGTAACTTGATAGGCATCATTTGGGATAAATTAACTAATTAAGGTCTAGAATGCCTCTCAAACTCATAATTCTCATATTGCAACTTTCTTTCTTTTCAATCTTGTTATTAATTTGTTAAATCTTGTTTTATTCAATTGCTTTTATAAAAACCCCTACTTAATATTCTTTTGCCATCCATTGATCATCTAATCTCTCGGGTGTGACATAGACTCTCTTTATCTATGTGGTAAAGTAAATTCAATATAATTTTTAGTATGAAATGATGCATATCAAAATTTTAGCATCATTGTCAAAGATTAAATTAGTTAATTTGTAGTTATTTTTTCTTTATTCCTTTTCTAATCTTTTCATTTTCTTTTGCGTAGTTTTCTTTGTTTTTTAGGCTTGTAAATTGTGTTGGGCAACAAAATTTGTTGTGAAATTTGAGGACAAAACTATCTAATTCATAATTTTTTTAATGTTCTAAGCAAATTCAAGGGTAGTTGCCTTTATGCTAATATTTTTTGACAAAAAAAGGTTTTTGGGTACTACTTTTCAAGTTTTTAGTATTTTTTCTGATTTTTCTATTTTTTATTTTTTTTCATTCAACTTTTATTCCTCTTAGTATATGATTTGCTCCTTTTATGATTTTAACTTAAATTTTGATCTAAAAAAAGTGAAGAACTTTTATAAATTAAGATATTAGAATAAAAAATATAAATTTTTATAATGGTTTCAATGAGATACCTATATCTAGAATTAAACAACAACTTTCTAAGTTAATCTCTCTTATTAGTTAACTAGCTATAATACAAATGCAGACAACTCAAGTTTGTAATTTATGCTATATGACTAGACATCTTTGTGATATATGCCTAGAATTTCAAAGATATGAACCACTCTAACCATTTCATTAAGTAGGAATATTTCCAAGCTTATCTACATATTGTTATGCTCGACATTCCAATCCCTACAACCTAGGCTAATAAGATCTTTCAATTTTCAATTATGCAACCAAGTAGGTTACAGTCAATATTAACCCCTTATTAAGAAATAGCTACCAATGTATCAATCTTAAACTTTAAGGATAAAACTTAACGAAATAGTCAAGCAAATTCAACAAAATACAATATAGTTTTAGTAGGAAACAATGGTGGGCATAAAAATTTAAAGACTTAAGTGAGTTAACTTCCTACATTTGCTAGTAAGTTGGAGACTCAATATGCAAACCAACTACCTTTCACGTTACACCCGACAAGTAGACTCCTAGAAGATAATGAGACTCAAAATTCTATTATTGAGGTACAGTTTGCACCTAGGTCCACTTCTTTTATTGATTATTCTATTCTTCCTTCTTTTCCTTTTAACCTCGAAAAATGCCAACAAAAATGGAAGAAGAAGAGATTTGGGAGGCTTTTAACAAGATGGAATAAACGTGCTTCAAAAGGATATTGATGGAACACAACAAGAAAAAGAAGAATTTGATGTTCATGACAAAACAATAAACAAATTCAATATTTCCAAGGTTATAAAAAATCCTCCTAAAGTTTGTTGTATTCTTTATGTTGGTCCAATTGATTTCATAGTGCATGATAACTTTGATTTGTATAGAATGATTGATCTAATGTTGGTACTTAGCAAAAGGTTAATAGATGGATCAATTTTGAAAGTGAATCACCTACATGGCCCCTTTAAGTTTGCATCATTAGAACCATTTGAAAAAGTGAACCATTTGCATCATTAGGCCCTTGAAAAATAGATGTTGCATTAAATTTCTCTTAAAATTGTAATCACGTAAAATAAATCTTTAAAAGAAATTTGATATAACTTGTATTTTTAAATGATTAATTTGGTGGATTACTTATCAAATATATCTAGTCATGTAAGAAAAAAGCAAGTTAGAAATGAAAGAGGAAAAGATTTAAGATCGCTATCAATCTGCTAATTGGATGGAATAAAGAAGCTAGCCTGTTGATTACTTAAGATAATTAATTATTGTATCCGGCATTCACTGCTCATGAAATAAAAGTTTATTTGTACAGGCGAGTCATGGGGCAAGTTATGCAACATAAAGCAATATTTAAGCATAGATATATAGTAACAGTTAAGCGACGTAAAGCAATATTTAAGCACTAGACCTTGATGGACAAGCCATGATCCTGAAGTCTAGAGAGTGCCTTGTAGAGCTGAGTCCACTTCTGCTCTAAGGTTCCAATATATCCAATAGACATTCTGACAAGACCTGGGGATATTCCTGCAAGTGCCTTTTCCTCATTACTAAGCTCGCTGCTAGTGCTACTTCCAGAGCAAGACATGAGGGTCTCGTAATAGCCCAAGCTCACAGCCATGAAACCAAATTGGGCATAGTTCTGCAGAAGGTGCATCAACTTGTTAGCCCTTTCCTCCGTTTCCATGTCAATGCACAAAAGTCCCCCGTAGCCATAATCCTTGTTGGCCATGGATTTCAGCAGTTGATGCTGCGGGTGATCTTCCAGCCCTGGGTATATCACCTTGTATCCCGCTTTCTTCAGCCTCCTCGCGAACTCTAACGCCCGCCCGCAATGTTCTTTCATCCTCAGCCCCAAGTGCGGGATTCTCTCAGATAGCTCAAATGCCACCTTCGCGTTCATTGTTGGGCCCAGCAGCATTAGGGATCCTTGGTGCAGGTTCATCATCGAGTTCACCAGGCTTGCAGGCCCACATACAGCCCCTAATCAATTATTGCCATATTCGCAACCAATTATTCTCCGTACTTGAAACCCATTTTTTTCCCCCAAATAATTGGCGTTGGTCTCGTTAAAACTGTTAACGTCTGAAGCCCAACGCCAGCAACATATATTTTTCAACAGTCGTCTAAAGATCAACGCTAATAACATATATATCTTTCCCCAGTTAACATGAATTTTAAAAATTTACAATCTGACTTCCTGTTCTAAAATTTATTAACAGTAACCCAAGTCATTAAATAAGAAATTCTATAATTCTAAGAACGGGTATTATAATAGGAGCGCACTTGAATTTCTCGTCATTAATTCAATAATCCCAGATTGGCTAGCACCAATCACCAGGCAGCCAATAACTACTTCCATATTTTTCTACGGTCATAGGAATTTTAAAAAATTTTACATTTTTTAAAAAATTTATTAAAAAAATTAATTCATATGAGGAATATAACTTTATGCGAAAACTGAAAAACTTAATTCCTAAGTGAGGCAGATCCTAATTAACTTATAGATTTTTCACCAGTTACAGGAATTTACAGATTGACTAGCAGTCTAAGACTTATCAACATTAACAGTAACGTAAGTGGTAAAATAATGTCAAACTGGATAGCACCAATGACAAAGCAGACAAAGAAAAGGACAGAAGGACTCCACCTGCGATGATGTCTGCCCCACCGCTGATGAACTTGGAGATACTGTGAACCACCACATCCGCTCCAAGACGGGCCGGTGAAACCACCACTGGGGCGAAGGTATTGTCCACCACTACCGTCACTCCCTTCTCGTGAGCCAATCTACTAAGCTCCGGTATGTTAGCCACGGTGAGCGTTGGGTTCGCTATGGTCTCGAAATACAACACCTTCGTCTTCCCTTGTACCATGGCTTTGTTCACCATCTCCAAGTCCACCACGTCCACGAAATTCGTCGTTATATTGCAGGCCCTAGGCAAGAAGTGCGTTAGCAGCGCATGAGTCCCGCCATATACGAATCTGGAAGCTACCACATGTTCGCCGCTACTGCACAGCTGCAACAGAACAGATGATATGGCGGACATGCCGCTGGCGGTGCAGTAGGCTGCCTCCGTGCCTTCGAGGGCAGCCATCTGACGGCTCAGATTTAATACGGTGGGATTGAAGTGACGGCTGTAAATGAAGAAATCACGATCAGGGCCAAGTTCTCCAGTGAACATGCGCCGCATGGTCTCAGGTTCCATGACGGTGAAGGTGGCAGAGGCCTCGATGGACATGTTGACGCCGCCGTGCTCACCAAACTCGTGACGGGCGCCAGCTAATGCCGCGGCTGGGTCCATGCTCCAGTTGCCCAAGGCTGGCGATACCATGGATTTTTTGGCAAAGAGGTGGTCGTCGCTACTGTCGATGTCATCCGTACCACTGCGCTTCTTTGTAGGGAAAACAAGACCTTGGGGTGTGGTGTCGGCCATGGAGACAGAGGCGGCTGGGAAGAAGAGAATTGAAAAGGAAATCGGCAGTGATAAAGAGAAAAGGTAAAGATATCGGGGTAATAGACGAAATTTGGGGATATGATAGGTAGATCGGAATTGGAACAGAGGGAGCCTATATATAAGAGGAGTGTGGATCTGGAGTCGCGGTGTATGTAGACGCTTTTCGGTGTATCTCCTGTATTGACCCGCATCATATATCCTGATTCACCACCTTGGTATTTTCTATCATTATTTTCTTATTAATATTAAAAAAAGAGAGAGAATTTTGAGTAACTAATTTAATGGACACTTTTAAATTGTTGGATGCATAATTGTATTCTTTAATGAAAAAAATTCTTTTAAATTGTTAGATGTGAGTATTTTATTCTCTGACAAAAAATTAGAAATTAAATAATTATAAATTTAAAATTTATTTTTAAATTTTAATTTATTATTATATACATCAAATACTAAACCTTTTGATTATATTATTAAAAGTTGTGATATTGTTAAAATATACTGTAGTTCAATTCTAATTTCACAATATTATTTCTTTGAATTAATCAAATGAATATCAATTATAAGTTTGTATTTTAATTATCATCTTAATTCTTTGAATTAATGAAATTAATTTTCATCTTAATTCTTCAATCCAATTAAATAAATAAATTAATATCAATTATAATATTTAAAAATAATTATAAGAAAATTGAATATTAATATCAGTAATATATTTAAAAAAATGTTCTTTATTAATAAGATTTATATTTTACTTTGTTTGATTAATCTAAAAGAAAAATAAATTCTAAAATAACAAGAATAGTATTATTATTTTTTATGTATAGCTAAAATAAATATTAATATTTCAAATAATTATAAAATAAATATTAATGTATAATAATTAAGTGCAATTAGTATTTTACTTTAAAATTTATTCAATACCAAGAAATTAGGAAAAAAAATAATTACAACAAATTTACCCCCATTACATAATGAAAAGTAATTTTTCTTCCATAAATTTATTTATTTAAGTCTATCCGATATCTTTGTGATATAAATTTTCAAATATTATAATTTCAAATTAAAGATATTATGGTATATATTATATTATGTCAAACTTTTAATATAAAAGTATTGATCTGTTTTTATTAATAAATCTTAAAAATAGAAATATGAGTCAATAATATATTTTTATAGAAATATTGTATGATTGAAATCAATTTTTTTTTAATTTTTTCTATTTTTTTCTGATATTAAAATTGAAATGCACTATTTCATATAAAAATTATTTTAAACTAACAGTTTAAACGTAGAATTTTAAAACTGAATTAAGAAGTATTAATTTAAGACGATATATAACTTCATTCGAAAATACAATTTCAATAATAAGAAAAACCTACAGACTTATCTACCAATTTAAATTTAAATTTGAATAGAAAATTTATTGGATGAATGAAATGATCTTCCTGTTTGAACACTAGTTTAAATCATAGAGAAAAAATCTTCAACCTCATTATACTAATTTTTTTTCTTTTTTTAATCATGATCAATATCCATTTCGAAATTAAAGTATTAATAGATTTTTCTTCTTTCATCATTTTTGAAATTTGAAACCCTATTTATTAACAAATAAAATATATTTAAAATTAAAATATTTTTCATTCAACTAATAACTTATCAGTTGAATAAACTAATTTTCTACGCTTTGCAAATTCAACAATCTTTACAACATTGTTAAAAAAATACATGAAAGCCATTATGTTGACTTGTAATAATCAAACAAGTACCAAAAATGTATGGCATAAACACAGAAACACTGATATATATAGTAAGATTGATGAAGGTTGAGATCTTAACGCCTTTGAAGAATTCATTCACATTCTTCGCGGCAAGAAAAATTAAGCCATTAATTATAAGGTCAAATATAACGAAGGTATAAAAAAATAAAACATAAAGTATACAAACAAGTAGATTCAATGACAAAAGAAAAATAAATAATTTTGGAATCACATATAACAAAAATGCAAAGAACATGTACTCAAGCAATGTCTAAGAAGCTTGTAAAATTGATAAGGCAAGGGAATTTATTTTTTAAAATGTTGAGTATTTTATTTTTATTACACTTACTTTAGTGGTATAGTGATATCTGATTGTCTTAGAAGTTTTACTTTCCAACATACTATAATTTAAACCTAGTGCTATACATGTATATTAAATAAATCATCATTCTTATTATTATAAAAAAATACATAAATTTACATGGCTGGGAGAATAAGCAACATATTTATTTATTTATTTAAAAATAAGGATTAGCATATTGGAACACAAAATAATTATTTACTGACAATTTAGAGCCTATTTGAATCCTATTTTTAAAAACAACTTCTTGCCATTGTTTTTAAAAATAAAAATACTGAAAATTTTGTTTGGCAACAAGTTCTCAAATTTTGTTTTTGAAATCTGTTTTTGAAATTCTTGTTTATAGATAAAAAAATAATTAAGGACCAGTTTTAGATGTTCTTAAAACTTGTTCTTTTATTATTAATATTAGTTTTGTAATTAAATAAAATTTTTACTTATTTATTTTAGTGAGCATTCTTTATTCTTTTTTTTTTAGTTAGAAAACAGTTTTTTAAAAAATAATTTTTGAAATAACTTTTAAAAATTGTTTTTAAAAATAAAAATAAAAATATTTCTAAAAACATCCTTATATTTTTAAATTGTAATTGAGATAAGAAACATTTAATTACCAAATAGATTTTCAAATTATAATTAAGATAAGAGATATTGCGAAAAGAATCAATCAGTGGTATTTGCCTACACAAACAACTAATTAAACAAAAGAATTTCTTTATTCATTTTAAATTCATAATTATTCAGATATCAATTTACCTGATAATTATTTATTTTCAATTAATAATTAAGTTGGTGTAAATTTTACTTATCTTGAACGGGAGGTAAGCTTCACTTGTTGTATATTTGAAGCATTGCAAAAGTATGATGTACTCACCTTTCGAGACAAACAAAATTCTAATCACTTTTATTGAGATGAATTGTAGTATTTTTGGGCATTATACATATATATATATACATATATATAAAATTGGACATGTTTGTGAAATTTTTTTAATATTTCTTAACATATTCTATTCCTTTAAAACATTGATCACTCCAAGAATATTCATAACTCAAAATTCTTTCAAAATGGCCAATGGAAGTGATGAATGATTTTTTTATTAGGTTAGATCAAATACTCTTGGGCTTGGATCAACCAATCCAAATATGATAATCAACCTACTCGACCTAGATACCAGTATATTATTACGTAGTCTTGACCAAATACACCATAAAATATTGCACAGTGGTAACCAGACAATATCAAAAGTGATTAATACATTAGGGAAATAGTTATTACTAGTGCATCACTTGCTTCCTTTAAAAAAGTAAACTACTTGTGTTGATATTGTAACATGAACATTATGTCCTAAGTGGGTTGATCATTATAAATACCAATCACCAATTTAAGTTAGTCTTCTAACTCACTTCTTCACTTACTTACTCTCTTTGTTGTTCATTACTCTCACCGACTTAAGCTTCAAAAAGTTAAAACAGGACCTTTAATACCGTTATTGGCTTACTTGCAAGTGTCGAGCAGTTATCTTCTAGTGATCTTCACCATCTTCAGTTTTCTAACCTCCACTCTGATAATTTGCAATTACATTTGGCATTATCTGTGTTTGAATCATGACTTTTCTTGCATAATTTTCATTATATTTCATAAATCCGCAAGGTATATCACTTTATACTTATTCTTCTTCAATTGTCTAATTATCTGAAGAAATGTTAGATTCTAATGATATTGATCACAAAACACTAGTTTTGCTCCAATCAAATTTATCACAATTATTCTTGTTAAAAGCTATCTACCAATGATGATATTATTCAATTCTTAAGAGATTAAATCATTGAAATATAAAGTTTCATTGATTAATTTCATACAAACCCACCTGTAACATGTTATATATAAAAGAATTTGTGATAGTCTTTGTTTTCCTATAAATTCACCAAAAATTTTACTTGAAATGATCATTTTGATATA
Source organism: Sindora glabra (assembly GCA_020226215.1). Lineage (NCBI taxonomy): Eukaryota > Viridiplantae > Streptophyta > Magnoliopsida > Fabales > Fabaceae > Sindora > Sindora glabra. Next base: position 434,842 of record CM035236.1, read on the forward strand.
TGAATCTTTACTTTCTTAGAGAATTATCCATGAAAATTAAAATATCAATTTTGTAAGAGATGCTTGTTCATAAAATCATAGTTATTTTTGCAAATCAACTTTACTTATAAATGCTTTAATTTTTCGTATAATGGTTATTATTAACTTGTCACTTTCCTTGCTCATTCAATTTAGTCAAGCTATCTTTATCACTTTGTTCCATGATTTTATAACCATTATTTAATTGTACACATTATAATTGTTGTTTTCTATATTTGAGATGACTATTCAAATAAGATCTTTCACTCTTTCTTTTTTTAAGAAATGTTATGCAGAATAAGAAAATGCAACTAATTTTCTTAAAAAATAACTTTATTGGAAAAAATTTTAAAAGAAGATAGGATGATTGATCTAAAAAACAAGTTATCAAAAAAACTCACACTAAAAATCTTTTCTCAATGATAGAATTCTTCTACTTCTAAAACCAAAATCATAAGCAGACACCACATATTTCACTCTTCAAAACCAAACACAATCCAATTATCAAACAGTGACACCTTTTGTTAACAAGCAACAAAATGACAATTCACCTCCTCATTTATTTTTCAACCTACTATAGATATAACCACTATTAGGATGACTAATTTCAAAAGGATGGTTACATGGATGGCCACATCAATTGAAACATTAAGCTAGATCTATTGGCCAATGAAAACCAATAGCTAAGATAAAAGTTAAACTTCTTAGGAGAAGAGCTCCAAGGAGACATCAATTCCTAACATCATCATTTCAAGAGATTGGACTTAGAATAACAAGAAAGAGAAAGAATAATAGTTGAATGCCAAGAATGTGAATGCATCTAGTTTAAAGCTTGTATAAATAACCAAGCTTATTTTACTCATCGACTAAAAAACTAAGAAAAGGCCACTGAGTCATAGGGAAACTAAGCAAGTCACCATTATCACAGAGTGTATAATGAATAACAATTTCACCGACTAGTTCAGTAGGAAAATATTGACCCTAATAGTGGAGAATCCTACCCATTTATTCCTATCATCATAAAAGTAACTATACAATCTAAATTTAAAATTCCTACTAATTTAGAAGCCTATGGTAGGCTAATTAACCTATAAGAACATTTGAAAGCATTTAGAGCAATAATATTTCTTCTTAGAGCTTTCAATGCCATAATGTGTTAGGCATTTTCTATAACCCTAAAGAAGGCTGGCCTTAAATGATCTATAAGCCTAAAGCCAAATTCTATAACAAATGTTAGATATCTTTTTGTCACAACCCTAATTTTCATAAGCCAGTTTAACCTAACTTTGGTATCATTACACTATTACTAACAAACAAATTGATTTTATAAACATTCTTATAAGTATTTGCAATAGTGTTTACAATTTCCTATTCATTTTCATCTACTAGGCTGGAAACATATCTTTATATAAACTATCAGATACTATAACTGCCTTAATAAGGGCATAAGAGAGTTCTACTCCTACTGTGCTAATGGAGAGATAGCTATAACAAACTTATCTATAAAAGGAAAAAAACTAAAAATTAAGTCCTTAACTCAGTAAGTAAACAATATACCTATTAAAGATATGTATAATTGTGTACCCTTATAATTAAATATTCCACCATCATTCATATAAATAAAAATAGCGTAGATAATATTTATAATCTCAAGAATAATAAATAATTATTCCATCTTATGCCTACAGTTAACCTTATTCATTCATAAACTCAACCTTATTTCTTTGAGTACTTTATCTATTCATAAACATTTTCGATTTCAGTTTCACTACCATTTCATAATATTCCTTTGTATTTCCATACCAATCTCTTCGGTTCTCATTTTTATTTAATAACTCATCCACATTGGGATTTATCATATTATTAATTATATTCAAAACCAACAAACATTTATTTTTAGCTATAAAACAATTCACACATTACACATTTCCAACTAGTATTCAACCATTATCAACATTATGAATAAAACATTATGTATTATTCTCTTATCATATTCCCAAACTTATGACTTGCATCAATGATAATGCATGTATATTTATATTGACATGATAACTCATTCTCAATTAACTTGATATTTTTGTTATAAATAAATTCTTCCATAACTAGTTATACTATCAAAATTATCTAAATGGCCCATTGATAGCAAGATATGTTATTAGAAATATAAAAACAAGGGATTTAGTAAGGATATTTGATTAAAATAGTTGAATATAAGGCTTTAGGGTGCCCATATTCGACTATTATTGTTAAATACTCGAGTCTAGACAACACATGTTTACTAATATTCAAATATAATATTTGGGTATGACTTTTATAGTGTAAATTGGCCATATTTAAATATTATAATCGAGTACTAGCATCCAAAAGCTAAGCCTAATTAAGATACTCAACTATAATAATTAAGTATGGCTTGTTTGTAATATTTTCCAAGGCTATACTCGATTATTATAATTAAATATTACTTAGGTTTTCTAGGTTTCTTACCAAAGTTCATCAAGTATCTAGCCATTTTTCAAAAAGTATACATATTCCATATCTCTAACTAAGCACATGCAACAATCAATTCTCCCACTAGCTTTTAACTCATTTTTCATAATAATATCATTCTAATCTTTAAGCTATGCATGCAACATTATTTTCTTTTAAGCATTCAATCATCAATTACAAAATAATTCAAACTTTTAACAATTTTATTCAAATTAAGTAGATTATCTACTTACCTATGATATGGCGCAATAGAAAAATGATTGATAAACCCTTAATTAAAGAGAATTTTGATGATAATCTCTTGAAGATCCTAGCTCAATTCTTGGTGAAAGCTTAAAGAAGATTAAATTGATAAAGAAAGGAAGAAAGAGTTAGCTACCAATAAAAAAATGAGTTAAGAAATTTATGTTTTAAGGTTTTAAATAAGCTAAGATTAGTTTCGTAATTTCTATGGTAGTTAAGGCTAAATATAAAAAAGTATCTCTTAAATCTCCTCTGCTCAAATTTAATTATACACTAACTCATATTAAGTTTTATTCTTTTTATTTTCATCTTAAAATCCTATTTTCCTTGATTAAATTCCCACCCTAAACATTTCCACCACATTTAATTAATCATCCAAATATAAAAATAATATTAATTAGGAAACAAAATATATCATAATTTTCTAAGGCTGTTACACTTTTAAAATAATTTCTAGCTCATTTTGCAACCTCCCGAGTGTATAGAAAGATGAATGTTTCCCTCATAAGCTTTAGACAAGGAAAAAAAGGGCCCCTTGAGGACTTTCTCAGCAAATTCAACCAAGCTATTTTATAGATAAAAGATTTGAAAAAAGGAAGTTGTCATTTATTCCATCGTGATTAGTCTTAAATTAAAAGACTTTTCAAAATCCTTCACTAAAAAGTCTCCAATAAACCTTTTTAATTTGCTAACCAAATTAACTAAATTCATCAATATGGAAATGTTAAAAATAAATAAAAAAATAAAAAAAATGGAGCACAAAGATGAAGACCATAGTAAAAATGATCACAGAAACAATGATAGGTAACAAATGGCTAAGTCAAGATCTAATAAGTACTATGCCTTTGAATACCACTTTTAAAATGATCTTAGATGATGTTAAAACCTTAGACTAATTGGAACATAAACCTAAAGTTGCACCACCAAAGAATTTATTGTCCTTACTCTTATAAACAAACCCTTTCTACAATACCACAAATCATAGACCCATGATACTGAAGATTACATAAACCTCAAAAATGAGATTGAGAAGCTAATAAGAGAAGGGTATCTAAAACTATATGTAAAGCCTGACCAACCCTAATAGTGGCAATAATTCAATCAAAAATCTAGATTGGGGAACATAAAGTTGGTAGGATAACAAAAAGCATGATTAATCGAAATCTCCTACTTATTCTCTACCCTATAAATAAGCTAATAAAAGAAAAGAAATGAAAACGTAGCAAGAAGTTATAAGGTGTTTGTGTATCTCTATTAACAAATCATAAGATAATTGTATTTGCAAATATTGTATTTATATAATATAAGCAAATATAATAATTATCTCTAGAATAATTTATATTATTTCTAAAATGTCTCTAGCTTAGTATTATTATAAATTTGGATAACATTGATGCATTGAGACTAATATATATATTGATTGATGACCACAATCATCGATATGAGATATTAAGTTAACTCATAGGTACATATTAGGATTAGGAGTAGAGTTGTACATGGGCTTAGCAAGTAAGCCTAGCCCAAAAAAAATATAGGGTTTAAGCTCTTTTATTAGTCTGATAGGCTTATTGGGCTTTTTTTTAATAGCTCAATTAATAATTGAGTTGAGCTTATGCTAGGATAAAAAAAATGAGTAGGCCTAGCTTAACTTAATTATATTAATTTATTTTTAATAATATAATTATATATTAAAAAATAATTATATTTAATTATTTTAATACAAAAAGATTAGTTTGATATAATAAAATATTTTACAGATTCAAATATCATATTATCTTTTTTAATATATATTTTTTATTTTAAAAAATTTTTTTACTTAAAAATAAAGAAATTATTTTATTTAGACTATAAGCCTAGACCATTGGGCCATGCATTAAAAAAATTAAATCGGGTCAAGCTAATTTTTTTAAAAGTAAACAAGTCGAATTGAACTTAAATTATAAATTTCATGTAATTTGGCCTAATATGCTCAACTCAAAACCTGCTGAACTCGGCTCATGTACATTTCTAATTAGGAGTTTAAAGGCATAGAGTTTGGTTTTAATTTATAAGATAGATTAAAATAAGTATTGTTCATCTAACTAATCCAAGAATTGTATATGATGCAACTAGCAAGTATTGCCTACTTAAATAACTAAACCTTATGTGATTAACTAAAACTAATTTAAGACTAGTGAAATATAAATCTTGGCCTACTAGAAAATCCTAAAGATATGTTTTTCTAAATTAATAATAAGGGCTATTAGTTTGAATAAAATAATGGAAGGAATATTTAATAAAAGGCCTTATTAAATTATTAAAATTAATACTTATTTTCTATATTTCTATTATAAATATAAAGGATAAACACTTCAAACAACCTATCATTACAATCGTTCCTTAAGAAAGATAAATTGATTAGGACAAACTTCCTAAATTAGTACAAGAATTTAAAGATAGTCTTTAAACATTAGTGAAAACTATATATCCTAAAGGGACCTATTCCTAGTCATTAGAATTAGTGCACCTCATGTTGAGAGAGACACTTATTGGAAGCATCATGATGATGTTTTAGATATTAGTTACCTTATTTTGGCTACCATACTCAAACATATTAAGAAACTTTATTAAAAGCAAGCTCAACATGAGAGGTATGATATCTCTAAAGCATTATTTCAGCACAAACTAGGAGAATAAAACCCTGTTAGGTCTTATATACTCAAAATGGTTAGTTATGTTAAGAACCTTGACCAATTGGATTTTCCATTAAGTCAAAAGTTAACTATTGATGTAGTTCTACAATCATTGCCATAAAGCTACAATCAAATTGTCATGAATTACAACATGAACAAAATTAACAAAACACTATCAAAACTATTAAGCATGTTAAGAACTACTGAACAGAATTTGCAAAAAATAAAACCTAATACCATAATGATGGTTCAAAAAGATATGGGCAAAGGTAAAGGAAATAACAAAAAAAAATTTAAATCCAACAGTAAGCTTAAGCTTAAGTATTTTACACTAAAACCTAAAAGTGGTGTGGCTAAGAAAGGAAATGTTTGTATTGCAATGAAACCAAATATTAGAAAAAAGTATACAAGTTCTATTAAAAGGATTTGAAAAGAGAAAAAGGAAATGAGAATTCTACTTTAGGCATTTTTGTTATAGAAGTTAATAAATGCCAATCTATAATATGATTATTAAATAGTTTAAATTCAATAATCTGAACCCAACCTATCTTTGGTACTATTGCTTAGGCTATATAAACAAGAAACATATATCTAAGCTATAGAAAGATGGACTCTTAAACTCATTTGATTTTGAATCTTATGAGGTATGCAAATCTTGTCTATTAAGTAAGATGATTAAAGCTCTATTCACTAGACATAGTGAAAAGGCCTAATAATTTGTTAGACCTCATATATATTGACATGTGTGGGCTTATTAGTTCACTTACTAAAGGTAGTTTTTAGTACTTCATGACATATACTAATAACTTTAGTAAATATGGATATATATCTCTTATGAAATACAAATCAAAATCCTTTGAAAAGTTCAAGGAATTCAAGGATGAATTACAAAACTAACTTAGGAAAAGTATCAAAATACTTTAATTAGGCTGAGGTGGAGATTACTTAAGCTAAGAGTTTGATGACTATTTGAATCATTATAGTATAGTATTACAACTCACTTTACCAAGAACACCATAATGGAATGGTGTTGTAGAAAGATGGAATCACACTTTATTAGACATGGTATGATTTATGATGAGTCATGTAGATTTTTCAATTTACTTTTAAGGACATTCTTTAAAGTTAACTACTTTTACACTCAACCGTATTCCTTTTAAAATAATTTAAAAGACTCCATATGAGATAAGGACTAGAAAACATGCTAATATGTCTTTTATGAAGATTTAGGGTTGTAAGGCCTACACAAAATGTCAAGCTTCATACAAACTTGGACCCAAATTAGATAAATATTATTAGGTAAGGTATCCCAAGAAAATCAAAGGCTACTATTTGTATAATCCTACTAAATGCAAGGTGTTTGTCACTCAAACTATTATTTTCCTAGAAAGAGAATTTGTTTCTAAGAAAATTGTGAGAGAAAAATAGATTTGAAAAAAATTAGGACTTAAAAAATAATGTTGAACTTTTAAAGGAACCTAAATAAAAACCACAAGTTTTTATGGAATAAAAATCTGTTTAAGTAATACAAGGCTCGCATAAATTTGGTAGGACTCTTCATAAGCTTAAAAGATATAGATTTCTTATAACTGAACATGACGATATATTGCTCTTAGATTAAGATGAGTTCACAACCTACCAAAAGGCTATTGATAAACTAGACTTTGAGAAGTGGCTTAAAGCCATTAAATCTAAGATGAAATTCATGTATGCTAACCAAATACGAACTTTAATTTATCCATTTAGAGGAGTAAAGCCCATTGGATGTAAATGAGTTTTTAAGAAGATCTATTTTTTCAAAAGTATTCTAAAATTGAAATCTAATTTTTCTTCATTTTGTGAATATTTCTTCATATAGTAAAGATGAAATATAATATTTTTGTTTTTTCAAGGCATACATTCAAAGCTTCTAATGAAAGTTTCAAAACAAAGTTTCTAAGAGATTCATTATTCTTTGTGTTTGATAACTAACATGCACTTTTCTTTTCTATTATTGTTGTTGTTGGAAACAAATATGAATACTTAGTATGCTTATGTTCACAATTGTACCTTTTAAGTTTTTATTATATAACATATTATACCTATAATGCCTTTATATTTAAATAAAACTATGTAAGTCATATCTAATTATATTACACGGTTATTTTAAAAGTTCATGAATAAATACTATAATTAAAATTTTCAAATAATAAATTTTAGGAGCATAAAAAAATTTAGTGGTTTTATTGAGTTTAAATTTGATTTCTCATTCGGATCTTTATAAGAACAATTTTCTATAAGAATAAATATTTTTTCTATTAAATGTGACTTAGATGATTTAAAATTATAGTAATATTTTATCATATATAATTTTTATAAAATAAAAATTCATTAAAAGCATATATATCAATATTATATATTATCTTTTTACGTATAGATGAATAGTGAAATAAATTATAACCAATAAAATATTCATAAAAGTAACTTTAATAAATGAATAAAATAAGTTGTGAGAATTTTTATTTGTTTTAATTTTTTTCTCCGCCTTTATTGTACCTCTTTTTAGAATAAAGATTTTCACTCAATTATATACTCAAATTTTGAAGGACTCACGACAAATAATATACTTCACAACAAAAATTAATTAATTTTACATATTTTTATTTAGTAGAAAGTAATATATATTAAAATTTTATTGTTTATAAATTTAAATGCATTATTATAAAATAAATATGAAAAATTAAATTCAAATATTTTTATAATATTTTTATAATATAAATTTTATTTAATATATAATATATAAACCTCTTCATTTAAATAAAAGTAAATTTTATACGTTCTAGTTTTAATTTTGAAAACCACGTAAATGAAAAGTAATGACAAGTAAATTCGTAAGAAGCCACATGCTCTGTGCCACTACAAGCCAAGACTAATTTGCTTTTACCGAGTTGGCCAGAAAAATGGGTGCTAGGAATCTGGCAGGGCGTGAGATAGAGAGTCGAACATAAAAGAAGATGACGGGTCAGTCAGCTTTAAACTTTAAAGGACACTCATCCCCTCACGTGAAAATCCAACACTAATTCAATAAACAATATGATGCAGTTAAGTGGCAAATTTATGTTATAATATAGTGATTGTGATAGGTGGAATCTTTCTTGTCGTCATCGTCAAATTATTACGCACGAGATATAATGCTAATATTTATATATTATATGCCAAGCGTACTGAAATCCGATCTTATCTTGGATGAACCAATTGGTATGCAAAGTAAATAAAATCTAATTGGTGCGGAAGAAAGGAAAGGCAATAATAAAAGAAGACTTCGTACAATATTTCTCTTATAAAAATATAAATTATCCTATGCAATTTTAAATTAGATATTATTCTTTTTAATTTTAAAAATTTTAAAATTACTTTTTAAAACTTTACAAAATTTAAAATTAACACTTATAATCTACTTAATTAACTATTTTATTAAATTATATTATTTTTATAAAATTTTAAAACAATAATTAAAATATTATAATATGTTAATTTTTAATTATTTTTTATATATAATTTTTATGTTACATAATCAATAAAAATTAAATTATACCTAAAAATTTTAATTAGATACGTGTATATAAGGTAAAAAATTATTATCCCAAAAATAGTAAAATAAATCAATATTTTATAATATTTTAATTTTTATTTAAAAACTTCATAAAAATCATAAATTTTGATAAAATTATTAATTAAATGGAAGTTGCATGTTATTTTTAAATTTTGTAAAATGTAAGAGAATGATTTTCAATTTTTTCAATTTTTTCAATTTAAGAGAGGTAAAGTCTAACCATCCTAAAATTGAAGAGGATAATTTATATATATTGCCCGTATTACCTAAAAGAGTTAGTGTAAATGGGTAAATTCATTCTTGAAAGATTAGGTTGACATCAAATTAATTCTAAATTTATTATACATATATATATTGCCCATATTACCCAGATGATTAGTCCATAATTAGTCTTAAAAGATTATGTTAGTATCATATTAGTCCTAATTTTTATTTTAATATTAGATTAGTTCTATCGTTGATTCTTCTATTAGTAAATTTGAATTACAGTTAAATCTTTCCTTTTTAATTATGGATTAATAAAAAATATAAAATATAGAGTTGAGTTGAAAAATTAATTTTTAAGAGAAAGTATTCTATTTTACTGTTAAAGAAGAGATTAAATCTCAAATACCTAATAGGGATACTTGCTTGAAAAAATCAACTAATAACTTAAACAATGAGCAAATTCATCAAAAGACAAAACAAGTACTTAATTAAAGTGATTTAGGTTTTAAGCCCTTATAGTATAATAACATAACCTAGAAAGATTAAAATTTTAAATAAGATACCTTAAACTCTAGCAATAGTTGCAAATAACATCATTCCAAAAAAATAACAATATTAAATGTCAAAATGGATTGTAATTCAAACAACTAAATCAATATCTAGATTGAAAATTACCAACTAAATAATAAAAAAGTTTAAAAATTAAATTTTTTTCTTATTAAAAAATAGCGGCATTAAGCTTATACACTAAAAAATACAAAAAAAATTAAAAAAATAATAAAAACATAAAAAGAAAAAATAATAACATAAAAAGATAACATAAAAAAGAGTAATAATAATAAATCTTTCAATGTGTATCTATTACTCTTAATGATGCAACTGCAAGGCATGAAACACCATTTCATTTTAAAAATTCTTTCACACACACACAACACACACACACACACACACACACACACACATATATATATATATATATATATATATATATATATATATTGATAATTTCAATCTATACCTTAATTTTGTTATTTTGATTACAATCCATTTTGACACTTGATATTGCTATTTTTTGGGTTAATGTTATTTATTGCTACTATTGGAGTTGAAGGCATCTTACTTAAAATCTCAATTTTCTTATATTAGTTTATTATATTATAAGGACTTAAAAGTTAACCCACTTTGATCAAATACTTACTTTACTTTCTAGTAAATTTATTTATTATTTAGTTCATTGATTATTTTTTCAAGCAAGTATTACTATTTGATATTCAAAGTTTGTTTTTCAAAATTTTCTAATGAAAATACTAACAAAAAAACTAATTTTATGTCAATCTAATGAAAATGAACTAAATTGATGTCATTATAAAATGTTAGATTAATTTTATGTCAATATAATTTTTTAAGTATGAATTTACTTATTTTCTCAAAGATTTATATGAACTTAAAATTGTAATTTGCTTGTTAGATGAAAATAAGGGTGGGTAGTATTAAACTATTATATACATGAGACTAAAATTGGAATTTTTTTACATTAATTATGTATTTCAAAAAAAATTATTGTTCACTCTATCTTTCAATATTAAATTGATGTAAAAGAAAATTTTGGTATTAATTTGGGGTGAAATTTTTGAAATCGATACTAAATTAATGTAAAAATATCTTTAAATACTAATGTGATGTCTACCAAATTTTTTAGGTAATGATTTGGTTGTTTTCTTTACATTCTATCTTCTATATAATAGTTTAAAACTAAAACTACCTATCCTTATTTCCATCTAACAAGGAAATTACAAATTTTAATACATATAAATCTCATAAAATTGATATATAATAGTAAAATTGATAATCAATGGCTTTCTATTGAATAAAAATAAAAACATGTATTATATTTAAAATACATAATTAATTTTTGTATATTTTTGTTTGTTCCTTTTTAACTAAAAATCACCACATCAAGTAATCAACTTAAATAAGTTATTAAAGGTGGTTTAGTGGTGAAAGATTTAAATAATACATTAATTATTTTAAATTTTGTTTAAATATGCTAAAATGACTTTTGAATAAGATTAATCTACTAAGAATTACTTTTGTAATAATGAGATTATGTTTGTAAATGGAGGTTAAAAATTATTTTAGGAAAAGATTGTTGGGAAGCTATCTTTACCAGGTGCTTTAACTCTTCCTATTCCAGATATTGTCTTCATGACTTTTTCAAACGTAACCTCCCAGTTTAAGTTCTTATTTTGATCTTCAGTTATAATGGGATAAGAGATAATAGTATTGGTAGATATTCTTTTTAGTGTGTGTCTTAAGAACCAATCATACAGATGATTGAAATAATACATAATGTATTATATTTTATTTTAGGCAATGCAATTATTATATTATTTTATTTTCATTTCATTAATTTTGTACAATTTATAACTTAACATAATAATTATCCCTGGAATAGTTTTACTATTTCTAAAATGCCCCTAATCAAGTATTATTACGAAAGGGATAGTAATAGTATATTGAGACTGGCATGTATAGTGACTGATGATTATGAATCATGAATATGTGATATCAAGTCAATACATGAGTACATTGTTAGTGAATAGATGTATTGGACTGACCCAATATGAAAATACTGCATGGATAAGACTTATGTCATTAGTAGTTCTCATATGGTCACAATTGCATATAGTCCTTTGACCTGAAGTCACTACGGTTCCTTACATGAGAGGTTACTCACTTTGATGTCGTCCTATGTCACTTTTAATATGTGTCACAAATCATGCAGAGGGAAGTAAATGATATAAATAGGATTTTGTTACTCTTATAAAAAGGAGATATATCCTTGGGCCACTTGATTGAGTAAGACTTAAAAATGCATGGCCATGCTCAAATGGATCAATATGTGATATTGATAATTTATTTTGAAGTCTACTCAGTATCAAGAAATATAAATTAAACTTTGATGAAAATGATACATTCCATGCCTCCAGTTCAATTTTGATATTATTACAAAAGGGATTATGATGCAAAATGTTGGTCATGTATTAGGTGGATGTCGAATCATAGATATTCTTACTACTTGAGTGGCAGTGATATATTGCTAGATACCGCTCACTATCTATGGCTCAATAATGAGTCATTGTCAACGTAGTAAGAACTTACAGGCTCACACAAAAGGAGTAGGAATAAGACAATAATTAATTAGACTTTAATTAGATTAATATCCAATTAATTGAACTTATTTTCATGCATATATATATATTATTAAATAATATTTTTTTCACGTAATAAATATAATTATTATTATGTGATATTATTTGATATTAAAGTAATATCAAATAATTACATTATCAGATATTAGATAAATATATTATGAAATAATATTATTTGATATTTGATAACTACATATAATTATCTAATATTAAGATATTTATATTATGAGATAATATTATAATCTAATATTAGATCATTAATAGATAAGTCTTATCTCTCCTCATTATCTCTAAAATAAGGATAAGATGAGTTGTTAAGTATAATTAGGATTTTTTGGAGGCATTATCCTAGTAGGACTAGGATTGTGGCTTGTCTAAATTCTATAAAAGGGGACTTGAGGGCAGCACTTTAAATACGCTCATAAGCTTCCATAAAATCCTAAATCACTAAGAAAAATTCAATCCTAAATCCTAGAGAGAAAAATGCATCCTAGCAGATTCGTGGAGGGTGAGAGGTTATTGTTCACTCCGTGTGGATGCCATAGAGATGTTGTACCTTCCGGCTGGCATTTGATTCATCCGCTCTCTTAAGTTTTGATCAGTAGAAACACGAGTGCCCAATAGGCAAAATCCTAATCATTGATTTATATCTTTTGCATGGATCCTAGGTAGAATTTGGATCAAATTTTAAATTTTCGCTGCATATGATAATCTGAATTCCAACAATTCTATCATCTAAATCATTATAGAAAAGATTTTTATAAAAGGATACTATGAGATTCTCTAAAGTTTGTTTATTTTCAACCCAATTTCTGTGTTGATTCTGTAGCATGTTGATTCTATTTTTGTTTCTTCTTACTATAGTCTTGGTGTGATAGTACTTTGTGTTTTTGTCACTTTTAGTGATCCACATAGCTCTAGATTTCTGGAACCACATGACCTCCTATCAAGGTGAATTTATAATCAGTGTAATTATTGAATCAAATTAGGTAATATTCTTTGCATAAATCAATAAGTCAATCATTCCATCCCTTTCCTAGAGTTGTTATAGTTTTTTTCTAGGATTTTGAACCTTATCTTCCTCCCCAATAGTTTTATGATCAGGGTTTGTTTCCATGATTTATTCATCCTCTCTTCCTCCTCTTTTGAAAAAATTATTCGTGGATATGGCCGACCATCATTCATATCCTCTATCACTTTTAATCTAGTAAAATCATAATCTTTGAAAACATTTGTTTCATTTAAAATCAACTCCTTCATCTACATTCCAATTTTCCCTAATAAGGAATCCTTATAAGATTTTGTTTCGGTCTCTTGTTTCCACAAGTTATCCACCACGAAACTTTGTTTTACAACATCTTCACATGTTACTCTATTTTTTCTTTTCCTTGAGAAATTATCTAAACCTTGTTTGATTTTCTTTGCATTATATCTAAGGAGATCAACCTTTTCTTTTAATTATTATGACATAGTAGCTGGAGATTTTTCCATAAACCCTAGCAGAACTTGATTATATTTACCAAGAATTGGCAAATTGTAGGAAATAATGTTTATCAATTCATGAATAATTACTATGCAAGAGGTGATGTTATTACAACCAACCAAACTTTAATATGTCTAATTCCTAAAGTAAAGAAGTCGGAGTTCATCAATCAATTTTGACCAATCTCCCTTTACAATGTACTATACAAATACATTACTAAAGTGTAAGTGAATCAAATGAAATACATACTCCTTACTCTAATTTCTCCTTTCTAAGCAAACTTTATGCTAGGTAGAAAAATATAGGATAACATCATCATAACATAAGAGATGTTTCACTCTATGGGAAAGATAAGAAGTTGTATAGGTTTTTTTTTCTATAAAGGTTAATTTGAAGAATTAAGATTTCATCAAAGAGGCCTTATACCAAATAAATCTATCTCATAGTAAAATTAACCTTAAAATGTAGTGCATTTCAACCACTTCTTTAAATGTCCTATAGAATGGCAGCAAGACTAGCTCCTTTTCTTCTATTAGGGGACTACAACTGTTAGTGTGTGTTCTATGAGCAAATCATAGAAATGATTGCAATATTATACAATATATTACGTTTCGTTTTGGCAATATAATTATTATATTTTATTTTATTTTATTTTACGTAAATTATAACTTAAATATAATAATCATCCTTAGAATAGCTTTACTATTCCTAAAATATCCTTAGTCAAGTATTATTACGAAAAGGATAATAATAATACATCGAGACTAGCATGTATAGTGACTTATGATTATAAATCATGGATATGTGATATCAAGTCAATACATGAGTACATTATTAGTGAACAATGTACTGGACTAACTCATTATGAGAATATTGCATGAATAAATGTATCATTAGTTATTCTCATATAACCATAAATGCACATAGTCCTTTGACCTGAAGTCACTACGGTTCCCTACATGAGGAGTTACTCACTTTGATATCGTCCTATGTCACCTTTAATCGAGATGACGAGTAAGGCATTGATTGAGTGTGTCACGAATCATGCAAAGGGAAGTAAGTGATGTAGATGGGATTTTGTTACTCTTGTATAAAAGAGAAATATCCTTAGGCTCCTTGATTAAGTAAGATTTAGAAATGCATGGTCATGCTCAATTGGATCAATATGTGATATTGATAATTTATTTTAAGCCTACTCAATATTAAGAAATATAAATTGAACATTGATGAGGATGACACACTCCATACCTCCAGTTCGATTTGGATATTGTTACAAAAAGGGATTATGATGTAAAAAATTAATCATATATTAGGTAGATGTCAAATCATAGACATTCTTATTACTTGAATGGCAGTGATGTATTGTTAGATACCGCTCCCTATTTATTGCCTAAAATGAATCATTATCAACGTAGTAAGAACTTACAGGGTCACATAAAAGAAGTAGGAATGAGACAATAATTAATTAGGTTTTAGTTAGACTAAAATTCAATTAATTAGACTTATTTTTGTGCATATATATATTATTAAGATAATATATATTTATTCACATAATATATATGTTATATATTATGTGATATTATTTAATATTAAAGTAATATCAGATAATTATATTATTAGATATTAGATAATTATATTATGAGATAATTTATTATCTAATATAAGATAATTATATGCTAATTTAATATTAGATAATTATATTATAAGATAATGTAATTATCTAATATTAGATAATTAATAGATAAGTCCTATCTCTCTTCACTCTCTCTAGGATAAGGATAAGGATAAAGTAATAGTTATTTAATATGATTAGAATTTTTTGAAGCATTATCCTAATAAAACTAGGAGTGTGATATGCCTTAGTTTTATAAAAGGACTTGAAGGCAGCACATTAAACAACACACATTGGCTTCAATCAAACCCTAAATTACTCTAGAAAATGTCCAAACCCAATCCTAGTGAGAGAAACGAATCCTAGCAGTTTCGTGGAAGGGAGAAGTCATTGTTCACTTCGTGTGGATACCGTAGAGACGTTATACCTTCCGACCGGTGTTTGATTCATCTTGGTCTCTCAAGGATTCGATCAAAAAGAACACAAGTACAAATAAGGTAAAACCCTAATACTAGTTTATAACTTTTGCATGGATCCTAGGAAGGTTTTGGATCAAAATTTTAAAATTTCGCTGTGTATGTTGATTCGAATCCTAACAACAACAAGGTGACCCTTTTATCCCTTATTTTTGTTTATTTTATGTATGGATAAGTTATCCCGCATTATCAATGAAAGCTGGCAAGAATGGAGTAGCAATATCACACTTATTATTTACAAATGATCTATTTTTGTTTGGATAGGCATCCCTACAATAGATTAATACAATTATGGAATGTCTACATCACTTTTCTAAAATGTTAGGTCAGAGTGTGAATCATTCTAAATTCAATAACTATTTCTCTCAAAATGTTAATTAGGAATTAAAATAAGCAATTACTCAAAGAAGTGGATTTTCAATCACTTAAAACATGGGTAGATACTTAGGTGTCCCTATAATCCACAAAAGGGTGAACTGCCATACATACTCTTATTCAGTGAAGCAAATACAAGATAAACTAGCTGGTTAAAAGATGAAGTGTCTTTCCATAGCTAGTAGAGTCATATTGGCTAAATTAATATTAAGCCTGATTCTTATCTACACCATGTAATCCACGACTATTTCTACAAGCACTCTGCAAGAAATTAAGAAGATTTAACATAGTTTTATTTGGAGGCATGAAACTAATACAAGAAAAATGCACACCATAACATAGAATAAAATTTGTCAACCTAAGGAATACAGAGGATTGGGTTTTTGATATTTAAAAGATTTAAATATTACATGTCTAATGAAGTGGGTTTGGAATCTAATTATAAGGCAGGATAGTCTGTGGGTAGATGTTCTAAAAGGAAAATACCAAAGAAATTTTTACTAGACAAAAATGGCTGGGTGGTGAAGTTCAAACTAAATGTTTTAGAGAAATATTAGCAATATATGGCATTTAGTATTAAATGGTGTAACAAAACAAATTAATAATAGTTGCCAAACCTCTTCTTGGTTTAACCATTGGCTAAGTAACAAAAAACTAGAAAGTGTCATGGAAATAGTACTAGACCAATGGAAAAATGCAAAAGAAGCTAAATTTGTAATTGCAGATAGAGGATGGGACCTATCTAAACTAAACCGATTATTACCTATGGCATATGTTTCAAAGGTGGTATCCCTTCCCCCACCTTTATCATAATGTGATAATGTTGACATACTATGGACTGCCTCAAAAGATAGTACATTTAGCATTAAAACAACATATTAAAGTCTCAAGTATACGCTACCCAGTCCAAATGAGATCTAGGTCAATATCTAGCATTTACAAGTGCCAGAATGCATCAAACAATTCATTTAGCAATGTTGCTAAGGAAGAATAATGGTTAACATGCTTAGAGCCATTTAGAGTCTAGGACATCCATAGTGTTTGATATGTAATGAATGTTCTGAAGACATACTCCATGCTCTTCATGAATGCTAAGGAACCAAAGTTATCTAGTCCAAGTTAGTATCAGCCAACAAAAGAGCTCTCTTTTTTAGTACTCAAGGAAGAAAATGGTTTAAGATAAACATGATGGAAAACTTAGGAACATTTCATGGAGTTAGCTAGAATATTTTATAATGCATGAAAATTTGGTATATTTAGAAATAGAGGAATGCATTTGTATTCTAAAATAAGCAAGAAATACTTACAAATGTAACCAATTTCTTGACACATCAAGCGGAACAATTTGTAACAACGTTCAAGAATAACCTACTAGTTAACAATAAACAATTCCAAACAATATAAATGAAATGATATGTTCTTCAGGAAGGATGGATAAAGCTAAATATAGATGGAGCTTCAAAAAATAACCCAGGTGAGGTAAGCTATGGAGGAATCTTCAAAAACTCAGTAGGCTAGTGGATGCATGGGTTCCCTAGATAATTGGGAGTATGTACATTAGTTAAAGTAGAATTGTGAGAAGTTCACCAAGGTCTACAAATAGCATGGGATCTAGGATTGAAAATTCTCATCTTGGAAATAGACTCAAAATTACTTGTAAATATGTTGCAAAAAGAAACTATAGTAAAATCTAAGAATACAAACCTCCCAGTACAATGTAAAACTTTATTACATAGAGGTTGGAGGATTTGTATCTAATATACATATAGGAAAGGCAATAGATGTGTAGACTAGTTAGCCAACTATAGTTTGTTGAAGAATTAAGGTTTAAAGAGATTGGCCAATCCCCCGGTAGATCTCCATAGCTTAATTTTACATGATGTATTAGGGTTTCTACCCCACATGACATTCATTTGTAATATTTTTTCCTTAGGCTTTGGCCCTATTTATTTATCAAAAAATTATTTTTGAAAGTAGAATGACTAAAAAATATAAAATGTATTAAATTTTTATAAACTCAAAAAGGAAGATTAAAAATAAAAAATATGAATAAAAAGTAAATAAAGTATCGATACAGTGGATTTTGGAGAGACAATAATAAGTTTGTAAAAGGATAAGGCTGATCGAAAGTCACAAAAAAATTCAAATACTTTCTATTTTCCTCCATGAATTATTATTTACTTAAATAGAATCATTAATTTTATTTATAATATTGTGTTCAAGTGTTTTTTTTATAAATTGATAATTAATTTAAGTGAAAAGGATACTATTGATATCCTTCTATATACTATGATAGATAGATTGTTTACTCATTGAATTTTAGACTTACTTTTTTATTCACTTAAATATTATAGATACCTTTGCAAATACTCCTCCACTACCAACACTATAGGAGTAAATTCTCTCTAGCATATTTTTGTGCAAGGCAACTATAATTAATATTTTGTTTATAAGTAGAAATACTTTTTTAGCCCTTATAGTGTGTATTTAAGATAAAGATTGTATAAGTATTTGTATATTTAGGGTTAGTTAAACTTACTCAACCCTAAGTTACTAAGGTAAAAAAGCAAGTTTAATTTCCCTTCTTGGAAACTTTTAATGTACATACTTGGTTATAAATATTTTTATTTGTTATATAAAATATTTTGCATTATTTGTAAGGAATATAATGATACCAAGTGTTAGTGATAGGTTAGGTTGGTGGAAACTGGGTTAACGGGTTCCATACTAGTTATAGCTTAGGAAGGTTATGACATTTTCAAATCTTATGAAATAAGAATTTAAAATGAGTATAATAATAGATTTTACATTTTTCCTTAGGTTTCAAGTAAAACAAACAAATAAAGAAATATTCATAAATTAAGCAAAGTATAAAAATAAGATCCAAAAGAAATTTAGGATAGAAAATGCAAAAGCCTTTAGTACTTATATGAATCCATCCACAAAGCTAGACAAGATGAAAATGGTAAGTCGATTGATAAAAATTAATATAGAGGTATGATTGGTTCATTTCTTTGTTTAACCATAAGTGACTAAATCTTATGTTTAATGTTTATCTTTATGCTAGATATCAATTAAATCTTAAAAAATCTTACTTATGTTCTATTAAAAGAGTATTTAGATATTTACTATTATCTTGGTATAGCAAAAGGCAAGTTTCAACTACTTTGTCAACAAGCAAAGCAATATATATGATAGTTAGAAGTTATTGCACTCAAGTTTTATGGATGAGAAATAAACTTCAAGATTATGGTTTGGAATTCAATCCTATCCATATTTTTTGTGAAAATACAAATTCTATCAATTTAATGAAAAGTCCTATTCAACACTTAAGAACTAAGCACATTGAAATTAAAGTTCAGTTTAGTAGAAATCATATGCATAGAAGAGATATCTTCATTGAGTTTACAAATATTGAAAATTAATTAGCAAATATCTTTACAAAACCTTTTTATGAAGATAGATTTTGGTATATAAGAAAGAAATTGTTATGGTAAGTTTTTAATTGATTTTATTTGATTAATTTGAAATTTATGAGCTATTATATGCTTATGTGACATTGCATGCATTATTATATAGATATAAGTTTAGAATTTTTATGAAATAGAAAATAAGCTCCAAAATAGCAAGCTAGTTGTTATATTAGGCATTTGGAAGGACGGTGAAACAGTTTTCAAAATCTAAATCAAAATTATCAAATTTTGAAAATTAGGGATTGAGCTAAAATGTCTTATCCACTAACTCTAAACTTAATTAATCCATTATTTTATGTCCTATCATCATTATACTTAAAACTAATTGCATTCTTTGAAGTCAACATCTCCTTACTAAGTTATTTTTTTGTTTAACACACTGTAAAATGGATTTAATCTCATAATAAACTCAATTTTCCAAGAAAAACCATCATTTTTAATTCATATTGTAACATCTTTTCAAGAAAATAAAATTAATTTGCTTAAAAGATACTCATAATTAAAATTTCTTTTTTTTTTGCAACATTTTATTCTTCAATCCCTATTTATAAGAATCTAACCCCTTAATGCTCATTCTTTCTCATCTCAATTCTCACCAATAAGCCAAAGAACATAAGTTTCTACTCCCTTTAATTGAAAATTGTTAGAACCTTGTAACCACATTTCAACTCTCTCTATCTCTCTCTGCACTAGGGTTTCTACTTCATTCTTCTACTTTTTAACCTAAAATATTTTTATGTAGAACCTACATTTCTTTTATTCTTGTATAAACTTCCTACCATGGTATCCTTTATTTTTAATCCATCTAATTTTAGAGATAAAGTAATTAAAAACAAGTATGATATTGATTAGAGAAAATACAAATTCATCAAACCAAGGAAGGTTGATGTGCACAACCTAGAAATTGAAGGAATCTTATGTTTTTAGTAAATTCAAAGAATAGGATAGAGGACCATTCTTGTGTTAGATGAACTAGTGTATGATAAACATATTAGATTATTCTATGCTAAAATGGAATTATCTAAAGATGATAATGCATTGTTGATCATTGTAAATGGAGAAGAAAGGAGAATTGACTCAGCTCTATTGAACTAAATACTTAGCGCCCTTGATAAAGGAGCATGAATGAATCCAAGCAAAGTAGTAAAAAATGATAAAGGATATGATTGTAAGTGTTGGATCTAGAAACTTAGTGATAAGCAATCCTTAAAGATTTCTTAAGCTAATTAACTCACTAAGAAAGGCATTTCTTTATTATATTTGTAAGGTTTTGTGTCCCAAAGAAGCCTATATGAACAATGTGAACAATTTTGAAGCATTTTTACTTTAAGCCTTTAAAATCAATTTCAAGATAAATTTTGAATATCTAATGATCAAACAACTTTGAATAAATGCCTAAATTAAGTATGGCATAGTGATCACAAGAATTTTAAATCATTTTAAAGTTAACCATTATAGAGAAAAAGGAAAAGAAGAGAGTAATGGTAATATTATGAATGTTATTTGGTTAAAATCCTTATCTTTTATCAAAGCTAACAAATAAGGTGGATACTAGATTTCAGGACCTTAAAGGTTAAATTAACACTATTCTTTAACTACTACTAAGTCACACAAAGTCTCCACCTTCTTCCAAGCCTTAGATGCCCTAAATTGTTATTTTGGTAACAGACTCTTGCATATACAACTTTAGGATTAAGTAAGACTAGTTTTTTAATCATGCATATGCAACTAAAATTGAAAAAGTCATGACTATTTTTAATAGAAAATTTTGTTTCCTTTAATAGTTATGATAGATGTCCTTTGTTGACTTATTATATGATAATACTATATAACATGGTGTCATTATTATTATTAATTGATCCTTACTATTCCTTTTTTTACATTATATTGCTATTTTTTATTACAATATGATTGCTAGAACTATTTTTCTTTATTATTGTTGCTATCTATCTTACATTATATTCAATTTTTGGAAATTGGTCTATTTCTATTAGTATACTTCTCTTTTTGGACCATTATTTTTTATAAATTTACTTGAAGAAATACTTTTGTAATTTTGATAATTTATACTCAAGGCATTATAATTTTTTATGAAAATAATCTTATTATTTAAGCTATATA
Organism: Sindora glabra; assembly: GCA_020226215.1. Taxonomy (NCBI): domain Eukaryota; kingdom Viridiplantae; phylum Streptophyta; class Magnoliopsida; order Fabales; family Fabaceae; genus Sindora; species Sindora glabra. Next base: position 456,813 of record CM035236.1, read on the forward strand.
TTCATCAAAATTTTAAAAATTATTTCTTACATTCTTATAATATATGCAAAATCATTTAAAAAATAAATTCAAGAGGTTTTTAACATTCATGTTTCTTTTAGCAAGTTTTTAATACCCAGTTCACTCCATCTTATCCTATAAGTTCTATTAGTTTCTACATCCAACCTCACTTGCTTGGCCTACACTTCTGAAGCTAGCCATTATAAGCAAAGTTCGTAGAACAATCGAATCTCATAAAAATTGAAATAAATTTTATTTTCACAATAAAAATTCATAAAAATAATATTAAATCAATACAATCAATGAAAAAAACCTAACTTGAAAATTCTTAAATTTGCAAAAACTTAAACTTCAAAAAACAAAATGAAATGTTAATAAAGCATGAAAAATCTCAACTTATAAATAATTCAAATTTGCCAAAAAAAATGGAATCAACTAAGAAAGAAAAACATAGAAATTGGAAAGAACAACAAAAAATTTTTTAGAAACAATTAAGATTTGTAAAAGTAGACAATCAATCTTCTAATTTATTATCACCAATTACCAATTAGTCTCTCTCTAAAAATCCAACAAAGCTTCAGCAATAATGCCTTTTCCTTCACTTAAATTTCATTGCTAAAAAGAACCATGTTACAATAAAATGTTTTTCGTTCACATGAATCCTAAACTTGCTTAAAGCAAATGCAAAATTTGTTTGGATAAATTCATTATTTATGTGATTAGGTATCAATGAAATTTTTTTAATTAGAAATTCTTACATTCAAAGGATAAGAAGAGATGAAAATTTGTTTTGACCAGGTAGACTCACAAGTTCATATTTTAAGCTTGTACATGAACCACCCATACATAAATTTTTTAATTCCATATAAGCAATTCTTTTGAATCTCTAGTAGAAAGCTAAAGCAATCAATGTAAGGTTGCTAAAATTAACCTAATTGAAGTCATTCGAGACTGATGTAAATTGATTTAATTAGTTATATTTGGTTTGTGTAATAAAATTGGTTAATTTCAAGTTGAATTTTACAAAAATTAAATTAATTTAGTAGGTTGGTTTTGAACCTCTTAACAGACCTTAATCAACTAATGCTTAACTTTAGGTAGTATCTATAAGTTCTAGAAACAAGTAGCTTAAAATTAATAGTGGTTTAACGTATAATTCTTTGTTAATACTTATTATATTGACACTTAGAAGAAGTTGTTAGTGGTGTAAAATGTGATGTTTCTAGCCCTACGATGGCACTAAGGGAGACATTAATCATAATTTTACAACTTCTTAATCTCTATTATATTATGGATAATATATGTAGAGGCTCTTAATAATAACTTTATAATTTTCTCATCATTATCCTACATCTCTTCCAAACTTTTATTAAGATTCCTACTTAAACCTGAAAAGTACTCACTGCTTATGTTTCTTATGCCTTAAACCCTTATTCAATATAAATATTTATAGCTAAATGTTTTATTAGGAAAGACTAGACTTGTCAAAATAGGCAAAACCAAGTTAACCCAACAAGTAAAATTTGTATGTCAAGTTAGTACCAAGTAAGGCAATTTTTTCACATGATAAAGCTGCTACAATAGTTTTAATCTCAATCCCAGTTCTACATTTATCAAATGGTCTTAAGTGGGTTTTATAAGTCGTTATGTTTTAAGTATTAATTTCAAATCAATGACAGTAGTTAATTAAAATTCAATATTATAATTATTATTGTTATTATTATTAGTGTTATTATTATTATTATTATTTGAAATAAAACTTTTATTTTCAATTAAAATGAAATTATATTTAAAACATAATAACCATAAATAACAATTTATACAAAGGAATTAAAAATAAAATTAAATACTATTTAAAATTTACATTTCAAAGCTTTAGCCATTGTTTTTAAACCCAATCTAACTACTTCGAGACTTGGCTTGATTAACTGGCTAGACCATACCTATAATGGATATAGCCTTCACTCAGATTAACCTAAAGAAAATCTAAAAAAATTGTCAATTCGATCAATCAAAATTAGGATGGGCTCAAGCAGAGCTTCTACTCATTAAAAAATTGAAAGTGAAGTTAACATTAGGGAGAGTCAAACCTAACCTAACATATCCATAAAGTAACAATGCTACTACTAAAGCAATATATTGTTTAATAGTGAAAGTGGCAAATATTTATAAATATATTACTATAACATTAAGTATTTATAATTTATAATTATTACATTATGATATTATAAGTAATACATATTACATATAATATATTTATTACTTTTATAGAGACATATTAAACTAAAAAGATTTATAATATGATTCAATATTTAAATTCAACCTAAAAATTTGAATATTTATTGTGCTACAGGTAGTCTTGAAAGAATTAAAATATAACAAAATACTTATATAGTTATGGTCAAGATTAATTAAAGATTTGAAATCAAAGTAATTCATAATTTTTGCTTGTTTTAGAACACATTGGATGTAATGGTTATAATTGTGATAATATCAATATTATCATTTTTTATTTAAAATACTCTTATATTAAATGATGAAAATAATATATTTACTTTTTTCTTATATATGTTAATTATTTTAATCATCTGATTTGACTGGTTAAATCAATCTAATCTTAATTTGATCACTTTACTAGGTTAACAATTGGATTCTATTTTTAAAACATTGCTTCTAGTAGAATTAGAAAAAAATTTATTTAGAATTTTAATGTATAAATTGTAAATTTAATATACAATATTGGATTTTTAAGAAAATTAATTCAATTTTGATGGAATATATTATTATTATTATTATTATTATTATTATTATTATTATTATTATTATTATTATTACTACTACTACTACTACTACTACTAATCTTAAATAAGATTAATATTAAAATTGTAAGAAAATATATTAATACATATTATTTTTTACATGAAAAATCCCTAAGCATAGTAATAAAAATTACAGGACCTAATTCAGAAAAATTTCACTATTTGTAAATAAAATGGATAAAGGTATTTTGCTAAGTAACTTTATAAATTACATTACAATATATGAATATATCACTCTCTATAATTTTCACCTTCCTCATTGAATGATGATCCATCTTTTGTAAAATTATTTTATTATTTATCTTCCACATCATATTAATCTTTTAAATAAATAGTTATATCTAAATTCTCATAATTTATTGCTATACATTTATCATTTGAAATTCACTTATGAAAAGAAAATACACTATTTAATGCCACTAAAAATATTGAAAAAGTTAGTGTATCACAACTTATAAGAGAAAGTACATAATATTATATTTTTTTTGTGTCTTCTACCATTCTAAAATATCAAAATTTAGCATATTAATTACAATAGCTATAAGTAAGTAAGAAATAAGCTCACTATTAATTACAAGAGGATTATCGGTTACACTTAAGAGGTTATCATATTCTTTAAGATATGAGATAAATGTTCTTAAAAAAGATGAATGTGAAGAATTAAATTTACTATTATATATATTAAAAAATTTCATGCAATAAATTATTAACATTATGCATATTTGACTTTACGTCAAATTCATATTACATATTTGTATGATATTTATTTAGAACATTTTTTACTCCCAGTTCTTTAAGTTCATAATCCATAATTATAGCAAACATAAAGAAGGATTATCTTTAAAATATTTATTCCAATTTGGTAAGCATTCATTAATAAAAATTTCAAAGCCATTAATACTTCTAAATTTTAAAAAAGTAAAACTAAAATTAAGCAAAACTCCAAGCATTGAACGAGATGTAGGATAATAAGAATTGAATAAAAGATTAATTACTTTATAAAATATTTGCAAAAATTGTAAGCAATTTTTTTTTCATTTGGCATTTTCAAAATGATAATTACTTTGCATTTTTATTGAATAAAAAGTATTTATGACATCTTTATACTCTAAAGGAAATTCTAATATGTTAAAAGTAAACTTTTATCATGTGCAAAAAATTTTATAGGGACATCCTAAGTTTCTTAAATATTGGTACACATAATTGCTTCTATTTGTGCTTTCTAGTAGCTAATGATTTAATAAATGAAGTCATATTTTTAAGATTTTGTACAAATATAGAAATAACTTTCAATTCATCTTGAATAACTAAATTTAAAATATGACTTACACATCTAAGATAAAAAAATTAAGCATTAAGAATAGGATTTATAGATGGAATTAAAATTATAAGAATATTAATATTATTAGATGCATTATCAAAAGTAATTAAAAATATCTTATCAAATATTATATACTCATTACATGTAGTTACTACATAAAAAGCAGTTAATAATGCATCATGTGGAAGTAGAATAAGTTTAAAACAAATTATTCTTTTGTGTAAAATAAAGCTATTATCAATATAATAAGCGGTTACACAAATATAACTTATTTGGGATAGCAATGTCTAAATATTGGATGTATGTACAATTTTATCTTTGAATTTTTCAAAAAAAAAAGCTAAAAATAATTTTCTTTTCACTAAATATTTTCTACAACTTATTAACACTAGTATTCTTATTTATTCTATGCCACTGGGGATGAATGTGCTAAAAAAGTACATTAAATTTTGGACAACTTGCTACACTTTAAGGTATTTTAACATTATAAATCTATTTACATAATCGATATTCACAGCTATATTGGCTAGACATATTAGAATCATTTCTTTTAAGAATTTACAATATCCACATATTTAAAAAAAATGACATCTCAATAAAGTAGCACCAATGTGACTATCATAATTATAAGATTTTGGACAATATTTGCAAAATATTTTATTGGTATCATTTACTTCTTTAGATTAAAATGATTTCAAATATCAAAACTTTTTTTATCTTTTTATTAAATCAATTGAGGACGAGGGATTGTTTACATTCTTATAATTATGAGCTTGTTATAAAGAAGAGGGATGTTGAGGAGGAAGAGAAGGGAATGCAAATTCAAATATACTTGAAGGAATATTTATAAATTTGTTATTTAAGAAATTAGCAATTATATTATCTAGAAAATTTTGGTTATCCAAAAAATTTGCATATAATTAGAATAATTCAAATTCATGGGTGCAAAATAATAATAATAATAATAATAATAATAATAATAATAATAATAATAGTATTAAGAAAAAAGGATTACTAATATAAAAGCTAATAAAAATGACAACTATTAAATCAATAATAGTAATATAAGAATTGAATATTATAAAACTAAATAACAATTATAAAAAGCAAGTAGAAAGAATTGAAAATTTTCATTAATGACCTCTTATATGAGAAAAGAATTATACAATTTGGAACTTTATGCATCACCTTCAATTTTTCACTAAGTTAGAATCTTAGATACTTATTGTAGATAGAAATTTAAAAGAATATAAAAAAATTAAAGAGAGAAAAATGAAGGCTTATATTTTATTATGTGAATTTGGTTTGATTGGAGGAAGTATTTATATAAAAGCAAAAATATCAAAGAAAAAAAGTTACTATTGCTTATAGATAGGTAATTATTACAATGCAATGACTAGTCACTTTACTAGCTATTGCATTACAAGGAATAAAATTGCAATAAGCTAACAGCTAGTCTCACTCATATAGCCTTATTAGCCAAAAGCCCAAACAAAAGTAAACACAATAATGAATTAAGCATTACACTATTACGGAATCATAATCATAAAAATATTATATTATATTAGTGTGACAATATTATAGGCATTATCTACAATTTTCTATCTCGTAATCATAAAAATATTATATATATTTTTTGTTGCTCACTGTAAACTTGCAATTATCAGTGATAGCATTACACTACTACAAAATTATCAATAATACCATTGTCAATAATTATTGCGTTAGTCAAATAAAATTACAAAAGAAATACCACGTCAACTTTTTATGAATAGCATAAATTGCTTTAGAAGTGAATGATAATAATTCTATTTTCTTTATATTTTATTCATAATAAATAATTTTTTAATTTTCATAATTTCATGATTTTTTGTGATTTATAAATGTTTTATTTTTTAATATTTTCATCCATTACGCATTGTAAAAACATGTTTCATCCTTGTTTTCTATCTATATATATATTATCAATATACATAACATAATATAAATTTAGACACATAATATATACATTGTATATTACATGAATTGAAATATCATTTACTTGTTTAAGTTATTAATAAAATTAAATAAAAATTTATTAGAAATTATATTTAAAAATAAAAATAAATATAATAATTAAATTTTAAATTAAGTAAAATTATAAACAACAAAGATTAACTTGATATAAAATTAATAAAAATTTATGGGAAAAAATATGTGTTTGTCTTTGATTTTAATAAATTTTTTTAATATATATTGATAATATTAAGTATATAAAATTATTAATGTTAATATTAAATGTTATTTAATATTATTTTAAAATATATAATTTTGATATATTTATATATATTAATAGATAATTGATAATATATTAAAATTATAATTTCAACACACACATACATGCATGCATGCATACATACATACATACATACATACATACATACATACATACATATATACATACATACACTTATCAACCAATTAATCTTATATTACTTATTCTATATTACCACTACTACCAAACTAACAAGCTAACCCATTAGCTTGATAGGCTTACACTGACAAGTCTTAATCATTTAATAGATCAGGTTAATTAATTTCAATCTTTCATCCAATCAAGTTAGTATTATAATTTTTCGTAGCAATCCAAATTCCAAGATAGGCAAAATTATACAAATATCAAGCTAATACATTATATCTAATCCATTAGATCTAATCCATTTTAAGACCTGTAAGAAAGAATCATAATCCTTCTCTAACATAATGAGTTAATTTTTATAGAAAATAACTCATTATAGTACATAATAAAAAAAATCTTACAAATTGAAATTTAAGCCAAATCTTAATTAACATATGCATACTAGTATACATGATTTGGTTTTATATCTTACATCTCATACTATAATAAAAATACTAATTAGGATGGATATATCTATCGCTAATATTAGAAAAATACATCATTAAAATAAATAATAATGGATTAAAAGTCATTAGTAAACAACATGTTAGTAACTTAATTAATGATGGATAAAAAACATCCATTGCTAATTATGTCATTATTTTTGGAAGTTAACATGAACAAAATAAATGATGAGTGGCCATCACTAAATAAAGTATTTACTAATGGATTATCCATCAACAAACTAGAATATAGTGATGGATGGAAATCGGTTGCTATGTCTATCACAAGACTGAAATTTAACGATGAAAATATCTATTGTTAAATTTTCATTCATCACTAACATGTAAAATTGTAAAAATTTATTAATGTCAATATTCATAAATTCATTGCTAATTCTATTACTAATTTGGGAAATACTAATAGTTTATTACTTCATTTCAATGCGACTTATACAACAAAAATCCTTATATAAATACAATTCAACTGCAATAACCATCAAATTCAATTAACAAATTTTCAAAATTAAATTTCATAGTATTGAATATTAATTGTCTAGTCATTCAATGTAAAAATTATAGTACAAAACAGTGAAACCTATATATAAATAAAAAATTAAATTTAATATTTTTGATAAATGACAAAAACTCTGATAAGTGGAACTTAGAGATTCTTAATTGTGTCTCTTCATTCTTTTTAAATGCCTTTTATTCTTGTGTGAAAATAACTTTTGCATGTTCCTTAATCCCTTAGGCATTTAAGTTTTCTTATGTTCAAACTTTATTTGTTATAGAATTCAATAGAATCATTGAGCCTATCAAAATCATGTTATGAAATGAATAATTACTTCTTTATGAAATCTTCACTGACAAGGTCTATTGTTACAAGTCTGACTATGCTATCAAGGTGCCACATAAGTTTTAAGACCTTTCTTTTAAGGTTACAAAATAGAGAACCTTGAAAAGTTCTTGGAACTTATGTGAGGAATTTGATAGCATAATCTAGCTTGCAATAATAGACCTTGCTAGTGAAGGTTTCACAAGGCTCTAATAATTCATTTCAAACTCCCTAATTTTAATGAATTTTGTAATTTTTAGATGATCTGTCTTCCTTGAAGAAACTTGTCTTACATGCTTCATTTTATGACAAATAATATAGTCTAAATGTGGTGGCTTATCATTTAGAGGTAGCTCTTAAATACCTAACTTCTAGAAATACGACTTCTAGAAATATCAGAATGAAGCATCAAAATCATCACCTAATTTGGACTTATTGAAAACTTAGTAACCTATAACAAATGAAAATAATATTAATTTAGTATCATTTTCAATGATTACATAAGACATATACATGAAAACATTAATGTATATATGCCATGAAAACATTAATCTATATATGCCAGAGGTAATCTAATCTAAGATGAAAACTCCGTGTTATTATATTGAATTTCTTATTTGTCTTCATTAGTCTCTTCTCCATCGTCTTCCTCTTCTTTGTCCTTTTCATTTTCCTCATCCTCTTGAGCTTCCTCTTCATCATAGAGGTCATTTAAGTTATCACACATAATATGTTCAATGAAGACAATCTCAAAATATCCTAATTTATCCCTTAATGAATGGATCTCTTCATTATCAATGTGTAATGGCAAATAGGTATGTTGCTTATCATCCTAGAAGGCAACTATGACATCATTTGTTAATAGAGCATTGATGACACTCATTACTTTAGTTTTAATAATAAATAACTAATCATTACAATCCTTTATATGACCTAGGTATTGAATATAATTCACTTGCATAATTTATTGAGTGAAGATGAAGGGATTAAGCTTATTATAATGTCGTAATGCCTTAACCTCAACAATACCATATTATTTAAGCAATCCTATTCGCCTGTTAGGAGTGAGATTAAACCATTCACAATTAAATATCACTACTATTTTTACTAGAAATCCACCATAATTTAACTCAATGACTTTTGAAGTTTCACATAGTAATTATTTTCTAACTTTCCATCATTAGATCCCTTAATACATATACTAAAGTTAAATGTGGACTTATGCTAGCTTCATTATTTTGGGTGAAATTTACAACTACTTACAAAATACATAGGCCATATGAATACTTTTTTCTTCGATCCTTATGCAATGTTAAGTTTTTTTTTAATCAATGATTGCATTCTTTACGGTAAGAATCTAATTATAAAACAAGTTTATATTATAAGTGTTATTAGAACCCGTGTTTAAGGTGAACAAAAATCTAATGGAATAGGATATAACTTAACTTACATAATTGCAAAGCTATGTTGAGAATTTTCAATGCTCATGTTCACATCCTTATCGATTATGGTTAGGAACGTATATCATAACATATATTTAAATAGGCTACAACTCATGCCATATCATTAGTTCCTATCAAAGAGTTATGAAATATATTATTACATTAATTAAACTTATTATACTAAACACTTACTTCAAATATGTTTACATCTTATCATAGTTTAGTAATATATACATTGTAACCATAGAGTGCACCTAGTCTAACAAATATTGGCTCTTGTATTCCCTCACTAGATGACTAAGGTAATTGACTATGGAATAAACAAACTTACCATTTTCTATGTCCTTGCCATCATCATTCCTAGGAACTCTAATCTTTTTGGATTACATATAAAGTTTAAAGTAATACAAATAGAAAATAGATGTCTTCTCATTGAGTTATGCTTTATAGATTGACCTTTCCATATAGCTCTTATTTTTCACTTTCTTTTTTAATATGTAAAGAAACCTAACAATCAATAAGATAAATTAATTGTTAATAGTTTGGAGAAATAACTAAATTAATGAATTTACCTCTTAAATAGGTACATTCAACGATATTGGATAAGGCCTCCCACTAAAGCTTTATATAGCAAATACATTAGAAAGTGCTTTATTGAATGAAAAATGGCCCGAACAAACATTTGTTCTAATTTGCAAATTGTGACATGAATTTTTTGTTCCATTTGCAATAATTATTCTTTGTGTAAGGTGTTTAAGCATAGATCTTTGAAAAATAAACTCAGCTTAATTTGCATATTCCAATTAGGCTCTAACAATGGTTTAAAGGCAATATGAAGTAACTATTCTATGAATATGTGATAATCATGGCTCTTTTTTAATGTTATTTTACATTTTTGTAATTCCATACATCTTGCTAAGTTTGAAGTATAATTGTTTAGAAGTTTTAATTTTTGTATACACTCAAGCATTGCTCTTTTTTGCTCCATATTCAATGTGTATTAGTTAGGCTTGAACATCCTCCTATTGCCTTATTGAACTACTTCAAGTTTATTATGTTTACACAACTCAACTAAATCTATCCTAACTTTTACATTATCTTTTGTTTTACTAATCACATCCATCACTATGTTGAACACATTATTAAATACATTTTTCTTAATTTGCATAACATGTAAATTGTGACAAATAAGGTTTGTCTACTAATAGGGTAGCTCCCAAAGATGTTTTACTTTGTCCAATTATGGGTTTTTTCGTACCTTTTAGTATGTATTACACATCCTTCATCCATAACCTTAAGTATATACATAACTCTTTCTTAAAGGTTTTCACATCAATTCTTAAGGGTAAACATGATCTATTTACCTTATTTTTCTTGAAAACATCTTTGTTCCTCTCAAATGAACGATCTTGAGGTAACCTACATCTATGACAATAAAAAAATGAAGTCCTTTAACCATATTTTAATGTGAATAACTAAGAAAATTTCATATAAATAGGGTATACTAGCCTTCCATGTGTTTGCTAACCAAATAGCATCCCATATATAGGAAAATCATTAATAGTCCATAATAATGCAACCTATAAAGTAAATTTTTTTATTTCAAAGATGCATTATATATATGTACACTATCTTTTTTATAACACTTTTAGTTCATTTATCAGTGATTGCATGTAAACATCAATGTTAGCCTTTAAACTATTGAGATCTAGGATAATCAAAATAAAGAATATATACTTTTGTATTATATACATCCATGGAGAGAAATTGTAAGGGGTTACAATCATAAGCTATCATAATTAGGCTAATCCAAATTGGAAAAAAGGAGTGAAGCCATTTGTACATAAGCTTAATCTCACATTTCTAGAATTATTGACAAATTGAGGACTGGTGCAATCAAAGTGATTTTATACTTTTCCATTTAATGAGTGAGATAAAACTTTTGGCTTATGAGGATTTTCATGATACCATCTATTGACTGTAATGCATACAACCTTTGGAGTCTAAAAATAAAGTGCGATTACTATAATTTTTTATTGAAAATCTCTTTATATCATTCTTAACCAGATATTTGGAACGTGTAACAAGGATGGTTACAAAATACACATTCCCTCTTATCTATATATTATTTGTAATAAAATATACAGTCATTGTCATAATAATCAATCTTCTTATACTTAATGCCTAGCTTAGAAACTATTTTCTTTATTTTGTAAAATCTTTAAGCATTTGGTTCTCTTTGGGTGTACATTCTCTTATTAACTGATATATTTCATTAAAGCATTACTCCAAAATGTCGTAGTTTACTTTCATGCTCAGTAGCCTAACTATAAAGGATAATACAATGTGGTTACTAAAACCTTCATACAAAGGCTATTTAGCATTCACCAACATTTCATAAAACCATTAAGCATTAGGGTTAGGATGTATTTCTACATTTTGGTTAAAATTTTCTTCAAAATTCATGAATGTAGTATCCATTACTATTATCTCGTACCTTTTACTTGGCTATTCAAACCCATTGCCTATATTTTTCTACTCTAGATTACTAGGTTTAGTATAAAATTAAGTGTAGCTAGAAAACGGATAGGTCGGACCAGCAATTAAATAAGTCAAGCTAGACCCATCCAATTTTTTCACAAAGTCTCCAATATAAAGGTTTTAGTCTAGTTCTTAAGACTCGAGCTAACCTATGAGTTTTTTTAATTTTTAATTTTTTAAAAAAATTTAACTTATAAATAATAAAAAATAAAAATCATCCAAAAATACCACATATTTATTTATAAATTAGTCATAATATATTTTAAATTTATATATAACTATAAAAAATATTATATATATAAAATATAAGTCATAAAATACTTATAAAATAAAAATATTATTTATAAATTACTCATAACACAACCTTACATAGTTAAAAATAAAAAAGGAGTGTAATTTTATATGAATTGAAAATATAACCATATATAAAATTTAGAAATGTAAAAAAAAAAATTCATAGGCCATTAGGCTAATTTGCAGACTAGCCTACATGAACTGCAAGCTTTCATAAACAAAGTTAGTTGTGCCTAGCAACTCTTAGGGCCTTTAAAATAAGGGCTTGAGTCCTTCGAAGCTTGTAGGCTAATTAGCTAACTTATAGGCTACAACCTATTTCAATGACTTTAAAATTGAGGCATTTATTCTCCTCCAAATGTCCACTGCAATAATTAGGTTAATCCTTTGCTATAAAAATGCTAAACTATAACCTAATCTTCTGAGTTTTTAAAAAACTCCTATGTATAAGCATGTGCAATGAACTCATTCATTTTATTAATGAATTTAGTTATTATTCCTAATCAATTAGGACTTACCCTATTGTACATATACTTTTTATGTTCAAGTACATTCATATCTATTCTACGTTAACATATATATATGTCATCCAACAATTTATCAACTACTTTTCAGATAAAATTATCTAAAACAATATAAGCATAAAGTACATTTTAATAATACTAAAGTTTCAACTATTATAATTCTTGATCTATAGCTAAAGGTAGGCTAATTATAACATTGACAAAATCAATGCAAACATTGTAATACCTTAATCAATATTAAATTATTATATTCAAATTGAATCAAAATAGAAACGTTAATTATATAACCTAGATTTTCCTTCATTAATTCCTAAATCATCAAGTTAATAGATTTAACCCATATTCAAAGTTCTAAAATATTCCAATACTTGCATAATACATGAAAAGTATAATATAAACATTAATTACTATAGAAATCTAAGAAACTCCTCACAAAACTATCAAACAAATCCTAAGCAATAAAATTAACCTTTTATAGGGAAGCAACCGATTAAAAGAGAGAGCACAATAAAGACACTCCTAGAAGTGGTAGAAAGCAATGAGGCGGTCGAAGGACAGTAATAAAGATGACAAAGGTGTAAAGGTGGAAGGAGGGACCAAAGAAAATTTCCATTGCTAAAATGGGGAACCATTATCCCAAGCCAATTATATTTAAAGAATATCGATGGATTTAGCAATGAAAAATTTTATCACCAATATTTGAACTTAATAAAATAAGGTACTTAGATTGGTAATGGATTTAGTGCTAGCCATCACTAATTTAAATTTTTTGCTAAATAATTTTCAAAATTTTGTATAATTGTCTATTAATAAATTAAAAAAATATCTTTTATTTTGTTACTAATTTCTTAAGTAAACTTTTCATATTATTTAGTGATGAAATTAGCAATACTAGAGAATGTACCATTGCCAAAAATTAGTTTTTTTAATTTTCAAAATTAGGTTAGAAATCAATTTTGCAATATGTGTTCTACCACTAAATACAAAAATTCTTGTAGCGTTATATTGCATTTAAATGCATTGGGTTGGTTATGTAAAGGTGATAGGTTTTTTTAATGAAAATTAAATTTATTAAACATTAATGTGCAAAATAACAAAAAGTGCAACCTTATCAATTTGAGGTGTAACATGAGATAAACTACTCATTCCACCACTAATCACTTTAAACATGCACTTGGTTGCCTTGTGAACTACCTCATTACATGCCCTAAGGCACGACATTACAAAAACATAAGAAACATTTTTTGAAAGCTCAAAAATAGATTCAAAAATAGCTTTCCCTCATTAAAGACATTCAAAAATTTCTAATAAAGCATCAATTATATTCTTCAAATCACTTTCCACTAACACTTGTCAATGACAAAAGTTGTTAGCCTCTAGAACACCTTTATGGAAAGTTTAGCATCGAGCATTAAACAACACTTAAAATTTTCATTCCACATACCTAAAATTCTTCCTTTATAATTTCAAGCTATTCCTTTAATCCATGTAGAATTAACATTTATTTATTTTTCATCATAACTTGGAGGCTTCCAACAAACTTGTCTCATTCCATTAGCTAAATTTGACCTCTTTGAAGAATTAAGACGGATAATGACATTAGGCCTATCATTCATATTGCTACCTGATAACTTGAACTTAGTTTGAAGATCTTCAGCATTAACTTGATTCTCTTCAGCCCTAACATCATCTAGAATTGTCCTAAACAATTGTTCTAAAACTACTACTTCCTCTTGATCAAGAACTTAGTTTCTTTCATCCTACATGCAATGGAGAATAATGATTGCGAAAGTTATCATTCAATGATGTTCTTTCTTGTTCCAATTTAGATTTAATCTATTATTACCCAAGATAATTTCACATAAAGCCTCTAGTATCAAGTTCTAATGCACTTCTTCAATATTGATTCCTTTAAAATGGGGCTAGATAAATGAGTAATCTCACAATGCTCCATCAGATAGAGCTTTATTTTCTAGTTCGAGTGGATAGAAAGGGTAAAGAATTATTTTGGTGTTTATTAATGAGCTCAAGCACACCTTTATGGTGAAACTCCACTATTGTATCTTTACAAAGTAAACTTTAGCTGTGGATAAATATTTATATTCCATAAGGAATTCCATATATTATGATAAGATTGTTATGGTGTAAAACCAATTATGGTTTTTAAAGAAAATAAATTTCTATCTGTTTTGCCCTTTGATAATTAATTATGAGACTTTTGTATTATCTATTATAATTATGAATTCTTTTAAATTAGGAATGAAAGATGGTAATTCATGTATCCAAGGCCCATTTTCAATTCTAATTAACTGCCTTTACTAATTAGAAAATAGATGTGACTAATGATTAATTCCCAATGCTAAATTATTCTTTTCCATGCCTAAGAGCCTTCTAATTTTGGTTTCTTCAATAAAGGTCTTGATCCTCAATATTTATAATAGATACATTTGACCCACAGAGATTCTAAATTTTTCAAAATCTTCTAAAGAAGTTTTCCTAGTAAAGTCTTATTAATGAGATTGAATAATATGAATACTAATCCATCCATAAACTTTGGTCTACAAATAGACTTTGAAGATTTTAGGTAAAAGAAATGAGATTTCTCATTTGGAACCTTTTACTAAAATCTGTGACAAATTCTATCTAACTATCTAACATAAAGCAATCTAGCACTTCTTAAATGACCAAGGATATCATAGTCATTCTCCTTATCTATGAAAGAGAATTCTTTCTTCACCCCATTAATTTTGATTTAACTTTATAAATTAAAAATTCAAAAATTTTACGTTTTATTGTGAGACAAATAAGGGTATTCCATAATATTTCAAATCCTTTTACAGCTACTTGATTCCTATGGCTGAGATTAATTTTTCACAAATTACCCTTGAAGTATTTTTGAAAAAGAATACTCTTGATTTGCTTATATTAACTTGTTGCCTTAACCATTGTTCATATTTCCCAATAATTTCCAACATAGTTCTGGCTTCATCTTTTTTAGCTTTAGAAAAAAATATTAATTAATACTTAAGCTTACTTTTGAAATTTTAACCCTTGATATCTTTTTTTGATTCTCTGCTTGAAACATTAATCTTAAGAGAACTTTAAAACATAATATGAATAAATAAGGTGTTAAGAAGATTAAATAAAATTATTGAAATACATTGTTCAACCCATTGAATGAATATTTTATTACAACTAAATAGCTTTAAGCTTTTAAGGATGAATCTCCATCCATATGATCATAATCTTTCTTATATCTAATTTCAACACCATTAAGCCTTTTCTTCCTCCTTCCTTAGAAAAATGGTATACTACTTCTTGCACCAATAGCCTATTTTTTACGATCCACTTCTTGGTATAAAAATGGATTAGACCAGGGATATAAGCTTTCCTATGATTGGTTTAGTTCTATTAGCTAAAATTTTTGAAATAATCTTATATATTAGATTACAGAGGTTAATAAAAAGAAAATCACCGAAATTATTAGCACCTTGAGATTTAGGAATCAAGACAATAAATGTCTTATTAAGCTTCTATAACATGTATCCTATGTTAAAAAAACTTTACATTATTTGAACCACCTACAATCTCATAAAATTCCAAGCCATTTTGTAGAACAAAGCTATACCATCAGGCTTAGGGGCTTTTAAGTTTGACATGTCCTTTAAGGTTTCCATATCTTCTTTTTTATTAGAATTGAACAAAGATTAATATTTTCCTTCTTTGAGATCGCATTTTGAATTAATTTGTGAAAATTCTCAAGAAATTGCACATTATTTGAATTAAATATATTTTCTAAGCCTTGGATAAAGTAATTTTCCAAATCTTGTCTGTTTCTATATAAATATCATTGTTTAGTAAAACACCATTGATAATATTCCTCCTATGATAGAACTTTATGTTTTGCTCTCCATTACTAATCCATTGCTCCCTTTATTTTTTAAACCAAATATCAATTTGCTTGACATACTATTTATTTAACTAAAATTTCAGTGAATGTTCCAACATTACTACAAAATAGTTGATTAACATTAGGTGTTTAGAATATTGCATGTTAAAAAATAATCTTTGTGTCATCGAGCACTGTAATATATATGGTTTTAATATCAATTTGTAAACTATTATAAAGTATAAAAATAACTTCAATTTTTATTCTAAAAAAATAGACATCATTTATGTTTCAATAATCTTAGGGAAATAATATTAAACGTTGTTCACTTTCTAAAAATTTACGTCTAATACCCATAATACTATGTTGATTCATTTAAAAAATCGATATTGTATGTCTTGAGCTTATCCTTCAGTTCCTTACTCTTTTATGTTCTTTATTTCCATTATATTTCTAACTAGATATAGAGAGTCAATATCTCCTATTACATTAAAGAATCTTAATTTAAGCAATTTTAAATAATAAACATAATAATAGATTGAAAATAGTAAAAGATTATATATAATACCATAGTCAGAAATGGATATTTTGCTAAATCTGTCTTAAAACTCATTATTCAATATGTAAAGGTTACATTCCCCAACAAAGCCTTTTAAAAACAATACATGCAGATGCAATGAGTATTGATAAAAAAAATTAGTGTAAAAGCTAGATTAAAATGATAGGCAACATAATAGAATTAATTGGGAAACTAGAAACTAAATTGTAAAAATAAATACAAGAAATAAAAAAAAATTCTTCACATTTATATCATGCACTTTTTTAAGGAGTGCTAAATTTCATATATTTAGCTATAGACTAACTGAGATTTCAATCCTATAAAATAATTAGTAAGCAAAAGCATAAATGAAAAAAATTATCTTAAGATTGGAATGAAAGCATACCTTGTTAGATAATAAATTATTTTATGGTTGAAATGGCTTCGAGATGAAATTTATTAATAGTATTATGCTTCATTCTTTTTATTTTTAACTCGTGTTATGCTTTATCTTTTTCATTCTCAATTCGTACTCGTGGCTTAAGATTTCACATCACTTATTACATAATAGTCATATATGAAATTTATATTACACATCAATTATGAAAAATCATTGTCATCTTTAATGAAATGATGTTATCTTATTAAGTAATATTTGACATTGATTACAATAAAAAATGGACATTATAATATATGAATACCTTTTTTTAAAAAAATCAAATTTCTTTTCTTTTTATTATAAAATTAAATAGAACAATGACAAATTGAATGTAAATGAAACAAAAAAATGAAAACGGAGACAATATATTATGAATATATGTTCTTTCATTTTATATATTTACATATTAATACATAAACATATAGAAGAAAAAATTGTTATTCATAGTGAACAACAAATTTTACATTTATAATCAATATACAAAGCATCGCTACAAAAATTAAAAAGAAAAGTGATTATTATTTTTTCATAATTTTTCTATATTGCTTGATGGCTTTTGAGGTTTTTAATTTAATTAATTTTATATCTATTGACTTTGAGATGCTTATTGCTTTATTTGCTATGAACTTTTTAGTATTCCTACTTTTTAGTATAAAAACATGCACGATTCTTTCTTTATGTGTATCAAATTTTGACACAGCATATAAAGCAAGCAATATGTTGATTTTCACATTGAAACATAAGAAACATGAGAGGCTTATACAAAATGAAGAAATTAAGCACCTTGACATCAATATAAGGATAACACACACCATTAATGCTATGTAATTAAAAATACTTCAAATCTTATGATCATAACAATTGCATCAAACCACGAATATGCTAATGATGATCTATTTATAGGCATAATATAACCATGATTTGATGTAATGCCCATGGCTATAAAGAGATAACTTTTGAGATTAAGATGAAAGACATAGATCTTAGTATTCAATATCAAGAATGGATTGGAATCTTCCCAAGTTCCTTCAATTAAAGGATTTATGCTTGTACTTCAATAATGAACACAAAAATTGTACAAAGAATTTGAAAGGATTCTTGTTTAAAATTCTTATAAATGTTTCATAAAGCTCCTATGTTTATGGTTGAAGCATGGATACAAGTTCTTTGATAGAACTTAAATTGATTCTAACACCTTATAAAAAGATTGGTTTTTTGAATCTATCAATAGAGAAACTTCTAAGATAAAGGGTATGAACTATAGTATTAACATTATTTAAGCTATTGAGAAAAGTTAAGAACTCTTAAGGTTCCTTCTAGGTGTATATACAAATCCTTGTAAGAAACTTGAAAAGTTTCTTAAACTTTTCAAACAGCCATGGTAATGCTGAATACTAAAATATGCACCCCCAACTTAAAAGCCATTTTTTTATGGATAAAGATCTACCTTGAAAGATGATAAAAAAAATTTTTGTTAGGGAGCCTTATTTATAGATTAAAGCAAAATAATTAGATTTCAATTATTAATTTATAATTTACGTTGTAAGTTTGGTCATATGTATGATTGCAATAACTTAAGATATTAGTCAAGCACTAAAATGTGTAAACAGTTAATAAATAGTCACAATGATTGAAGTGGACTTACATGATAATCACTATAAAAAATCAATGTTTTAATTTTCTATTGTTGAACTATCATGATGATTAAAATAAATTTACACAACGGTCAACATAAAAACCCAATGTTATAAGTTATATATTAAATATCATTATTGGAGTTATTTTAAGTTTCATTCATTTAAACTCCTTCATAAATTCATTATTTAGATTTGTTTAGTTTCTTTCATTTAAACTTCTTTATAAATTTATTCATTAGGCATGCTCATTTTCATTTATTTAAACTTCTTTATAAATGGCATTCATTTAGATGTCTTCCTATATTTTCAAAAAAATGTCATGTTATTAAACATAAAAAATTGACGTTTTTGCATTTGCCATTACCTCAACATTATTATATATTTTTGTTATGTAAAAAATTAACTAACAAAGAAAGTTATTTTAAACTAATTTAATATAAAATATTATATTCATTTCAATATGTCTTCTCTTTATTATTCTATGTAATCCAAATGCCTATTATAAAATTTTAAGTAAAAATAACATATAGATAATCAAAGAGAAATAATTTGCAATTATAAAATATATTAATTATCGTTTGATGAGAAAAATATTTACTATATTATTTCTTCCTATTTCATGTCTTTTAGTGAGATACATATGTTTAATCTCATAGTATTGACCTTGTTTTATAATTTAGTATTAGTTTTATAATGTTTTGAATTTATTCAGTTAATACTGGATTTTGATACTATTTCTTTTTTTTTAGCTATATCTTAGGCTTTGGGTGTTAGATTGGGGTGATCTTTATACTATTAGAAAGTTTAAAAAAAGATCTACAACTTTACTATGATGGTTAAAACCTAGTTTGGAGTTGTTGAAGCCTTTATTTAGCTAAGAAACTAAAGCCTTGTTTCCATCTTAGCTAAACCAGCTTTACTTTTTAGGCTATATCTAAAGTTACAAAAGCTCAATTAATGTAAAACTAGCACCCAAATCTCCACAAGACCTAGCTCTACAATTTGTGTTCTTATAGTTTACCAAAATTACATTGTTTTAGCAATCTTATACTAGTTAGAATTCAAATTCATAAGAATTCATTATTATAACTCTTGAAGTTAATTGATATGTAAAAATAGGTTTTGAGCTTTTAAAAATTAGGAAGGTCTCATCTTTATAATCTAAGAGGCATAGAATTTAGGTTAAATAGGGTTTTAGGTTAATTAGGTTGGATAAAAGAAGAGAACTTATTAGACGTTACACTTTAGACAACATTCAACGAATAACTTTTCTCTTCTTCCTCATCTTTTACCTCTTGTGTTCTTTAGCCCTGGAAGGCTACTTTCAGATTTAATTCAAGGATTTTGAAGCTTTCTTCTATTGAATTATGAGATCAAGATTTGTAATGTTAACTTTCTTTAATTAATTTTCCTCTTTTCCTAATTACTTGTGTTGATTTCTTGAAATTGCATATGTTAGATGATGATTTGATATAATTGGTATTCATCCTTGTGATTTTTAATTTTATGTTGTTTTAATGTTGAATTATGGTTAGTTAATAATGATTTACAAATAGAAGTAGAAGGTTGATGGATTAATTTTAAGGCTTCTAATTTAGTTTCTTAAATTAACTGAATTCTATCTTTAAATCAATTTCGGTCTAACTTAGGGATTACAACAATTGCTTAATTCAACTAATCTTAATTAATCAAATCCTAGATGGTTTTCTAACATAGAGTTCATAAATTATTGCAAGGGTTTTAGGGAATTCAAGGTTGAAAGATTAATTAGAAAAGTTAAATCTTAATTAATCTATAATTAAACTAATCTAGAGCTCTCAATTTCTTGAATTGGCTATTTGATTATATTGATTTTATTCCTTAATATTTATTTTTTATTTTTCTTTGTTTAATATATTCAATTCAATTTCAATTCACAAATCCCTCTTAATTCTATGTTCTATATAATTTTGCATATTACATTTTATTTGCACCCATTTTGCATTTATTTCTTTTAGTGCATAATAAATCAAATAATTATGTAAACATCATTAATAAGTCAATTTAGACAAGATAAATTAAGACATCACTAAAGGTACAACCTAGTTTGCTTCATGATACTGCATTATTTTAAGAAAACTAGTAATAAACTAATTTTGGTGCATTATGACATGCTAATCAAAATTTTGGGGGTGTTGCTGAAGATCTACTTGAATAATTTTTTTTCTGCATAGTACTTGTTATGTATTACACAATTCTTCAAGTAACCAAGTCAGTAATTACATTTATTAATGTGTTATTTATGTTTTACGTTAACTATAATTTTTTTGCATTCCTTTACATTCTTTAATTTCTATATATTCCTCCACTTCAATTCATTATATTTCATCATATTTTACTTTATCCCACAATTAAACAAAGATTTTTAGCTTAAAGAAACTAGTTTTATACAATTTTGCATTTTACCCCTTGGAACCATACATAAGTCTCATTAGCTTCGATTAAGCTAATTTTTTTGGGATAGATTTAATTTTTCTCATCAAAAGTCATATACTTTTATATTGTGAGGTGCCTTTTTGTTAGTTAAATTTCACTATTTTGACCACTTTTTTATTTAAAAATTTTTTATTATATTTTTAAATTCCACATGGTTATAGCTTTCATTCCATAGTGGTCTCATAATTATTAAAAATGTCTAAATAGATTACTAGATGTATTTGAGGTGGTTTTTCTTAGTGTGTTAGTATTTTAGTGTCCTTAAACTTTTGTTTAATGTAGTTTAGTATAGTTTAGTAAATGATTAAGAGAACTGTTGATTATTTATTAGAATTTGATTTTGAAATAGATAGAACTTTCCATTTTTTTGTAGGAGTAAAAATAGAATTAATTCTAGCATTCCCACACGTTATACTAATTTTGTTGATAATCAAGAAACTATAGGCAACAATAATAAGACCTTGAAGGAATTGGTTACCCTTAATGTTACCTATTAATTATTAGGTATCTAATACCCTAAATTAGATGCTAATTTTGAGCTTAAATCTAATATAATACACTTGCTTCTAAGATTTCATAATCTTGCAGGTGAGGACCTTCACAAGCACTTAAAGGAGTTTCATGTGGTGTGCCTAACCATAAAGCCTTAAGGAATTTCAGAAGACCACATCAAGTTAAGGGCCTTTTCTTTTTCACTAGCTAATGTTACAAAGGATTGGTTATACTACTTGTAGCCTGGTTCTGTTACCTACTAGATTGACATAAAGCAACTTTTTCTCGAGAAATTTTTCCCTGCATCCAGAATAACTGCAATAAAGAAAGAAATATGTGGCATTAGGTAGTTGAATAGTAAGATACTATATGAATATTAGGGGAGATTCAAGAAGCTTAGTGCTAGCTGTTCACACCATCAAATTAGTGAGCAACTCCTTATTCAGTACTTCTATGAAGGTTTGCTTTTAATGGATAGGAATATGATAGATACAGCAAGTAGTGGTGCATTGCTAGATAAAATTTGTATGGTAGTAAGAGATTTGATTACAAATATGGTGCCAACTCCTAGTAGTTTGGAACTATAATTATGGCTACTACTAAAGGTGTGAATGAGATAAATTACTCCAATTTAGATAATAAAGATTGGAAAACAAAAGAGATAAATTGACTTTATCAGTTAGACAAATGGCATGGGACAACAGTAGCGATTCTAAGCCCTTTCTTCTATCAAACTTTATGGAATTTTCTTGTGTCTAAATCATCCAACTAATTACTATGCAACACTACAAAATGAAGAATATTAACCTTCTCAAGCTTATGTAATAGTTATCTTTTCTAGTAGACTATAATAACAATAGTAGCCTAATCCATACTAGCAATAACAACCTAGTCTATATTACTAATAGCATAATTAACAACTTGGTTGGAAAGATAATCAACATCATTACCAGAATTCCATATATGACGGTAATTCTGGCTAATTTCAACATCCTCCTCCTGCCTATAATAAAATGTAGCCTAATCTTGTCCATAAATCAGAAGCAAATTCTTCATCATTTCAATCATCTTTTAAAGAATTAGTCAAGTAAATGACAATTAACAACTTATAGTTCCAGCAGAGAATAGAGGCCACTATTATAAATTTACAAATAAAAATTGGCCTATTGACTTCTACACTAAGTGAGCTTAAAGCAAAAGGTTCCAACCAACCTTTTTTAAGTAATACAAGAAATAAAAAAGTCATGAATGCCATTATGGTTAGGAGTAACAAGCAAGTGGATGAATGTTTATCATTAAAACCAAAATCAAGCCATGAAGCAACAAGCAATTAACTAGAAGAAGAGTTTTTCACCAAAAGAAAATTAAGGATGAGAAATAGATTTTTTATTCCTTTAGCAAAGTAGAAGTCAACATACCTTTGTCAAATTTAATAAAATAAATTTCAAGGTATACTAATTTTCTAAAAAAATTATGCATTAATAAAAGAAAATTAATGGATGATGAGAAAGTAAGTGTGGGGGCAAATATATCTAAAATCATTCGAACAAAATTACTAAGAAAATATAAAGATCTAGGCACATTTACTATTTTATGTGTTATAGGTAAAATCAGAATTGAGCATATCATGTTAAACTTAGGAGCATCAATTAATGTCATGCTTATTTCCATTTTTAATGTTGTGAATTGAGGAACTTTGAAGGAAATAAAGGTAGTTGTTCAATTGGCAAATAGATCAAACATTTACCCTTTGAGTGTTGTTATGGATATTTTAGTGTAGGTTGATAGACTCATTTTTTCAATAAATTTTTATGTTTTGAAGATGGAAAATGAGACATCCAATATTCTTCCACCAATAATTCTTGACCGACCTTTTCTTAAGACAACAAAAATCATAATTAATGTTTAAGATGAAACATTGACCATGGAATTTGATGGTGTTATAATCAAGTTTGATATTTTTGAAAATAAACATGATAATTCTATATCTTTTCTTAGCATTTTAGAGTCTTTAATCCATAATATTTCTCATTTTAAATTTTTTAATGTAGTTTTTTACTTTATTATTTCTGATATTTTTGTTATTTCTGATTTTAATATTTCTATTTCTGATGCAACTAGCTCTACATTTAATCATTTTAAATTATATGTTAATGGTACACATGATGATATACTTAATGCGTTTCTTGAATTTTCTAAATTTGTGGATTGTGTGCATAACCATGAATACACTTTTAAAGATAGCGATTTAAAATATGCTATTTGTGCTAAAATTTTTGCATTTTTAGGTGATGAAAATAGCAATGTTGTTTCAAAAATAACAGAAAATTGATAATAAAAACATTTCATTTTTAGAGGAAAAAGAATGCTTTTACATTGCTCATTCTAGCCATTTTAACCATCATGTTGAATTCATTTTACATGATAATTTTGAACATTCAAGCAAAAGTGATTTATAGGATGATTTTGAACATTTAAGCAAAAGTGATTTAAGAATAGCACTTGAAAAATTTATAATAGATGATTTCAAGTTACAAAATAACTCTTTTATAAATGAATTAAAGGTTGGAAATTTGTAAGCAATGGAGGTAGCCAATTATTAAATAGATCCTAATTGAAGTCATTAAAGTTATGTCTAGCTAAAAACATTAAAGAAAGGCACTTCTTAAGAGATAACCTAAGCATTTGAGATTTTCTTTCTTTCACCATTCTCTTTTATTTACATGTTCTTTATCTTTCTTGATCTTGATGACGTTAATATACTTTATATTGAAGACAATCTAAAATTTAAGTGGAGGGAAGACTTTAGGATTTACTTTATACTTTGTGTTTTCATTCAATGCTTTTCAATACTTTTAAAAAAATAAAGAAATTTTAAAAAAAATATATTTTTCACTTATTTTTAAGTCCTTTTTAAGTCATTTTGGTTACTTTCCATTGATAGAAATTTTGTATTTTCATGAGTAGGATTCAATTAAAGTTAGATAAGATTTATAACATGATTAAACGAATGATTTTACTTTTTAAAATTAATTAATGTAGTGATAAATTTTAAATTAGTAAACTGAACTTGATAGCATGACTTACCTTATGAGATTTTGAGCCTTATGTTGAAAGTTCATACTATTTTTTTTGTGTGATACTTTTTCATGATTTATTTCTCTAGAACTTATCTTAATTCTTTTTTAGATTATATTTTGCACATGTATGCATAAAAATGATAAAGATGTTCTTTTTTTGTTTAAGCTAGAGCCATAAAACCAACCTTGAGTTTTTTTATCTTTGTTAAGCCTCTTTAAGCTTTAATTATCCTTTTCTTTGTTAATTAACCCATAAGCATATTTTTTAATAAAAAATAAATATCTTTATCTAACCTTAAGGATTAGTAGAGCATTTGAATTTTTGTTAGAAGGGCTCTTGAATAAGTATGAGAGTGTGTGAGTTTATATATTATAAAAGATTATTAACTTCAAGTTGAAAGGTTAGTTGAAATAAAAAGTTAAAAACATAGAAAAATGCCAAAAAAATCAATAAAAAAAGAAGAGAATAAGGCAAAATGAAATTGATGAAAAAAAAAAGTTCATGTGTGTTTGAATTTGAATTTAGCTTGGAATGTTGAGTAATAATGGTTTATGATTTGCCCATATGTTTTTTATTCAAGTGCTCTATTGATTTCTTTAATTTCTAACCTTTTATATTCTTATTTTCCTTTCCTTTTTCCCTAGCCACATTACAACCTTAAATAAAATTCTTTTGATTTGTGTTATGTATGTAATTTGAGTAATGGGGATTAGATGATTAGTAAGCTTATGATAAAATAATTTCATGAAATGAACTTGAGTAAAACACTTACTCTAAATACTTGAGAGATGGAAAACGGATCTTATGAGTGAGAATCTACCATGTTGATATACTTTTTTTGAATGAAATTGCTATGTTAGTTAGTTAGTTCAAGTTTGTCAAGATATTTCTTCATGATGTGTTATGTTTCTTGTTAACTTTTATTTGTCTCTTGCTTGTGGATTTGTGAATTTGACATTTTTAGAAAGTAAAGTATATAGTTTTTTAATTTTTAATAAAGTTCTATCTTGTTCGAGGACGTGTAAGAATTAAGTGTGAAAAATTTTAATGAGAAAAATATTTACTATATTATTTTCTCTTATTTCATATCCTTTACTGAATTACATTTGCTCAATTTACAGAATTGGCCTTATTTTATAATTTGGGGTTGGTTTTACAATGTTATGAATTTATTCAGTTAGTACTAGACTTTGACATTATTTCTATTTTTTAGCTATATCTTGGGCTATGGATGTTGTATTGGGGGTGATCTTTATATCATTGGAAAGCCTAAAGAAAGATATACAATTTTGGTATTTTAGTATAAGCCCAGTTTGGAGACCTTGAAGCCTTTATTTAGCCGAAAATCTAAAGCCCTATTTTTTTTCCAACTAAACTAGCTTCTATTTTTAGGCCATATCTAGAACAACAAAAGTCCAATTAATATGAAACTAGCACTCAAATCTCCATAAGACCCAGCTCTACAAATTTTGTATCTATAACTTACTCAAATTATATTATTTTAGTAGTCTTATATTGGTTAGAAATCAAACTTATAGGAATTCACTGTTATAACTCTTAGTTAATTGATTTGTAAAAATAAGTTTTAGACTTCTAAAAATTAGGAAGGCCTCATCTTTGTATTTCTAAGAGACATAAAATTGAAGTCTAATAGAGTTTTACATTAATTAGGCTAAATAAAAGGAGAGAACTTATTAGATTTTACACTTTAAGTAGCATTTAGCAGATAGCTTTTCTTTTCTTCCTCTAACTTTCGTGTTCCTTAGCCATGGAAGGCTAATTTTGGAGTTAATTTAAGGATTTTGAGGATCTTCTCTAATGTTAACTTGATTTAATTAATTTTTCTCTTTCCTTACCTTTCCTTGATTACTTGTACTGATTTCTTGAAATTACATATGTTGGATGTTGATTTGGTATAATTAGTATTCATCCTTATGATTTCTAATCTTTTGTTGTTTTAATGTTGAATTATGGTTAGTTAATCATAGTTTTACACATAAGGGTTGAGGGTTGAGAGGTTAATTTAGAAGTTTCTAATTTAATTTATGAAATTAACTATATTCTATCTTTAAATCAATTTTAATCTAACCCAAGGATTATAGTGGTCGTTTAATTTGACTAATCATAATTGATTAAATCTTAGATAGTTATCTAGCTTAAAGTTTATAAATTATTATAGGGATTCCGGGTAATTCAAGGTTGAAAGATTAATTAGAAAAGTCGAATTTTAGTTGATCCATAATTAATCTAAACTAAAGTTCTCGATTCCTTAAATTGGTTATTTAGGGTTTGTTTGTTTGTGTTTTCTATTTTTTATTTTTAAAATAGTTTTATAAAATAGCTTTCAAAAATAGCTTTTAAAAACAATGAGAAAAAGAAAGTGTTTGGTAAATTATTCTAAAAACAATCTTCAATTACAATAATGTCATTAATGAAGTGTGTTTTGAAAATAAAAAAACAAAAATAACTTAAAATTGTTCTTCTTTTCTTTTCTTTAAAACACATGTTTTGGAAATAGTTTTTAAAAATAAAAGGGAAAACATTTAAATAAACAAATTCTTTTATTCTTTTATTTTTAAAAATTGAAAACTATTTTTAAATATAGTTTCCAAACAGACTCTTAATTACATTAGTTTTCTTCCTTATTGTTTATTTTGCATTTTGCTTTATTTAATATATTCAATTCAATTTCAATTCACAAACCCCCCTCAATTCTATGTTCTGTATAATTTTACATATTGTATTCATATTGTATTCTGCATTACTATCTACATTCATATTGCATTCTATTTGCACCTATTTTGCATCTATTTTTTCTATTTCTAGTACATAATAAATCAAACAATTGTGTAACCATCATTAGTAAGTCAATTTAGATAAGATAATTCAGGGGATCACTAGGGGTATGACCTAACTTGCTTCACTATATTGCATTATTTTAAGGAAACTAGTAATAAACTAATTTTGATGTCTTATGACGTGCTAATCATCATTACTCTGTTCAAACAAGTAAGTAAAGAGAAATAATATCTATTGAAATTTATACAAAATAACTACATTAAACCATCAATAAACCAAAATTATATATCAACATATGAATACATAAAAATAATGAAAAAAACCAAAATATATCAAAATCTTCATCCTTAATGCAAACTCCAATGTTATTGCTTAAATTTACTCAATTTGTACACTTCATTAGGAAATAAGAAAGTATTCAATAGGAGAGAACCAAAAGTTAAGGTTTTCTCTTTGAACACTCTCTTAATGAAAGAAGAGTGATAGTTTAACAATTATTTCATTCATTAGCTATTCTATTCTATTTTTATTTCATGGGAAATGAGAGAATATATAATGGGAGAAACATAAAGGTTAATATTTTTCCATTATACACTATCTCAATAAAAGTGGAATGAAATATTAGCTGTAACATTATGTATCAAACTCATCATACTCGAAAGCATATTAGAAAGATGTCAAAAGAGTTCATATGAAAAAATAAAATTAAAGTGAATATTTATAGGAAAAAATAAACATTAATTATTAAACAAAATTGACATTGTATTATTCTATAGTTTCCAATGTGACTCCTTAAATGCCTTTTAAAGATGGTTATTAACAAAGACTAACATCTAGTTTCCAATAAAACTTTTAAAATGCCTCTTAGATGATGGCTATTAACTAGAACCAATATTTTATGATTTTGCAATTTCTAATGAGGCTTTTGAAATTCATTTTAGATGATAGTTGTGTACAAAACTGATATTGTAAGTTTTTTAGCAATATTTAGAAGTCGATTGTATTCTTATTCACTATTTTAATTTCTCATATAATTTCAAAAATATCACTATGTCAAAATGAACTTTAATTTTGTTGTAAACCTATGTTTATTGACTAATGTAAATTATCAATTTTATACTAGTGCAATTTTGTATTCTTTTCATTCGATTCAAAAGCTTTTAATTTTTCTAGAGCATAGTAAAGTTGTTTAATTATAGTATGATAGTAGCCAAACTACTTCTTATTCTAAATCATATGGGCTTTCCTATTTTTCTTAATTTTATAAGCCAAATTAAAATTCATTTACCCATGAATTTGTTTATACCAAGCCCTTTGAATTATCCCAAAACCACGCTAAAATAAGTTTGAATGGCTAGAAACTAGCATCTTTATCAAATTTCATGTTTGGGATAATAGGAGAGTGATATAAAACACTAGATATGAGATGCACAATAATAGCTTTTAAGAAAAGGGTTATCCAAGCACCATTACATATTGTTCTATCTAGTCTCCTATGGATAGCCTGAGCTCTAATTCTTCCATTATCCTAAGTGAATTCACTACCTTTGAAACTTACTTTAATTCCCCCATGTGTTAAAAGAAAGTACTAAAAGCCATATTGTTTGAATTTCCCACCAAACAAGCTCTTTCTTTATTTTACTGGTTGAGAAATGCGCTAAAATCTCCTAGGATAACCTAATAAGCAACCAAACCACTTTGAAGCTCATATAGTTTATCCTATAGTGCATGTCTATCATATGAATATGGAGAACCATTTACAAAAGTCAAATGCCATTGGACATCATCTCTTTCATTTACCAAAGCATAATAAAACAAATGGTCCTTAGCACTAAAAACTATAATTTTAAAGCATTGCATCCATAATAAAGCTAAACCACCACTGTGTTCCTCTATTATAATTATCATACTTTCTATCATTCTAATTTTACATGTTTGAGTAAAGAAAACATAATCTAATCGATTTCCCCTAAACATGATCCCTAAGACCTTAACTATCGACATGTGGTTAATTCTTTGACAGTTCCACGCAATGCACTTCATAGCCCCTTTAGGGCACGATTTGGACCATTTTCTTAGCCTATTTAGTATTAGTAACTTTTGAGATTGTTTCTGATCCTACATTCTTTTATGCTCTATTCTCTTATTTTGAAATATGCACATATCTTCTTATATTCACTTCATTTTAATATTCTATAGTCAAACGGTACTATTTACATTTAGACTCTACTCTCGTTTACATCTTTGCTAAACTCAATCCTTCTTTTCCCCTTTTTTATTTACTCTTTTCCCTTTTCTCCCTTCTAAAATCCTTGTTTTTACTAGAGATGAATTATTTATTATTTTCTTTTCACCTTTCAAATTTGATTTTCCTATAATTCCTTTTAATTTCTTAGCTAATCTTTGCTCCAAACTAGTTTTCATCAAAGGTGGGATTAAATGGGATTAAATAGAAGACATAACCAATAAATCCTTGTTTACATAGTTAGAAGCATTACCCATGAATCTTTTAGAACTAAATCCTTCTTTATCATGATTAACCTTAAGTAAAATCATTCATTTCTCCATAATAGCTAGTCGTAGATAGTTATCTATAAACTTTCTTTCTATATCTTCCTCTAATTTAATATTGCCATAGTCTGAATTGAAAGAAGAAAGATGTTATGCTCATTTGTCTTAATATTCTCCCATGATCTATTGGCCTTTGTGAACATATATGAGTATAATTCCTTTAGTGCCTCACTCGAAGGAATACTGGTCTAGGGGCTATAATGATGATTTTTGCCACTTTCTCCAAGATTAGCTTCAGGGTTTTTGCATACCCATTAATTATAACTTGACACACCACATTTATAGCATAAAATTTGGTTTTTTTTAAATTTCAAAGCAATCCAAATTTGGGGGTGATAAGTTTTATTAATCAATCATGGCTTGAGGATTTTTCATTATTGGCACGGTCTTAAACTTTTTTTAGTGAAACAAGTGATATTTTCTCTTCAATCACATATAAATGATTCGATTGAGTTTAATTCCAACTATTTATGACTTTCCAAATTTGAAACAAATGACATTTATATATTAGTCATAATTATATTCTTTAAAGTGATATTTATTATAAATTAATTATTTTCATTTTTATTTGTGTACATTTGATTTAGTTTATGATTTTCATGCCCTTTATCTCATATATATATGAATGAGTTTAAGACTTGAAATCTTGATCAGACTAATTCCTTATTAATTATTGATATGTCATTGGGCTCAATACTTGGTGCCCAATTTACTTAATTCTTTAATATATAATTGGAATAGTTTTAAATTATAATCTTAAATCAAAATTAAATGGCTTTGAATTTATTAATCATATTCTTATACATATATATCTTTGAGTATTATATATTAAAATTTTCATCCTATATGATTATACATGTGTTTCTTTGATGTTCTTAGATATCTAGTTATAAATTGAATTAGGCTTACTACGTGGTTTAACAAGAATAAATGGGTATATTTTGCATTTGCTGATTCATTTTTATGTTTTTGCCTTTTTTACTAAATAAGCCTTTAAATTTTTTAATAATAATAATGCTCTTGACACTAGATTAGTGCATGATTTTTTTGGTAAATTAGAAGTATATTAACATAAAATTAACATTTTACAAGTTTATAAGTAAAATACCCTATAATATCATAATTAAGATACATTTTAGCTCTAGTAGGAGGAGAAGACAAAATAAATAAGCTATTACTAGAGCCCATAACATCCTCAACAAGGAAATTAATAAGAGAATTTGCTCCCTTATAAACATACTTCACTAATGAGCTTCTAGGTTCCTATAATTTCTCTCTACATTGTTCAAAAAGGCTAATAGTAGGATAAGAAACACAATAAGTGTTAGAAGATAAAGAATAATTTACAGCTAAAGCATCTATCTTAATAACGATTAAGAGTAAGCTCTTATTTTGAGCAAGCATTAACCTATCCTATAATATAGTTAATTTAATAACAAAATTAAAGCATACTTTGAGACTCCTAGTACATCCAACAATCTAGTTTTTATTCCAACCACAAATAACAATAACACACCTTGTTAAACTAGGATTTCCTTTTGTAGCACTATTAGTATTAATTTTAAAATATTCAGAGGGAGAAGGCTCCCACACAATCTATGCCATCTGATAAGAAGGAGGTCTTTTTTTTGCCACTTATGACTGTCAAGAATTCCATAGCTTTTTTTCAAATTAGTAGCTTTCAAATCACACTTATCTTGCTCTTGATTGAAAACTTTTTTTATTTTTGTTAAGCCATAAACTCCGTATTGTAAAAGAAAAGATGATAGCCTATGGTATATTCATATTATGATCTTGATTACTAGGTTGTAAGATTTGACTGGATCCAAAAAATAAAATCAACATAAAAGTAGCTTGCTAAAAGGAAGGAATAGGGAGAGTCTCGTAAAGCATTAATAGTTGGACATTCATGAAGAATGTGATGCATGATATCAAGACCAATGTTATAGCAAACACAGAATAAAGGAATATTCATGCCTCTTTTAATTAAAAGTTCTATAGTAGGATTTCTATATAGCATAACAAGCCAAATAAAGAATTGGATCTTTGGATAAGTTGGAACTTTCCAAATCCAAGAGAAGTTCTTACCTGGATACAAGGGATCATCGCTTTAAGAAAATTATATATGCTTCCAATAGTATAAACACTACCTTGAGTAAACCTCCAAATAATTCTATCAAGCTTATTCCTAAGGTTGAAAGGTGTACTTAAAATGGCTGATTTAACATTAGAAGGAAATTGCATAGGAACATTACAAAGATCCTAAGCCTCTCCAATCAAAACTTCCTTAATAACAAAATTTTCAGCCCCTCTGAGTAGACCAAAAATTAATTTTTTCTCCATTACTTACAACCTATTTAATCCTAACCTTAATAATATTAGCAATACATCACAAAGTCTTCCAATTATGTGAATAAACCCTATGACTAATATGTTGCCCAATTCTGCCAATAGTCAAATACTTTTTTTTAAGGACTTGAACCCAAAGTTATTGATTATCCTGTGTAAAGGTCTAGGAAAGTTTGCCTAACATAGAGAGATTTCAAAGATAGGAATCCTTTATACCAAGACCACTAGCACTCTCAAGAGCACAAACCAAATCCCATTAAATAGAGGCTAGCTTCCTATATTCATAAGTTTCTCGCACCCCCATAAAAAATTTCTAATAATCTAAGTGATTTTCAAGTGAATACTTTTAGGTAGAAGAGAAAAACCTATATGATCAAAGGTAAAGAAGAAAGCACAAAGTTAATCAAAATCATCCTACCAATTGTTGATAAATGTCTAGCTTGCCAATGTTTAATCTACTCCCTTAATTTAGTTACTGAAACACAAAGTTAGTTGGTTGATAATTATCCTTGATTTCAACTCCCGAATATCTCCTAATAGAACCTTTATGTTGTATACCCAACATATCAGAAAGAAATTCTCTTAAATGCGGATGAATATTTTTTAAAAAATACATCTTGGATTTAATCTTATTAACATTTAAGCTTGACACATCTGCAAACTACTACATAATTCTATTGATAGTTTGATAATTATCAATAGTAGCTCTAACATAGAGAAGGATGTTATTAGCATAAAATAAGTGAGAAAACTTGATACCCTATTGCTAGATTTGATAAGGATTGAGGATTTTTGTTGGCAACAATTTTTAATTGGAACATGCAAATATTCAAAATACAAAATTAACAAATACGGATTAGAACATGATTTACTCCAAGTTATGGTACTAAAAATTGTGTGTGTGTGTGTGTTTTACTATATACTTTGACTATTGAATTTTCTCTCTAAGGTACTATGAGATGCTCATCATTTTATTTCATTGTGACTTTTTCATAAATATTTGTTTGAATTAATAATTTATACATGTTTGATTTATAGTCTTAGATGCTTCCAAAGGAAAGTGATATGTGACATTTTTGTAATTATGTACGTATTCTGTGTGTCATTTGATTGTAGACTAAACAATAGAAACATTGCCTGATGCACAACTTGAGTGATATAAATCTCTCCTTTGCTCCATGGTGTCGTCTTCTGTAAATGTTTTATTTATTTATTTATTTTTCTAAAACTCGTTAAATCTTACATATAATGTTGTTTCTGTCTGTCTCCCTCTCCACTATTAATACTCTATTTTCCAATATATTGTTAGCCATATCATAGGCAGAGATAGAGTAGCGTCCACGCCATTGACATGAAGATTTGCGCGTTCTGTTGTTCATGTTTAATTTCTCTGAGAATTTACCTTTATTTAAAAGTAGAATATTAACTGATTGCTTAAATATATTTAGTTAACTTTTTATAAATGTAAAAATTAACTACACTTAAGAAATCTCAAGACTTGCAGTTTTTAGTCATAAGTAATAAAATTAATTATCAAATAACATATTATTATACCATTATATCAAACATAGTGTCTAACTGCAGGTGCATAACGCTAGAGTTTAATGAATAATTACCAGGGGCAAAATTAAATCTACACAGGGAGGAGGTTGAAAAAGAACATTTTTAAAAATTTATATGAAGTTATTTTTAATTTTTTTATATTAATAAAAATGTAAGATAAATTTCATAATTTTTTAAATTTTTGTTTGGGTAAGTACGTAATATCCACTAACACACCCAAATGATTAGATTTAGAGATGGAAAAATTTCAGAACAAATGTTTGCTCTACGAATGAAATGTGAATATGGTAGAATAATTTGTTTTGTGGGGTAAGGTGCGGGACAAATTTTTAATTCAGAGTAGAGTTAGGGCAAGGTGCAGTATTAATGTAATTTATCCCATAAAATTTTGCATATTTAATATTATATTTTTTATATAAATGATACATGTACATATTATATATATAATATTTTTAGTAATTAGATTGTTTAAAATATTTTTTTAATAATTTTATTCTAAATTTAATCATTATATAGAAATTAAAAAAGAAAATTAATAAAAAATAAAAAAAGAGTTATTGTTATTTGAAATATTGTAATTTGTTAACTAAATAATATGTATTTTTAAATTTATTTGATAAGACTATATTAAATATTATATATTGTTTATGTTTAAATTTTAAATATATAAAATTTAAAATTTTCATTAATTTTTTATTTTTTTAATTTTATGAATTTTCTTATAGGGCATTGATATCCTGTAAATCATAAAGATAATACCTAACTTACTCCACCCTTATAAAACAAAATGAGACAAATTCAAACTAAATGATAAATGAGACGAGAATGGTGACATAGAGAAGTAAAGTGAAACAAATACAATAGAAATCGCATAACATTCATCACATATAAAGTACAAATTTTTTTGTATATTTAATATTATATTTTTTCATATAAATGATACATGTATATATTATATATATAATTTTTTTAGTAATTAGATTGTTTAAAATATTTTTAATAATTTTATTCTAAATTTAATTATTATATAGAAATTAAAAAAGAAAATTAATAAAAAAATAAAAAAGGAGTTATTGTTATTTAAATTATTGTAATTTGTTAACTAAATAATATGTATTTTTAAATTTATGTGATAAGATTATATTAAATATTATATATTGCTTATGTTTAAATTTTAAATATATAAAATTTAAAATTTTTATTAATTTTTTTTTAATTTTATAAATTTTCTTACAAGGCATTGATATCCTGTAAATCATAAAGATAATACCTTAACTTACTCCACCTTACAAAATGGAATGAGACAAATTCAAAAAAAATGATAGATGAGATGAGAATAGCGGCCAAAGAAGCAAAGAAAGACAAATACAACAGGAATTGCACAACATTCATCTCAAATAAAGTATAAAAAAAAGCTGAAGACTTACCAATAGCTCATAGAAGTGAAAGTAGAAGCAGGAAGGTGTTGGATGTAGAAACAACAATAGCAACAAAAGCTGTCTTGTGTGGAATGTAGAAGTAAAGGAAGATGGTTCTAAATGAAGGGGCAGCAATGGAAAAAAAAAGTATTTGAACAATGTGACTTCTCTCTCCTTTTCTCCTCACTAGTGAAGAGAAATAAAATGGGATGGGACTCACACCCTGTCATCCCCTGCATTTTCTTTTTTCTTGAATTTTCTCCTATAACCAAATAGGAGAAATTCCTAATTTCTTTGCCAATTTCTTCCCACACTTTTGTTTTTCCTCTATTTTCTATACAACCAAACAAGGAGTAAAAGCTTGTCAAGATAAAATGGTAGAAAATATAATTTCTATGGTGCCTTCTATGGTGTCTTTGAGAGAATTCTGGGTTTAGAACTCTAGACATATGGCAATTTTTAATTTGACCACATGATAGTTGTTGCAGTTGAAAATTATATTTTAAGCTGCAAAGTGATTTGGATAATATTACGAAAATTGCTCTAGTTTGAGATGAATAGAAAAGTATGGACACGTGACCTCATATATGGCATAAGTTGCTTTTACAGTTGGCATCCTTATCAACAAATGATTTAAAAAGGTCCCGAGAAGTCCATCTTAACAAATAAAAATTAGAAAAAAGCATTGCTGCTGAAAACCCTTGAACGGCCTCCCCACTTGTTCTCATAAGAAATCTCCTATTTTGGTATTGTTTACGAGGTCCTATGATTTGGCCATTGTCTCTTTAATTGGATAGCTGAGCTCTTCCCCATCCATGGTGGATGGTCTAAAAGTTGTGTTTGTCTTCAAATGATGAAGCCAATCAACTCCAAATCAAGTAAAATTACAATAATATGTTTATTCATTTCCAGTTTAAGAAACCATTTATTTAACCCATCCATGGACATACCTCAATTTCCTAATTACATTCCAAGTTTTGTCACTGGGTTTGGATTTAGGTAGCATTAATAACAACAGCCAAATAGAGCACCATGCCTATTTGTGAGTTCTAGTCATGCTTAGTGAACAAGGCCTCAGTTAATGACTTTAGGAAAAAGGAAAACAATTGTTTGGTGATATGACTCAACAATGTTGAAACTAAATATACATAGGCACATTGCACTAACAAATCAAGGTCACGAAGTCAACAAACTACATTAGCTAAAATTTTGGAAAGATACGGAGAGAGTGTTTAGTGGATTTTAGTTTAGTGGCAGTGAGTGATTAAGTGTCACGGTTAGAGAGCTTGGTAAGGCAAATGAATATGCATTATTTGAGGTTCTGGGGTGGAGTTAAAGAAGGAGACATTGTGATTCAATTAATGTTGGAGCTTCTTGAGATGATGAAAAATCATATTTTTGCAGGCAAAGGAGTTAGGGACCTGAAGAAGGAGCTTTTGGGATTTCTGGCAATATCACCGAAGCGCTTATGACCCTTTCTTGCTCTATTTTTTGGTCACACATTTAGAACCATAATTCTGCTCCATTCCCCTTCATCAAGCAAAGGTTATATTTATAATCTCTAATTTTATTGCTTCACCAACAATGATATGGACTAATCCATCTTACTATTTGGGTTGAATTAGAAATTTCAATTAATTCTCATACCTTTCTATAAATCTCTCCCATTAGAAAAAAGTTATTTTTTAAATTAAAGGTTATGATTACACAAGCAACATCTGATACTTCTTATTTTATCGCATCATTCTAAGTATTAAATTTCTTAGGATGCTTTAAAATTTCCTAATTTTTATGTATTACTTTTTATATTTATTATTTTATATATAATATAAAATATAATATAATATAATATAAAATTAGTTTTAAGTTTAAATTAAATTGTGAATGACACACGTCCGCAGCAAGTGGTAATCTCAGCTATGCATACACGTGGGCCTTTTGCATGTGCTTATTCGGACGGCGTTGCCCGCTGCAGCGTATTAGACGGAAGAAAATAGACCCGTGAGCGAGCACATATATATATCGACAAAGTATCTGACGACAAGTTTTTGGCAGATTCTAGAATGGTAAGCAGGGCCAAAAGTGTCACAGCAGGATATGACTTGCATATATTAAAAATCTAAATATGCATACAGATTACCAAGAAAGATGTCGAAAGTTGAAAGGTATGAGGCCTGCCACGCCCTTCAAGCTTATCTCATCGGCGGCCCATGCACATGATATATATTCCAAATTCTCGGATATATTCTAATTCCAGCACTTTCCATGTGAATTGTGACGTCCAAATTGATAGGAACTGCAATCAATTATTTTTAAGGTTAGGGACGAGAGAACGTTGCATCGAATTAAATTTTGGATAGGACAGATTAAATTTGTAAAAAAAGAAGAAGATTTGATTTGGTCTATAAACTTGTGATATGCTAGAAATTTGATTTAACTTATTTTTATATATTTTTAAAAATTTGATCTAATCTATTAATTTACATAAAATTACTAATAATTAATAAATAATTTTAAAAATATTGTTAAAAATAAAATTAAGTTAAATTGATATTTGATACAATCAAATGCAATTCAAGTAACATATAAAATTATTTAAACTCAAATTAAAAATGTGTACTGTTATATAAAGGGAATTGCTCCCTTGATATCCACTTTCTATTTAAAAAAAAATACATATAACCTTCATTTATTTTAAATAAATACAATAAGACTAAATCATAGTTTTTGAAAAATAATAATACATTAAATAAAAATATTTTCTCTCTTTTTATATATAAGATTATCTTGATAACCTCTAAAATGAAATTCTAATCATACTATCAAATCAACCACTTTAAGATTAGATCTACGAACAATCTACTAATATAAGTAAGTATCCAACTTTTAGATATTTATACAAATTAATATTTTATTTATTGACATTAAGTGGATGAAGTAGGAGAATTTATTTTGTTAGTTATTACTATAATTCTGAATTTTGCACAGATTTTTATATTCATTTATTTTATTTTTCATATGATAAATTAGAGAAGCTTTATTTTCTATAAGAGTTAGTTTCCGGCATTAATTTACTTATTTTATTTTTATCCAATTTTTTTAATTTTATGGGTTTTTACATTGGTGTTTATGTATATAACGACAATATTGAAAATTAATATTTTTTCTATTTTATTTTAAAATAATAATTTGCTAGTAATTCTTATTCTTTTTACTATTCTATTCTAACATAATAATTCATTAATATATAATCTTAATGTCAAATTGGTCCAATAAATATAATTAAATAATGAAAATACTTAATATTTAAGGAATAAATATTGGACCATATAAAAAATGAATTCATTGATTCAAATGTCTTAGAAATCAAAACCCCTAAACATTATTAATAAATATTAACTACAAATATTATTTTCATAAGAATGAATTGTAGTTATTAATAATATTTAAATTTTTACTTTCTTTAGAATTGAGATCTCTAGACACAATAATATGTTAATTTGAACTCACCTAAACTATAAATTGTAAAGTTCTAAGTTTAGCTTAATTTGAACTGAGTTCAAATTTGAATAAATTTTAAAATAGATAAAAATATTATGATAACACTTATAAATCAACCATTTAAATAATTATGAGAACAAGAATGTGTTAGATTTTATCAAACACTTTTTGGATATATACAAATTTTCTCTATATATTATATAATTAAATATATAAAAAAAAGTGTGGACTAGCTTCATAGCTAATAGATTATGATTTAAATAATATGATTAAACTTATTTTGTAAAACTAGCCAAAAGTTTGACTAAAACTTATGATTAGGTTAGATCAAAAATAAATTAGGCCACTTGAATTTTTATGGATAAGATGATCTACTTATATCTCTAATGACGATTTGATTATTTTTTGAAAAATATATTTTTTATGAAAATTTATTTTTTACATATAAATAAAAGAATATTATGTACATCTATATCTTATAACTAAAAAAAAAATGATATCTAGAGTTATAGTAATAAAATAAAATAATTTTGTTGAAAAAGTTATGTTCTATTAAAATTTTTATATTTAATATTGAATATATAATTATTTTTTAATTATAATTATATTCCTAAATTTTTTTACTCAAAATAAATAGAAATTAAGTATAAAATATAAAATAAATTTTGTGGACTAATACATTTTAATATATATTTGAATTAAATATAAATTCAATGTCATTAATATAATAATAATACCTAAACTTTGTGTTATATTATAACTCTAAAGTGTATACATATACCCTAATTCTAGATTAATTTTGATGGGGCAATTAATCTTAGTTGAATTTTAATTAGGGTTAGGATCCCTACCTACCTCCTTATAAGGTGAGTTGCAATCTCCCATCATATTCCAGTTTGTCATTCATAATTCTCTCTGAAACTTACCTTAGGACGTGTAGGTAGTGATCCAACCTATTTCTCTATCTGACATCATGGATGCAGTAGGAGGTTAGGTAATTTTAAAATTTATTATTTTAATTTGTACAATTCTTGTACTCTTCTTTATGAATTTATGGTTGTATAAATGTTGAAATAATTTTTGGATCCTAAAAATTCTAACATAAAATTGATAAATGGGTTCATTATTAATTTATACATAGGTAATTTTTTTTAAAAAATAACATAATTAAGTTTACATATTTTCTATTTTAGATTTTAGATGAGTGTCAGAGAAACAAGAAGATAGAGTTCGGCCCTTCCTTCCCATCTTGTCCACTTTAGTTGCGTGGTTCCACCTAATAAGCATGATAAAGAAGAACACGGCAGGCAAGACATATCCCTAAGTTACAAAGATAGAGACAATAAGCGCACGTTTGGAATATAAGGGAACGAGGAGGGAAAGCAAATGAGAGGGTGAAATTAGGGTGAAAAGTTGAAGGGAGGGGAAGTAAATAGGGTGGCAAAAAAATGGTGGGCCCCAATGAAAACCCCCGCCCCCCGGAAGGGAGAAGAAATTCGGAGGTAAAAGTACCGATTTACTATTTTTCTAGAAACTTTTTTCCATTTTACCGTTGTTTCGAAATATTTTACCAAAATACGCACACAGCTGAAGGGCGCCACATTAAATGGCGTTCATGGGAAGAAGAGGCGCCACACTACATGGCGCCTTTGGAGCAAAATTCGCAGACTGAAGGCGCCAAGGTGAATGGCGTCCTTACAGCTTGAAGGTACTAAATGCAATGGCGCCCTCGCTGTTCTGCTCCTTCCTGTCTTCCTTCTCTGCATGCTTCCCATCCTTTCTGCATGCTTCCCATCCTTTCTTCATTCGCTGCATGCGCCTTCCCCTCCTTGATTCTCTACATATTTCTTGCTTCCCTGCATGTTTCTTGTTTTTCTTGCTTCTCTGCATATGCCTTCCCCTCCGTGCTTTTCCCCTTCTTGCTTTTCTGCATGTTTTTTTGCTTCTTTGCATGTTTCTTGCTTCCTTGCATGTTTCTTGCTCCTCTGCATGTTTCTTGATCTTCTTGCTTCTTTATATTTTGCTTGAGTTTCTTTTTAACTTTTTGGTTCCTTATTTTTCTCTTATTTGTTTAGCTTTTCGCCACGTTGATAAATTTTTGCTTGTATTTAGCTTTTTGTCATTGTGCTAAGTTAGATTTATCTTAAATAAGATATATTTGTATTTTAGGGTATTAATTCGGATTTAAGTTGTTAATTATATAAAGTTAAAAATTTAATTTTTAGAAATATTTTTGTTAAAAGAAGTTTATCATTTATTATTCATACTTTAAGTAGGAATTAGTTTCACACTTCATAAAAAGATTGTGTGAATACTTTGAGTACAAATAAAAAATAATTCTTTAACAAGAAAGAGAAATGATACTTCTTTTATTTTTCTATTATTTTCACATATATTAAATAAAGTAAGTTACTTTATTTATTTTTAATAAATTTTTCAATAATATTGTTTATTTATGAAGTGTGAAACTAATTCCTACTTAAAGTATGAATAATAAATGATAAACTTCTTTTAACAAAAATATTTCTAAAAATTGAATTTTTAACTTTATATAATTAACAACTCAAATTCGAATTAATACCCTAAAATATAAATATATCTTATTTAAGATAAATCTAACTTAGCACAATGGTGAAAAGCTAAATACAAGCAGAAATTTGTTGACGTGGCGAAAAGCTAAACAAATAAGAGAAAAATAAGGAACCAAGAAGTTAAAAAGAAACTTAAGCAAATAGAGAAGCAAGAAGATCAAGAAACATGCAGAGGAGCAAGAAACATGTAGACAAGCAAGAAAATCAAGAAACATGCAGGGAAGCAAGAAATAGGCAGGGAAGCAAGAAACATGCAGAGAAGCGAAAAACATGTAGAGAATCAAGAAGGGGAAAAGCACGGAGGGGAAGACGCATGCAGAGAAGCAAGAAAAGTAAGAAACATGCAGGAAAGTAAGAAACATGCAGAGAATTAAGGAGGGGAATGCGCATGCAGCAAATGAAGAAAGGATGGGAAGCATGTAGAGAAGGAAGACAAAAAGGATGGGAAGCATGCAGAGAAGGAAGAAAGGAAGAAGTAGAACAACGAGGGTGCCATTGCGTTTGGTGCCTTCAAGTTGCAAGGACGCCATTCGCCTTGGCGCCTTCGGCTTGCGAATTTTGCTCCAAAGGCGCCATGTAGTGTGGTGCCTCTTCTTCCCATGAACGCCATTCAATGTGGCGCCATTCAGCTGCGTGCATATTTTGGTAAAATGTTTCAAAACATAGAAAAATGGTAAATCGGTACTTTTGCCAAATTCGGATGTGTGGGAGGTTTTATTTCATTTTTGCTTGGATGCCCTTGTGAGTTACAATTTACTAGCTAATCAAATTGTCTCAAACTCTCAGATGCCTAAAATGCTTTGGATTATAAATATTGCGGCATGCCCGTACAGTCACTCGGCGAGGCGAAATCTTTTTCTCGAGATCGATTACAGTCAGAGAAAACCTTATGTGAATGAATACTCAGAGGTTATAAATTTTTTTAATATTGAATATAATATTTAATTTTTTATTTATAAAATTAATAATTATTATATTTTTAAATTTTATAATTAATATTATCAGTTTATTATTTTAATTTTTGTAATAATTATTCATTCTTCTTTTTACTTATAATACTGAAAAAATTATTAAAAAGAAAGAATATAACTAAAATTAAATATTTATTTGATATTATTAAGGTGAAATTTAATAATTAATTTTAATAATTTTTATTTATTTTAATATTATAAGTGAATGAAGAGATAAATAAATATAATAAAAATAAAAAATAGAACTAATAATGCTAATTATGAAATTTGATAAATATAATAATCACCA
This sequence comes from Sindora glabra, assembly GCA_020226215.1. Classification (NCBI taxonomy): domain Eukaryota; kingdom Viridiplantae; phylum Streptophyta; class Magnoliopsida; order Fabales; family Fabaceae; genus Sindora; species Sindora glabra. The sequence goes on from CM035236.1 coordinate 500,072, forward strand.
TTTTTATAAATGAAAAATTAAATATGATGCTTACTCTTTTTTTAAATATAAAAATAATAAAACCTCAAATAAAATTATGGAAATCTATTTATAACAGTTGGTAACACATGTATTAGTCAAATTTTAATAAAAGAATTATAATAAAAACCTATAAAATTTAAACAAAAAAATAATTAATTTAAGGAAGAATCCCTCTTCTATCAACATTATCTTTGAAAGCAAATGAATTGTTCATTTTCTTTGGAGAAGACAACAGCAACCACTACAAAAAGTCAAACCATATCGAGACAACTTTTCTGCTAATAATTGAGAAGTAAAATTTTCAGTAAATACTCTAAACAAAATGGATTTAGAATGTAACTAGGACAAAACTTTATTAAATTTTTCATTTTAGTGAAATATTGTGGTCTTCTTGCCATTAAAAAGTCTCATATCTCTCACGTTTTTGTCAATGAGTCCTTTTTGTACATGGTTGGTTAGCCCAGCATGGCTTCGTTGGGCTCCTTGTGGCCTAGGAACCTAAAACTTGCCTTTTGTGGAAACTACCATAGAAAAGGCTGCTAGAAGCCTACAAGTGGCAGATTTCCTCCCATCACCCACAAATAATGCACTTTCATTTTTTTACGCATTGACCCTACAAGTGCAAATATATTTGATTTTCACCAACATGTTAAATGGTCCTTCTCGTCTTCCTCTTTCTTAATTTTATCACTCTTTCCTTCTGGAACGGACCATTGATCCTTCAGCTAATCAACATTATCGGCATCTCTTTTGGTTCTAGTAGATAACATCATCTTTATTGAATGAGCTTTGTGATTGTTGATTGAAATCCTCTGTTTTTTGTTACGCCTTTTTTTTCTTTTCTTTTTAATTCATTTGGGGCTGATTGAATGTGTGAAAAAATGAACCTTCACACCGGTTGTCTCGATTTTTACAGAATGCTCAAAAAATGCTCCGTAAAATGCCTAAGCAAATTTGATACAATGGTTTAAATAAATGGGAGATATTTTAATGTACTAATACACTAACAAATTTAATCACATATTAAATTTCCTTTTTTCTAAAATTAGATCTTATATGTTATACGATTACATATCAACAATTGAATTTACTAATGTATCATAGATTTTACCTTAAACTTATTTCCTTCCTCTAACTCCATATGATAATACATCAACAATTTGCATTACTACACCATTATATCATAAATTTTTCCTTAAATTTATTTCCTTCCTCAAACTATTTTATTATGCAATTTTTTCTTGATTTATTTTATATTTTTATAGATCATATTTCTAACTTCTTTTGATGAATTCTTAGTTTACAAAACAATAGTAGTTGGTTCTCTTGATGCAAGTTGGGTGAAATACACCACTTGTTATCACTGATATTCCTTAAATACAATATAGCTAAAATTGGAAGTTTCTTTTTGTGAGAAAATATCAAGGAATTAGGATTCAAAATGCAAAATTTGGAGATAAAATAATGAAATCAAACTTTAACGGAACATGTGGTTTTAAAAGGTTTAGTAGCTAAAGGTAATAAAGGAGAAAAAAAAAGAAAAAAAAAGAAAAATAAACTAGTTGCCATCCAGAGCCAATCAACAATTGTAATTACAAAGATGTCTTTGGATGCATAAGAGTGTGACAAGTTAGTATGTTGTATTAGATGCAAAGAAAAAAATAAGTGTTTTGCACCATATAATTTTTCAAATCTAAATAAGTTAGTTTGGTTTAATTAGGATTAAGTATTAGGCAAGCCAATTCGATTTTAGGCCTAATTGGTGATCGACTACTAGTAGATCACGTTAGAATCTTCCTATCCACAATTGACCACATAAACCTAGTAACCAATTGGGTTAAGTGAAATTGAATTTAGATAGGTTGAGCTATTAAGTTAGTTTGGGCTCGTTGGAAGCCTAGTCAATTTTTTATCCAAAAATATTAGGAAAAATATTATTCAAGCTTGGTTTATTTTTCAACTAGAAAAAATTATTCAACTAGATCTATTGAAAGCCCAATTAATCTTTATGAATACAAAAATTTTTAAATGGGACAATTTCGACTAAAATTCATTCAAGGTAGCAAAAAGATATAAAAGGTAACCTATTAGAACTTAGAAGCCCATTTAATAAATTCAAAAAATTATTAGACAAAATAAACCACAAAAGCTAGGGTGTTGCAGTGAAATAAACCTTATTAACTTTGAATAATACCACAAAATAACAAAACTAGTATAGTACTAAATTAATAGAAAAATTGCACACCACAAACACATTAGTTTTAAAAACCACAACATAATTTACATTCATTTTAGCTAGATTTGTGTAACATTTAGTATAACTTGATAACCATACAATATGGTGAGTACTTATTGAATTTTAATATTTTTCAAATTTGTTTGTATAGCTTATTGGCTAGTTCATTTGCAAAAAGCCAGAAACTCAAGAATTTTCTATCATAACAAGAAATGAAAAAACCTAAACCACTAGAATGGTTATAAGGGCTACATATCACACAAAATATTCCTTCCCCATAAAACCAAAAATAACTAAAAAGGAAATTGGCTTTGACAAGCTTATATAACTTTTACTTACATTAAAAAAATCCTTTTTTTACTTGTCAATATGCTTCATGTTGACATGTATGGAAAAAACAAAAAACACTAGCAATCAACTATTATCAATAACCATTTGGTTGATTGTTAGATTGATTATGTACTTAGACTACATAAAAAGGAGAAAAAATGTTAATCAACCAAAATTTTGTAAGTAGACATAAGAAACATTCTATGCAATAAAAACTAAGTATGAGAGTAATATTATAATTTGTAACTTGTGAAATTTGATAATTTAGATTGTGGAGTTAGAAACACTACCTACCTGGTAGCCATTGCATGCTACTTATGTTAAATTCTCTCCAATAAGTTATTGCTTAGCTTTTGCATGAGAGGAAGAAAATTCCAAATTAATCAAATATAAAAAATAAAGTAATAAACAATTATATGAAAGAAATTTTAAATTTAAAAACCAAAAAATAAAATTAAAACCTAGAACATTCTTTTTAAAGTCTTTAACCAACACTAAGTACTCCAAATCAAAGCTGAGAATTAAGGGTTTTAACTAATTCTGAGTACATATAATACCCTTAGCCATTTTTAGAGATAGTGAAGATTGGTAAACATCTAAGATACATTTGCTAGTGTTGAAAGTGGACTTAGATGTAACCAATGAAATTGGGACAGCAAGAATATCTTTAGCAAGCATAGAAAAATAAAAGGTCTTAAAGAATTGACCTTTCACCACTTTAAAACACTAAATCCATCGCAACATCAATATAAGGTTCTGCCAAATATCTCTCAACCTCATTCTTGGCTTTAATTGAGTCATTCTTCTTGAGGTATGACTTGAAGGCAACTATTATTACTTTTTGGGCTGGCTTGTCTTTTTATGGTCCACCATTAATTACTTTTAATGACTAATTAATCCTTGAAATTACTTCCTCAGCCTAAAATAAGGCATAATACTACCTATACAACTTATATAAATCATTTTTTTTACCTTAGATAGCAAGTAAAAAACATTTAATAGATCATAAATATCATCAAATAACCACTTTAAGTAGGTTATTTTGTGCTTAGGATCAAGAATGTTAGCAATATAAAGCAATGGATTAAATTTTTTCACATTCCTTTAATACTCGTTAAACTTGTTATTCATATTTATAGCCATATCAGAAAGCAAGAAATTAGCATTGTTAGACCACTTCAAAAGCTCACTTTGGATTAAAGTAAGATAAGGAACGGCTCCATTTAAAGTCACGTATAATGTATTAGAAAATTCCATCATGCAATCATAGAAAATCTTCAAAAAATTTATAAAAATTTTAGCATTAGTTCAATTCAAAGAAGAAGGTAGATCAGTTGTCTTCTCATCAAAATAGTCAATATAGGTTAGTTCATCATCTTTAAGATTTTCAAATGCTAGCTGAAACTTTATAATAACATTTAGCATTAAGTATATTGAGTTTCATCTTGTTAGAATATCAGGACATATAAGGCTTGATGATGACATCTTGGACTACTCAATACAATGTTTAAACTTTGCAAGCCTTGATAAAGAGGACCTAAGCCATCTCACATTATAAATAGCATATATTGATGTGTGCATCTCTTTCAATCACTTATTCACAATCAAATTTATAATATATGTATAATAATTAAAAGGAATATGTTACCCATCTAAGACCATCCCACTAGCACTCTTAATTATTTTTTTAGATATGAAATTGCAACATCATTAGAACTTACATTGTCTATAGTCATTGTGAAGACACTTCTAATTTCCCAATTATACAAATATGACTCTCTTTGCTTCCTTATGATTTACTTTTTATGATTATGAGCTTGACAAAAATTTAGAATTCTTTTTTGTAGTGTTTATTGATTATCTATGAAATGTGCAATTAAGACTACATAGTTGAAAGTTTGAATTGATGTACACTAATTAGTTATTAGACAAATCGTAGCACAATTACTCTTAATAAAATTTCTCAAATTAAGTTTTTCATCTAGATAGAGTTGATAGCAATCCTTAGCTATGGTGTGTCGACAAAGTAAGTGAAATCGTGGCTAAAGATAAGAGCATAAATACTTAAACCCTAACCTTTTATAACCTTAAAAAGGTGTTTATCTATAATGATAAAAATGGCTAAAACTATTCTACGTAGAAACATCATATTTTTGTAATGTAGCTACCATATCAGGCCTACCTTTTTTTTTAGTTGAAAATTTATAACAAATTACTTAAGATCAAAAACTAATGTATATGGAAATTTAAGATAGATCTTAAGATGAAAATTCATGTTAGATATGCCATGACTCTTAAAGTGATAAAAACACCTCTTACCATAATAATTACATATAACCATAGGAGTGCTGTTCATAAAGCCTTGTAGTGAAGCAGTCCTATGCCATGGTTATTTTCTCATTTCCATTTACATTGGGCTTCTGTTTCACTTTTGGCTTCATCTAGATTGGGCTAGATGAGGCTATCTTTTCTTTTCCTTTAATTTTAATTTAGCTTTCACTAATTTTTTAAAAAAGCTTACTATTGTTGTATCAAATTGCGTTAATTGAATTAAAAGGTTGGATGGTATATTTGCTAGTACAAGATCAATTGATAAGTTAATTAATTCTATTTCAAATGCACTTGATGGATTCATGGTACTTAAAGTAATAAATAATGAAGTATCAATTTAACTAGACAGCAAATGCTCTTATTGGCTTGTTGACACTTAAGTTTTATCATAATTAGTGCAGGACAATGGATATATAAACATATCATAAATTAGAAAAAAATAATTACAATGCAACAAATAAGAAATAATATTAGATATAACAAAATAAAATAGCACAATTTATATTTTAGTATTTTTACCTTACTTCATGTAATAGAGTAATCAAATGAAACAAAAAATAAATATCATAAATGATAATAAGAAAGATATACTTCTTAAACATTATCACTAGCTTTAATTATAATTATATAAAAAATTAGAACATTTAAAATTACTACAAATTTTAGATATTAGGGTATTGGTAAACTAATAAATGGAAATAGTTTTAAAATCACAACACATGATTGATTTAATAGTTTCATATCATAGTTTATTTTCTAAATAAATTAACAAGTTAACATACCAAAAGCATTACAAACATCAGGTTAAAAACAATAATTACAATTTATGCAAACAATACATCGATTTCCATCTAAGTATATCTTCCCTAACCTTAGACATACTATACAATCACAGAGTAGACAAATAATATTATTGAGAATAAATGATAAATTAAAATTTTAAATTAGAAAACTGATAGAATTTACATCAATAACCCTTAATATAATATACAAAACTTAAACACATTTAAAAAGACTTTAAAATTTTGATTACTATATTTTGGTGAACTATAGCTAGAAGTCTTTTTAACTTAAACTACATAATTGATTTCATAATTAATTTTCAAAAACACTTAAACATATAAAAAGCTTTAAAAATAGCAAATTAAAAAATAGGAATTTTTGCCAATAATACACAAAATTCCATCCAATATGAAAAAGCCTTCCACATATTTAAATATAAATTAGAATCAAAGCTTGAAAAAGAATATGTTAAGTAAAACATACTACATTAGATTTGTGATGTAGAAAAAGAATCATTTTATCAGTCATTTTCAATACTTTTATACTAAAATTATTTTACAAATCAAAACTCAAAAGTTAAAGTTAAGGGCAAAAAAAGGTAACCTTTAACCAATTCAAAGAAGTTTTGCAATCATCAAATCATATTACAATCACAAACAATTTGCTTTTCAAGATATCCAAATAATATAGTGTGAAAAAAATTAAAAATTAGAAGTTATATTAGTCAATTTTGGCTTTGTAGGGCTTTAAGATCAAATGACTTGCTTGGATTTTTTTACAATTGCATATTTAAAAGCAAATTGAATTTTAACTTTCCCTATTTGAGCATAACTCCAGAAATTTTGTTGCTTGTCATTGACCTAAAGGAAAAAGTAATAGGTTGTTTCAAATCATGATTATCAATACTCAAAAATAACAAAATAATTAAGTATAGAAACATAATTAAAAGCAAAAGCCCAATGTTACTTCTAGGTTAAAGTGAATCATTCATAAATAGAAACCATAGTCTCAATGGGTGCAAGTGTGAAGTTTTTTTTTTTCAAAAGATCATAAATCGGAACCAAATAGTAATAAGAAATAAAAATTATCATTAACTATAAGTTAGAAGATAATAGAGTTTAACTCTTTAGGTTTGAGATCAAAATTATCAGATGATTTGAAAAGAGATACCTTTTTTATATTTTTACCTATCACTTAAAAAAAAGGCCATAATAAGAGATAACAACTCAAACAATGGATCCTTATTTTATTAGACAAATAAATAAGGATTTTAGGGTTTTCAATTTCTAAGAATTAGTTCCATAAGTGCAAATCTAAAAAAAAATGCTATTTTAAAAGGAGATATTTAATTTTGCTGCAAAATGAGATGCTGAGTAGCCCAAACATGATGGCAAAAGTTAGGTCAACTATCATGTTAGGCCAAACACATATGGATAGAAGTAAAACTAGTTATAGGTTATCTCAATAATTATATGAACACTTATTAAATATTTACAAGGTATAAATAAGTCATCATTTATTTAATATAAATAACTATAATTATTTTATTACTTTTATCCCATTACTAATTGGAATTTTCCACTAAATTTCCCTTTCTCTTTTATATGGTTACCTAAGAATTATTAAACAATTTTTTAAATGTATCTTTTTTTATCTTAAAAAATAATTGTTCCACTTCTTATTTTATTATGTTTCACTTTTATGTTCTTAAAAAATGACTACGTTAAAATATTAAATATTTAAAATAAATATAAGAAGATGTTATACATTTTTCTTTAAAGAAGTTATAGGAGAAATAAATTTATTTCATTTTTATTTGGTTATATTTACTTATTTTAGTTAAAATGGTAGTAGAGTAGAAAATTCTCGACCACCTTACTATCCACTTATTACAATGAACATTTTGCTATATAGCCTAACAAATGAAATTACAAATGAAGATGACATAATTATGAAATTACATTAATTACTCCAAAGGTTAGTAGTAAATCTAATTATCTATATCTATACTACTATATAAAGGGATTGGTAAGTTTGGTATTCGCATGTAAAATTACCCAAATAAGCACAAGATTTGTATTAATTAAAAGTAATATTATGGGGAGTTCTAACTTTTAAGAAGTTAAGTATTTCACTGTTGAATTGCCTTTTTTTTATTTCAAAGCATGTAAATAAAAATTAAACATACAAATCTTAATGCATTAAATACAATCCACTATAGGAGTAATTAATGTAATTTCATAAATATATTTACTAATTAGATGATTAATAAATGATAATAGAATATAATTAAACAAAAATAAAATGCAAGGAATTATAACACAATTAAAGGAGAAGAAATCACAATAAAGAGAAATATTAACTTAAGAGATGTCCCAAACCTTAATTGGTTAACTTATCCTAAATAATATTTATCAAGTTACTTTAATTTGATTAATTAACCAAGGATTACCCTAGTAGCAATCCTTATATTCCTTAATTAATTAACCTAAACCTAACATCTAGATTAAATCATTATATTCAAGTTCAGCACCCAAACAATAGCATTGAGATTTAAGGAATGGCTAAAATCGAATTAATAATCTAACCTAGCATTATATCATCAATTTAAATTCTAATTCTCTTAGGGAATTAATAATTCACCTAAATGTCAAATTACCAAAGCTTTATTGCTATTGATTCATTAATAAATTACAACCCATCGTCATAATTAATTATTTAGCAATAGATCTAAATAAATAACAAACTAATAGATCCAAATTAGCATATTATCTAAAACAATCATAAATTTGAAAGAATAAATAATTAAAGGATAATTAAATTAAAATTAAATTAAAATAATGTAAAAATTCCTTTGAACTAATGTAGAAAATTAGCCATATATGGTGGTTTATAAAAAAACTTAGAGAAGAGGATAGTAGCTATTTACTGCTAGTATATTATCGAGGCATAAAATCCTAATATATTTTATCTCCTTATGGGGAAAACCTACTAAGCCAAGTTAAGATGCTTCTTAAGATTACAATGAATAATGCTTTGCTTAATTGAAGTCCAAATTTAATTTACAAACTAAGTTGCTACAAGAGTTTACAATAGCAAAATCTCATTAAGTTAACTTCCAACTAATGTTTAACCATTAAACCAGTGTAGTTTTACTACTCCCTAAACATAAAAGTTGTTAAGTTAGATTTAAGTTAACTTTAAATGCTAATTTAAAACCATTTTGACTCTTAAAGCTATAGGTATAGCCTAAAAACTAAGATTTAGTAAAATTAGACAACAACATTGGATATTTTTCATGGCTAAATATGAATATCTAAACATTTGAACTAGATATCAATCAAAATATGAAAATAACTTCCTCTTAGATTTTGATTGCCATAAATATCACTTAAATAAGAGCTTTAGAACTTATATTATAGCAAAAATATTTTAAATAGTATTAAAATCTAGCATTAAATAAATAATTTAATAACATTGCAAGTTTATAACTTAATTACAAAATAAGATCAATTATATTAAATTAAGCACATGTAACACTCTAAAAAGTATAAAATAAGAGGAAATAATATAAATAATATTTCACACATCATACTTCTTCAAAGACAGGTATATAAATTATACTTTTCTTTTAATTTTTCTTCTATTTTTTTAAAATTTATTTTTTATTATCACCTTTGTTAGCAAAAATATCCTACTTCATTGGAAAGGGAAGGCATTTCCTTGGATGCTAAGTCCTATGTTTCTTCTTTGAACTTTGATCTTGATCAAATGGAAAAGGTGACAAAAAGAGTTATTTTTCATATCCTTCAAGATACAAGGGTTGATTATTTACTCTTTTCATTTCAACACTTATTCATTACCTTATAATTTGGTTTTATGTAAGAGGTGGATATTGTTTGTGATACTTTAACAATTATCTTATCATATCATTAGTAGTTTCCTATCTTCTATTTTCCTTATTCTTTTACGTATCTTTTATTTAAACTTTTTATCAGATTTACAACAAACTTAAAAGAAGACCGCAATGGAACAATAAATACAATAGTTGTTGCTCATTTTCTAACTCCTAAAATACGAGAGAACTCCTTAGGCACACTTGTACAATCCTTAACTGCTTAAGAAAAATCTCTAGGTGGAGATATATTGCTTTCTATTGCTATTTTAAGTAAGGAAGGAGAGACTTCCAAAGAGGTGCTTACTACATCAAGTACTTATATTCTTATGTTTTACTCAAGGTGCTTTTGTCATTTCCTTTTTAAGAATTTAATGGGCTACGAATTATTTTCTTAAAGGTTAAAAACCAAAAGAAGAGCTTATAGCCTTAGCGATAGAACCTTAGACTAGTGATCCTTCCACTACTCTAGTGACCTTGGATCCTCAATTAACTAAGATAAATACTATTGGGTTGTCCACTATTGTTGATTTAGACAAAGAATCCATTGTGGATATAGTTGCAACTATTACTAATCAAGATTTAGAGGAGCCTGCCCCTTAGATAAATGTCATAGTAATAAAAGTATCTATTACTACTTCTATAATTGCTCAGACTTTTAAACTTATAGTGAGTTTGAGTGCTTTTATGGCCCTTTTTCTTAGAGTGGTAAATATTGAAGCTTCAACTTCAAAGAAAAGCTCTGAGGTTCTCCTAAGTATAGTTCTTGACATTCAGATTAGGGATATTTCTACTCCTTTTGGCTTTGATGATTGATATTGGTCTATCCCTAAAAAATCATTATCTAAGGCAAACACCTAAGCCTTTGTTATTCCTTTAAAGGATAAAGATGTTCAGACTATACACTTAGATGAGCTAGTGTAAGTAAAGGCTTATATTCTCTATGTTGTCTCAAATAATGATTTGAATATGTTAAAAGAGATATTAATGCATTATCCTTAGTTTTTCCTTCCTAACAATGGTTGGTACACTAAGTTAGTATAATTTTGGAAAAGTTGGTAAGAAAAGATAATAGTGTCTTGCATTGCTAAAGAATTTAATGATTTCAAAAAGGAAGTTTTGACTCTATCTAACTTTTTCAAATGGAATGTCATTCCTAAAAGGGTAGAGTGCACTTTTGCCATTAAAAACTTAGAGTACAATGAAATGATAGAACAATTCTGCATTTTAGAGGCTTATCACGATAAGCTTGTATAAAGTCAAAAAGTTATTTCCTACCATATTGCTAGTTTAAAAGCTAAATTAGAGATATGCCATAATCTAGCTAAAACATTTTGATTAATGTGTCTCAATGTATTAAAATTAGATTAAGAATTAGTTTGCTAAAATAATACAGTATAATGGGATAGACTAGGTTGTACCTATGTGATCTCCTAAATTATCTTTTCTAAATTGACTCATTAACAATATTTACACAATTATTTGATTTATTATGCATTAGAAACAAAAGAAATAAAAGAAACATATGCAAAATAAAACCAAAATAGAAATTGGACAAAATGCAATAATAGAATACAATATGCAATATGCAAACTAATAAAAAATCAGAGTTGAGGGGTTTTGTGAATTGAAATTTAATTAAACATATTAAGTAAAACAAAACACAAAGTAAACAGCAAGTAAGAAAACTAATATGATAAAATAGCCAATTCAAGGAATTGAGATCTCTAGTTTGGATTAATCATAAATTAATTAGGATTTAACTTTTTTAATTAATTCTTTAACCTTAAATTACCTAAAAATTCTGCAATAATTCATAAATCCTATGTCAAATTACCATCTAGGATTTGATCAACTAAGATTAATCCAATTAAACAACCACTCTAACCCTTAAGCTAGATTGAAATTGATTTAAAAATAGAATTCGATTGAATTAAGAAATTAAATTAGAAAACTTCAAATTAATCCCTCAATCCTTTACCTTTATGTGTAAAATCTTGATTTACCAATCACAATTCAACATTAAAATAGAAAAATATAAAAAATCACAAGGATGAACACTAATTATACTAAATCAATATCTAACACAAGTAATTTCAAGAAATTAGCATAAGTAATTAAGGAAAGAGAAAAATTAATTAAAGAAAATTAACATTACAAATCATAATCTCATAATCTAATGGAGAAGAACCTCAAACTCCTTAAATTAACTCCAAAAATTAGCCCTCCATGGCTAGAGAGCATAAGCTAGAAGAAAAGAAAGAAAAGTTATTTATTGAATGTCTAAAGTCTAATGAGTTCTCTCCTTTTATTTAACCTAATTAATCTAAAACCTTATTAGACTTGGATTGTATGTTTCTTAGGATTACAAGAATAAGGGCTTCCTAATTTTTAGAAGCTTAGACCTATTTTTTACAAGGCAATTAACTCTAATAATTATAATAGTGAATTCCTACGAGTCTAATTTCTAACTACTTTAAGATAACTAAAACAAGGTAATTTTGATCATTCATAAACAAAAAATTTGTAGAACTGTGTCTTATGAAGATTTAGATACTTGTTCTATGTTAATTGGACCTCTGTAGCTTCTTATATAACCCAAAAACTAAAGTTAGTTTAGCTAGGACAAATATAAGGCTTCAGTTTCCTGGCTAAAAAAGAGCATGAAAGAGTTTAAACTAAACTTTGACCAAAACATTAAATTGTAAGTTTTTTTTTAATCTTTTCAATGGTATAAAAATCACTACAATCCAACATCCAAAACCTAAGATATAGCTAAAAAATAGAAATAGTATCAAAATCTATTATTAATTGGATAAATTTAGAATATTATAAAACTAATCCCAAATTATAAAATAAAGCTAATTCTATGAAATTAAACATATCTAACTCACTAAGAGATATGAAATAAGAGGAAATAATATAGTAAATATTTTTCTCATCACGTTTTTATCATTTTTGTAATAATAAATGTACTTTATTTCTTGTATATCCTCATTTGTATTTATGTTTCTCAAGAATGCTTGTTGTCTTAATGACATCTAGCTTTCCTAAACACTTCCACTAATCTTATATTAATAGGATACCATTTGAATCATGAAGAGAGAAATGTTAACATTATAACTTTACTATAAATTCTTACTTTTTTCATAGTGGGTTCCTTATCTCATCTCTTACTAATTAACTTGCTTTGTGGTTCTTAGCTTTTGTATTTTCCTTCCTTTACGATGGTTCAATTTATACCTTAGGGTTTTTCTTGAGATAATGTCTAAAGAGTAGGTCATTAAAAACTCTATTGGATTGTAGGGTTTTTGTGAAGGTCCCTGCTTTAGTAGGGTTAACCTTGAGTCTATTGATATGCAAGATTTTATCTATATTATTTCCTATTATGTCATGCCTTTTATATGCTTAATTTTATACAATTAGCCTTGTTATGTGATTTAAGTTTAGTTTTACAATATTTTGAATTTGTTGAATTATTACTTGATTTTTATACTATTTGAAGTTTTCAGCTATATTAAGTTCTAGATATCTGATTTGGGTGACCTTTATTTCATTGGAAAAATTTGAAGAAAGCTCTATAAATTTTATATTTAGTTAAAGCCAATTTGAATGTATGGAAAACCTAATTTAGCCTATAATTTAAAGCCTTATTTTTGCCTTAGTTGAGCCAGTTTTGATTTTTAAGTTATATCTAAAATTTCAAAGGTCTAATTAAGGAAAAACCATTGCTAAACCTTTCTAAGACCTAACCCTACAATTTTTATGTTCGTAGTCTATTGAAACTATGTACTTTTGGTAGTCTTACATTAAGTAGAAGTCAGACTTATGAAATTTCACTACAATTTTTGGAATACATAATTCTATAAAATGGGTTTTGAGTTTTTAAAATTAGCAAGAACACTACACACTTAACATACTACATAATTTAGCAAAGACAACTTTTCTCTTTTTAAAGTTTCTTATTCTTTAGTCATGGAGGACTAAACTTCTAATTGATTTAAGAATTTTAAAACTCGTCTCTATTAGATTATAAGATTCTAATTTGTAGTATTAAGTTATATAAATTAATTTTCTTTTTTCCCTCATTCTTTCTACTGATTGTTTGAAATGACATATGTTGAATATTGATTTGATATAATTGATGTTCAACTTTGTTATTTTCTAATTTTTATCTATTTTTGTATTAAATTATGATTCGTTAATTATGATTTTTCACATAGGGATAAAGGGTTGAGAAGTTAAATTAAAGGTTTTTGGTTTAATCCTTTAACTTAGTTAAATTTTATTTTTAAATTAATTTCAATTTGTCTTTATGAACTATAATAATTGCTTATTTTTGCTAATTTTATTTCATCAACTTGTGGATGTTTATCTAGTATAGGATTCATGAATTATTAGAATAATTTCAGGTTAAAAAATTAATTGGAATGATTAAATATTTTGTGATCTATGATTAATTCGCATTAAAAGCTCTCAAATCTTTGGATTGATTACTTTCTTATATTAATTTTCCTTTTCTTATTTTACTTTTATACTTTGCTTTGTTTAGTATGTGCATTTATTTTAATTTTAAATCAAACCCCTTAATTTGATTTTATGTTCATTTTATTCTACATATTATCTAAATTTTGTTCTACATTTTGCTATTTATCAATATTTCTATTTGCATTTCTATTTCACTTATGTTACTTTTCTTCTTTCTATTTTTAGTGCATAAAAAGCTTAAAAAATTTGGTAATTATTGTTATACAAGTTAATTTATCATCCTATATTGCATAATTTTTAGCAAATAAGTTATAATTAATTTTGGTGTGTTACGATACATATAAAAATTTTAGCATTGTTCCCATGGATTTATTTGAATTCATCCTTTCTCATCTTTTATTAACTATGTATTGCGTAATTATTTAAGCATTCTAGTCAATCTTGCATCTTTTAATCTTTTACTTGTATTTTATGATATATATCACTTTTTTATATTTTCTTGCATTCTGTTGCATTTTTTAACTGTTGCATATTCCTCCTTTTCATTTCATCCTTTTCCATTATATATTACTTTATTTATATTTTAATAGAGATTTTTGGCTCATTTAAACAAGCTATATGTTTTGCTTCTTACCCCTTAAGTAGGAATCAAAGTGACTAGTTCTGATTAAGTAAAAAAAAATTATAATGGTAGAAAATACTTTTCTAATCAAGGCTCATAGTTGTTTAGCAACTTATGAGGTCCCCTATTTTTTAGCTAAATTTTATCATTTTAATCACTTTTTATTTTTTTGAAAAAAATTTTATTGTATTTTTTTGTTCTGCATAGTCATCGCTTTCATTTTATAATAGTCTTATAATTTTTAAAAATGTCTAGATAGGTTAATTAGATATGTTTTGAGTGATTTTTTATTCTGCACTAGTGTTTTGGTGTTTCTATGGTTCTGTCAAATGTAGTCTAGTGTAGTGTAATGCATAACTAGAAGAATTACTAGTGAATTATTAGAATTTGATTCAAAAATAAATATTTCTTTGTAAGATTAGAAATACAAATAGTTGTAGCATTCCTACCCCTGATTCTAATCCTTTAGACAGTTAAAAAAATATAGCTAATAACAGGACATTGAAAGAATTAATTGCTCTTAAGGTTACTTATCGACCTTTAAGCATCTAATATCTTGAACTTAATGCTAATTTTGAGCTTAAATTTGGACTTATACATTTGCTTCCTAGATTTCATTATCTTGTAAGTAAGAACCTTTATAAACACTTAAAGGAGTTTCATATGGTATACTCAATCATGAAGCCTTATGGCATTTTAGAAGACCACATTAAATTGAAGGCATTCCCCTTTCTCACTTGTTGATATAGATAAGGATTGATTATGCCATCTATAACTAGGTTTCATCAATTACTAGAATAATATGAAGTAACTATTCCTAGAGAAGTTCTTCCTTACTTTAAGAGCTACTACAATTAAAAAAGAAATTTGTGGCATAAGGCAAATAAATCGTGAGACATTTTATAAGTATTAGGAAAGATTTAAGAAGTTGTGTTCAAGCTATCTGTACTATTAAATTAGTGAGCAACTTCTAATCTAATATTTCTATGAAGTACTTCTTCTTATAGATAGGAATATAATTGATGTTGCAAGTAGTGGAGTATTAGTAGATAAAACTCCTATGGCAGCTAGAGACTTGATAGCTAACATGACAGCAAATTCCTAATAATTTAGCACAAAAATTATATGTGCTACCAGAGGCGTGCATGAGGTAAATTTTTCCAATTCAAACTAGTAAAGATTGGAGAATAAATTAGATAAATTAACTTTTCTTATTAGGCAAATGGCAATGATACAATAATAAGTCCAAGCCTTACCTTTTTCTACTAGACTTTATGGAATTTGCTTATGTTTAACTTAACTTGTTGATTCCTACCCTACATTACAAGATAATAAGTATTAACCTCCTTAACATATGCAACAACAATCTTCCTTAGTAAATCACAATATTAATACCAATAATAGCCTAATCAATACCAATAATAGTAAGCTAACCAATACTAGTAACATAATTAATACTTTGGTTGGAAAGATAACCAAAACTTCAAATACGATAGCAATCCTAGTTAAGTTTAGTATCCTTCTATATATAATAGAATACCACTCAATCATGTTTCTAAACCAAATTCATCTTTTCCTCTTTTCAACCATCCTTTGAAGAATTGGTCAAGCAAATGGTAGCAAATAACTTACAATTCTAGCAAAAACTAAAGGCAACAATTACAAATTTTTAAACTCAAATTAGCCAATTATATTTCACCACAAGTAAGCTTAAAGCATAAGGTTTAAGACAACTTTTTTCTAACAATGTCAAAGGTAAAGAAGTTGTGAATGCCATTATGCCAAGAAGTGGAAAACTAGTTGACATGCCTTCACCTTCACAATCAAAACCAAGAAATTAACTAGAAAAAAATAAGATGAGCTAACTAGAAAAATAAATAATACATGATGCAAGTGAGTACAATCCTTTCCTAGACTTTCACCTCCCACTAATTTTCCTATTTCCTTTTTTTTCTAAGAAGAGTTGTTCCACAAAAGAAAAATTAAGGATGAGAAATAAAATTTTAATTCCTTTAGCAAAGTAGAAGTTAATATACTTTTGCTAGATTTAATAAAATAGACTCTAAGAGACGTTAACTTCTTAAGAAATTCATGCATCAATAAAAAAATAAAGGGATGATGAAAAAGTAAGTTTAGGGGCGAATATGTTTGCCATCATTAAAAAAAATTACTAAGAAAATGCAAAGATCCAAACATATTCACCATTCCATGTGTTAAAAGAAAAACTAGAATTGAGCGTGCCATGTCAAACTTAAGAACTTCAATTGATATCATACCTCTTCCTATTTTTAATGTTTTGAATTTAAGACCTTTGAAATAATAAAAAAATGGTTGTTCAATTACTAAATAGATCTAATATTTACCCTTTAGCTATTCTTTAAGATATTTTAGTGCAAGTTAATGAACATATTTTTTTAGTAGATTTTTACATTTTAGAGATGGAAAATAAGACATTTGAAGTTCCTTCCCTAATCATTTTTAGCTAACTTTTTCTCAAAATAACAAAAATCATGATTAGTATTAGTGGAATATTAACCATAGAGTTCGATGGTGTAACAACTAAGTTTAATATTTCTAAGGCTATACAAGATAATTCTATATCTTATCTTTATATTTTTGAGCTTTTAATGCATAGTATTCCTCCTTTCAATTTTTTTTAATGTTGTTATTTCTTATTCTAATTTTTTTTGTTATGATTTTGTTATTTTTTATGTTGCTGGTTTAGAGTTTGTTCATTCTAATTTACATGTTGACACCAGTCTTGATAATATGCTTGTTAAATTTCCTAAACTTTTTGAATTTGTGGAGTGTATAGATGGTTATGAGTGCATTTATTGTGATAATGATATTAAGTGTGTCATTTGTGAAGAGAATTAAGCATTTATAAGTGATAAGAATAATGTTGTTTTGAAATATGCAAAAGTTAATAATCATGTAGAAATGTAGTGTGCAAAGGTGATTTCTATCACTAACTTAGTAGCTTCTGTTGATCCTCACAAATTTGAATTTTTAAAGGAACAAAAGTTCTTTCTTATTAATCCTTCTAGTCATTTTATTAATCATTTGAATTCATTATACAAGATGATGTTGAATATTTAAGAAAGAGTGATTTAAAGATAGTTCAAGAAATTATACTAGATGGTCCTAATTTTTAAATGACCTCTTTGATAGATGAATTAAAGGTTGGCTATTTGCAAGCAATACAAGTAGTCAATCCTCATATAGATCCTAGTTGAAGATATTCAAGTCATGTTTAATCAAAGACATTAAATAAAGGTACTTTTTGGGAAGTAATCCAAGCATTGTAGATATACTTTCTTTCACCCTTCTCTTCTATTTACTTGTCCTTTATCTTTCTTGATAATGTTGATATGCTTTATATTAAGAATAATGTAAAATTTAAGTATGGGGGGAAAGTTTCAAAATTTATTTTGCACTTTATGTCTTTATTTAATACTTTTTAATGTCTTCAAAAAATGGAAAAAAATTTAAAAAGCACATTTTTTTACTTATTTTTATATCTTTTTGAGTCATTTTAGTGCTTGTTATTGATAGAGATTTTACATTTTTCATGAATAAGATTCAATTAAAGTTATATAGGATTCATAATATGATTAAATAAATCATTTTATTTCTTAAAATCGATTAATGCAGTGATAGATTGGTATATTACACTTGATAGCATGACTTTTCTTATGAGATTTTGAGCCTTATGTTAAAAATTTATACTATTCTCTTTCCTACTTGTGTAATGTTTTTCAATGATTTATTTTTTTAAAACTAGCTTTAATTTTTTTTTAGATTATATTTGTATATGCATGCATAAAATTGATAAAGATATTCTTTATTTATTTAAGCTAAAGCCAAAGAACTAACATTAAATTTTTGTCTTTGTTAAGCCCTTTTAAGCTTAATTACCCTTTTTTGTTGATTAGTCCATGAGTATTTTTCTAATAAAAAATAAGTATCTTTACCTAACCTTAGGGATTAGTAGAGTATTTAAATTTTTATGAGATGAGCTCTTGAATAAGCATGGGGTTACGAGAGTTTGTCTTGTGAAAAGTTATCAACTTCAAGTTCAAAGGATTGATTTAAAAAAAAAAAAAGCAACAAAAGAAAGAAACAAAAATGATAAAAAAATGAAAGAAAAAGTCAATAAAAAAGTTAAAAAAAGTTAAAAAAAAGGCAAAATGAAATTGATAAAAAAAAGAAAGGAAAAAGAGAGACGTTGATGAGTGTTTGAATTTAAATTTAGGTTATTGTGTTAAGTTATAATTATTCATAATTAGCCTATATATTTTTGGTTTAAATGCTATATTAATTTATTTAGTTTCTACCTTTTTATATCCTCATTTTTCCTTTCCTTTTTCTTAGTCACATTACAATCTTGAATAAGGTTTTTTTGATTTGTATTATACATATGATTTGAGTAGCTAGATGATTAGCAAATTTATGATAAAATAATTTCATAAAATAAATTTAAGTGAAACACTTTTCCTAAATACTTGAGAATTAGAAAGTGAATTTTATGAAAATCTATTATATTAATCTACTTTTTTTTAATAAAGTTGTTATATTAATTAGTTTCAAATTTGCTAAGATTTTTGTTCATTATGTGTTATGCTTTTTGTTGGCTTTAATTATTTCTTGCTTGTGGATTTATGATTTTGAAGTTTTTATAAAATAAGTCTTCTATTTTTTAGTTTTAAATAAAGTTATATCTTACTAGAGTTCGTGCAAAGGCTAAGTATAAGAAAATTTGATGTGCAAGATTTTATTAATATTATTTTCTCCTATTTCATGCCTCTTAATATGTTACATATGCTTAATTTTATACAATTAGCCCTGTTATATGATTTAGGATTAGTTTTATAATGTTTTAAATTTATTCAGTTAATGTTAAATTTTTATACTATTTCATGTTTTCATCTATATCTTAAAATTTGAATATCAAATTGGAGTGATCTTTATATCATTAGAAAACTTAAAGAAATCTCTATAACTTTTTTGTTTTAGTTAAAACTCAATTTGAACGTCTAGAAAGTTTAATTTCGCTAAGAAGTTGAAGTCCTATTTCTATCCTAGTTAGTTAGCTTCGATTTTTGAGCATATCTGAAGCTTTAGAGCTTCAACTAAGGTGAAACTAGTGCCTAAACCTTTCTAGGACCTATCTCTACAACTTTTATGTTTGTGTTCAACCAAAATTATGTAGTTTTAGCGATTTTATGTTAAATGGAAGTCAAACTTATGAAATTTCACTACTATAACTCTTGGAGTAAAAGATTTTGTAAAATAGATTTTAGGATTCTAAATTTAGCAAGGGCTTATTCTTTGTAACAGAAGAGGCATAGGATTCAAGCCCATTAGGTTTTAAGGTTATCAAGTCAAATATGGGGGGGTAAGAACACTGCACACTTAACATACTACACAATTTAGTAAAGATAACTTTTCTCTCTTTGAAGTTTGTTGTTCTTCAACCATGAAGGGTTAAACTTTTAGTTGATTCAAGGATTTTGATACTCATTTCTATTAGATTATGAGACTCTAATTTGTACTTTTGACTTTTTCTAATTGATTTTTCTCTTTTTCTTATTCTTTGTATTAATTACTTGAAATTGCATGTACTAAATATTGATTTGATATAATTAGTGTTCAACCTTATAATTTTTTATCTCTATCTATTTTTATGTTAAATTACGATTGGTTAATCATGATTTTTCATGTAGGGATAGAGGGTGAGGAGGTTAAATTAGAGGTTTCTAGTATAGTCCTTTAACTTTGTTGAATTTTATTTTCAAGTGAATTTCAATCTAGCTTTATGAAATATAATTATTACTTAATTTTACTAATCTTAATTGATTAAGTCCTAAGTAGTTATCTAGCGTAGGATTTATGAATTATTACAAGGGTTCAAAATAATTCAAAGTTGAAAAATTAATTAGAATAGTCAAATATTTTGTGATCTATGATTAATCTAAACTAAGAGTTCTCAAATCTTTAGATTGATTACTTTGTTATATTGATATTCATTTTTGCTATTTTACTTCTATACTTTGCTTTATTTATTGCATGCATTTATTTTAATTTCAAATTGAACTCCCTGATTTGGTGCTATGTTCATTCTATTCTATAATTTGCATTCTATCTGTATTTTTGTTTGCATTTCTGTTTACTTTTCTTCTTTTTATTTTTAGTGCATAAAAAACTTAAACATTTTAATAATTATTGTTAGTAAACAATTGAGAAAGGATATATGAAACGACTGTTAGAGGTACAACTTGATTTATTACTCTATATTACATAATTTTTAACAAATTAATTATAATTAATTTTGGTATGTTGCGACACGTATCATCTCTACAGGTCATGGCAAAAAAACCTTGTAGCTGAGATGGAAAGACTTATCTATAGTTTTGGTGCAACTTGGACACTATGCTAACTACTATCCAATGTTCATTATCCTGATTAGCAGGTCAATATTCCGATAACCACCTAATTTATAATAAGGAAATTTTCATAATCTAATAATGTTATAAAATAATATATAAATTAATTAAAATTTAATATTATACCAATCTTAGAAATATTTTTAAATCAGCCTTTTGATACGCTCCAAAATGTGATTCTCAAAAAATGTTAGGATTCCCGTGATATTCCTAGGAAGTTGATTCAATGTTATCCCCAAAAATGTTAAAGATTTGTGTGAATGCATGATTCGGCACCCTAATGTCTGAACGGATAAACGGATTGGACTAGCATCTGAACCCGGAGCAAATTCTGAACACAAAGCAATTCTTTGCAATTCACTATGAGAGAATTGCTTAATGATTCCGAAGCAGACGCCAGGAGAGATAATGCCAATTCCTTCAACAGGTTACCCTCTTTCTTCAAGGAAAAACAAATAAATAAAACACAAAATCCTGATCTTCTATACATTGTTTAGTTCTGTCATATATGATCCAGTTTTGGTATATATCAGAGAGAAGTATAGAATCTGTCTGCAGCAACGCACCCCTTAGAACTGTTGACATTAAGCCTGAAATCTGTAAAACTTTAGGTTGGGTAAGGAGGTCTAATCTTTTTGAATAGAAAGGTTTGATTGATGATTTCAGGTATGATTTCAATATCAGCGCGTGGCAACAATCTATCGTCGCATTCTTTGAATTTCTTCTTTTCAAGTTTGCGTGTCCAGGTCAAATTTTCATTTTATTTTATTTTTATATTTGACAGGTTTGTTCCAATCTCATTGTGACGGGAAAATATCAGAATTGCTTCCGAATTAAAATGGTTGGAGACATCTAGTGTTACACGTGGTTTATCATTCCGAGGCGAAGGGAGACAAGCGACTTAAAAGTTGATAATGCAGACATTTTTCCGGTACCACTTGCCCGAGACTTATCCTGGTGAGCACGGCCATTTTGGATTTTCTCCTGAGTTCTTGCTAAACTACATGCAATCAACTATTAACTACGGGATATATATATATATATATATATATATATATATATTAGTTCATTACAAATGTAATTGCCACATGAGATTATTCGTCTCCTTTTATTTTAATTTAATGTAAAAAGCTGAGTATTAGATGTTGAAATCAATTTAATATTATTGAATATACTCTTCACTTTACTCGGCAGGGCCTCCCAACACATTTATATGCTGTTCTGATTTCAACTGGATGGAAAGAAAAAAAATAAACTTTTTTTTATTCTTGTGATATGAGGGTAACATGTCTCGTTATTTTCCCTTACCAACTGTATGCTATGACACTTAGAGAAGGATTAATCCTAAGTACATGTTGGGCTGATTCAGTGAATCAACTTCTAAGAAGCAAAAAATTTCATACAGATAGGAGGGTTAACTTTTGTAAGAGCAAGAATTGAAGCAGGAAGAGTCCAGAGCCCTTCCCCACAAATAAGTCCAGAGGCAACTGCTGGTACCATCAACTCTGCCTTGTTTTTCCTGAGCTTGTGCCACCCAAACACAATCAGACTCCCCATGCACATATCTATTGCAAAGTATGCCCCCACCAGAAATGGTACTGCCATCACCATTGGTAGTGGCATCCACTTTCCAATCTTGTGAGGCGAAAGATCTCTTGCCATGTTCACCCCAACTGCAAAAGCAAAGAATCCATAGCAAAGCTGCAGGCAATGGTGGGGCAGTGCTGAGAAACCCTCAACACCAATAACTGCCATGTTCCTGTAGATTAAAGCATAAGGCGCTTTGAATTCGCCATGCGGGTTTCCCACATCGAATGCCTTGTAGAATAGGAAGAAGCTAAGAGGAGCTGTGACACAGCCCAATGCAGTGCCAATGGCTTGGCATATGAACATTGCTCTAGGGGATGTGCAAGTGTAATGCGCAGTTTTAAAATCTTGCATTAGAATACAAGAGACCGATACCACTGACTTAATCAGACCACAGCCAATGAGACCCGCCACCACTCCATTCTCTTTACCGCTCAGAGCTGCAATCACAAAGAGGGCTACTTTCCCGTAATTATATGCCATGTTAATATCGGTGAGACCCGATCCATAAGCGTTACAGAATGCCAGAGATGGAGCCAACGTGTAGGCCACCCCCACGTAGTACCATTTCAGCTGAGGGAACATGCGCGGGATTAATATCATGGACATGACAGAGAATATCATGTATCCAGTAATCCCGATCCACACGGGAATGCTGTCTCTCAGGAACATCTCCTTCTCTTTAAGTCCAGCATCATCGGCAGCTGATCCTGCATGCAGGAAAATTAACTTATGAACCCCTTTTTGTCGGAATAGAAGAATTTAGTTCTTGGCTGCTCTGGTACAAACCAGTTTCCAGATTCTTGCCTTTCATTCTTCCATGTGCACTAATGACTGTGGAAATCAATATTTTAGTAAAATTGTAGATGCCATCCCCAAGGATTAGAGCCACTGACAGAAAAACCTGCCCCAAAAAAAAAAAAAAAAAAACTTCAAAGTAATATTTTAGGGGAAGTGCGCGCACAGAATACAACACAATACAGACCTTGTAGCCATATGACCCCTTCATGTTATATTCGTCTGACGTGTTAGCAAACCATTCTCCTTTAAACCGATCAATAAGCGGCCACATTACTCCAAAAGAGAGCACTGCTCCCAGAAGCAAAGACAGATTCACAACATAGGAACAAATCATCCCTGCTCCCACGTAAGTCAAGCTAAAATCGAAGTAGAATCTGCAAATACCAAAAACAGAAGGAATTAACGAGGAAACCTCTCCAAGATTGTTTGTTTACCATGCGAAAAATCATACGTTTGTTTCCAAGCTTGCAATCCGAAGGTAGGGAACTGTGCAAATCCACAGTCGTCTATCCCTGAGAAGAACCACTTGAAAAAGCCCCACATGAAACTCAGAGAGAAATACTTCATGAACCCGTGAATTTGCTTCCTGCAGCATAAGAAAATCATATATCAGTTTCTTCTGTGTTTTCCATACAGGCAGTGCAGTTGCCTAGATGAGTACTTGGCCATTTTGTCCCCTTGAGTGTGAAAACCATTGATGAGAACTGCTGTTGCCAAGCCGCTGGGATATGTTAATTTCAGGTCAACTATCATGATCTGTGCAAATCAATACATGCATCTGTCACATATAGACTTACTTATAACTTGGAGATACATAGGATAGGAATAATAAAATTAAGGACTCACTGTGTGTCTGTTATACCTTTCTGAGCGGAATCAAGACAAAGAGACCAACAAAGCAAACAATGAAAAGGAAGGCAGTCATCCAACCAAAACCAGGTTCTTTGACAGCCCTGGAATTGTTACCCTCTGTGCCCACTCCCGACAACTCATACGTCTTCCTGTTTAATCCCAACAGATAAGAGGCAAACCCTCCTGCAAATATATATATATCTTAGAACACATAGAGGTTTAATTGTTTGTAACAATAGAGACAAGGGCAGTTAAAAACGTAAAACCTCCAACGGCAATGCTATAGCACGCGACAGCACAAGTCTGTATGATAGTGTTTTCGTGGGGGGTGAAGGGCTTGGCTACAAATCCAACCTTGTGTAGCACTTTGTTCCAGCTTCGGACAAACACGAAAGCAAGAAGAGCAGCAGAGACATTGAGATTGGGAACCATTCCGGTGGTGAGGTTGAGCTTCATTGCTATTATGCTGTACATGATTCCAATGATCGTACTCACTATCAATCCTCTCACTGTTATCTGCTCTGTCCATTTCTGCTGCGCCATTCTCTTGGCGTTGATCTCTCCTCCTCCTTCTAATTCCTCTCTCTCTGTTTCTTTCTTTTCTTCGTCCATATTTCCCATGTTAATCACCGCATTTGAGGATATCATTCTCAGAGATATCAAACAACCAGTCCCCAACAAGCGTGAAAGAAGAGAAGATATGATGTGGATTACAAGATTCCCATGCCCGCGTGACTAACACACGACTTCCTCTTCAGTTCTTATCAATTTGGTTGGTTGGTGTGTACTCTCCCACGCACTTGGAATCTTACTCAATTATTCCCAAGCCTCTTATTATTGCAAACCAGGGAGTTCCTCAAGTAAGCAAAGTATAATAACAAGCATGCTAAATAATATGTGTGTTCATTAAGACTAGAAGGCATTAATTTGAACAAATTATAACTAAATGGCTGCTTGTTGGATAGATTGTAGTAATAGGACGTGAGATCCACGTTGGTTTCTGCAAGTCAAGCAGCTAGTTGATATATTCCACTTAATATGGTTCACCAAAAAAAGTCAACATATTCGGAATTTGTCTAATTATTGAATTTGATACATTGAATAGAGAGCTAGTTATGAAATGGAAGGTTGGGAGAAAAGTAGTACTGAATTGGCCTGTCTACTGCCTGGGCCAATGGGGCATTTTGAAATGATGCTGATGGGACAAATTTTTACGGAGCAGTGTGCAGTGTAGTTTAGATGAGACGGTGAGAGAGAAAATGAGGTGGTTTTATAATTTTATTGGCATCGGCGTATATTGTCCGCGGCCACAGAATGCGCGTCTTGCGATGTCATTTTGGATAGTGGTGGCTACACAAGGACTGCAGCTGTGGACTTCACCCAGCTAATATTCTCGTAATCTTGTAAGGAAATAAAACTTGCCAAAGTTAATTATGCCAATTTGACTAAAATTTGGGGGCCCTTGTCAAATCATTCTCATCCCAATGGTATGGATATGCGCTAAGCACAAAAATGTCATTCACTTTGAAAGATCGGCATCGTCAAATGAGAAAATGATGATAATCCATCGGACCGATATAATGAAAACTATATTATAATTATTAATATGAAGATAGTGTATGTGGCCGCCATGCGCCATGCTCCGTTTGATTTGACAATAGCACCAAAAGATCCCTCATGCTTTTGCTCCAAAAGCAAGGGAGGACCTGCTCTTAAGTAGTCACCAAACAAGTGGATTGACCCAATCCAAATCCCACTGTAACCGGTCAGGCCCATCACGACAAAAAGGAAAGTAGCAAGGGCTTCAACAGTGGCTTGCGGCGAGTCAGAATGCTGAATCTAACAACTCGCAACCAGAATTGATCAATTTGGGCCTCACTCATTTTAATATAAATAACATGAAGATTGATCTGATGACAGTCCGGCACACGCCCAGTGCGGGTGTAAATAAAGGTAATGGGCGTGTCTATTCCTTCTTGGTTCTTTACCGCTTCCAGCCAGCCGCCTATGATTTCTGCGACGCCCTTCTGTCTCAGTCGGCCTTTTCTCTCCTTGTCCATTCCTAATCCACAACTAAAATTCACTGCACTAGGTCAAAAGGTCATCATCTTAATCCCTGCTTCCTTTTAACCATTTCAATTTCATTTTCATTTTGGTTGCTGTGTTTGTAATCGTGACAGAAGAAGACCAAGTTCAGGATTCAAACGTGCGGGGCGCACTTGTCAGATGATGCGCCTTTTGCTCTTGCAATTGCTACTTCTATGCTCTCTTCCTTGCTTTTACCCGCTTCCGATGCTCCTCCTCCGGACCATGCCGATTCTGCCATTGACTCAACCGATACCAGGTTCGCTGTCATGGGGATTCTCAGTTTTATCCCTTATTTCAATTGGCTGGTATCTCTCTCTTTCTCTCTCTCTCTCTCTCCATTTTTCATTTCTGTGCTGTAATCTTATCGTTTTTGTTTCATAGAGTTGGGTCTTCGCATGGCTTGACACCGGCAAAAGACGTTACGCTGTCTATTCACTTGTATATTTGGCTCCCTATCTAAGGTTCCTATCTCAGGCGCATGTCGCTTTTCATTATTCTCAAATCTCAATTGATAATTTTTTGGGTTAAAGATATTTACATAGTAAAACCTTCATATGCATGTGACAAGTTATATGCTCGCTTGACAGTGTTCTTTTAAGTCTTACATTAGGAACATAGTCTGTTATACCACTCGGTATATGATCTTTCATAGCCATATATTTTAGTTGTCATTTGAAATTCGCATTTTATGTTTTTGTCCGCGTAATTTTACTGCTTTTCACTTAATCTACTTGTTTTCTTTCAAGAGTTACAATTTGCTCTTATCCTTCTTAACGTTAACACTTTGCCCTCTGATGCACGGGCGTGGGATTTTTGGCTGCAAACCGACACCGGTGCGGACACGATTCGCCTAAATATGCACCCCAAAAGAATCCTTTATTTTATTTTTGAATTTTTAATTGATAAAATTTGGATGCTGCTTGAACACAGCTTGGACTCATGGTTTTACAGCTTCAGCACCGTATATCAACCCACTTGGCGTCGGTGGTATCATGTACTTCTGTGGTCATTAGGATCCGATCAGCATTTGATTCCAAATTATTGCTGAATCTTCTGCTTGACTTGGAACCAATCATCTCCGAATTCAAGAACATGAGGTCCGAAGAGCTCACGTTGCTCCACTGGTTCTTGAACACGGCATTTGATATGGTAATTTTGTGCTTGCGCTTGTGCTAGCAGTGTTCTTCAGCGGGAATGTTGATTACACATGGACCTGGTTATGCTCTGAATTTGGATAACTTGGTGTCGATCGCAATGCGGTAGATAAGGCTGTCCTGTTAGTGATGCAGCTAATGGGATTAATTATTATTGACTGTGACAATTGACCAACCTATACGCACCGTTTAACTATATTTATTTCTGTTCTTTTTCCTAAAAGTAGCATTTTGCTGCTTGTCTGTCATCCATAACATACAGAGAACAAACAGCAAACAGAACCAGAAAAACAATTTCGTCGCCCTTCAAACACGAACAGAACCAAAAAAATAGTATGAAATCCCTAACTTTCTATTGCAAAAATAATTGTAGAACATCTTGCTCCTTCTGTGATTCCTTTGTCCAATCATCAATAACATTGGTGTGACAACATTGAGGAGGTAAGGTTGGTGCAGCTTTCAACATTCAATCAGCAGCAGTGAAGGTTGGAATTTTTGGGCACAAATCATAATTTTTAAAATCAGATCGATTATTGAATCGAAAAAGTTATTGGTTCAATGGTTCCTTGTTGAACCAGTGGTTTATTGCTTGGAGCGATTTTGAATTAAAAAGTATAAATTATATATATACAAATATAAATATTAGTATTATAAATATTTATAATAATAATTTATGTTAAAAACTAAAAAAATAGACAATACAAGTTAATGATATAAATAAATAAGTAATAAAATATAATAAATATATTAATAATTTATGCTAAAAATATTTTTTTATAAAAAATATAAATTTAATTAATGTAAAATTATGAAGGTATTATATTTTAGTTATTATGAAATGGTAATTTTTTAATTTTTTTTATAAAAATATAAAAAATTTATAAAAACTAGTTCAATGGTCCAGTTCGTCGGTTCTTATCGGTTTTGGTCGATTCTGACCAGTTATGGCTAATTCACGCTAATTTACATGCATTTCCGGTCCATCACCCTTAACCGGACTAGTTCTCTAGCTAGTTCACTGGTTCGACCGGTTTGTCTAGTTCAGTTTTAAAACTATGGTAGAAATAGAATGAACAATACTGATAATGACGAAAGTTCTACTAGCCTTAAAACAAGTAAGTTTGATTCTTTTTAAATATCCGATGATAATGCTCTTCTTTGGTTTATGTGACAATATTAGCAAATAATAAGAAACCAGGTGGAAGAGGAAATAAGCTATAGGCATGCAATTTTTTTCAAAAGGAAGTGATTGAATTATACACTAGAGGAAAAGCTCACTTGATTAGAATTAGTGGTATTGGAGAATTAAAAACAATTTTTAAGCAAGCTGAGGACAGAGTAAAAGTAAAAAATGTGCCATTGCCTAGTGAAAGTAAACCCCAAGAATCTACACAAATAAGAAGGAAATTTAACCCTATAGCAAATGCATTCAATGTGGGGGACAGAAATCATTTAAGAGAAGCTATTGTTAGGTTGTTTTATAATGTTAGCTTACCATTTAACTTAACTAGAAATCCCTATTATGTCTCTTTATATTACTTTGTTGCAAATCATAATTTAAGTGGTTTCATCCCTTCTGGATATAATGTTCTTAGAACAACTTTGCTACAATAAGAGAGAGCTAATATTGAGAGGTTGCTGCAATCTATCAAAACTCTTTAGAATTCTAAAAGAGTTAGCCTTGATGTTGATAGTTGGACAAGTTCTCAAAGAAGACATTTAATTAATTTTATGGCTACAAGTTAAAGGGGTTCTATTTTCTTAAATGCTATAGATGATTCTAAGGAATATAAAGATAAGTATTATATACTTGGGCTAATAAGACATGTAGTCAATGAGGTGGGGCATCAAAATGTTATCCAAATAATAACTGACAATGCCCCGATTTGTAAGGTAGCAGGATTGTTGATTGAGGCTGATTTTTCACACATCTTTTGGACTCCATGTGTAGTTCATACACTTAATCTTGCATTGAAGAACATATGTTTAGCCAAAAATACTAAAAGAAATAAGAATATTCATGTTGAATGTCTTTGGATTATTGAAGTAGCTAATGATGTGTTTTTTATTAGAAATTTTATCATGAATCATTTAATGAGATTGGCAATCTTCAATGAATTTTCCTCCTTAAAATTACTTTCTACTGCTAAAACATGCTTTACATCAGTTATAGTGATGTTTAGAAGATTTAGATTTTTAAAGCATGCTTTGCAAAATATGGTCATTAGTAACTAGTGGAATTCTTATAGGGAGGATGATATTTAGAAAGCTCAAGTTGTGAAAGTTTTCATATTAAATGATTTATGTTAGGATAAAATTGATTACATCCTTGCATTTACTGAGCCTATATATAAGGTGCTTAGATTATGTGATATTGATCGACCTACTTTACACTTAATGTATAATATGTGAGACATTATGATAGAAAAAGTGAAGACTGTCATTTATAAGCATGAAGGAAAGGAAGAAAATGAGATATTATCCTTCTATGAAGTAGTGTATACAATTCTCATTGATAGATGGACAAGGAGTTCCACCCCACTCCATTGTACGGCTCACTCCCTAAACCCAAGGTATATCTACATGAATTTCCAATTATGACTTATGTTTAGTGTAGTGTAGTGTATGCTTTATATAATTTATGACAGTTTTTTATTTTTTTTCAACATATATAGGTATTATAGTGATAAGTGACTTAGGAAGGCATCAAATAGGATGTCTCCTCACCAAGATCAAGAGGTTTCTAGGGAGATAAATGAGTATTTGAGAACATATTTTCGAAATCCTGAAGATAGAAAAATAGCTTCTTTGGAGTTCACTAAATTCTCTTCTTGTATTGAAGATTTTGGCTCTTTTGATTCCAATGAAAATAGGTGGCTATTAGATTCCAAGTCTTGATAAGTGATGCATGGATCTTTTGCACTTTTATTTCAAAAGCTAACCTTGAAGCTTCTTATACAACCTTGTTCTCCATCTTGTTATGAGAGAAATTGAAGCACTTATTCATTCACCCATTCTATGAAAAGAAACAAGATGAATTCAAAAAGAGTAAAAGAT
Organism: Sindora glabra; assembly: GCA_020226215.1. Lineage (NCBI taxonomy): Eukaryota > Viridiplantae > Streptophyta > Magnoliopsida > Fabales > Fabaceae > Sindora > Sindora glabra. The sequence continues at coordinate 530,763 of CM035236.1, forward strand.
TTGGTATATGTCCATATCAATCTTCAACTCTTATCTAGAAAAAGTGAAGCTTATTCACATGGAGAAACAAAATATTGAAATATTGGTTGAGATTCATAGTGTCCAATTGATAAATTATTTGGATTTCTTCAAGTGGTAGATTTATCTCTTAATGTACCAAACATGAAAGCAATACTTTTTGTAAATGATAGTCAAGGAAGAGATGAAATTGATAATGTTGCTGTTAACAGCAATAATATGCCATGATATTTAGGATATAATATGTATATGACTCTTTTTGTTGATAGTAGCGATATTTGACATTATGGTGGTTAAATTTTTTTGATTATGCCCTCCTAACCACCAGTATATAGTAGAAAGGGCAACAGCTGCAAATATTTGTGTTTTTCTTGATAAAATTGATAGATGTATTGCAGCAAGTTGTATGTATTGATAAGCAACAGCAGGGTTCTATTTTTTGGTACATTAATGGATGACATTGAAATGTATTTAAGGAGAAAAACATGACAGTGTAATTGTTTGGTGATATTTAATAATACTGTATCTTTTAGTTGTCCAAATTTAATATTTTTATATAAAATTTGTATATTTTTTCCAACGTATCCTAGATGTATCATATTATAGTTTTTTAGAACATTGCCGTATCATATCGCACCCGAGTCACGTATCACACTTGTGCAACATAGACTTTGCCTATCTAAATATTTTTTTTGTCTAATTTTTAATAAAATATTCTATAACAGGTAAATGAGTGAAATAGAAGGAAAACATAAGAGAATAAATTATAATTTTTTTTTCATATTTATGTTAATTGATATTTAAAATTCTCAATTGGATTGTCTCCTTAATTTAGATCTATTGTTATATATGTTATAAAATTATCAATAATAGAATAGTCAAATTTTTTTAATAGTTTTAGTTTTCTTTTTTTAATCTGTCCATGTATAGTAATATTTTTTTTTCTCTTGGAAGGTATGTTATTAAAATGAGGAAATAAGACTAATATATTTTAGTTCTTATTAAAAATTCTTGATGTTAATTCAAATAAATATAAGAAAATTATACTTTATTTATATGTAGTTTTATTTGATTTCACTTAACTCATATTATGGAGTTTTCTATTAAAAAATTGGATTTTAAAAAAAAAAATATTTAGGTGGGTAAAGTGTTAATAAAAGAAAGCATAGGTGGGCAAATTAAAATGTGGGTTAAGTGAAAATTGACAATACTACAGGCAGAGAAAATGTAATTTTTCCTTAAATATTGAAAAGAAATGACACTCCATGATGATTTCTCGATTAATAGAGTGAGTAATAAGTTGATGTCAATTATTGTTAGTCCCTACCTGCCAGTCTCAACTGTGCATTTTTATTTTTAATTTTTTGCTGGAATCTGTTATAGTTGAAAATCCATTCTGAATCCATTCCAAGTATATACTTGGCTGCCACTACTGCTGGCATTCCATCTGATTTCAATGTAAAAGCTCAGGAAAGTAGGCCATGAGAGGTTTTTTCTTACATAGCATTAGTTTACATCATGAAATTGCTGTAATATCTCAATCCTTGTAATTAAGCATTTGAGTAAATGCTGAATATAAATGAAAATGCTCTTGTTTATTTGTTAGGTCAAATTTATCGCTGTCTCCTGAAGAAAGTTGGCTGCCTATTGCTAGCATTGTTTTCTGCATCGTTCATATTCAGGTACAAGTTTATGATCCTGTTTTATAGTATCAATTCACCAGCTTTGCCTATTAGCAAAACTTGGTGTTTGCCTATATATAGGTTTGTTAGGATATTCATAATACAGGTTTTGAAATTGAACCTTGACTTTAAACTATGATAAAGTAGTGATAATGATTTCGATGCACCAGCACTGTCCCAGTCCTCCCCCCCCCAAAAAAAAAAAAAAAAAATTGACTTTTTAAAGTTTGTGAGTACAATAGCTCTTTAATGATGCTGCACATTTTTAAAGGTAAATAGTTTTATTCTGACAATATATCAAATTTAAACTAAAAAACTAAAATATCACTAGAAGACTTGAAAATATTATTATTATATGACCTTTTTTTTGGAAGATACAAATCATTTTCGAATGGATTTCATGGATGTCAAATGACTTCTAATACAGCTGGAAGCAAGTATTAGGAACGGAGATATTCAGGGACTTCAAATATTCAGGGAGGTTGTGAATCGCTTATCATCTGCTGGAGAGGAAGGCAGATTTGATGAGCATGAAGAAATGTCTAAGAAGGTAGTTCGCGCTTGTTAAACATACATGATGGCATGTTGTCTAAACTCTGTTATTTTGTACATTGTTAACAAGGACCTCCGTTGTTGCAATTAAGGAGAGCAAGATAGAAAACATGAACCTGCCACCTTCCCAAGAACAGTCAAGGGAAATTGGCTGGTCGGAAGATCCTGAGAGGCCCATGCAACACTTGAATGAAGATTTAGATGAGGACGAGAGAAGCAAACACTAGGATGTCAGAACGAGTTGAAATTGCGGCCATTATTGTCCGAAATTTCCAAAAGGAATGAGTATAATGCAGATGGCATACAAATCATATACTACACCGGCAGCAATCAGATATGTTAATGGCTGTGCTGCTACTTTTAAGATGTATGGAAATCGTTAATGGGGATATTTGTTTTAATGAATTCGTACGCTTGTATTAATGTCTCTGCATTGTATTTACTTTGTTGATTTTTAAAATTCAGCACCTAGTAGAGATTCTGGACTCTATCTACTGTTGTGATAAAGATGAAAGCGTTATGTATATAATCTGGATATAATAATTTCATTGCAATTTTTCGTGTTTGCTCAACAGCTTCTCTACCTAGTCTTGAGACCCATTCTATCTGCATAGCATCAACGGGCATTAGAGGATAGAGGTAATTGACTCACGGGGAGGAGTGACTAAGACTCCGTTTGGCAGAAGTTTAACCAACTATTATTGACTATTGACTGTTAATTAAGGTGACAGAACAGATAGATATTCTTAAATCCGTCCAGTTGGACAAAGTCAAAAGGTCAAGTGAAGGGATAAATGTTTATCTATTTATGGATATATATAGTATCTATCCATCTTAATATTCTTTAAACTAAAATTGAAATAAATATTTAATAAAATAATTATTAAAATTTTACTTATGTATAATATCTTATGTTATAAATATCTATTTATATAAATATTCATAAAATGTTTTTAATCTATTTATTAGTTGTTATAATTAAAATTTATTCTTCTTATTGTAATCAATTATTAGTGATAGCTATATTAATATTTATAAATAATGTTTTATATGAAGAATTTTATATACATAGTGCCAATACCTTAGATCATAAGGTTTAATATCAAAAAATTATTTGAAAATGTAAAAATTATAGGAGATTAATTAGGTTAAAAAAAAGGAGGAATTTGAATTTGAATTTCATACTTTTGAAAAGTGTAACTAATCTACTAAAAGAGGCTTAAATTCTAACAAAAATTATCTCAAAAGAGATTCAATCAAGTCAAAAGATCACTCTTACCTTAAAAAGAGTTTCAAAATAGGCCAAAAGGCCATCTTCATTTCTAAAAGGGCTTAGGAGGGGTTAAAAGACTCCACTTCTTCAAAAAAAAAGTCAAAAGACTTCATCTTAAATAAGGCTAAAAAAGGATAAAAAGATTTGCTTCATATTATTAGGTGTGCAAAGGAGCTTGAAGCAATTGCCTCTTTTCCTCACCCATGCTCAAAGTTGAATACACAAAGTAGATTGCAATAATTACCTTTTTTTCTCACCCATGCTCAAAAAATATTTTTAATTTATTTATTAGTTATTATAATTAAAATTTATTCATCTCTTATTATAATCAATTATGAGTGATAAAAATATTAATACTTATCAATGGTGCCTTATATGGAGGATTCTATATAAATGGTGTTGATACCTAAGGTTGCAAAGCCTAATATTAAGGAATTATTTGAAAATACAAAGATTCTAGGAGATTAATTAGGTCACAAAATGGAACCCAAGCCTTTGTAAAACCTATCTCAAAAGAGGAATTTGAAATTCACACTTTTGAAGAGTTTAATTGATTTGCTAAAAGAGGTTTAAATCCCTACAAAAATTACCTCCAGAGAGGTTTAATCAGATTAAAAGACCACTTTTACCTCAAAAGAGATCCAAAATAAGCCAAAAGGCCATCTTTATTTTTGAAAAGGCTCAGGAAGGGTTAAATAACTTCACTTGTAAAGAGGTTCAAAATAAGTAAAAAAACTCCATCTCAAACAAGGCTAAAAAAGGATAAAAAAACCCACCTTATGCTACTAAGTGTGTGAAAGAGCTTATAGTAACTACCTTTTTTCCTTACTTATGCTCAAAGACAAATATGTGAAAGAGCCCATAATAATTGGCTCCTTTCATCATTCATGCCCAAAGTTGGATATGTGAAAGAGTCCACAATAACTATCTCTTCTTTTCACTCATGCTCAAAGTTACATGTGTAAAAGAGTTTGCAATAACTTTCTCTTCTCCTCATCCACACTTAAAATTAGATAAGCAAGGATTTTACAATAACCACCTCCTCTCCTTATCCTTACTAAAGGCCTAAAAAGAGGTTGTCTATTTACATTCGGCTTGCCAAAAAAAAAGGGCTATCTACTTTACCCTTAGCACCACTTTGGCCATAAGGGTCTAAACAAATAAGGTCTTATAAAGGCTAAAAGTTAGCTAGCGATCATTTGATCCAAAGATAAAGATCACTTTGATTGTGGGAATAGAGTAACTCTTTCCTACCTTCTTAAGAATATTTAGATTATGCAATTTGAAAGGATTTGAATAAAGGTCTCGTGGCAACTAATAGGAGAAGCAAGTATGTCACACCTCTTTGGTTATATGCCCTCTAGATCACAATGAATATAAGGGCCTCCATACTTAATAAATTACCAATAAAACCTAACCTAACATAATGCCTTTATAGCAAACTCGTAGGAGAACCACCACTACAATTATTCGCACACTCCACTACCTCTATTACTATTAAAGAAACCTCCACTACTGTATACCTTCTTGTACTTTCTGTCCTTTAGGTTTTTTGCTAACCTGACCTTTTGTACAAAAACTATCATTTCTATAGCATGTATCCATGTTATTTCTTTGTCATCCTATAAATACCCCTTGTAAATCCTAGAAAAACACACTAAAAAAGGAAAGACAAAAGTAAAAAAAAAATACTAAAAGCATTCGAGAATAAACATTACAAAGAAGAATAAAACATAAGAATTCCTTGAAAAAGACTTTTAATTCTATTAAGTTCTTACTTCTTCAGGAAAATTAAGAAAGGTCCATTCAGTATATGAAAAAGGATTCTTTTGCCTCTATTTCTAAATGTCACAACCCACCAATGCTATAATCAATATAAATCTCAATTTTTAAATTCTACTAGCCTAAACTAACCCTAAACTTTGTATCATTATATAGTTACTAGCAAACTAGCCTCAAACCTAATCTCAAGTTTTAATTATTTAAAATCCCACTTTAACATACATTAGAGGACTCAATATATAAAGCCTAAATCAAAGTTTAGACACATTATCAATAATTTTGAAAGTTGTATTCTCTTAAGAGATTTACCTTATCGTTAAATGTGTAAACAAGTTTAGCCAATAAGAATGATTTCCTCTCTTGGCTAATAATTTTGAAAGCAATTGCATAAAACTAATTAAAACAAAAAAGGCATCCACAAAGCTATTCACAACATACCTATTATTAGAGCATTGAATTTATCTAGAGGTGCTTAATGGGTTAAGTGGACTAGACAAGGCTAAAGTCTATGTAAGCTCGGTTCAGTTGGGCCTGGTCTGATAAGGCCCACATTTTAATGTAGCTTATTTAATAGGCCCACATTTTAATCTAGCTTATTTGGCAGGCCCAATCCTTTTTGCAGGTCCATTAGAACAATCCATAGGCTAGCTAGTTTTCACAAAATAGTAATAAAGATTACAACCATACATGGTTTTGCATAGAGAATGGACAAAGAGTTTATTTCATTTGATATGAATTAAATCATTACCATAGTTAAGAGTGTCACATCAGATAGAAGGAAAAGAAAGCATCAAGAAAATCTTTAAAAAGCTTATATGAATGAATAGCAAAAACCACATGAGGTTTTTCTCTTTCATGAGCAAACAACAGCTCACCAAAAAATAATCAAATTAGTAATTAATATTGGTAAATGTCAAATTCTTTAAATAGAATTATGTAACTTTAATTAGCTCAATTTTAAACCAAATATCTATATTCTTTCTCGCATATTGTCAAAAACTATTAGAATGAAAACTTGGTGGTTAGGCAACTAGCTTATTTATAGAAATCTATCCAAGTTAAGTTTTTGCATTCTACATTCTATAATTTATAAATATACATTTTTTTTCCATGATTTTTAAGTAAAACCCATGGCTTTCCTTTGAAATTTAGAGGACTAATTAGTTAATTTCAAGCCATTATGAAATGCTAGCGCTTAAAACATTATTAAACTCATCATTCATCTTCAATAATGAGGCAACAATAATAACAATAATAACAATAATAAAAAGTTAATCACAAAAGACAATATGAATAGGAAATGAAGAACAACTTATTCTAATAGCGATTCGATGAAGGAATCCCTAGCCAATCACTAGTGCAGCACACTTTTGGTTGTAGTGTAATAGTTCATGGCATTGTTCAAGCTCCATCAATTGCTCTGCTAAGGCAAAGTGTAGGGAAAAAATTTAGGGATTTTTTTTAATAGAGGTGCCATACTTTTTTATTTAAATATGATTAGGAAATGTAATGATGAAATTTGGTTAAGGGTTATAGGTCAAGGTGATTAGATTTGGTAAAATCCTAATATAAGCTATTAGGTTGGATTTGGGTAATTAGGTCAAAAAAAGTAGTTAGTTCATAGCCCATGCAAATTCAATTTATTTAATATGGAATCTACTAAGTTTAACTTAGTTAGGCTAAATTTTTTATCCTATTTTTAGATGATTCGATCAGTAAAAAGCTTATAGACTAGTTTGCAAGGCTTGTAAGCTTGAAGCTTATTAAGCACCCTTAAATCTATCCTTGGAGCTAATCAAGATAGAGGTAGAAACTTGTAAGAAAAGCTAAGGTCAAAGCTAACCATTTTCCTAGTTTAGCATAAATCGTAATAAGAAAAATACTGGGGTTCAGCATTTTAGTTGGAAGACCAAAAAATGAAGTGGCTGAGCTAGTGACCCACAAAAGCATAAAGAAACAAATCAATCACTTTGTTAACATTAGCACCCTCCTTATCATGCACCAAAAATTCCTTCCTATCGTTACTAATCTACCTCTTAGGTTTCCTAAAGAAAAACTTCAACCATTTTGCAAAAATGGACTTATCCTTTGAAGACTCTAAACCCTTACCATAATCTTCAAAACAATATTTCAATTTGCATGCAATATTATATTCATCACCTTCTTATAAGTGACGCATTTGTTTATTTCTCTAAAGACAGGTAACTAATACAAAGTAATGACAACTTTCAAAATAAGAGTAAATTTCTTTTACTTGAACATAAAGATATGAGTCTCACTCACCCACATTTCAATAAGAAAACATATGTCTTATGCATTCTTCTATATTTGGAGGCTAAAAAAAAATTAATGACTTCTAAAATGCCTACCTACTCCAAAAGTCGCTTGTATCAAAACCTTCAATAGTAAAAGATTTTAAGAGGAATTTTACCAAACTAAGAGCCACCTTTCAATTGGTTGGCTTAGGGAAAAACATGTGACCAGTATAGTCTATATTGCTAAATATGTTAACTTTAATATTAACTTATTTCATCTTATCTTGATTAATAAGCTAATCGCTTAATTAGTTAACATCCTCGAATCCTTAAGGAATAGCAACAAAGGCATTGCCAAAATTGCAACTTTCATTAATTGTTTCCCTTCACTAGAAGGAGAAGGAAAGGGATTGACTCATTGGGAATAAAAATAAGCATTAAGGCATTTTTTGTTACTATAAATTTTTTATCTCCCTCTAATTTTCTAGATACTATTAAAAAAAAGAAAAAGGTTAAAGCTCAAGAGCAAAGAAAAATGCTAGGATTTTAAAGTAAATTTTCAAAATACTAGTGAAGCAAAATGAAATGAAAGAAGGAAAAAAAATTTAACCTTTATAGATATCTAATTAATGTGACAATCAAGAAATCATAGTGATTTATCGTGAAGTGATTTTAAATGCCCTAATTTGAGATGCTTCAAATTAATTCAAACTAAATAGCTCAAAAGTTGTAACAATTCTTAGAAAATGCCAAATAAGATAACAAGTTGCTTTACAAGATACATATTTAAAAAAAAAACTTCTCTAGAAAAGCACAAACGCCTAAAATGACCACTACACCCCTCCTAAAAGTACAAGTTGCAACAGAAGTCCATGCCTTACCACTCTCTTCCATTATAAAAGTTCATATGCAAGGGACCTATTGTTGATACCTAAGGTAGTGAGGCCTAATATCAAGAAATTATTCAAAAATACTAAGATTTTAAGAGATTAATTAACTCACTAAAAGGTAAACTATATCTTTATTGAACTTACCTTGAATAAGGAACCTAAAATTCACATTTTTTAAGAAATAAACTAGTTCACTAAAAAAAATCTAAGGCCTAAATCCTTATAAAAATTAGCTTAAAAAAGGCTCAATCAAGTTAGCAAACCACTCTTACCTTAGAAAAGGTCCAAAATAGGCCTCAAATTCATTTTTATCTTCAAAAAAGCTAAGAAAAGGTCAAAAGATTCTGCTTTTGAAAAGGTTGAAAAAGAGTGAAAAGATTCCATCTCAAACAAGGCTAAGAAAGAATTGATAGATCTTTCTCACACTATTAGGTTTATGAAAGAGTCTATAACAATGACCTTTTCTCATCACTTATACTTAAAGTCGGATGTGTGAATACACCTATAACAACTACCTTCTTTCCTCACTCGCACTCAAAGTAAGATGTGTGAAGTTGCCTACTCTCTTTATCTACCCTAAAAGTTAGATAAATGAAAAAGTCCACAATAACTACCTCATCTCCTTTCCCTATACACACTTAAAGTTAGATATGTAAAGGAGCCTACAACAATTGGCTCCTATCCTCACCGATGCTCAAATTTAAATGTGTAATAAAGCCTATAATAATTGCCTTTTCTCTTAATCCGCACCTAAGTCGAATATGCGAATGAATCCACAGTAACTAGCTCTTCTCTTCATCTACACTTAAAATTAGACAAGCATCAATCTATAGTAACTATTTCCTTTCCTTGTCCATGCTAAAGGCCTAAAGAAAATTTATTTATTTTCCTTCAGCTTGCTAGAAAAATGGTCTATCTACTTTACTTTTAGTACCATTTATATGGTAAGGGTTGAAACAAATAAAGTTCTATGGAGGCTAAAAGCCAACTAATGGTCATCGGTTGAAAGGTAAGTTTCACTTTAGCAGTAAGAATAGAGTGAGTTTATCCAATTCTCTTAAGAATATTTGGATTATATGACTTGGAAGGATTGGAATAAGGGCTTCATCATAACGTATATGAGATGTGTGCATGTCACACTTGACCATCTTTAGCTATGTGCTTTTTAAATCATAATAAATGTAAAGGCCTTCATACTCAATGGACTACTGATAAAACTTGATTCGATATAATGCCTTTAGTAGCTTTGTAGAAAAATGGGCATTACCATTACCACCATTATGCATGTATTCCACTACCTTTGTCACTATTCAAGAAATCTCCATTACTATGTACCTTCGATCTCCTAGATCTTTCACCAACTTGACCCTCTATATAAAAATCATTATTTCTATAGTCTATATCCATATCAACCCCTCATAGGTCCTAAGAAAAGAAAGGTGAAAATAAAAAATCACTTAGCGAATGCAAGATGAAACATTACGAAAAAGAATAAAAATGGAAGTTCATTGAAAAAGACTCTCAAAACCTTTAAAACTACTAAGTTTTTACCTTTCTAGAAAACTAAAAGAGAAAAAGGTTCTTTGGCCCTATTTCTAAAATCTAATTATAGAGTGTTTATTCCTTATCCACCCTTGTAACCACTCTCTTGTACTTCATTACTATATTTATACCTCCTAATTAAAGATCCCCATTTAAACACCTCTAAACAATAAAAAATAAGAAAAACTCATATCATTATATTCTATTCTCTTCTTTTATTTTCATAGCATTAGTTTTTCAATTCAAATAAACAAAAAATATTTACCTCTTAAATTTATTTTCAATATTTTTTCTTAATTTAAATCCTTCTCTAAATAAATCTTAATCTCTAGTAACATTTTATGAGATTTTAATATTGGTATCTATTTTATGTTTTATAGGATTGATTCTTTTTGAATCTTAATTTCTTTCTTTCTTTATTATCCATGGTGGATAATATGTATATAAATATCATTTTGAAAATTAATTGTTGCCATTTTGACAAATTTCTATCTTATGATACATTTTATTAGCATTAAAATACTTTGCAATTCATTTTGTATATAGTCAAGCATATATCATTAATGTAGCTTTGTCAAACCATGAATTGTTAATATTTTCTTATAAATTTCAGGCTCACAAAAGCATAAGTTCATTTCAATAAATTTAATGATAATTTTTTTGTAAATTAGCATTGTTGTATTGTCATTGTTAATCATGGTAAACCTCATAATACTCTTTTAGATTAAGTTTATATTCATTGCTTTTAATTTATTCTTAAATTTTATTTAAGAATTTCAAATTTATAGAAATAATGGAGCTTAAAGCCTAATGTGCAAAATATTGTTTATATTATTTCCTCCTATTTTATATTTCTTAGTGTGTTACATATGCTTAATTTTATATAATTGACCTTGTCATGTAATTTGGGGTTAGTTTTATAATGATTTGAAATTATTTAATTAATACTAAATTTTTACATCATTCCATATTTTTAACTATATCTTGAGTTTTAGATATTGAATTTAATTGATCTTTATATTATTAGAAAACTTAAAGAAAGCTCTATAACTTTTATGTTTTAGTTAAAGCCTATTTAGGATGTTTAAAGGTCTAATCAAGTTAAGAAATTGAAGTTCTATTTTCGTCCAAATTGAGCCAATTCAATTTTAGGGTCATATCTAGAGCTCTAATGATCCAATCAAGGTGAAATTAGCATTCAAAGTTTTCTAAGATCTAGTTCTATAACTTATATACTTAGAGTTTAGCAAAACTATGTAGTTTTAGTAGTCTTACATTTGGTAAAAGTCAGACTTATGAAATTCCACTATTATAACTCTTTTAGTATATTATTTTGTAAAATAGGTTCTAGACTTTTAAAATTAGCAAAACCTTATTCTTTATAACCTTAAGAGACATATAATTGAGGTTCATCAGGTTTTAAAGGTTAGTAAGTTAGACATAAGGTTATGCATCCAAAAGTAAGAGTAAGAGTACTTTTAATCCTACATAATTCAATAAAGATAACTTTTCTTTTTTTTCAAGTTTCTTATGGAAGCATAAATTTCTAATTGATTCAAGAATTTTGAAGCTTATCTCTATTTATATTATGAAATTTTAAATTGTAATGTTAACTTTTTCTAATTAATTTTTCTCTTTTCCTAATTCTTTATGCTAATTGCTTGGAAATATATAACTTGAATGTTGATTTGGTATAATTTGTGTTCAACAGTAATACCCTCAAAAATATTTTAAAAAAATTCAAATAGGAAATCCCTTTAATTAGAAACATATAAGGTAATTAGGTGAAATTTGGGTGAATTAGAAAAAAATTTAGACATTCACCTAACTAGAATTTTATGGAAATTTATTGAGTATTAGTATAGGTCAAAATATACTTAGAAACCTAAAAAAAGTTTAGGAAAATTTTAAAAAGGCCTAATAGAATTTTAGACCTTTGGTAGGATAAAATTAAGAAAATAGGCTCAAAATTAATATAATTTAACTTGGTCCATTTGGAATAGTATTAGGTTGATTGTGCTTAGTTTTGGAGGCCCAAGTCTAGTTTTCAAGGCTAAAAAACATGGGTCTAAGCTTTTAAAAGAAACTAAGGGCATAAGTAAAAAAAAAGAAAAATTAAGGGCATTTTTGTTCAGAATTACTCTAGAAATTCCTAAAATTATTTTATTTGTAAAAATTTTGATAAAAAAAACTTATATTTTTTAGCTAGGAAAATTATGTACTATGTGCACTTAAAAATTATCACCTGAATTTTCATTTAAAATAAAAATTAAGGATTTTCTAAATGGTAATTTGATACTATTTTGACCTGAATTCTTTAAAAATATTTTTTGCCATTTTTTCTATTATTTTCTCCATTCTCCTGCATAAGTAGCCATGTCTTCCTCCTCTTCTTGCTAGGGTTTTTTATTCAATTTTCTTGCATAAAAATTTTTCAAGAGCTTTCCTCATAAAAACCTTCAAAGTAAATATATTTTTTCTTCTTTTCTTTATATTTTCATGGGAAATTCTTCTCTAATTTTTTTAAAATAGTGTTTATTATTTTGGTTAGAGTTCAACTACCCTTAATGAGTACGAAGCATAATAAAAGGTTTAAAAATTTAAGGTGAGTGACAAATATCATTTTTTCTTTAAAATTTTCCTATGGAAGGTGATAAATATGATAATTTATAATAATATTATTGTGATTTTTATATGTGGCCACGCATAAAGATATGATTCTGATTTTGTGCCTTTTAAATGTTATTTAATGATATTAGGATATTATTGAGTTAATAAAATTAGTGGAAGAAGTTCCATTGAAATATATTAAAAGATGATCTTAAGGATTTACTAGGAGATTATAAAAATAAGCTCATATATGCTCTTGAAGAATAAATTTTGTATGAAATTTTTAGAAAGGAAAAAGGTATGATTTGGTTCCTTAAAATCATGTATTAGAACTTAAAATTCAGGGGAAAATGTGAGGAAATAAATAAGAAATAAATTAAATTTATTTATAAATTATTTTTAAGTTGGATCTTAGACTTATAAGTTATTATTCTTATTATCCAACTTATTTGGATTTAAAAATAAATGAATCATGTTTATCAAACCCTTATAGACTTTGGGCCATTATACTTTCATATTTGTAAAAGTCCAATTGACTTCTTAAAAGTATATTTTCCCATAAGATAAAAATACTTTATAATTTTTTATTTATTTCTATTTTTGAAAATGTCAAAACTTGCTTACCAAATAAAAATTCTATTAGTTATAATTAAATATCTATTTTTCAAATAGAAGATGATAAAATCCAATGATCAATATTTATTATTTATTTTGAGCCTTTGATTGCTTAATAGAAGGAAATCAAATTGAGAGAAAATTTCAAATTTTAAATAGTCTAAAATATGTTAAAATTAATATTAAATTATATAAAATGTCATGATAATCTTTTTACAACTATGTGAATAGTTCCGAGTGGTACATGTATAGTACAAGTTAGCTAGATCAGTTTTCTAGAAAAATGCACAGTTTTAGTGAAATAGCAACGTGGTTGCTATCCTAGGCGAAAAAATGAGAAAAAGTGAAAAAGTGGTAGAAAATTTGACATACACAGTACTTACATGATATTTTTAGATTGTATGATATCTTGGGAAGCTTCTAAAACAAGCTAACACTTTATGGAGCTATTTTTTAAATTTTCAAAATCCTTGAAGCCAAAAAAAAGCTTGGAGCCAAAAGTTCAAATTCAAATTTAGAGCCTAAATTCAAACTTGGAGCTAAAAAATAACTTGAAGCTCAAGTTAGTTCTCTCTATAAATAAGCTACATGCATATAAAGAAGAAAAAAGAAGAAATAGAAGTCTTGCACTGTAACTTGCAAATTCTGTAGCTTTCATTCTAGAAAATTCTCAGTTCTTATCTTTCACTTTAAGATTGTTAATGAGTGAAAATTTATTATGAGAAAAATCCTTCTTGTATCTTGAAATCCTAATGGGAGATTGGATAAACTTGTAAAATTAGGTGGTGATTAAAATCCTAGTGAAGATTGGTGAATCGTGTAAAGTTAATGGTGCTTAAAATTCTAATGGAGATTGAAGTATCTTATAAAGCTAAGTGGTTGAAGAAGTCCTAGTAGATATTGGGAGTATCTTACAAAAGTAGATATTGTAACTTGGTAAAAAGTTAATAGGTACCTCAAGTGATACTTGTAGCTTAAGAAGTAAGGAGTAGACCCTAAAAAGCATTCTTTTTAGATAATTAAACCTCTATAAAAAATTTAGATATTATCTTTTCTCTTTTATTTATCTCTTGCTTCATCTCTATTCTTTTACCATTATTATTTTTGGAAAATTGCATTACTTTGTAGAAAAAGAAGTTAATATTTTCATCATTAAAGAAACACTTTTTGAAATATTTTTAAGAAAATACTTCCAATCATTACTAAGATATTTTATATTTTTGAAACTATATATTCACAAATTTTCAAGAATATTTTAATTGTTCTTCACAATTTTATTACATCAAAATCATTAATTTATTTGTAAAAATTTTTCTTTTAATAGCTACTTAACCCCCTTCTTGGCTTGCTCTTACCTTATAACCTCTATCAATATGGTCATAAGAATTGACCTTGAGCAAAGCAAGGCATTCTATGAAGTTTTATTTAATGGTTAGAAATGAACTAAAACTTAAATAAATCTAGAAGGCAATTTACAATACCTTATTATGAAAAAGGGTTAGAAATTGTTAAAAATTCAATTCTTATTATTTTTATATTGTTAATAGTGTTATAATGAGTGCAAAATTTTTTTGGAGAATCTTAGGAATGTGAAAAGTGGATGTTCATAAGCTTAGGAGGAATGGATCCAAAAAAAAGGACGCTGCCAGTTTTACTTCAATTTTTAAGGTATTTGGGCAACCAAATGAAAAGAAAAAATTATGAAAATTAACATCCTTACCCTTCCATATGTTAGGATACTCATAGTCAAATTTGGTAGCATTTGAAGTTCATTTAGTTATCAAACAAGACTTTTTATTTCAAATGCTCTAATGCAGTCTTGATTCTAGACCCTCATGGAAAAAGGATTATTTGACCACCTAAACTATGAAATTATCGAGATGTAATTGATATTCTATAGTTGTTAGCATGTTGATAGGCTTGTATAAAAATTTGATAGCAATTAAAATTGATTTAGATGCCTAAAAGGTCCTATTATCTCAATAGCTTCAAAACTACCCTATTTTGGTAACTTTGTATTTTTGGTTCTATATAAATAGCACCATGTGGTGTTTTTGATTAAAAAATTTTTAGTTTTCCATTGTGAGGGATGTTGTATAAAAATTTGATGATTTATGGAAGTGGTTTGGATATTAAAAAAAGTCCTTCCATTATATAACACTCCATGTTGACCCTATTTTGAAAGTCTGTTTTCACCTATATGTGAATAGTACTAAGGAAATATAATTGTGCAAGATAATTGACTTTTAATGATTTATAATAGATTAATAAGATGTCAAAAGTTTTTAAAAAAATTAATGAAAGTTTGAATGAGCTTGAATAGTGAAAAGGAAATTTACTCATGAATACCATTTTATGGCCTAATAAGGCTTTTGGTTAGTGAAATATATTTTGAATTGATATCATACACTTGATATTCAAATTTCCTTTAGGCTTGAGGCATTTATATGCTATATTTGTTGTTAGAAATTTGATAAAACACTTATAGTTAAGTTGATACTTATACTTTACCCATTATGAAAGTGTTTGTATGCCTTGAAAAGCAATTAAAAATCATTAATGCTTATTATGGCTTGATATGTATTTCTGACATGTGGGGAAAATATGCATCTTTTATGTGACTTATTCCTAAAATGAAGGGGTATAACGTGAGATTGAAGTTATAAGGGGAGAAAGTGTATAAGGTGGGACCAAAATTACAAGGGGGAAACCTAAGCACCAACTATGGCCATTTAACTTAATAATTTGAATAAGTATCATTTTAAGAAAAATATTATCAAGAATTTATTATGTGATGATTGTTTAAATGTATCAATACATATCTGATATTTTATAATGGAAACTTTTTAGAAAAAAGAGGAAAGTAATCATTTACTGAGTAGTTTTTAATATTCACATTCGTGTGTGTTATTTTTTTTTACAAATATTGATTATGGTCCTGATGAGACAAATTAACATATATACTTGATCCTTTCCCCACTCTGTAAAGGCACGCCAAAAGAATAATTTATAAGATAGTTTGATTTATTTAGCGAGAAACATTCCTTCATAGAATGTTATGTATATATTAATAATAGCATATTTTGCATACTTTCCAAATTTATGTATATGTTTGCTTTATTACACTTATCAACATAAATCAATTTTCACTCACAGCTATGTGTTTCAATA
Organism: Sindora glabra; assembly: GCA_020226215.1. Classification (NCBI taxonomy): domain Eukaryota; kingdom Viridiplantae; phylum Streptophyta; class Magnoliopsida; order Fabales; family Fabaceae; genus Sindora; species Sindora glabra. Next base: position 547,153 of record CM035236.1, read on the forward strand.
CTTCTATAACTATAAATATGTTTCCTGTTATATATAATAGTAGAAGTGGTGAGAAATTTGTAAAGTGTCAAGATTTGTAAAGATATTCAGTTAGTAGATTTATACTAATTAGATATTTTTACATGGGTCACGATACTTGAAAAATTAGGCCATGACAAAGTTAGTATTAGAGTAAGGTTCTAGCCTAACTCCTTAGCAAAAATTAAATGATCCAGTTGATTAATGAAGAAAAGGGAAAGAGGAATGAAGAACAGGTGTCAATTGCCTTAAGACCTATCAAATTTAGCAAATAAATGAGGAGAAAATCATAGTCATGACCATAAAGGTGGGAAATGCCAAATTAACTACCATAATCATGGTGCTATAAGAATAGTGCAAACAAACATAACATTACTTTTCACCATAAAGTGCAAAAATAATGATGAAAAACAAAAAAGGCCAATACAATAAGATTCCATAAGGTTTAAATTGTGTTTATGATATTAATATGCTTAACTATGATCTTTAAGATGCAATGCACTTAAATGTGACATATTTCTTTAAATCTTCTGAATGAAGAATTGATCATTTGTTATGTCAATACAATAGTTGATAGTACAAACTAGATTAAAGGCTCCCAAAAAGTTAATATAATTTTACCTAAAGAAATATATTGCCAATTAAGTCTTGAAAAAAGTTAATTATAAGTTTTCAAAACATACAATAGAAAAGATATTATATTTAGATAAGAAATAAAGAAGATATTGAATATATTTATATTATAGTAATTGTCTTAAGTGGAAAAAATGTACTAGAAGAGTTACCTTTATTTTCTTTTGATTTATACTATACATATAAATCCAATTGAAATAAATATCATACTAAACTAAAAATTTATTAACCAAAATATTTTTACTATTTAGCATGATTGAATAGGCCATCTTTGACAAATAATGGTGCAAAAAATCAATAAAATTTATAAAACCATCCAGTGAAGAACAAAAAAATAAATAAATATATTGAATTTTCATGTCTTATTTTCTTTTCAAAGAAAATTAATTATGAAGCTATCACTAAATAAGTGTGAGACTTAATTCCTAGTACTTGAAATGAATTCAAGTTGGCTTATTTATCCACCATTTATACTATTTAGACATTTTATAATTTATACACGTGTGCTTGCTATCAATTCATAACTTGGCATTTGTGAGATTATTTGCTTAAATAATTTGATTTTGAACACAATTTCCTAATTATTCAATTAAGACATTATATCTTAATAATACTAGTAGATTTATATTTAAATCCTTTGATGATTATTGCATGTTAAATTAAATAATTATTGAACATCCTAAAGTATATTTATATATAAAATGATTTGACTAATAATGTGCTAAATTTTTAGTTATATCTTTGTTTAAAAAAATAAAATTTCCTATATCATTTTACAAGGTATGCAATTTTATATGTTTCAGTACATATATGCATTAAACCAATAAGTTATAGTTCTTTTTTATAATTTGCTTTAGTCAGAAGTTAAGAGTTTTGCATATAGTGAATTTTAAATATGCAAAATATGTTTTATTGCTTCACTATAGTGCACAAAGATGTTCTTTGATCTTGAATGATGATTAAGAATATAAGTCTAAGTATGAGATTATATTTTTCATATGAAAGGGAGAAAATATGTAATTATAGAAATAATATAATATACAATTATCTTGGTCCTCATATAAAGTTATATGAATCAAAAGTTAATAACATGGTGATTAATTTAATAAGCAAATATATTATTGACAAAAGGAGAATACACACATGCTCCAATTCATATTGGTACCTAAGTAGGGCAACCTATTTATCAATAATAATTAAGTTAAGAACATACATGAAGCGTAATAAATTTATTAGTTCCAAATACAAATATTAAAAAAAAGAATAAACAAATTAATTGTCTTTTGTGAAATTAAATACTTTAAAGAGGTATGAGATATAATTAATGACAAACTTCCAAAAGAAATTTAAACACTTGAAATTTAGAGAAAAAATAAAAAAAATTTAATTGATTATGTCTCTAATAAGAAAGATGGAACTAAAAAGGAAATAGTTATCGACAATATTTACTTTTATATATAATATAGTGTTCAAAATTATGAAAGATAATGCCTAGTGAAGATCTTGAATTCATAGATGGATGATATTTGGTTATTAGCTAAGGAGAAAGGACACAATTTAGATAGAAATGTAAACTTTCAATTTTTACTGAGCGAAAAAAAATACCTATTAGGTGTTAAACCAATGAAATGCCTTAAAAGTGTAAAGTTAATATATAATTGTGTTAAGAAAATAAGAAAAGTAAAGTTGTATTATAAAGCATGATTTGTAGTACAAGGGCTTTTTTTTACAAAGATTGTCATTTGTTATGAGAAATATATATTTACATATGGTGAATGCAATTTTATGGAAAAATATCAAAATTTAATATGTATCTGATGAATAAAGTTATATCATATTATGTGTATAATAATTGGCAATAGTATTATATGAAAATCCCTAAATAATTTATAATGCTTGATGCATGCAATTTGAACTCTTGATAAATATATTATTTTCATGAATTAAAGCAATTAGAACAAATGTGATACAATCGTCTTAGTGAATATTTATTAAAAAATATATTAAAACTTCTTTATGTTTTTATTAAGTATTCTAAACAAGATTTCACTATAATTGTTCCAAATGTTGATAATTTGAATATTATTAAAATTTATGAAGAGCTTTCAAAAGGCAATAAAGTATTTGAAAAATAAAGAAAAAAAGTTTGAGATAATTTTTTCTTTTTTGAAAAATTGCACTTTGTCTTAGCCTACAAATCAAATTTTCAAATGACATCAATTCATAAATTAAATAAAAAATCCTTAAATATTTTTTAATGGATAAATCATATTCATTGAGTATCTTATTGGTTATTCAACATTCACTTGATGCTAATACAGATCTACTTCATCCTCTAGAAAACAATGAAAAAAAAATTTGGTTCTTAAGTATTATATCTTAGTACAATTGATATAATAATGTATTTTGCTAATAATACATATTTTAATATAGCCTTTTAGTAAGTTTATTTGCAAAATATAGTTCTTTTCCAACTAAAAGGTATTGAAATAAAATTAAGCGTACATTTTGGTATCTTTGTAAAAAAAATTGATATAAGATAATTTTATTTATATGAGTTTTGCATCATAACTATGTAGTTATGAAAATTCAAGATGTTTTATGCACACTAAATTTAATTTTATATTAGTATTTATTCATATATGATTATGTATCTATATCATGTCTTTTGATAAGATAAATTACAATTATAGTTTCTCTAACATGTATGAAATAAGTCAAGAATCAAATCCCTCATTATATCTTAAAGATATATGCCTTGAATTTTAAAAAAGAAATTTCAAAAAATCTATATGAAGGTAACACTATATGTAAAAGTTCAACTAGAAGGATAATTATCAGAAGAGATAGAATAAATTATATCTCATTAAAGCTCTTTCTTATGCATATGAAAAGATTGTGATAATTAATCATGACAACAAGTTTATTCAAATGGTTCATAATTAATTTATTAGTAAAGGTACTTAGTCAAATATCTTCAACAATATTCTTAACAAGAAGAGTTAAGCTCATATTGCACTATATTTTCCTTAACCATGGTTTTTCCATTAGGTTTACCTAGCAAGATTTTTAATAAGCCATATTATCACCAAAAGAATAATGTACTTTTTTCCTTCATTGAGTTGTTTCTCCTTTTGAAAACTAGTGGAGGTTTTAACAAGGTATATTCTTTATAATACTTAATTTATCTATTAATTATTGTAATTGAAATTTGTCTAATCTATTATTGTAATTAATTAATGATACTTATCAATTTATTTCTTTGTCCTATATATATAGATATCTATACAATCATAAATAAGAAAAATTCCTCTTGTTGTATTCTATTCTCTTCTTCTATTTCTATAGCTTTTTAATTTTATTCTTATAACATCTTAATTCTCCTTCTTTTCATTTTTATCAATTTTGTGTTCTAATATGGATTTAAAGGTTAGTTTATTTGATTTTGAAATAATATATCTCATTTAACTTGCTTTTTTAGATAATAGAATAAATTTTAGTATATTAAATGTGAAACATTACTTGAAAAGTTCTTCCTCCCAAATTAGTGTATAAGTAAGTTATATGACCTATAGGTTATGGATTTTTAGTAGTCTAATCTATTTTTATGACTTAATTTTTTACTTTTTTTTTAAAATAGACTAGGTTATAATAATTAAAGTTATTCTAATGGCTTATTAAGCTTGTATAGTTAGGCTAATAGATTATGCCAAATCTTGAAAAAATTTATGTATAAATTAAGTCTGCATAAGCTTAAAGGTAAGTTACAATAGGTTTGAAGCTATATTAGGCTTAATACTTTTTTATGTAGGCATAATATATCTTAAGCAAAGCCTTACTCAATTTAATTTACATTCTTTACTCAATTTAATTTACATTCATTCTTACTTTCAAAAAATTTATAAAAAAAAGACTACTTGTCTTATTAAGTGACAAAAATAAATTAAAATTTTAAAACATGAATTAAAATACAAATTTAAAACTTTTAATAATGAATTTTATTTTTAATTGTAGTAGTAAAATAATGTCAATAAGAGTCGAAAGCCTTTAAATCATGCGGTATATAGTGTTTCATAAAGTTTTTATCTTTATTTGCATCTAGGTTCAATTTTAAGACTTTATGGCTGTATTTGGTGATTTAGTCACTTTTATCATCACAAAAAAATAATGATAGTAATAAAAATTATAGTAATGAAAAATATTAATGGTAAAAATTTAAATGGATAAATGGATAGATCAAGCCTAATCTTTTGTGTATAGGTCTATCCATTATAATGTTTCATAAATCTTTTATCTTCCTTTGCATCTAGGTTCAATTTTAAGGCCTTATGATTGTGTTTAGTGATTTAATCACTTTTATCATCACTAAAAAAATAGTGATAGTTATAAAAATTATGGTGATGAAAAAGTATTAATGTTAAAAAATTAAATGGATAAATAGATGGATCAAGTCTAATATTTTATGTATGGGTTTATCCAACTTATTTTTTTGGTCGTCTTTACTATTAACTATTTTATTAGAAAATAAAACCTTTCCTCTTCTTACAAAAAGGATAAGGTCATTTTCAAAGAGAAGTAAATATATAATTTTATTTCATTTGATGGTTTCAATGAAACAATAATGGATCTCAGAGTAAAAGTTGTGTCTTTGTCTCTCTAAAAATAATAGAAAATTGATAAAAAAAAAGATAGAATTCCCAATCTATTTGATTAATTGCTAATAGTTATCAATTAAAGGCTATTAAAAAGGTGGATATACTAAAAATGTTTGCTAAAACTAACTCTTGAATTATTTATTAATGTAAAATGATATAAAAAAGAGTAAACATAACATTTAATCTCTTATTTATAAAGATAGTAACTATTACATCTCTCAAATTTCATAACTGACATTGTTAATCCCTTATTTTTATTTTTATTATAATTATTCATCCCTCTATTCACTTGAAATATTAAAATAAATAAAAAATATTGAAACTGATTATTAAAAAAATGCTTTAATAATATCAAATACATGCTTATTTTTTAATTTTTTAATTTTTATTATTTATTTTAGTGCTAAATGTGAAGAAAAATAAATAATTATAACAAGATAAAAATAAATGACCAATATTGCTAGTTATGAAAGTTAAAAGATGTAATAATTACTATTTTTATAAATGAAAAACTAAATATTATATTTACTTTATAAAAAATTGTTAATATCAATACATGTAAAATGTAAAATAATTCCGTTTTACTTTGAGGTAAAATCATATTATTAATATTTAAGATATTTAATATAAGAATATATTTATCTTAAAATTTAATTAAATATATTTTATTACAATACATGTTTATTTACTTACTGATAATGACCAAAATGTTCAACCAAATTTAATTTAGTCGGATATAAACATGACTGACTTAGGCCATATAAGTACCCATCTTGCTACTAAGGGTAAAACTTAATCAAACCCTTAACTCAAGCTAGCATTGGCTAAAAAAGTAATCCAATTAGCAAAGATTCTATCTGAATATTAGTTATTAACTTAAACAAAGATTGAATGCCTTCTTTAATGATAAAAAATCAACCATAATAAAGATTACTATCTATTTACCTAATTTCTAACTCACTCATTCACAATTAAACTTCTATGAAAGGATTTTAAGGCACACTATCAAGACTAACACATAACTTTTAATATACTTTATGTAAAAAGCTTTTATTAACTTAAGCATTAAAGTGTGCTCGATGGGCCATCCTTTATCATGTACACTTGACCCTTTTGTTCCCTATACAGACAAAGTTCGACTTGACTGAACCTCTCCTAATCAGTTAGCCAAGAAAGTATTTGTCATTTGGCACCTTCCATGGCTTACCTAACTATTATATCTTGCAATATACATATTGCATCCTCCTGACACCCTCCAACTGATCTTCCTATCAAATCCTTACTCTTTCAACCTAAAGGTAAGAGTTGAAAGTTAATAACCATATCATTTTCCTAATTGAGTAAGATCGCTATTACACCATAGAAATAAAAAAAAATGTTCTCATAGAATAAGTTACTTACTTGAGAGCAGAGCTACAAGCTTTTCAATAACCATATTAACATCAACAAATAGGTATCCCATTACTCTTAAGTCCTCAATCCACCTCCTTGGTCACATCAAGCCTAGTGTTATCCTCACCACCTTCCTCACCTCCGTCATCATCACTGCACTTGTAGATTCCATTCAAAATGCCATCAGTTCCACCTGACCATATAGTATCTGCATCCTTTAATCCAATCAAACAACATTTTCTTTTAACATCAAACATCCTTATTGCCTAAGTATCATAGTCCATAACATCGCTAACCATTCTAACATTCCCTCTACTAATATTTCCACCATAAAAATCACTACCTTTCCTATTAATAAATCTTAGCACTCAACATATATGAACAATGGCCTAAACATGAAGAATACAATCCACTCTTCCTGGCCATAAGGTAAAATAATTCACAAGATAAACAATATTATAATTTCTCTTCCTCAAAAGAGGGAGACTATCCCTTCATTATTGAAATCAAATTACTCTATTACCATACTATTTCAAATTTCCCACACACTTGGAAGCATATAATGGTGCTTTAGATTTAGTGTAACATCTTGAAGCATTTCAAGCATCTATGCTCCTTTTGGGTGCCCCAAATGCAATCATGTGTTAAGCATTTTCAACAATATTAAGGAAGACAAGTCTATAATGGTTTACCACTCTCCTTAATCAATCCATTACCAATTTTAAATAATTGACTAAAACTTTTTAAGCTCATTTTGTAACCAGTAGACCATATTGAAAGACTTTTATCACTTTAGTGAACTTATAATAAGGCTAATGTGAAACACTTAGAGAATACTTTACCCAATTCAATGATATTGCCTTTAAAATCAAATATTTTAATGAAAAAGTCACCATTCATCAATTAATAGCCAAGTTACAATTAGGATACCTTACCTTCTCCTTTACTAAACGAGCTAAAGTGAAAAAATTCATAAATGTAGAATAATTGGACTTAAACAAACAACAACATCATTATGGATAAATAAAGCTTAACCAAAGTATTTAGTCAAACTAAGGGAGAAAGTGAGACAAAGATAGAAATAGACTAATACCATGAGGTTGATTTAATAACTATGAGCCTTTAAATAGAATACTAAGTAAAATAGTCCACAATATCAAAGTAACTAAACTAATTAAATTTCCAATATCAAAGAAGAGAAAGCATTATCTTGTTGACTAGACAAAATTTTGCAAATTTCATAAAGATTATAGCTATGACACAAATGAATGAATTACTCTAAAGGATGACATTGAACATTTATCCAATAGGGTTACCTTTCAAATGCAAAATGTACAAGATGAATAGTGAGTATGATAAGTGTGAAAGATAAGGAAAAAAGGGAAGAGAAGAATAACATCAGCCAAAAGATTTAAAAGTACAAATAATTGAAATTATCATTGGAGGTTTCATAAGAGGAGGAAATTTAAACTACTTCAAAAAAAAGACACATTAGACAAGTTCTTACAATGAGGCAAAAGAAGCTAAAAAGTGTTCAAGTCCATCACCTTTACAAAGAAGGGTTTTGGTGAAATCAATTAGGATCATGATGATCCGATGGTAATCATTGCTTTAATTTATAACTTTTTAATAAAGTGCATACTAGTTAGTCAAGCTCATCCGACTTCCTCTATTTTGAAATAGTGAAAAATATAAGTTTCATAAAAAATATATACAAGCCATACAAAGGAGTACTCATTGGATTTTAGGAAACTAAGTATAAGTAAGAGGAATTGTCATGCTAAGAGTTACTCTTAGTTTTAAGAATAATGTAAAAATGATCGATGTGGATTTTCTAATGATTTCAATGCCAAATACCATTTATAATACCCTCCTAGGTAGACCTTCACTGACTAAAACAAGTGTTATTGTATTCACTTCGTATTTATTAATTAAATTTAAGACTCCAGTTAGAATAGGACATGTAAGGGGAGATCAAAAATTGGCATGCTAGTGTTACATCGTCAATCTAAAAGGAAAAAAAGCCTAACAAGATATAACAAGATCTTTAAATGCCATAAAAAAACTATTAGGTAATGGACATAACTTTATTAGATGTTTGATTGAAAGATGCAAAACATTCAAAACCTAGAGCCAAATTAGAGGAAATCTAATTGTTCAAGCAAGACAATCAAAGAACCATTAAAATTAGGGAAAACTTCAAGCAAACTTTAATATGAGTACTTAAAGATAATAAAGTGGTTTTTTCTTGGTCTCTGACCAACATGCTTGGAATCGACATTTAAATAGCCTATCATAAATTATTCCTTGATTTAAACATGAAACTAGTTTAACAAAAAAAATGAAATATAGGCTCTAAAAGGTAGGTCATAGTAAAAAAGGAAGTCACTAAATTACTAAGAGTAGGATTTATCAACAAAGCTTCGCATACCATTTAGCTTATAAACAAAGCATTAGTTAAAAAATCAAATGGTATATGGAGAATGTGTGTAGACTAATAAATTTTAACAAAGCTTGTCCAAGGGATTCATACCCCAAATATAAATTGCTTGATGGATAGTTCTTCGAGCTTTAAGATCTTGAGCTTCAATGATGTCTTCTCAAGCTATAACTAAATTAAAATGTATCTGAGTAACAAAGATAAAATAACATTCCTAATACATCAAGGAGTATTTTATTACAAGGTAATGTCATTCGAAAAAAAAATGTAGGAGCATCATACCAATGCATGATGAAGAAAGTTTTTGCCCATTATATAGGTAGAAACATAAAGGTTTATGTGGATGATATGATTATCAAATCACTTAGTGAAGAGAAACATTGGAAAGATATTTCTAAAGCATTCAATGTACTTAAAAAATACAAAATAAGGGTTAACTTTAAAAAAGTACATTTGAAGTAGAAGTAGGAAAATTCTAAGGATTCATGCTCATAAAAAGTGGGATTGAGGCAAACCCTTCTAAATGCCAACTAATCATTGAAATGAAAAGCCCACGAGTGTAAAGGAAAATTAAACCTTAAACAACTAATTAGCAGCACTTTCTGGTTTTTATTTAGATTGATAGATGAGTATTTCCTACTTTATTCTCTATTAAAAGATTTTCACAAGTTTAAATGAAACTATAAGTGCAAGAAGGCTTTTCTTAAACTAAAAGATTATCTAACTACTCCTCTCATACTATGCCGATTGGATTAAGGAGATACACTTTACTTATACTTGGTAATGTTAGAAGTGGCAATTAGCTCGACATTAGTAAAATAAGAAGGTGATGCTAAAAAACTAATTTATTTCATAAGTAAAGTTTTGCATGGTCCCAAATTAAGGCATCAAAAGATTGAAAAGATAGCACATGCTTTCCTGTTCACGTCCAAAAAATTGAAGCCATACTTTCAGAGTCATCAAATAGTCCTTCAGATAAATGCATCCATTTAATAAGTTATACAGAAGCCTAACTTAGTCAGTTAACTACTTGCATGATCTATTGAACTATCAAAATATAGTATACTTTATAAATCAAGGAGATTGATGAAAGCAAAAGTGCTCATAGACTTCGTGGTCAAATTAACCAAAGAAGAGCAAAAATAACCTCAACAAGTAACTATGTGGTTAATGTATGTGGATGGGTTCTAAAAAAAAAATGGCTATAGAGCAAGTATAATTTTAGAGGAAATAAGGTCTAACTAGAGTAGTCAGTTAAATTTGAATTTAAAATTACAAACAATCAAGCAGAATATTAAAGCACTTATTACTAGATTGAAATTAGTTACCGAACAAGGTGTTAACTAAATTTAAATCTTCAATGATTCATATGCAGCAATAACCTAACTATAAAGAGAATATAAAGTGAAAATGTCGATGTTGATCGAATACATGGAAAAGATGAAGTTACTTTTGAATAAATTTCAATATAAGTTGAGTGAAATCACTTAATTATAAAAAGGTATATGTTTTTTCAAAATTAATATGTGTGAAAGCAATAGTGAATAATTGATCAATTATCTAAGAGTTAATTAGTATCTCGAGCATTGATGAAAAAAAATCTAAAAATAGATGAGCCTCATTCAAGTATACTTCAAAGTAAGGAAGCTTCCTATTGATAAGATAGAAACTATATGAATTCAAAGAAACCTATTTCTACTTAAAAGGCAATTGGCTATATAAACAAAGCTTCCACCCACCAATCCTATAATGTTTACATTAGGAGGAAGTTAAATATGTACTTCAAAAGTTCCACAAAGGTATGTATAGAAGTCATCTAGCAAGAATAACCTTAGCCTTGAAAACTACAAGGTTAAGATATTATTGGTCAAGGAAGAAAAAAGAAGCTAAAGAATTTGTACAAAGTTGCAATAAATGCCAAAAATTTGCTCAGATTAATAGGCAATTGTTAGCCTTGATGGAGAAATCTTTATTTCTTAGCCATTAGCAAAATAGGGAATTAACCTACTTATGCCATTCTCAGTAACCATAGGATAAGCAAAATTCCTAATTGTGCTAGTCGAATACTTCACAAAATGAATTGAAAATGAATTACTTGCAACCATCATGGTTAGGAACATCTATAAGTTCCTTTGAAAATCTATTATATGTAGGTAAATATTTGGAACATTAATTTAATTAAATATTCCTAAAAGAGACTAACTATTCTTCATGTAGATTGGGCATACCAAAAACTTTAGTGTCAAATAATGGAACTTAGTTCACTATGGAAAGTTCCATAAACTTTTGCTATAAGTCCTACTCAACTTTTTGGAAATTTCTTTACTATATTTTAAAAAAACTTGTCTTACTCAACTCTTTAATCTTTAAAGATTGGGAATCAGATAAAGGTTCACATCTATTGAACACACCTAATTGAATGAACAATCTAAATTGGCTAACCAAATAATTCTTGAAGGATTAAAAAATTAGAAAAAGCTAAAGGAAGATGGATCGAAGAACTATGAAACATCCTTTGATCATATAATATAATAATGCAATCAACTATAGGTAAAACTCTTTTTGTGCTAACATACAACTTAAAAGTAATGATTCTAATTGAACTAAGGGAAACTAAGAAAAAGAGAAAACATTATGAAGAATAAAAAAATAAATAAAAAGGGAAAAAACTTAGTTTTTTACCTTTAAGAATGAGAACTAGCTTATACGAATGGAACAACATAAGAAAAAACTAGCGACCTACTTCAATAAATCAATCAAGAAAAGGGAATTCCTAAAAGGATTCCTAGCACTTAGATTAGTAGAGAGGCCTTGGAAATTTTTGAACAAAGGAAAAATTAGCCCTAAATTAGGAGGGCCCATTTAAAATCAAAGAAAGCATTTAGGAACGATGCCTATAGTGTAGAAACATTTGAGGGAATATCCATTCCTCACATATAGAATGCAACACACTTGAAACAATATTATGTAAGCTTTTGAAATACTCAATAACTAAAGAAGTTTTTTTTTTTAAAAAAAAGATCTATCTAAGAAGAAGACTTCATACAAAAGCCTAAGTGGATCCCTTTAGCATAAAAGCCTAAGTGGCTTAAAAGCCCAAGCAAATCTCTTTAACATGAAAGACCCAAGTAACCCTTCATGAAAAATCAATGAGCTTCAAAAATATGATCTTTTTATAAAATCCTAAAAAGTAAATTTTCAAGCAATTGCAAAAACAAACACAAGTTCCAAACAAACTTTTATATAAATGTAAGAAGTTCACTTAAACAAGCAAGCTAATTGGAAACTACAAACAAAATTTTGAATGCAACAAGATAAGTAAATAAGTCCATTAGAAGCCATAAGCAAAAATTAAACAAAATAACACTTATAAAATTATCATAATATTTGACTAAAATATGGAACCCTTATAAAAATTATCCAACTAAAATACCAAAAGCATTTAAAGAAATATAAAAATTCAAGAGGCATTCCCTTCCTTCTATATCAAGTTAGCTAAAGTTGAAACACAATTAAGCTACATAACATCGATCGAAAAAGATGGATTAAAATGTTTTATTTGGTCAACAATTGAGTCAAATCCTAGCCTAAAAGGTGGCCAGCATTTACCTTGGGCATTTAACAACTTGGAATCCATGTCTTACACTTGAGCTTTTAAATTCCATATTTCGTCATCCTTTTTGTTTAAATTAACTTTCCACTTTTTTCTCTTTTCTACTTATAGATTCATTTGATTCCTTTGTTCCTCCTTAAGTTTTTCATCAAGTTCAATCTCTCTCTTCTTAGAATTAAGAAGTTTTTTATGTTTTTTTTTTCCAAATTTTATCGAGTGGATGCAAGACTTTGTTAAGCTAATTCCAATTGATGTCTAATGTGCAAGATTTTTATTATATTATTTCCTTCTATTTCATATTTCTTAGTATGTTACATCTACTCAATTTCATAGAATTGGCCTTGATTTATAATTTAGAGTTAGTTTTTACATTGAATTAAAATTATTCAATTAATATTAGATTTTGATACTATTTTAGTTTTTTGGCTATATCTTGGACTCTAGATGTCAAATTAGAGTGATTTGTATATTATCGAAAAGCTTAAAGAAAGCCTTACAATTTTGATTTTAGTTAAAGCCCAGTTCAAACTCCAAGAAGGTATTATTTAGCTAAGAAGTTAAAGCCCTCTTTCTATCTTAACTGAGCTAGCTTTGATTTTATACCATATCTAGAGTTACAGAGATCTAATTGATGTGAGACCAAGCTTCCTAAAACCTAGATCTATAACTTTGATGTTTATAGTTTACCAAAAAAAAACCTAATTTTAATTCTCTCATATTAGATGGAAGTCAAGCCTATGAATTTTCACTGCTGTAAATCTTATGATTCATTACTTTTGTAAAATAGGTTCTGGACTTTTAAAAATTAGTAAAACCCATTCTTGTAACCCTAAGAGACATAGAATTCAAGTCCATTAACTTTTGAAGGTTAACAAGTCAAATGAGAAGGCAAGAACACACAAGAGTTTTAAATACTACATAATTCAGCAAATAGTTTTTCTCCTTCTTCTAGTTTTCTTATTCTTCATCCATGAAAGGCTAAACACTTGGAGTTAATCTAAGAATTTTCAGGCTCATCCCTATTGAATTATGAAATCTTAATTTGTAATTTTAATTTCTTTTCATTAATTTCCTCTTTCCCTAATTCTTTATTTGGATGTTTCTAATTTAATTGAATTCTATATTTAAATCAATTTTTATCTAGCTTTTTCATGAATTATAGTGGTTACTTAACTTGGCTAATTTTAATTGATCAAATTCTAGATGATTATCTAGTATAGAATTTATAAATTATTGTAGGGGTTCTAAATAATTTAAAGTTAAGAAATTAATTGGAATAATTAATTCTCTTGTGATTTATGATTAATCTATATTAAAAGCTCTTAAATCCTTAAAATGACTTCACTATATTGATTTTCTTTCTTATTATTTACTTTTATTTTTCTTATTTTCTTTAATACATTTAATTTAATTAAGAATTAAAAACTCTTAATTTTGGTTTCATGTTCATTCTGCATTCTACATATTATCTAAAATTTGCCTATATTTTGTTTCATTGCTATTTTACTTTTTTTACATAAACTTCTATTTTTAGTGAATAAAAAAAGCTTAAATAATTATGTAATCATTGTTAGTAAGTCAATTAAGAAAAAGATAATTTAAGGGATACTAGTGTATGACCTAGTTTGTCTCACTATATTGCATTATTTTCAATAAACCAGTAATAATCTAATTTTGGTACATAGCAACGCGCATGTCAACCTTTCAAAGAAGCATCATTATTCTACTTTACTAAAGGAATGGCCTCAAGGATAGTTCCAAATGCTTGACCTATCTTAATTATGGCAAAATGTAAGGTTGAATTACCACCAAACTCAATGCGATATTCTCTATTTTTTACTCAATTGATTTTAGTTACCAGTTAGCTTCATGACTAAGGAGAATAATCCATATTCTTATACCATAAACTTTGTGGTAGACTAGCATAGGGAGAAACTTTGATTAGAGTTATCTCAAATTAAAGCACTTCACTTGACTCCTTGACGTCTTAAATGCTCACATTCTTAACCATCTCTTTGGTCGGACACTTCTTAGCAATTGATTCTATATCTCTTTTTTGCTTCATCTTTTTTGGGAGTGAACTTTGTCTAAATAGATGCAAGTAAGGTCTTCGAGACTTGGACTTTTGAAACATCCTACTGTTGTAAAGTGACAATAGAAGTATCTTTGTCTAAACCTAACTCAAGCATTTGAGTCATGGCAACAAAATTACCTTCTTTTTCTTGTTCTTTTTCCTTGTAAGTACTCCTCATAAGCATAATTCAAACAAGATCCATCATGAAAGGAAAGGTAAAAAAATCACTAATACTTAATCATTAATCTACAAAAGCATAAGAGGATTAAACGCTAATGGAAAAAAGAATACTTAAACACTAGCAAAATATACATACTATGAACAAGATGTATATAAAGCAATTTTTTTCTAGACACAGCAAAATAACTAAACGATATGTCTTGATCTTTAACATTAAAACTTTGAAACATAGGAGGAGTGGAATGCTCATAACCCTTAACCTATTTAATAGGACAAAGCTATTTGCCATTCAAAATCTAACATACCTCAATGTCACCTACCATTCAGACCTTGAAAAGCTATTTTTCTACCCTTTCATACTAGTAATCAAATTAGTGAAAAGAAGCTAATTGAACTATTGCATAATATGCATCCATCTTCTATTCTTCTAGTAGAAAAAGGTAAAAAAATAAGAGAAAATCATCGAGTTATAAGATTTCAAGTCTAACTTGTCACAAAGAGTTTCAAAGCAAGCTAAAAGATATCATATGTTTCAAGTTAATTGCATTAGATAAACATTCAAATGCTTCATTACATGTTGTTGGAAGGGTGAGAAAGGTGGAGAGATACTAACTTGCCAGGCAATATCATGATAAAATATAAAAAAGGAATTTGTGTTGAACCTACAAGCTCACTTGTCTTTCTCAGTTAGCACAAACTCTATTCTTATATCAGTAATGATAAGGTAACAAGACTAAAGATAAAAAATAACATTTTTCTTAATTCACTAATCGGTCGACGAAGTTCTTTTTACATTAATATGTGCTCATTTCAAATCTTCAAGGTAGTCCTCTAAACAAGAAGTGAAACCTTCACCCTACACAGAATGAGACTAATTAACCATAAATATAATAAGAAGCATAGCAAAAATGTGACCAATAAGTTGCCCCTCTTCAGAAAAAGGAATAGATGACTCTAAATAATGAATAAAAGACAATGGAAATGAAATACTACGTTAAAAGGCTTGATTAAGTGAGTTCAAGGATAAAATTGATGAGCAAGATGAAATGGAATAAATTTCAGGTAAAGTGGACATCAAACGACCAAAGAACCTTCAAAAAAACAAGTTGAAGGTTAAAATTTTGAATAAAAACTAAAAATAAGGATAAATAACTATTTACAATGCAAAAATGAAAAAAGCAATTTCGTAGTATCCATCTATATCAAATAAGGCACATGAAATGTTTTTGCTAATAATCTTTAAGAAATGATAAGACATATACTAAGAAACCAACAAAAAGGAATATGAACAATAGACAAGAGCATACATTTACAAATACATAAAGAAAAATACAACAAAACAAAAAGAGACATACCTAGAAGCAAAACACAATAGCAATATGTCAAAAACACTTTTAAAGATCTTGAAAGGCAAACAAACTTATAGAAAATTGAATATAGACTTGAATAAGATGAACTAAAATAATCAAAGAGTGGAGAAAAGATGCTAAAGGAAATATATAAAGCTTTTTCCTTAACAATTGAGATGTAATCTCAAGAAAAACAAATGATGAAATCTAAAGTCTAGTAAGAAAGTTTGAAATCTGAAGCCAAACTGTGTTTCCCATTTAAACAAAAATAATGGAAATCAATGGCCAAGGTCAATAAAGATGAATGGCCATGATAAAGATCCTTATGACAAGTCACATCCATGTCAGACATAGAGACCAGCGCTAATAAATAAAGAAGACATGCGAGCCTTAAATCAACTATTTTCTTAATCCAATTAAAGCCTTAAAAAGATAGAACAAAAAATGCAAGTTTATCTAATCTGATTACTTAATATACAATCTCTTTGAACTAAAGCTCTATGTTGAGGCAATAGCACATAAGAAAATAAATGATTCAATCGTCCTTAAATGGCACTTGTAGCATTAACCTATTACATAATACTAAAAACATCTCCATTCACCCCTAAAGAAGAATAAGCAAGTGACAATGACTAAAATGTCCAATTAGGTTTAGTCTGGTTGGATATGAACATGATTGACTTAGGCCACATAAGTGTGTGTCTTGCTATCAAGGGTAAAACTTGATTAAACCTTTCACTCAAGCCAACATTGGCTAAAAGAACAATCCAATTAGTAAAAATGTTGCCTAAATATTAGTCGTTGACTTAAACAAAGACTAAATGCCCACCATAATGACTAAAAATCAACTATAACAAGCATGGCTCCCTGTTTGCCTAATTTCTAGCTCACTTATTAATGGTTACACTCCTATAAAAAAAATTCTGATATGCCACCAATATTACCACACAATTCTCAATATACTTTGTCTTAAAAACTTTCGTTGAATTAGGTATTAGAGTGTGCTTGATGAGTTATACTAGTAAGTCTAGTTCAACCAAACCACTCCTAATCAATTAGCCAAGAAGGCAGTTGTCATTTACTAATTTATTTTTTATTTATTTATATTATATTAATGAAAATAAAATAAATATATAATAATGTGTAAGAGTAATTTTTTCCTAACTTTGTAGAAAAGATCAAGCATTAAAAAAAAGGAAGAGAGTTAATTTAATTTATATATCTATTTGTATTAATATATTCTTTTATGCTATTTTACATTTTCATCTAATTCAATAATTAATTTTATAAAATACTTTTTATACAATCAGTTAACTTATCAGTTATTAGCTAATTTATCGATTGTCAATTACCTTATAAGCTACTTGTAAGAAATAGAATGTTAATCCAAAACTAAAAGTTTCACTTTTTCTAAAAGTTTAAGGGAGTTGAATGTAAGACTTTAAAATTTGTATACTATTTTAATCGCTTAATAAAAATTTTGGAAGGTAATATATAAAGTTTTTAAAATTTATATAATATTTTTGTTATTCAAATAAAATCCAAAATATATATTGTATATTCTCCTATATTATAGATCTTCTTCTATATTAGTGAGAAATTAAAAGTTCATATTTTTATTGTGCAAAAGTGACATTTGTATTATAAAATTTTCCCTCATGCATCAGCAATGATAGAAGAAATCTTGCCAATCATATTAAATAGTACAACCTCAGGAAAAAAATATTGTACTAATATTAGTTTTTGTGAATTTTTTTGATAAAGTCTTATAAAATTCACAATTTTTTCATAAGAGTTCTCATAATTTTTTTCATATGATATAAATTATATGAAATATAATTATTTATATAAATTTTTTGCAATTTTGTTTATAAACGTAGCAACACACGAAAATTTAAAAAATTGTTACAAAATCTTAAGAAAAATTACAAATTATATATAAAATATTATAAATTTTGCAACAAAAATCTCTTAAAATTTATAAAGAACGTACCTCTACACTTTATTTTGAGGTGTCCGTTCCCCATTCATGCATGGCTATATATACATCGGGCCGGTAAACTCTTGATTTTTCCATGTATTGTCAGAATGCGGGCGGGTCAAGGTCTTTGACTGCTACGGTTGCTGTTATAATGGAAAACAAGTGACCATGTGCTATGCATATGTGTATGGAAATTTCAAAACAATGATTATAAAGAAAATAGATTAGAATTTTTACATGATATGATGTAATACACATCCAATCCTGTGCAAATGTTATGGAGAGGACATTCGATGGGATTAAAAAAAAAAAACAAATATTTATCTTGAGCCAAACCATGTGATGTGCTTGCAAAATACAACACTCCACAGCCATAATACAGAAGAGACCGCAGTGGCTGCCAACTGGCCCACGTGCCGATTATTAGATTACATAATAATAGTCTTGTTAACTGTGCAATGACGATGGACAGAGAAAGAAATTGATAAAGAGGAAGAGGGCATTCAAGTAAAATCACATTCAGGGGGATATCCTGCTCATAAGGCGTCCTCCTCTCCTCAAACCGCAGTGGAGCCAGGATGGGCAATTTTATTGTTATCATGTTTGAATTGCTTGTGTTTATGATGCTCTGCCATGGGTATGAGTATAAAGTTGGAGATTTAGATGCCTGGGGAATACCCACCGCAGCAAATCCACAAGTCTACGCCAAATGGTCCAAATATCAAAATCTCAAGATTGGAGATTCTATCTGTGAGTTAGTTCATGGCTTTTCTTTCTGGATCTGGTTTCTTTCTTTAATATTGTCCAATTGATTGATTATTGATATTTATACGCAGTGTTTCTGTACCCTCCAAGTCAAGATTCAGTAATTCAAGTAACACAAGAGTCGTACAAAAACTGCAACCTGAAAGATCCGATCTTATACATGAACGATGGAAACTCGCTGTTCAACATTACTAGAAATGGGGAATTCTACTTCACAAGTGGAGAAGATGGTCATTGCCAGAAGAATCAGAAACTTCAAATATCTGTGGGCGATGCAAATGCAAATGCAAATGCAAATGCGCCTTCCTACGGCGATGCTTCAACTGCATTGCCAGAATACGCGCCTTCCTATCCCACTGTGTTTGGCACCATCCCAGTATCCCCCTCCTCTTCCTCTGCTTCCGTCCCACTCTTGCTCACAAACTCTGCTCTGCTCATCCTCGCCATCGTCTTCTGATTGTCGCAACTTATTCATACATATATTTTCTTCTTCCAGAGTTCTTCTACTTTGTAATTCCTGTGGAAATTCGTTACTGGAAAAAAAAATTATTCTTTTTAGGTTTTTGTCCTTCTTTCTTTGATTCTTCTCGATGTCAGTCAGACGCTGCATAAGTGGGGAAAAGTTACTACGCGAGAAAAGACGATGTATGGCAAAATTGTATTGTCGGTCACTAAATAATTGTAGCAGGAGCTCGTAAGTTGAATTTTATCTATCCTGCATAAATATTAGTAGTTTGTTATCAAAATTATTTAAATTTTATAAATGGATTATCTCTCTCTCACAAAAATACATTAAACTTTATTGTCGAAGGCTTATTAAGTTTACTCTATACATGTTAATAAAAGTGACAAATTGACATTAAATACTAATAATAATAATTTGTTAATTTTTCAACCAAGTATAATAACCGAGAAATTAATAAAAGCTTGTCATACATAATTTCAGATCATAAAAACAAGAATTAAGTAGCAGTGAGATATTCAAATGACAACTTCCAAAAAAACAAAAAAACAAAAAAACTCAAGAGGACCCAGACTTCCATTCCTACCATATATTAATATTAATTAACTAGTTAGTAGACCCGTGCGGTGGGATGGAAATATAATCATGATTTAATCATAAACTAATTTAGAATTTAGAAATAGAATTAAACAATAAAAGATGTTAACTATCTTTGATTAATTTTGTTCCTTGCAACTTAAGAGATAAACTTGAAAATAGACTTAATGGTGAAATTACAATGGTGACATTTCAATTATTAACCTATTCATCATAGATTTTGAAACACATTTTTAAATATAATATTAGAGCTCACATTTGAATTTTCAATATCTTTATTTTATGCATTAAAATTTTTAATTCTTTTTTGTTTGTAATTTTGGATATAGAAATATACAGTTGTCCATGACTGAATAAAAGGGTAAATAAACTCTCTTTAGTGATTGATTTTAACTTTTATTAATAGACATTACATATGAAATTGTGATTATAAATTATAGTCTTCACAACTTGAACAGTAAATTCATTTGTGATGAGGTAACAACAATCTAAGTTATGAAAAATTTTTCACCAATATTTGTTCCAATTAAAATTTCACCACCTATGATATGCTTAGCTAACTGTTACGTGTGAAATGGTTTATCAACTAGCGCAAGTGCACACTATCGTAAACAAGTAATAAAGTGATAAGTAAGTATCGTTCCCTCGAGAATTATTTCACTAAGTACCAAAATTCATAATCCTAACACTATTTGGCAAATCGATAAGTTGGAGAATGAAGTGAGTAAATAAGATTGATGCAGGAAATACTTAAAATAAATATGAATGCAATTGGAGTAAAGATGAAGATGAATAAAAGACCTAGGGATCAGACTTCACTTAATAACTTTGGATTGAATCATCTATCTACACTAATCCAATTTTAACTCCCTTAATTGATAGTCGAGTTTCCCTAAATTAATTACTAGCCTCTTCCAAGGTCAAGTAATTCTATAATTAATTGCTAATCCACTATATTCCTATGTGAATTAAAACAATTAATCATGCATTAGGATTTATGGAACTCATTAAGACTACATAAACCATATGAATATATTCCTATTTCATATGCAATTTACGGTTTTAATTATAGGTTCTATACACATGTATCTCCTTCCGGTCTCAACATACATATTGAGTTCATTCAAAAGGTGGCCAATCAATTGAAAGCATTAAGAGCAATAATTAAAACTCAATCTAGGAAATAAAATCGAAATTAGTTTCAATAGATTAGAATTCAATCCGTTATTATCAAGTTACGTCATCACCCTAGGAAGATAAAAAATTAGAACATAATGAAATTAAACACAAACATAGAATAAAAACATCATCACATTCATGAACACAAGATTATAATTACAAATGTATGAAAATAGAAAAGCTATCCATCCATTAGGAGGTAAAACCTTCCATGTAGGAGGAAAACATAAGGATACAATTACAAATGCATGAAAATGAAAATACTATCCATCCATTAGGAGGTAAAACCTTCTATGTAGGAGGAGAACCTAGCCTTCCATGTAAGAGGCATACAAGAACTAAAAATTGCATG
This sequence comes from Sindora glabra, assembly GCA_020226215.1. Taxonomy (NCBI): domain Eukaryota; kingdom Viridiplantae; phylum Streptophyta; class Magnoliopsida; order Fabales; family Fabaceae; genus Sindora; species Sindora glabra. Next base: position 568,844 of record CM035236.1, read on the forward strand.
AACTAAACTACTATCTAAGGTGCATGAATGAATGATTCAATGCTTGGAATGCTTGAATGCTCTCTACTTCTACCTATTTATAGGTGAATGAACCAGCTGCAAGCCATCCAATTTGACAAGTTGCTACCAATCACATGCAGCCACCCTTTTTTATTTTCGCAGCACAATTTTTTCGACTTTGTTGGTAACTTTTGACCACCAAAATGGCTGATTTACATCTTTATGTCAACATAGGAGTTGTAGGGCCGGATCTTCTCTTCAAAATTCATATAAATAACTCCTAATTTGGACATTTCTAGCTCAAGTTATGATTAAATTAGTAGCCATATGTCAGATTCCGTCAGAACTACTGTTTCATCTTCCAAGCAGAATTTGAGATCCTTAGGTCCCGAACTGGGCTTTTCTTTAAACATGAAAGTTGTAGGGCTTCTTCTTAGCTTTCCATCCATATAAAGAACAGCCCAATCGGACATCCAGAACTCCAGATATGGCCTAAAACCTGAAACAGTGTCAGATTACAGCATTATCTAAAATATTTGATTTCATTTCAAATTCAAGATCCATTCACAAAATGCAACTAAATTTATTTAATTTAACAAGATAACATCCAAAAATGTATCATACAAGGGAAAATAAATATGTAAATATTTTACGTATCAAATTCCCCCACACTTAGCTTTTGGACGTCCTCGGACAAACACAAAACAAAAGAAAACTAATACTAATGCTAATGTTAGTACTAATCTACCCATGAGATAGTTAGAAAAACATAAGAAAGATAATTAAAGTACAAAGATATCATAGCATTCATGAATCAACAAATCTTGACATATAAAATTAAAAAGAAATTGCAACTTCATTTGAGAAGGATTGAATCAGATTGATATAATCACTGGAACTCTTCCTCTCTCAAGTGTTTATTGGCAAGTGTTTCACTCAAATTCATCTTATTAAAGATTGCACTACCATAGGCTTGCATAAATTCTCAATCTCCACTACCTGATTTACATGCACACTTCAAATCAAAAGGTCTTATTAAGGGTTGTAATGAGGCCAAGGTAAAGGAAAGATAAAACAGGGATAAGAAAGGCTGAAATAAGGAGAGAAATTAATAGAGCAATTAAAACATGGGTAATCTCTAAATAATTTTATCTTAACATAGCAGCCCAAGATTCTCATCAATTTCTCTCTTTTTCTATTTTTTTTCTCTTTCTTTTTTTTATATATATTTATTTAGTTTTTTTTTTTTTGAATAAAAACATCGCAACTTTGAAGTTAATAATACATATTCCCCCACACTTTGTCAAAAACCCATTGTTCAAAGATTCAAATGCTCTACTAATCCCTAGGGTTAAGTAAAGACAATTGATATTTCATTAAATGACATATTAATAGGTTAAAGCAAAGAAACAGTTAATCAGGCTCAAAGGGGTTTATCAATGATAAAACTGCAGGGTTGGCTATTTAGTTCTAACTGAGGAAAAAGAAAATGCCTTTATCATATTTGAGTATGCATGTAAATTGTAATCTCAACCAGATTTTATGCAAGTTCTAGAGTGACAACTTAACAGGTGAATATCACACGCAAGAAATATAATATTGATTCAACAAGTAGGCTCAAAATCTCACAGTTAAAGGTTTCCAACTCAATCCAACTCAAAATCCATTGCAAAATCTATCAATCCTAAGAAGTAAGAAAGTTGTTCAATCATGCTATGAAATCTTTTAAAATTATTGAAAAGAACCTAATAAGTAGGAAAATTTTTTTTTTTAGTTTTTTTTTTTTTAGGATGCGTATCAAGAGTGAAAAGCTCTTTACTAAGTTGTATCAAGAGCAAAAAATAACTCTTTACTCAGCCATCCCCCCTTTTTTTATAATGAATCTCATGGTTTTACTACCAAAAAAACCTACGAAAATAAAAACAATTTTTTTTTTTTTGTAATCTCCCCCACACTTAATGTAGACATTGTCCCCAATGTCTTCAGCAGAGTAGCAAAAAGGGTTTATTAAAAGGAAATGCATAAACAATGCACACATAAAAGAAATTTTGGGAGTAAAACCAAGAGTAAAGAAAGTTACAACCGGAGAGTAGTGTCGGGCTCATGCTTCTGACTGCTGATTGGAGATTGCCAATCTATCTTTTCCACTGATGGATCTGGTTTAGGTTTATAGTCCTGTAGTTGGTCAATCAGCTGATCAGCAGTTGAGCCAGACATTATGGCACGGCGAGTCGCTTGGGGTATGAATCCTTGTTCCACAGCTTGGTCTAAAAAAGACAGCAAACTATTATAAAAACCATTAACATTAAATAAACCTACTGGCTTCTGATGAAAGTTCAAGTTAATCCAATATGCAATGCTGGAAATTCCATCTAATGCTTCTAAACCACCAGGTAAAGCAATAAAGGCTTCAGCACTATAAAGCATGCATCTCATACGTTCAGGCAAGTTTGAAACCTTTAATGTTTTACCGATGGCGTATTTCTGATCATCTAAACCATTCACAAGGACACTCAGTATTTTGCTTCCTCTAATGTTGGCAGAAAAGGCCGCACTTCCTTTTAAGCTATTAAGCCCTCCTCCATACACGCAAGCAATCTTTCTAGCAGCTAATGCATGACCAAGTTCAGTTGCTGCTAGCAGAAACTCTACATTCTTTCCAGCAAAAGATTCACCAAAAACACAGATAGATTTAAGTCCACATTTTGATGGTTTTTCGACCTCTTCCTCCTCTTTACTTTCGCTCTCAGACATTTTGCAAAGTGTGATTGCTGAAATGCATTCTTATAATACAAAAGCAGAAACAAAGAAATCACGCAAATCAGATAATATCAGAAAAATACTGTACAAAACTGACAAGTGTAATAATGGCGTGAACAAAGTAGAATACGGAATGTAAAGAAAGTCAAAAAGTTGCTAAAAAGGTAAACTTAAAAAGAAGAAAAATGTACGAAAAGTTAAAAAGCAGCTGTAAAGATAAAAAGATAAAGGAAAAGTAAAGCAGACAAACATATGTACAGTAGTTGTGATTGTGGCTCACATCTTCCTCTGATTTTTCGTTCAGTAACGGCTTCTATGAGCCGAGGATTTGCTTCCCATCCAATTTTCTTATAAACTGGCAAACAGGGTCTTTTACAGTCAGATCCCCAAGACTGTAGCACTCCTTTTCTGTATGGAATAAGTTCATTAAATCAAGAAGAACAACATGAACATCTCCGCTAGGATGCGTCTCAAGAGTCTGAATGATATTATCCAATGACTCTTTACTCAGTCCATCCTTTATGAATCGGATTTTATCCTCTCGATTTACTGAAATCATTCCTTTACTCCTACAGAGCCTATTACAGTTCCACCTTGCACACTTATGACAGACTCTCATTCTTTTAGCTCTTCTCTTTTTAGAGTAAGAACTTCTTCCCATACCTGGCATACGTCTAACAAATGATTCATGAAACTCACCTGCTAAACGTACCTTAGCTTCAATAATCCAACGTATGTCCTCGGGAAGACCCAAACGCTTAAATGCCCTCATTCTTTCAAGTCGACAGTTGTAGATTTTCCTGAGCACATCTTTGGGAAGAGTAGGGAATCTGCTCTTAAGCTTTACAAGGCATTCCTCCATGATGAAAATGATGAAAGCTGAAATTGTGAGTGAAAAATGCTATGCGATGTGTGCTTAAATAAGAAAAGAAATGAGAAGAGAAAGAAATCTTGGGTTTCCTCCCAAGCAGCCGCCCTTCTTTAACGTCTTTAGCTAGACAAAGTCCTAACCTATTGCTTTATTTTCTTTTTCTCTCTCTTTTTTTTTTTTAATAATACTTACCAGCTGGCTCCTCGAGCGTGATGACAGTCTTGATGGTGTTGAATGTACTGTTATTGTATTCCTTCAATCTTTGCCCATTTACTTTGAATTTTCTATCACCATCTTGAATCTCCACAATTCCATACGGCCAAACTTGAACCACAGTAAAAGGCCCTGACCACCTTGATCTTAACTTTCCTGGAAAGAGTTTTAACCTTGAGTTATAGAGAAGTACTTTCTGCCCCGGTGTGAACTCCTTCCTTATAATTCTTCTATCATGCCACATTTTTGTCTTCTCCTTGTAGATCTTAGCATTTTCATAAGCATGTTGGCGAAATTCTTCAAGTTCATTAAGTTGCATTAGCCTTTTTTCACCAGCTGTCTTCAAATCAAAATTTAATGCCTTAACTGCCCAGTATGCCTTGTGCTCTAATTCAACCGAAAGATGACATGCCTTGCCATATACCAATTGGTAAGGAGATGTACCAATTGGAGTTTTGAATGCTATTCTGTAAGCCCATAATGCATCATCCAGCTTCTTTGCCCAATCTTTCCTGTTGGAGTTCACTGCCTTCTCAAGAATCCATTTCAACTCTCTATTTGATATCTCCACTTGCCCACTGGTCTGTGGATGATAAGGAGTTGCCACTTTGTGAGTTACTCCATATTTAGTAAGCACAGATTGAAGTTGTTGATTGCAGAAGTGCTTGCCTCCATCACTTATGATTGCTCTAGGTACTCCAAACCTTGTGAATATATTCTTTCTCAAGAATTTCACAACCACTCCAGAATCATTTGTAGGAGATGCTGCTGCCTCTACCCATTTGGATACATAATCCACAGCTACTAGAATGAATTGATTACCGAATGAAGATGGAAAAGGACCCATAAAGTCAATGCCCCATACATCAAATAATTCTACCTCCAGGATGTTGGTCAATGGGGTTTCATGTCTCTGAGAGATGTTTCCTGTTCTCTGACATTTATCACATGCGGTTACATAGGCTTGAGAGTCTTTGAATAGGGTAGGCCAATAGAATCCAGACTGAAGAACCTTAGCAGCAGTTCGATTTGCTCCAAAATAACCGCCATATGGGGATGAATGACAATGGGAAAGGATACTGGTCATCTCTTCTTCTGGAACACATCTCCTTATGATTCTATCTGGATAATGTTTATACACGAATGGATCTTCCCAGAAGTAATACTTCACATTGGCTAAGAATTTCTTCTTTTGTTGTCCAGAGAGCTTATATGGCATCATCCCACTTGCTAAATAATTCACAATGTCAGCATACCATGGAGTTGATAATGATCTCACATTAAACAGCTGCTCATCTGGAAAGGACTCTTGGATTGGCAACTCTGGTTCAAGTTTGGGAAGTTCAAGTCGAGAAAGGTGATCTGCAATGAGGTTCTCGGTCCCTTTCTTATCTCTGATCTCCAAATCAAATTCTTGTAACAGGAGCACCCATCTGATTAGTCTAGGCTTTGCATCCTTCTTCTCTATCAAGTATTTTATTGCTGAATGATCCATCCAGACTATGACTTTGGAGCCAATTAAGTATGCTCTGAACTTGTCAAAGGCAAATACAACAGCAAGAAGCTCTTTTTCGGTTGTTGCATAATTTATTTGGGCTTCATTGAGTGTTCGGCTGGCATAATAGATTGCATGAAAAATCTTATTCTTTCTCTGACCCAAGACTGCTCCAACTGCATAGTCACTTGCATCACACATTATTTTGAACGAAAAATTCCAATCTGGAGCAACAATGATTGGTGCTGAGATCAAGGCTTTCTTCAAGGTTTGGAATGCTAACATGCAATTCTCATCGAACACAAATGGAATGTCCTTCTCCAAAAGTTTGCATAGTAGTTTTGTGATCCTTGAGAAATCCTTAATGAATCGCCTGTAAAAACCAGCATGGCCCAGAAAACTCCTGATGCCTTTGATTGTCGCAGGTGGAGATAATTTTTCAATAGTTTCAATTTTTGCTCGATCAACTTCAATCCCTTGAATTGAAACTTTGTGTCCCAACACGATACTTTCTTTCACCATGAAGTGGCATTTTTCCCAATTCAATACAAGGTTGGTCTCCACACAGTGCTGTAGCACCTTTTGCAGATTAGCTAGACAGAGATCAAAAGATTCCCCAAACACTGAGAAATTATCCATGAATACTTCAATAAAATTTTCCACCATATCTGAAAAGATTGCCATCATTATCCGTTGGAAGGTTGCAGGAGCATTGCATAATCCAAAGGGCATTTTTCTGAAGGCGAATGTTCCATATGGGCAAGTAAAAGTTGTTTTCTCTTGATCTTCAAGAGCAATCAAAATTTGGTTGTAACCAGTGTATCCATCAAGGAAGCAGTAATAAACTTGTCCCGCCAATTTATCTAGCATTTGATCTAGGAATGGCAAGGGAAAATGATCTTTTCTGGTAGCTTTGTTGAGCTTCCGATAGTCAATACAAACTCTCCATCCGGTCACTGTTCTCTGCGGGATCAGCTCATTATTTTTATTTGGAACAACTGTCATGCCTCTTTTTTTTGGTACAACTTGTACAAGGCTCACCCATGGACTGTCAGAAATTGGGTAGATAATGCCAGCATCTAACCATTTGAGCAATTCTTTACGAACTACCTCCTTCATATTTGGATTGAGCCTTCTTTGATGTTCCACACGGGGCTTGGCGTCTTCTTCTAGCAGTATTTTATGCATACAGATTGAAGGGCTTATTCCCTTAATATCTGCAATCGACCATCCTAGTGCGGACTTGTGCTGTCTTAACACCCTCAGCAACTTTTCTTCTTCTTCAGTAGTTAAATCAGATGAGATGATAACTGGCAAAGCTGAATCTTCTTCTAGAAAAGCATACTTTAAATGAGTGGGTAGTGTTTTCAGCTCTAATTTTGGTGGCTTTTCAATTGAAGGAACTGGCTTTGGTGGTTTTTCTCCCAAATCTTCGAATGGCCTTTTTATGAAAATTGGTGAATTGGCTTCGAGATAGCTGACTTGTTCTAGAATTTTAGGATCAGTAGTATGAGATGTGTCCATCATGCTGACTGCTAAAGGTTGATTAGAGCAAATTTCATCTACTACTTCTCTGGTGCAGCTGCTTGTTGAATCAACCTTAAAACAGGTATCACCTTCATCAGGAAGAGATAGGGCTTTAAAAATGTTGAAGGACACTTGCTCATCTTGAATCTGCAAAGTAAGCTTTCCCTTCTGTACATCAATTAGAGCTCGTCCAGTTGCAAGAAATGGTCTCCCAAGAATAACAGGAATTTCTTGATCTTCTTCCATGTCAAGCACTATGAAATCTGCTGGGAAGATGAATTTATCAACTTTTACTAGCACATCCTCAAGGACTCCACGTGGATGCTTTATTGAACGATCTGCTAGCTGCAGTAATACGGTAGTTGGTTTCACTTCTCCCAATCCCAGCTTCTTGTAGACGGATAATGGCATCAAATTCACACTTGCACCAAGGTCACATAAGGCTTTTTCGAATTCACACTCTCCAATGGTACAGGGTATGCAGAAGCTCCCAGGATCTTTAAGCTTTGGCGGTAGTTTCTTTTGGAGAATTGCACTACACTCTTCAGTTAAGGCTACAGTTTTAAAATCCTCAAGTTTGCGTTTCTTTGATAAAATCTCCTTCATAAATTTTGCATAACTGGACATTTGGGCTAAAGCTTCAGCAAATGGGATGTTGATATGCAACTTCTTGAACACCTCCAGAAACTTGCTAAACTGCTTGTCTAGCTTAGCTTTCACCAATCTTTGGGGAAATGGAACTGGAGGAACATATGGTGGAGGATTATCTGGAAAAGTCATTCTTCCTGGAATCACCTCATCTTCTTTCTGAGTTTCTTCATTTTTCTTCCTTGATTCTAGCTCATTCAATTGCTTCCCACTTCTTAATGAAACAGCCTTTACGTGCTCTCTGGGATTTCTCTCAGTGTCACTAGGTAAAGTGCCTGGTTGTCTGGAATTCAGCATACTTGCAATTTGGCCCATTTGCACCTCTAGATTTTTTATTGAAGTTGCTTGACTCTGCATGGTTGCTTCTTGATTCTTGAGTGCAGCTTCTGTTCTGGCCATGAATTGGGAAGTATTCATGGTTAGTTGAGCCAATGCCTCTTCTAAATTCACCTTTGGTTGTGGTGGTGATTGCTGAATTTGCTGTTGATAATTCCCTTGAGGTTTGAACACATTCTGATTACTCCTCCACCCTAGATTAGGGTGGTTTCTCCATCCTGGATTGTATGTGTTTGAGAAAGGATCATTTTGACGATTTTGACTCCCCACATAGTTGGCTTGTTCAGGTTGAGAAGGAATGAATGGATTTCCTTCTTGGCATTGTGTGCTCATGTGAGGGCCTCCACATAAATCACAAGCATCTGCAGGAGTTCTGATTGCATTTGCTTGAGCTGTTAATGAACTCACTTGCTTGGATAAAGAGGTAACTTAAGAAGACAAAGTGGTTAGAATGTCTAGCTCATGAACTCCAAGTGCTTTCTTTGAAGTGTTGCGTTCAGAAGGCCATTGGTAAGCATTTGCTGCCATTTCTTCCAACAGCTCCATAGCAGCTTCGATGCTTTTTCCCATTAATGATCCACCAGCTGCAGCATCTACAAGTGTTCTGGTAGCATTAGACAATCCATTATAGAAAGTCTGCAACTGTAGCCAATCTGGTAGCTCATGATGAGGACATCTTCTTAGCAGCTCCTTGTATCTTTCCCATGCTTCATAAAGGCTTTCCATGTCATGTTGGGTGAATGAAGCAATTTCATTCCTCATTTTTGCAGTTTTAGCTGGAGGAAAGAATTTTGCTAGGAATTTTTGTGCCAATATGTTCCATGTAGTGATGCTCCCCACGGGTAAAGAGTGTAACCAACTTTTAGCCTTATCCCTAAGTGAGAAAGGGAAGAGTCGCAACCTTATGGCATCATCAGAAACGCCATTATGCTTGAATGTATCACAGATTTCCAGAAAGCTGGCTATATGTGCATTCGGATCTTCTATTGAAGAACCTCCAAACTGATTTGCTTGCATCATTTGAATTATGGCTGGCTTGATCTCAAAGTTGTTGGCTGGTACAGGTGGTCTCCTGATTCTAGAAATGGTATCCATGACTGTTAGTGTGGCATAGTCACGGAGTGCTTTGGTGTCTTGTTCTTCTCTCAAATCTGCCATTGCTTCACCTTGATCTACAGTTGACTGCTTCTGTATTTTTCGATTCCTTCGACAAGTTCTCTCGATCTCAAAATCAAATAGCAGTGGCTCAGCAACTTTTGATCTGGTCATACACTAGGACAAACCTGAAAAGAGAAAAGAAACACCAAAGAAAAGAAGAAAATGTAAAATAAAAACCAAATTAGGATTAAGATTACTTGGTATTGATATTAATGATAACAATCCCTGGCAACGGCGCCAAAAACTTGTTACGTGTGAAATGGTTTATCAACTAGTGCAAGTGCACACTATCGTAAACAAGTAATAAAGTGATAAGTAAGTATCGTTCCCTCGAGGATTGTTTCACTAAGTACCAAAATTCATAATCCTAACACTATTTGGCAAATCGATAAGTTGGAGAATGAAGTGAGTAAATAAGATTGATGCAGGAAATACTTAAAATAAATATGAATGCAATTGGAGTAAAGATGAAGATGAATAAAAGACCTAGGGATCAAACTTCACTTAACAACTTTGGATTGAATCATCTATCTACACTAATCCAATTTTAACTCCCTTAATTGATAGTCGAGTTTCCCTAAATTAATTACTAGCCTCTTCCAAGGTCAAGTAATTCTATAATTAATTGCTAATCCACTATATTCCTATGTGAATTAAAACAATTAATCATGCATTAGGATTTATGGAACTCATTAAGATTACATAAACCATATGAATATATTCCTATTTCATATGCAATTTACGGTTTTAATTATAGGTTCTATATACATGTATCTCCTTCCGGTCTCAACATACATATTGAGTTCATTCAAAAGGTGGCCAATCAATTGAAAGCATTAAGAGCAATAATTAAAACTCAATCTAGGAAATAAAATCGAAATTAGTTTCAATAGATTAGAATTCAATCCGTTATTATCAAGTTACGTCATCACCCTAGGAAGATAAAAAATTAGAACATAATGAAATTAAACACAAACATAGAATAAAAACATCATCACATTCATGAACACAAGATTATAATTACAAATGCATGAAAATAGAAAAGCTATCCATCCATTAGGAGGTAAAACCTTCCATGTAGGAGGAAAACATAAGGATACAATTACAAATGCATGAAAATGAAAATACTATCCATCCATTAGGAGGTAAAACCTTCCATGTAGGAGGAGAACCTAGCCTTCCATGTAGGAGGCATACAAGAACTAAAAATTGCATGAACTAAACTACTATCTAAGGTGCATGAATGAATGATTCAATGCTTGGAATGCTTGAATGCTCTCTACTTCTACCTATTTATAGGTGAATGAACCAGCTGCAAGCCATCCAATTTGACAAGTTGCTACCAATCACATGCAGCCACCCTTTTTTATTTTCGCAGCACAATTTTTTCGACTTTGTTGGTAACTTTTGACCACCGAAATGGATGATTTACATCTTTATGTCAACATAGGAGTTGTAGGGCCGGATCTTCTCTTCAAAATGCATATAAATAACTCCTAATTTGGACATTTCTAGCTCAAGTTATGATTAAATTAGTAGCCATATGTCAGATTCCGTCAGAACCACTGTTTCATATTCCAAGCAGAATTTGAGATCCTTAGGTCCCGAACTGGGCTTTTCTTTAAACATGAAAGTTGTAGGGCTTCTTCTTAGCTTTCCATCCATATAAAGAACAGCCCAATCGGACATCCAGAACTCTAGATATGGCCTAAAACCTGAAACAGTGTCAGATTACAGCATTATCTAAAATATTTGATTTCATTTCAAATTCAAGATCCATTCACAAAATGCAACTAAATTTATTTAATTTAACAAGATAACATCCAAAAATGTATCATACAAGGGAAAATAAATATGTAAATATTTTACGTATCACTAACCATGTGATTATTAGTCTAGTTCCATTGCAAAGACTATCGGATTAGTCTATATTTCTCATGAGTATGATAGAAACACCAACTCTGAGATTGAGATTATGATTAAGCAATTCTAAATAATGTATCTCATTTAGAACTTAAGGTGTTCACAAATCAGCTTGGTAGGATCTATTTAAGCTTGTTTGGCAAATTGAATCAAAGTTCAAGTATTCTCTTTCTTCACTATCAATCAATGATAAAATATAGGAATTGACTTCATTAATAGTACAAAGTTTGGGGAGAGAATTGCTAAATCCTATAAGCATTCTTTATTACGAGAATTCTGCATCAATGAAAGATATAATAAAAAGACAATGACTTCTACTAGATTAGAATAATCTTTAAAAAAAAATTTGAAATTTGTATGTCAACCTCTCTATTATTTGGCTTTTCTAAAGTTCCATCATCAATCTTTAAAATTTATTCAAAAAATTCTTTCAATCTTTGAAGTTGAATAGGACAACATGATTTTACTTGAAACTACATATTTTTTGCTAAAGTCAATTCACAACAATAATCCTATAGATAAGAATGGATCAACATTGCATTCGCAATATCAAAACAATTTTCTCTTGGAATTATTGGAAGAATTTTTCAAAAAATAATGGTTTTACCTCCAAAATAGTAAAAAAATAAGAAGAATTAATCTATTGAAATCAATGAATGAAACATCTTAATTGAATAAATTAAAAAAATACCAATATAATATCTTCCAAGGTAACATCAATACAATGAATAGGTTTATCCTGCATAACATCATCTTCCACAAGCAACATTTTCTTGATCTCTCCTATTACATCTTGCAAGTCAAATATAAAAAGTAAAGAAAGAAAGGTGAATACATTAACCAAAACAATTAAGACAATGGAAAAATAATTGTAATTTTAATTGTAAAGTACATTAAACTAAAAAAAATAGAATGAAATGAAACATACCAACTAAATAAAATATAGGAATATGTATACGGAGAATTTCAATAAAAGGTATACATTGAAATCTATTATAGGGAATACCACAGCTAAAGGAAGTCATCTCTATCCTTATTGTGAATACAATTCTAAAACCATGATGAGTAGCTTTGAAAATACCTAACTTTTTAGTGACATCAAAATTGTCAATGCAATAACATTGACATTCGATTAAAGTACCATCGAAATAGTGAACCAAATTGTTACTAATACTTACTTGTACCTTATTATGCTGAAATAAACAAAAAAATATTACATTAATGTTATTCTAGTAAAAACAAAAATATAAAGCTATCATTAGTTAAAAGAATTATATAAAAAGAAAAGTTAATTACTTGTCTATCCATGAAAATTATTTCAATGGATTGCAATTTATTGTCTAAATCAAGCTTCATAAATTTTCAAACTCACATCACACGTCCAATAATATTTAAACAATTACTCCTAAATTTATTGATATAATGGAAATAGTCAAGAAGATGATCCATAGTTCAAATTATAATGAGCAAAACAAAATTCAAAAAAGTTGACATTCTAAACAAACAAATTAATAATTTAAAGTGCTCTCATTGTGTCTTTTAAGAGGGTTTGAAGAATAGAAATTAAGAGTATATTAAAATAGGTACAACATTTGATAGAGGAAGACAATGTTAAAAAAATGGTTTTTTTTTTTAGAAAAGATAAAACCAAAATTATCCCCTACATATGATAACAAAGATTAAAAGATAGAACAAACATCAAAATTGACATTCTAGACAAATTAAGAAAAAGCAAATCATTAGAAAGTTCGACTTTTGTAAGGGGTGAAAAGTTTTCAAGTAGTTTAACTGGGCATGTAATCCAAATAGTTAAAAAGAAGGATGGATACAAGGAACTAATGAGAGGATACATAAAAAGGATGCATTTTCATGCACTTCTTGCTGCAATTTGTTAGTTTACTTATTGGTAAGCTAAAACTTCCCTTTAAAGTTTGAATGATATATAGTTAATGCTTCACAATAAAAGCATTTGAAGAATAGAAATTTGGAGAATATGAAAATAGTTACAATAAAAAGTCATGATTTTAGGAATGAAATGTGAAACATAAAATATATATACACACAAGTACAGATTAAATATGCATTTCCCTGATACATATACCCACCCCAATTTGGAATAAGGTCTTTGAAAGAGAAGGGACCTTAAGGTGCTTTCATTGTATCTCTTCAGACAATTTAAAAAATTAAAAATTAATAGTATATAAAAATATATACATGTAGTACACCAAGCTAATAATTAAAAATTTTATTATTTTGAAAGTTTTGAAATAATTATTTTAATTAACTATAATATTTTATATTTAATGATTTGATAAATATTTTATTTCGAAACTAATTTAAATAATTTTTACAATGATTTTCTTATAAAGTTAAAAATATTTTGTAATTAAAAATATATATAGGTGATTTAAATAAATAACATTTTCAAAATAAAAAAACTTATGAAATATTTATTTTTAAACTCTTAAATTTATTAGGATACTATTACATTTATTGGAAAAGAAGGAAGAAAATTAAAATGGATAAATTGAGGAAGGGAACAGTTAGGGTTAAAGGAAAGTAGAATTAATGGAAGAGATAGACGGCTAAGATTGACTTATTTTTATATAGATATCCCATATTTTGGTACACCAAAAATTTTGGTAGTTTCTTTTTTTTTTTAGTCGACCCAAAGGAGGGTTAATATTAATGCTTTATTTGGATTGGAGAGAAGTAGAAATTAGGAAAGAAAGAAGTTAGGGGGAAGAAGTGGGAGGAGAGAAGAATTTCTTTTGTGTTGTTTGGAAAGGGAGAAGTTAGAAGAGAAAGAAATTAGAAGAGAAGTGATTTCTTTTATTTGGAAAGGAAAAAGTTACGGGAAAAAGAAGTTATATTTATGTGAAATAATCATTGTACCTTTATGTATAAAAGATAAAAATAAATGTATATTTTAAAAAGATGAATTCTAAAAAATACAATTTCAATTTCTAAACAATCTCAATTCAAACATAGTGATGAATATTAGAATAAAATTATGTGATTAATACAATTTAATTAATGAAAATATAATTATATAAAGTTCACTTAATTATATTTTATAATAATCATATATTTATATTGAATTAAATTTATAAAAGCTAACATTGAAAGAATATATACAAACACATAAATACGAAGACATAATTTGGTTGCTTAGTGAAAGAATGTTGAATTTTAAATTAATGAATTCTAAAAATATAATTAATATAATCAATATAAAAAATGAAGATAGATGCATTGTTTAAAATAAAGAATTTTAAAAATATATTTGATAAATTTTTATAATTCAACTCAAAGTAAAAATTTAACATAGATAAAATATTTCTTAAAATATCCACAAAAAAATATCTTCACAACTTCTATTTCCATAATTAAGTAGTATGTTTTTTAGTTGAATTGCTATAGCCAAGCTAGTATGGAATAATTGATCTTGTCATCCAATGTCATCCAGTAATTAAGTTTGGTCTTCTAAGTAAATGGGTGATAAGCAATAAGGTTAAATCCTTTTATGACTTAGTCATTGAGATCCAACATTTTACTATCAAAACTAAATAGAAGTACTTTAAATTATACATAAGTACAATAATACACGACACAAATATGTAAGTCATAATCCGGGCTCCCATCATCATGTATAGTACATAAACAAATTAAGTTTACTTTGCTCAGTTAATACAAGGTCTACTAATATACAGGATAATGAATATTAAATCCTAATTTCAATTCTAAATCACCTTCCATCCCATTGTATTCATTCCCTGTAAATCCATCTTGAGCGACCTCACACTATACCAACGCGGCGATAATAAGTAACATTGGTTCATTCAATACTTGTGTATCAAATCAAACAATTTATGCATTTATTACAATGAGACATTTCGCAAAGGAAGTGACATTATTTATTTGTAGAGATATAGTAACAATAACCAGCACATTCGTAGCTAAATACCTAGTACATAATGTTAGAAGATATATTTCTACTTTCTAGTAAAACAAAGATGAAGAATATATAAATTTTTAATTCAAGTCAAGTGATAATGGTCATTTTTTTATAGTTACAACAACCTCTATCTACGCATACTACTAATACTCCATTTTTTGGGCAATACAATAGGATCAATGTTATTCTTCAGATTAAGTTACTATTTGATCAAATAAAAATATTAACAAAAAGAAGGCATTAGTGCATACCTCAAATGGTGGCTCAACCAAGTCCTGCACTTGCCATAAGTTGATACAATATCTGTAACTTTAAGTGAGATGGAACCCCAAAAAATTACTTCTTGGCTCTCTCATTTCATAAAAGAAGCTATAACACTTTAACTGATATTTCTTAGGTACTCCTATTTTCTCCAACTCTATCCCTACTTTTGCCTCACTGTAGTGATGACGTTTACTGCTTTCCATGATAGAGAGTTATCTTTCGACTATTCGAGCATGTTTTTTGGCTATCTGGACATGCTTTTCTGTCACATCTCTCATAACATCAGTTAAGTTATTGATCCTCATGTTCAACTTCTCATAACTTTTCTCAATTAAATCAATTGTGGGTGCCTTCTGCTTTAAATCACTTAATGATGATGTATCTTGAGATTGATTTGAGTGGGGATACTCTTGGGAATGGTTGGAAAGACCACATTCAAGACTAAATATGTCAAAATGCCTGGCATAGTTAGAGGCATCACTTTCCCAATTAATATCAAAATCCGACATCTAATCGAAACTATCATTTAAGTCCAACCTTTCTTTCTCCTATCTCCTCAACTTGTCTGTTACACTCTCAGCATATGCTCCTATAGCCCTATCTCTTCTGAATAGCTCCAATAACTTGTCGTAGTTATGTATTGGTGTATGCTTCCACTTTAGCACCTCGGGCTTAGCCTACATATACATATACAATCACATCATTATATACTAGATATTAGTGTTATCCATACTAAAAATGCAATGAATTATTACATTAACATATAGTATATGAGTTATGCTAACTTTACATTATAGATCTCATTCCACACCTCTGGTTCAACCTCGAATGTATGCGTGGTTAGGTTCCAAGCAAATTCCACTCCACCTCTGGAACAAATCATAGCATTCATTGAAGTTCTCCTTCAATGTCTTCATTCGATTTTTGATATACTACTTCTAGAAGAATAGACTTATTGTTTGTTTTAGCTCCACCACCACACTAGCATAAGCCATAGAAGTGAATGTATCATCTAGTCGATTTCCTTTTTACACTTCCTCCATTAATAAGTCCAGTAACATAGCATCGATGTTGAGCATCCATCATAGTAAATCTCTGAAAGAACCTTCTCCTCTATTATCGGATTTCTTATTTTTCAGCATATCAAAATCTACAAAGTGTTATACAACTAAGTAATTTTTTATAGTATAAGGTTTACAAAAGTATGCATAGTATGCACAATGTAAAATTTATTTGATCACAAATAACTCACACACATAATTGTCACACCTATGTGCAATGCAACTTGGAGGTTCTGTGCACAATCAATGTTTTTAGAATATGAAATGATATACAATCATACATTACATATAACATATATATATATATATATACAACACAAAATACAAGATAAAATATACCATGATGGTGTATAAATACACAACATTCAACTCCCACCTTTCAACCACAAAAATTCAATTCACGCTACAAAAGGAGGTGCAAGAATCCCCATAATACAACTCATGCAAATCATAACCATATCAATGGCACAAGATTCATAAGCATAATATCAATAATATATAAAAGGTTATTGTATGAATAATATAGACTATGACAAGGTTTGCTAACAATCATTTCACATATGAGCTGCTATGTTTTCTCTCATAATGAACCCATGCCTATAGTATTCCTCTGTGGTTCGTGATTCATGATCTCTTATATCTTCTACATTACTATTTAACAGCTCACGGTTGACCTCATCCATCAACTGTGGATCGGGATCAATGTCTATTAGAAAGTTATGCAATATACAGCATGTAATAGTAATATCCGTCATAGTTTTCAAAGAGTAATGCAGTTCTATGCCATTAGCAATTATTGAAAATCTATTTTTTAAGATCCCAAATGCCTTTTCTATTATATTTCTCAATGATGCATGCCGATGGTTAAATATTTCCTTTGCATTTTGAGATCCACAAGTAGTGTACTCCTTCAGGTGATAACACACACCTCTGTAAGGTGTAAATACACCCCCTTTTAAAGGATACCTTGCATTTCCTAGGTAGAATTTTCCTAGGATTTATAATAATGATATAAATACATGTCAGAAAACATAATTCTAATGAGAAACTCCCTACACACTCGGTGCTTGACCTATCATTGTACATTTTAATACAAAATTAATGCTTGCCTCTTAGAATTCTCAATCTATCCCATCTCTTAGTTAAAAACATGTTTAAGAACTCTAGAGTCAGATGTAGTTCCCTCCCAACCAGACAACACATACATGAATTTCATATCAAAGGAACACATTGCTAACACATTTTGTGTTGGATAATCTTTTCTTTTGCAAAAGCAAGGAACATCTTTCCTTGGCACTTTGACTTATATATGTGTTCCATCTTGAGTGCCAACACAATCCTTTAAATCATTTATATTTAATATAATTACACAGTATGATAACTAAACAATCTCAATTCAAATGATAATTGCATCCTACACAATTTATTATATTACCTTGAAATAAGGATAAAATCTACTATTATTAAATATTTGTATAGGAACCTATGATCCAAAAGTCTGCACAAGCTACTCATCCTCGAGATATACAATAGCCCGTAAAATGTTATAAAAATGACAGTTAACTGACTCTCTCGATCGATGGAAGAAAAAAGACATAGTTTTATTTTTTATATTATGTGTCAGGATATGTAAAAACTTAGCAACTTGTTCCTTCATAGTGGAATAAATGGAATCCCTCACTTTACCCATTGCTCTTATCTTCTCACATAATCGTAGGAAAGCATAAGGACTCATGCACAGTACATCACGACGTTTATCTGATTGAAATAGATTTTACAAAAGTTGTTGTCGCATCTGATCTCTTGCTTCTCTTACTCTATCAATAAGTCTATGCATAATATTTGCTTGCAATTCTAACAAATATATAAAATATCCAACATAGCATACAAGTTGAACTATACACATTTAACATAATCTGCCCCATTCATTCGTCATATCAATAATAGGCATATGGTCTAATTCCAACTACTCTTTAAAATACTTATCCATATTATCTTCCATAGTCACTTGTGAAATACCTCCAAATTGTAACTACTAAATATTACAAACAACAGATATGTAAAAATGCAGACATACATATCAACTTCATTGTATACAAAATAGGGCAAGATTATTAACACAAATTGAATAGAAAACACATAAAGAGTAAAGTGCACACCCACATGTATATGCATAGTGAAGCATGAAGCTGCTAGAAACATACTTATAAGATTACGAAGGATTTCTGGAGATTAATTGAAAAAGTAATGAAAATGTGAGCCCACTGAGAATGTATACTTTGATAGGTACCTCGAACATAGTACCTATTAATAAGAGCAATCTATGTAAAACAATAACATTGATAAGTTTTCAAATAACACTACAGATCTTCATTCTTATATTTTCCTATTATCCTAATAAATTGCTCAATTATATTATGAAGATCATATCTTAATAAAGAAATGTTAAATTACATGTACATATATAGGAGGAGGAAATGTAACCTGAAAGGACACTAACCTAACTAGTTTACTAGCAACACAAATAATGTCATTAAAATGAGTTTTTAAGTGATACATAGTAAATGAATAAGATAATTAGTATATAATTCTCAAATATATTTGCATTAGCTTTAAATTTTAATCATATAAAGTTCCAACAACATGTTCTATAAAATCAAAGATGTATACATATATCTGTGTGCATATTCCAAAGACTTAATTTTAATTTTTTAGTCAAAAAGAAAATTACAATGGCTATTTAATACAAAATTAATTAATTACTCAAAATAATTTAAAAGCAGTGCATAATTTATTTATTTTATTGGAATGGTTACTAAAACATTAATATGAAAAGGGTTTACACAAACATACTACAAAATTTAATTGTATTTTTAAATCTAAATTATTTGCTAAATGATATATCTAGAACATTTGTAAACTTTGTAGATATAAATTCACTAATATTACTTAAATAGGCCCTTTTTTTAAGAAAATGATTTTATGAAAATTAGTGAAAGTTTGGATTAGGTGTTAATAGACATAACCTAAATATTTCACATGTATAAATTTCTCTCTATATATATATGTATATATGTATATATATTTCAAAAAAAAAATTCGGCATCACAAGTGCCTTTAATTTAGTTCGTATGAAAGCTAAGACATGAGTAATGTTATTATTAGTTTTTAGTGATGTTCACAGAAGATGAAAAATGGCCAAAATAAGTTTGTTTTTGTGATACTTCTGTAGTGTTGCATTTCCATGTCTGAAAGCAAATTTACATGTTATTAACTACCATGAAACAAAAATTTAATTTATTGCTTTGCAATTCTAATTTTACATATTATTAACAAATATGCATAAAATAAGTTTCATAATCTCTCAAATTCATACTAATTATAATTTTTATTTTTCAAGACAAATGTCCAACCAATAAACTCTTCCTAACATATTGCATAAACCTCAACTAGAAATTATATCTGATTCTACCACTAAAAACAATCATGCAATATTAAACAAGTAATTTTAAACTATTATATAAAGAAAATTATAATATTTAAAAATTTTAAATTTGAAAAAAAGGGTATATATTATTAAATTGATAAACAGGGGATATATTTAAATTCATATCTACCACTAAATACAATAAAGCAACATTCTGATAAATATATTATTTATATTAATAATTACAAAATAATATTTAAAAAATCTAACACTGAAAAAAGTATAATATTTATACTAAAAAATAGAAAAAAAATTAACCCAAGTCAAGTATCTAATTATTCTGGGTCGCCTCTCGATCGAATCCAATCTGGGCAACCTGGATATTGGAAACCCGATCCAAGGCCAACAAATCGATGGATTGTGGATTTGAATCTCCCTCTAGCGTGGGTCTAGACAGACTCTATCGCCGGCATTTCTTCTTTTCAACAGTGGCATCTTCTTCCCTGCAAAGAATAAAACTGCAGATCGAAGGCCTCTTCCAATAAAATGATCATGGAGACAGAAATGATAGTAGGGGAAAACACATTAGATAATCATTCTTACCTCCACTAGGTTATCTGTGGTAATGAGAAAAAATGAAGGCACAAATTGTTGAATGTAGGATGCGGAACTTCGATGAAGTTGAGCTTTAATGAAGTCCCACTGTCTGGAGCACTAGATCATAGTAGAGGAAGTAGTGAAAAATCTAAACTTAGCAAAAGAAAGAACGAAGGTGCGACAATAGAAGAGGTGAAGGTATTGTATGGAAACCCCAAAAAGTTGTCTGAACTTGTCTTTTCTTCTCTTCTCCCCACTTTTGGAGAGAAGTCTAATGGTGGGCCTCGCAATACTTTTTAGCCCTAGAATTTTGTCCTCTCCAACTTTTCTCCCCAATTCCAAATGAGCGAAATTCATTATTTCTCCCCTAACTTCTCCTCCCCCACTTCTTTCCCTCCTATTTCTACAGTTCCAAATATAATATAAAAGAAAGTAGAGTTTACTGTAGACCCACCTCATGTTATATTCTCTCTTAGCTCTTTTTAGTCTAGTCAAACTTCATTTTTAAATCTCCTTCACTTGCCATTAACTCTCCAAAAAAATTCTCTCTCTATTCAAACTCTCCTTTCTGCACTAGCTTCTCCTTCTTCCTCTATCTACTCATCATTACTAGCCACTGAAGTGCTACAAAAGGCTGCACCACTATCTTCTGCTTCTCCTTTAGCCACCAACTTGTACGAGAAAGGTAAGGAAGGCTGCTGAAGCCTAGTCGAGTAACAACTAAGGCAAAAATGTGAATTTGTATTTTCCAATGAGCTGCCATATTTTTCGGTGCCAACAACCTCCTTGGATAAAACTGAGTCATTTATATAGAATATACCTTAATATTTTAGCTTGCAAAGGGTTGATTCGAAAAATCTATAAAAGTAAAGTTAAAAATATTAGGAAATAAGTGTTAAGATAACTGAAGTAATGTGATTGAAACCTCTTCATTTCATACTATATCAATATTTTAGCATCCATAAGTGTGATTCAGAAAATCCTCTTATGTGAACATTTCAAAATTTCTTTATCTAAACTTAGAAATACTAGGAGTGTATAACTGTTGTGCACGCCACAATGTACTAAAATTATATTAAAACTGGTGTGCTGTAAGAGAATGTAGAATAGTGGCAGAATCAGGTCGTATCCCTAGTGATCCTTTAATTTTATCTTTCCTAAATGATTTCATAATAATATATACACAAATTTTGAATTATTTATGCAATGAAAACGTGAAGAACTAATGCAAATAGAATGCAATGCAATGAAAACAGAATGTTGTTATGCAAAAATAGAAACAAAAATAGAATTAGAATCAGAATGCAAAATGCAATAATGTATATATGCAAAACGAAATTAGAATTAGGGGGTTGATTGCACAAATTTAAATAATGTAATTGCACGAAATTAAGCACTAGACAGAAGTAAACTAGAAATAAAATAGAAAAAAATTCAATGAAATTAAATAGTTAATTTAAGGAAATTAAAAGCCCTAAATTAGATTAATCATAGATTAATTAAGATTTAAATATTTTTAATTAATTCTTTAACCTCAAATTATCCGAAATCCTTATAATAATTCATGAATTCTATACTAAACAATCGCCTAGGATTTGATCAATTAAAATTAACTAAATTAAGTAATTATTATAATTCCTATGCTAGATTGAAATTAATTTATGAATAGAATTCAGTTGATTTGAAAAATTAAATTAGAAATCTTCAAATTAATCCTTCAACCCTCTGTCCTTATGCATAAAACTATAATTCATCAACCATAATTTCATAACAAAATAACAAAGAAATAAAAAATCACAAAGGTAAATATCAATTATATCAAATCAAGATCCAACATAAGGAATCTCAAGACTTTCAACACAAACAAATAGAGAAAGAGGAAAATTAATTGAGAAAAGTTAATATTACAAATTATGATCTCATAATCCTTAAGAAGAGAGCCTCAACTCCTTAAATCAACCACAAATTTAGGCTTCCATTGATGAAGAATAAAGAGAGCTAGAAGAAGAAGAGAAGAGTTGTGCTGTTGAATTTTCTATGTATCTTAATTGTATTTTGAATATGTCATTCTCTTCAGTCCTTTTGCCTATTTATATAACCTAATTTGCCTAAAACCTTATTGGACTAGGATTAGATGACTCTTAGGATTATAAAAATAAGGCTTCCTAATTTCTAGAAGTCCAAATTTATTTTACGAGTCAATTAATTGCATTAGACAAATCAGGAAATTCCCATAGGCTTCTCTTTCAAGTAGAATAAGACCATGAAATCGATGAATTTTGGAAGATCCATAAATATGAAAGTTGTAGGCCTATATTTTCTAAGAATTTAGGCGTTAGTTTCATGTTAATTGAACTATTATAGCTCCAAATATGGTCCAAATATAGAAATGGGTTCAATTAGGATAAAAACACAACTTCAGCTTATCGGCTAAGTAAAAGCTTAAAGAAATCCAAATTGGGCTTTGACCAAAATATAGAAGATGTAGATCTCTCTTTTATCTTTACATCAATATAAAGTTTGCATCAATCTGATATTCGGAGCCTAAGATATAATTGAAAAACATAAATAATGTCAAAATTCAGTATTTACTGAATAAATTCAAAAACTTGTAAAATCAATTCAAAATTATAAAACAAGGCCTATTCTGTGAAATTAAACACATGTAACACCTAAGAGATATAAAAATAGGAAAAAATAAAATAGTAAATATTTTTCTCATTGATAACTGACTAAAGTGATATGACTAAAGTCTTTTTAGAACATCAAGTTTTATTTTTTTTCCCTTTTTGTATGGTTTTAATTCTAGAAATCTCTATATATCAGCATATATTTCAATTTTATGCTTTAAATTTGAAAAAAAATAAGAAATTCATGATCCATATAATTAGAATAGCAAGGTTAGAACCTAAAACAAGAGTCTTTTGGAAGAAAATAGTTTGATAATGATATTCTCATAAGTTATCTTATTGTCTAACAAGGGAAAAAGATGAGTATAGAAAGCTTTAAAAGTTTTTGAGGAAAAAAAAAACTCCAAGAGGTAAGTGTTTATATTATTTCAAACTAATATTATGCTTAAATTTTATATTTTCCTTGATAAGTATATTGATTGTATATAAATATATATATATACAATATAGGTATTCATAGTATACATTTGTATTTGAGCTCAAAAGACTTGTAATTATAATTGTTATTATTAAAGTTATTGAATAGTTAGCTAAAGGATTATGTATATATTAAATTATGTATTGAATCTCATGAAATGCTGATAAATATATTTTTAGGGCTATGCAAAAAGGCATAACATTGTTTTTAAGTTATGACATAACTTTGTGGTATTGATATAATTTTATTCTTTGGCCATGCAATATAAGCGTGACATTACTATTTGATTTCATAATTGTGACTGGGTTAAAGTTGTGATATTAGAATGAATTACAATTGTGTTTTATTATGGCATTAATGTCATTGATATGAATTGTATTTGAAATGCTGCAAAAAATGATCATGTGAATGATAAAATTATTATGTTATGAATAAGAATATGCAAAATGTGAAGAAATCCCAAATTGGTATGTAAATGTGTGTCAAAATGTGATTTAGGGGTGATTTGGTTATTCATTAACAGTATCTTAATAGAGAGGTAGGTAGAATATAAGGTTGATGCAGAAGAAATAAGGATAGGAAAAGGGGTAAAGTGTAAGGTTGAATTGGGAGTTACAATGTAGATGCTTGCATATATGTGTGATCATGATGATTTGGATGTATGTGTTTTATTTACCTTGATATGTAATATTGTTATTATATGAATTGGCCATGAATGAGCATCTTGAGATTGATTAGATTTTGAAATACAAATTTTGGATGATTGTATGTAAAATAATATGATTGGAATCCTTGCTCTATCTGTGTCATCAATATGATTTCCTTTTATTGCTATAAATAAAGTTATAAATAAACCGAGTTAAGTTAAACATCTGCATATTCGAACTCGAGCTCATGCACATCAAGCCTAAAAAGGTTCAGCTCAAGTTTGAGCTCGAGCTTGATTTGAACATAAGCTTAATGGAGTTTATTCGAGCCTAAATGAGCTCTACATTCCTTATTCCAATTTTTTAATTGAGCCTAAATATTTGAATTCAAACTCAAACTTAGGTTATATTCAATCTTAAACAAGCCTATAATAATTCAATATATTTATATAATATATAATATAAAAATAAAAATATATTTTATATTAAGCTTGTTTAGGTTTGCGAACAATTCAAGTCAAGTAATAAAAAGTTTAGGCTTGACTCATCTAGTAAATAGCTCATTAAAATTCAAGCTCGAACAAAATTTTTTATGAATCGATCTCAAACTGCTCACAAATAGTTTAACTCATTTGCACCCTTAACTATAAATAAGGTGTACGATTGTTGAGTTGTGAAGGACTCTTAGGTACTATTACTCCTATATGTATAAAATTCTTGAAACAAGTATAAGTATGAAAGTATGATGGTTAAATTGTTAGGTAACATAAAGTCACTAAATAAAAAGTCAGTAAAATCGTATAATAGGTATTTTATAAAATTATTTGAATTGTTCTTAATTAGTTTTGCTAATATTTTCTTTCCTTTATAGACATACATTCATTAAGTTTAAATAATTTACTCTTTTCTTATTTTAAACATTTTGAAGTAATTAATTTGAATACATCAAGTTTTATTGCTCGTATAGAAGTCTAAGGCATTTTAAGGAAAACTTGATAGTTGAAATTAAATCTTGAGTTGTAAATATTTATTCACATTTTTGTATTGTCTTGTATTTAGAATTATGTAGAAGTTATATTAAGAATTATCCATGATTCATAGGTTTGGAATTTAAGATAAGTAACTTTCTCTAGTGTCCAAAAAATAAAGGAAATTTTATCCATTTATTTAGAAATGTATGTCGTATTTAGTTTTTAAAGGATTAAAGTTGATTCTATTAAATTAGAATCTACATAATTGATTAGTTAGATTTATGGAAATTGAAAAAGGTATTTCATGCTAGTTACAATTGAATAAGGGTGGTGACAATATAACACTTGGTGATGGAAGATAATATAAACAAATGGTTTTTTTTTTTAAAAGGTGCAAGTAAAATAAATAGTTACAAATGAAAACAAAAATTAAGAGATAGAACAATTAAAAAAATTGACAATTTGGACAAATTAACATCTGCAAATCACTAGAAAGTTGGATTTTTGTATAGGGTGTACTAGTATGATAGGTTTTTAAATAGTTCAATTGGGTATGTGATCCAAATAGTTGTATAAAATGATGGATATAAAGGATTCATGGGAGGACATGTACAAAGGGTGTTATTTTTGTATTTGCTATTATAATTTGTTGGTTTAGTTATTAGTGAGTTAAAACTTCCTTTCATAGTTTAGGAAGTAAAAACTTTAGAAAAACATATTTTGAAAACTTTTGAAATAGAAGAAAGCTGTCAATTACAATATAACAAAGAATGGGAACAAACAATGGACAAAAGTAAAAAGGGTCGACTTCAATAATGCCTTACCTCCTTAAATAATGCCTTACCTCCTTAAAGCATAGAAGTTTTGCGCAAAGTCAAAGAACAACAAAAGTTAATGGTTCCTTAAGGAGCAAAAAGTAAAATGTATAAAGAGCCTAGTATGAATTGTGAAATTTGGAGTCATGAATACTCAATTATGGTTCCATTTCACACAACAAATAAGTTAGTTTATAATTTATTGACTAAGTCAATGAATTATAAGCTAACCTTTAGAAGTATTTCTCATACTAATTTATTAAAAAAATAAGTTTTGATTTTATAAGATACTTAGAGTACCTTATAATTATCTATTCAAATTCTTTCTAAATTTATTTTTATTCTTTTTATTCATTTACAACTCATGTTATTTATAATATATATTTAAATTTTTTCCTAAAATATAATTAATTTAATTTTAATATAATTATATCTTAATTTTAAATTATAAATATATAAAAATATAAATATAAATAATATCATAAAATATAATTAATTATATTTTAAGTAATTGTAATTTTATTATAAATAATAATAAAATAAAATTTATGTAAGTAAATAAATATATAAGTTTATAAAATGTAATTAATTAAATATTAAATATTATATTTTTATTTCAAACTTTTCATAGTGTTAATATAATTTAATTTTTAAATAAATATGAATTATCTTAATTATATATCTATTTCTATTAATATATCATATTATGTTATTTTACAATTTTATCTAGTTCAATAACTAATTTTATAAAATGTTTCAACTAACTTATCAGCTATCAATTAATTTATCAATTATCAGGTAACTTATCAAATACTAGCTAACTTATCAGTTACTTGTATGAAACGGAGTTTATGTCTTGAAAACTTAAGTTGATATAGAACAATGAAACCATAGAAAAGCAAATTAAAAAAAGGTAACAAAACGAATAATGGGTGATTCTTTTGTTATCTAATCAAACACTCATTTGCAGGTTTACAATAAATAAAAAACCAATCAGAATAGAAAAATTCAAAAAACATTACATAAGGAGAATCAGATATTCACATCACAAAGTAGAAGAGTTGTTTTAACGTTTTCAGTTTCTAAAAAAACCATGAGCAATCATGAAAACAAATTAAAAGAAATGAATAACATGATTTAACATTGTAACAAAGTCAGATAAAAGAGACAACAAATATTTGAAGAGGGAAAAACATACTGGATAAGGAGAAGAAGAGATTAAAAGTAAATAAATAAAAAATTGTCAAGTACAAATAAAAAGAAAGAGGTTAAAGGTAGAAAAAGAAATAAAAACAGAAGAGATTCAAAAACCAACAAAATATACGATGAAACATGGAAAATAAATAACTTCGAAGAAGACATCCAAGAGAGACTCAAATATAGTAACAGAGAAAATAATAGTGGTGAAAAATCGTAAAGACAACTTCTAAAAGCAAGTCATGGGAAAATGTGGCAGAAAAACAAACAATAAACAAAGATAATGAAAAATTAAAACAGAGAAACAACAAAAGTTTAGGGTGAAACATGAAAAATAAAATGAAATATATAGAGCAAGAAATCAAGGAAGACATACGGATGCGCGCGCACGCGCGCGCAAACGCAAAAAGGAGAAGCATAAAAACAATTAGTCATGAAGGAAACTCCAAATAGAGTACATATGGAATAGCTTACCTTAGTAGTGGAAAAAAAAAAGGGGGAAAGAAACAATGAAACAAAAGGTCCACAACTTAGGAAAGAGAAGATAATGGTGCCTTAGAATAATAAAACAAAAAGACAAGCCAGTATGTAATAAGATAACTTACGAATAAAAAAATACTACATCCAAAAGTAATGGCAACCATTGTGATGGATTATTCCACAAACAGTAAACATCCAAAAATATTTAGGTTTTCTAGGGAATTTGATCCAGAAATAACACAAAAAGAAGATAACCATAAAGTATATTGGATGAAACTAATTAGGGTTTGAATTTATCGGTCAAAAGAAAAGAATCTAATGGACTTAGTGCAATTTCAAAATATGAAAAGTAAAGATACAAATTGAAAGCAAAATCAATATGCTAGATAAACAAATTAGAAAAGTAAGGCATAATGACCAAATTAGTATAAAAACTAAGATCAAGAACCACAAGAAATTAGGATACACAAATCACGAAAAAAAAAATTGGTTAAAAATAATAACAAATCCGTTAAAAATTCTCAAAAAGCTCAACAAATCAAAAGCAAATCTGCACAAATTTAATGCAGATTTAGTCCATCCATTGGAATGGATCATCAAACTCGGATAAAAAAAGATTCAATACATTTCTTCAAGAAACGTGACCACATAACTATACAAATCAATCGACACGCCGTTCAGCTCATGCAGAGAGATACAGTTCAAGCGAGAAGTTTGTTAAGTACAAGACATTCAACAGAGGGGATTGATTTAAAATGACAATTTCGACACGTGTTTCTTTTATTAACTTATTGATTGTTATCCATTCCTCTATTTAGGATGGTTTGCTTTTGCTTTCAACTTTTGATCACTACATGATTTTTGGTATGGAACAGATACCTAATATACAACGTCCGAAAATAAATACCACAAGATGAAAGATAATATTCCAGAATTCTATCAAGATTAGGAAAATATATTAATTTAAGAGAAGCCAAAAAAAAAGAAAAAAAAACACACACACACCCACAAGCCCGAGACTGAATCGCGGGGTACCCACAAGGTTGTCAGAGTCTATGCATATTTCTCTTCTCAAATTTTTTTTTAAAAAAGAAAGTGTTCTAGAATAAAACTTTTTGCCAAAATGACCCTCAAGCTCGAGGGTACGGGACATTCTTATGAGTCCTTAGAACAATCAAACATTGACACACTAACATACATGTTGCAGAAGCATCCTCACCCAAATAAAGACATTCTTCTACAGCAACTTGCAACTATCCCTCTCCAAAAAGGAAAAAACATTCAAAATGGTGCTTTTCCTTCAAACTTTTATCTAGGAATTGACCCTACAAATCATAATTGGAACAATGGAACTTAGCTAATATCAACATCAACAGCCACTGACTTCTCGTCTGAAACGTAGGCAACTTCTGAGGCCACAGCTTCGGCAAACTGTGTTGCGGTTGATTTAGATTCTGCAGCTGGAAAGGGACTCCTCACTTGAGGAGCAGCACCAGAGTCTAATTCCATTGCAGAAGCTCTGGGAGGCGAGGGGGGTTGGACTTCCACGTCAGGGTAAGCAGCCTTAAACCTTGCACGCAGACCCTCATCAACCAACCTTACTCCATGTAATTGATTACCAAGTGACATCCATCTGTTGGAGGGAAAAAAAAGGGAAAACACAATTAATAATTAAAATTGCCACATACAGCCTCTGAATTATGTCCTAAATGTCTGTTAAAAAAAGGGGAAAGCACAATCAATAATTAAAATTTCCATACACAGCCTGAGTATTTCTCATGTCCTAAATGATTTTAAGCCCCAAGGACTACAAAATGAATTTCTGAAAAGAAGGAAACTATTGAAATTTCTAGTGAAGCTAGTGCCATTCATTGAGACATATGCATCTAGACTATGCAGATAGGGTCCCCACTCACAAAAGTATAAAAAAAAATCTTTTGCATCCAGAACACTCCAGCTCAATCAAAATAACTTCAATAATACTATGAAACTCCAAGAAACAAACAACAGTCAAGAACACCAACCCTGCATGAGTATTGTGCATTCGAGCAAATAATTCCAGTTTTCTTGTTCTTGGACTTATCCTCTCCAGCATGGGATACATCTGCGAAAATCAATTTTGAAAACTTATAAGTTGGTATGTGACTATTCCAAATTCAATGCATATCAGGTTTAATGACAATGTATCGCCTTCAAGAGCAACAAAGGATGGATCACAAGTTGGGGGCTAGCAGACCTAACAATTAAAAACTTGGAAAGGACAAAGTAGAAAATATATTCAGCTACTATGACATGTCGCTTGGTCATGTGAAATATTATTATAGGATCAAATACTTTAGAGAGAAAGTCAGTCCAAGAATTAAGTGATAAAATTAACAACTAGAACTACAGTAAATATGTTGTGTAAACCTCATCCGGCTTGCGGCTAGTTTCCCTGACCTCAGCAACAATAACATCAGTGTCAATGTTCCTGTTTACTTCTGGATTCCCCTTTATTCCAACAAGGCAATGTTCCTTACTATGGTTTAGCCAGTGGCCTGTACGCCCAGTTCTGATTATTCGTTGAAGTTGATTTGTTTTCACCCAAATGATCTCCTCCACCCGTTTGTATCCCCAGAGTTCCAGACTGCACAGAGCACAGCCAAATATATGAGCATCAACAATAAGCAGTCATCAATACCATTTATGCTGATTACATTATTAAAGAACATCTGATTAAACTTACAATTAACAAACATAGAGAAGTGCATACCATTCACGTCCAAGCTCCATTGCACGGCCAGTAACCCAAAGAAAAATCAGACCATCAGTTTGAAGAGCAGGAACATTGAGATTGCGCATTTCATCATCGGCCATTGTCCCATACGGCAATTCCATGTGAATGTCCCATGGTGGATCTGCCATTATTACCCCAAACTGCCCTAAAATATCCATTCTAAAGTTACGTATATCACAGTTGATCCATTGTGGCTCACCAAGTTCCACTTCGGAGCAATATTCAGCACGCTGAGGCTTTAGGGGCTTAGGAGGGGGAGGGGGAGCACCCATCATCATTGGTGGTACATCAGGTGTAGGATCATACTCATAATGGACATATTTGCATGTCTATCCAATTAAAAGAGGGGAAAAAAAGGAAAAAAAAATGTAACTACATTAATGATGAAATTTAAATCAATTGGAAGCCAATTCAAGCAAAGACCTTATTAAGGGGGAAAAAAAAAAGGCATACCTTCATGTGTCGGCAAGTATCAAGGAAAGAACAATCTCCTAAATTGATGTCAGTATGAGGAGCAATGATCCGCCTGAAATGAACCTGTCAAGATGAGGATCAGCAATAAAAACCAAGAAGAGATAACCGAAGCAAGCAAATGCCATTATTACATGACTTGTCAAAAAAATATACAAGCCTGAACTAAAACAAAAGTCAAGTAAATGGAACAGAGGGAAAAATCAAAGGGAAAACTGGCCAAAGAAATCCACCTTATTCATGAGAGAGTTTTAGTCAAAACATTATTCATCCAAGCTACATTTTCCTAGCACAAGATTTTCACTTGTCCCTCCCTTCTTTACATAAAACTGCCACAACAAAGATTCCCCCAAATTAAAGCACCAGCCATAACAAATATGTAAAGTGCCTATTTGTAATCTGCCACTCCATACTCTTTCTTTCTTATCCTCCATCCCACTTTAATTAGTATTATATTAAGGTAGTTAAACATTCTTTGACATGATTTTTATCCTACAATAGAGCCTATGCAAGCAATATTTCGACTAGGTGCCTTGCGTACAAGATGTATGAAACTAAAATGAGTTCAACAAATTTGCTAATGCATTCTGAGAAAACCAACCAATGATCATACAAAATGGTG
The DNA here is from genome assembly GCA_020226215.1 of Sindora glabra. NCBI lineage: Eukaryota > Viridiplantae > Streptophyta > Magnoliopsida > Fabales > Fabaceae > Sindora > Sindora glabra. The sequence continues at coordinate 600,169 of CM035236.1, forward strand.
AGAGCCAATAAAATACTAGTAACATATTGTTCTTATCACCAACCTTATCACATGCAATGAAGGAACTAGACTGACGTCGACAATCCTCTTTTGTCAGGGATGAACAGTAAACCTTAAGCTGAGAGCCACCTTTTGTTTTGAACTGATACAATACATCATAAACAATCATAATTGGCAAAAATAATCTACCATATCAATTAACAAGCATAAGGGAGAGATATTGGAAAATAGGACCTTTCTAGTGTAGAGCAAATTGGAGAAAAATAAGGAGGTTCCATAACATACTATTCTTTTGAAATGTCCAAGTACGACTCAGTTATACTATATAGCATCGGCAGGTTAAAATAGGAAACTGAATATTAATACATCCTATGAAGATATCATTGTCATTCTAAGATCACTTTTGTTGTTCTTCATAAGTAATGGCCTAACAGGTCTAGACAATGGAGACCAGTTCAGTTCACTTGCTGAAGGGAACACGAACGAAATCTTTATTAAAATAGAGTTCAAAACAATTATTGCATAACTTTAGATGTCAGATATTTAACAAGTTGATGATCATGTCTAGGCTTTTGTTCTAACTCCCCTTAGGTTCTCTTATTTTCTTTCTCCTGCTAATTTGCTATTTGTTTGCTTTAAAACTTCTAAGATACCTTCAAGGGAGAGCAGATGAAGTAATGTCTGCCACTAATGGAACTTGAACATGACTTAAGCGACGGTCCAATGAATCACAGTAGGCACAACTCAGAATTTTAGCAATTCAATGCTCTTACCGATGGAAATACGATAAAAACGATAACAATGATATTAGAGTAGAAAGAGAAGTTCGCGAACCTTGGCAGCCACGGCGGTTTCCCTTGCAGTTGGCCGGTGAATTAGGTCCAAAAGCTCCTCGCCGGTTTTAGATTTCTGGATCTCCATAAAAGATTTCTTATTCAACAAAGCCTCAAGATCCTTCATATCATCCTCTTCAGTTCTGGGTTTTTGTGGCATTGCATTATGTCCACCCGGTGATGCATTTGGGCCCAATGGAGGCCTATGCATGGGAGGAATACCAATTCCTCTAGGCATCCCCATCATACCCATTACTCTAGGTGGCCCTCTCGGAAACATGGGCGGCAAACCTGACATCTGGGGTTCTCCAGCTGCTATCCACATATCAGACATTGGCCTCGGAATTGGCCCTCCCATTCCAAACCCTCCAGCATTCACATCAGCGCCAGCAGTAGCAACTTGCTGACCATGATTTTGATTGACATTCCCATCTCCGGAACTTGATTCCAGCTGCTGATAGTGCGCATTTTCTGGCAATTCCCTCACAAGACGAGTACGGTCAATATTTAAAACCATAATCCTGGATTTGCCACTCACCACAAACTCTTCAAGCTCAACACCGCCATTGTCCTCTGCCATTGACCTCAACGCCATCTCTACAGCGAGTGTTGCCCCGGAATCCCCTCCAAGCTCCTGAAGCGCAGCCTTCTCAACTGGCGTCACTGTCTGGTCATTCTCCAACTTCCTCAACACTGTGGAAGAATCAATTGGCGAAAAGGGAACCCGCCCCAACAGGCAAACAGCCACCATTGACCGAACCACTGCCAACGGACTTCCACTATCAGATTCCGATGGACGAACTGGGTTTGAGTCCGGAGAGGTTCTATGGTTTTGGCTATTAGGATTTGTCGGGTCGGGCTCGATGGAGCGATGGTTGCGGGTATCCGAGCATACAGGGTGAATTAGCTCGATAGATTTTGTGGGATTGAATTTAGGGTCGGGAAGGGAAGGCGTGGGAGCAAAAGGACGATCATTGAAGGAAGAAACGACCTTGAGAGAAAGATCGAGAGAAGAGACGATGTTGGGGATTATGGCTTGTATGGAAGCAAGGAGTTGAAGATGGGTCTTGTGCTGAGACTCGATGCGAGCTTCAAGCTGTTGACGTGTGTCTTTGATGGAGGCTATGCTATCTTCGTTACCTTCTGACTGCGTTTCCATGGCTTCCTCCGTCAGCCTTAAATGCTCAACTAGAACTTCCGATCTCTGAATGTACTGTTGGTCATCGGCCAGCGCCACGAAAGGAATGGCACTAAACACCTTACCCTACAGGCCTATTATTAGGCACGCAGACCCCAAGACTACGGTACCTTTCTCATATCCATGATTTAATTTTGTGTCCGTATGATTGTGTTAAATATTTTGATCAATGGTTATTCTTAAAGTAGATTAAAAGTATAACAATGAGTTACAAAATTTTTAAATCGACCTACTATTCATAGTTTAATAATTAAATTTGTCTCTAATCTTTTTAATAACAGCTTTTAGTTTTTCCCTTTTTTTTTACGTTGCAATATTTTGATTTTTGCTAGTTTTTTATTTTACGTATCTTTTAACACATGATAGTTTGTAACAACCAAATTGATAAAATAACTATTATTATTGGAACTAAAAAAAATCAAATTACTTCCAATAATAATGGAGGGCTTTGAAAGTTTTTTTTTTTAATTTTATTTATTTTTACTAAAAATATTTTTATAAAAATATAATTATAAAATATTAAGACGGTGAAACATAATTTAAATATTTAATATTAAATATAATAAATTTAGTAAAAAAAGTATTTTTCTTTACTATCATTCCTTTTAGAATCATAATTTTAATCATAAATTATAAAAATATATGATATTCTTTTATTTATATATAAAAAGATGATATTTTCTTCCAAAAAATATCTTTAAAAATGTTGACTGAACCTATAGTCAATTATACTTACATTTTTTTGTCGTTTCAGACTTCTAAAAAAATTCTTATAATACATTTTTTTTTCAAATGATAATTACATAATGTGATTTTGTATCAAATAATTGACTATAATTTTTATATGACTATTAAAATAAGTAATAAATTAGGGTGAAGATTTCATGTGTAATATCAATATCAATATTATTGCATATAATTACAAATTACAAATTGTTCATATTAAAATATATAATTTATAAGGTCACTTCTATGGTGCAACGTGTTACACGATCTTTATGGGGTTGGATCGCAACGGTTATTGGCTGCAAGAATGATTTCATGCTGTTGATTTATTCACCTGGTCAGCCTGTCAAAAAACCAAAAAACCTCGGCCAAAATTCCATGATTACGTGCAAAGGGCAGACCATTTGCGAAGAAGGCCCCCTCTTCGTGGGCATGCAGAAAAGAGCGAGAGAGAAGAATGATGCAAGTAATAACTCTGCAGCGACAAGGTGCAACTTTGGAATATTGTTCTAAATTGTCTCAGCTTAACATGCAACTCTGCAGTTGACACAGAAGCTTATATCTTTCCTGCGACCATGCGTGTACAACCATGTTGAAATCGGAATCCTAGTTATCGTTCAGATCCAGGTAACTGTCAAATTCTGAGGGAGAACTCAAGGCCCCAGATTTTTAATATTTAAAAGTTATGAACTTTTTTGGCTTATTTATTGCAAATGTTGAATTATTGGTAATTTATGTGGCTGTTATTTGGTGGTTTTTTTGTGGTTTTTGTGCCCCTTCACATCGCTTTTCTTCCTCTGTTATTTTGATTGTTTTTCCCTTCTTATTTTTTGGAGTAGATTAAATTTAGTTTTCCATTGGACCCAAGAATTGGTAAGGGTGTTATTTTTTCCCCCCTCCTCTTCTGTATTATCACTTAAGAATTGAAATTCAGAGGTTTTTGTATTTGGTGAGTATGTAGAGTGGACACGGCAAATTGGCAAGGCAGATGACCTTGTTGATGGTGTTCTGTGATTATTAAGGTAACTGTGTAAAGTTTGCACTTACTTTAAGTCAATATTTCATTTTCTTCTTTTTTTGTGGTCATCACGATGACACGCTAAGATATATTTCAGTTGTGCTTGTTGTTCAATAGGATGTGGTATCAGCTCCATGATCCGCCCCTCTACCTGTTTGAAGAGTGACTTATTGAAGATGAAGAAGAGAACGCATTAGAATATGGATTGCCTCAACACAGTCTGTTTTTCTAGGTACTTATGATTCTCTTGATTTAATGATTTGCTTTTATTCCCAAGATATCTTACCTGGGTATAATGAGAATGACTACCAAATTTATATAGCATAGTAACAAAAAGGAATCTAAGGCATGTTATGATGCCAAAATTTATATTTTAAGTGGTGGTTAGAAGGTTATCTGTATAGTGTAGTGAAACGGTAAATATGTACATGGGATTTACTAATGATATGCTTCATAAGTCAAGCTTCTTTAATAAAGTATAGATTCAAAGTCTTTGTTTTCTGTTTTGTACTTGTTGTCTGAAACTAAATAAGGAACGGGGAAAACTTGATGCCTTTGTACCTAGCTTATAATTTTGTTGGTCGAAAGTTAGGTTATACACTAAGCAAGTTGAAATCTTTGCCTGCGATTCTTTGTTTTTTCTGTTAATGGATGCGTATGGAATGGATGTTTGTCAGCTATCTTTTGCGCAATGCCTTGACTCGTACTCAAATTCAAGATGCTTATGTTAATTTTCTTCAAGTTGCCTTTGCTTCCATCTTCATGGCCCTCATTGGTTGCGGTAAGTTTATTATTTCCGTCACATAAGTATCAACTTCCTTTTGTTGGCTGATTACACAGTATAAAACACGTTTGGTATCCCTTGTAGGAAGAATGTATCTTGAGATGCACAGTTTAATTGATGTTTTTAGTGGTTTTCTTACTGGACTTGGGTTCCTCATAGTCAGTTGATGATTACATAGACAATTTAGTGGTCTTTGGACAAAATGGTATTTTACTTGTGCTGAGACCATTTATGGCAGTTGGGCTACGGGAATTGTTTGATATTTGTAAGTTGTAACTTATTAGATGTGAAAAACTAGTCTCAATTCTGAAAACCAAGCATAACTTTTTATGCAAAAGTTTCAGGATTTTTTTTATTTGCCAAGCATTTTCAATTTACAATAAATGAAAAATTACTTGATTTTAATGCTCAGGTTTATGTGAATTTGGGGCAAGCTTGGCAAAATTTTTGTGTATTCAACTTCATAATGAGTTTTTTTTTTTCCCTTTTTTGGTTGTCCTCATATCTTTTTGGGCTGACCTAAGCTTCCTCTTTCTCTTTGCTTATCCAACGCCTGAACTTCCAACCCTAAGCTTTGAGTATCACACGGTTTTTAACGGTATTGCAATGCGAATTGCAAGTGATTTTTCACTCTTTAATCTTAAGCCTTAAATGTTTTGTCTTATGTTTCTCCCTCTACCAAATGAAGACATACAAGATTACATAATTCATCTTTTATAGATCAGAAATGCTAGTGACACACCCCCACTTATGAGGTGAGATCCGTTGGGGTGTGTCACAAACAGTGTCAATGGTTACTGGACCGTAAGTATAGGCTAAAGGAAGAGGTCATGCGATGCTTAGTTAACCATAACATGTTAAAAAGACTGAAGTAAAACCTTTGTAAGTTGTTCCTTCCATAAAATATTGTATCAAAATGGTTTCATCTACTTGCTTAGAAAAGTTTGATTAGCATGGGTAATTTCTGAATATTGGTGGCTGCGATACACTATCCTAATCTTGAATGTTGCCAGAACCATGCCTTTTGACTACTTATGAATGATGCCTTCACTTAGATTTGGAAATGTAGTATCAACTATCAAGAAGATTAAATTGAGTTTTGCTTGCTATTTCTTATAGCAATGTATGAGGTATTTAAACGGTATCATACCCTGTTGTTATTTGTGGAGGAGAAAAAAGCACATATCTCCGTTTTTTTTTTTTTTTGGGTCATGTTGCACTGGCAAGAATATTTCTCATAACTTCATTAAATGGTAAGTTTAATCTTGTCATCTTTCATATTCTTTCTCTTGACAGATTTTACACCGAAAAAAAAAAAAACTCAGGTTTGAGAGGAAAAGAAGTAAGTCAAAGAATAATGAAAAAGTCACGGGTCTTTATTCTGGCAAGGAGAAGTTCTATATCTGTTTGAATGTTGTTTTATCATCCTTAGATGTCATATGTTTATGTCCATGGTAGAATCCCGCCTTTAGTATCCAAATGGCCTGGTAGTTCTAGAATATGTGAGAAATTTTTGTTAAAATGTTTTTAAGGAAAATGAAACCATTAATCTTGTTCTTCTTACATTTTCTTCCTAGTGTTTTATTCTTTTATGCTGCATGTTAATTTAAATTGCTTATGATATTCAGGTTACTGAGGTACAGCAAACATACCATCAATTTCACCGCGACTCTGTTCCCTGTTTGTTCTCCTCGGAACTCACAATACTTGTATTTCAGGAAGAATGCTTTTGGGAATACCTACAATACTGATTTTGAAATTCTGCAGCAAGGCTCTTGTAAAATGGACTCTTCATATAGTATCAAATACCTTAAGAATTTCAATTAAATCAACCAGCTATTCCTGATATTGAAAGGATTTAACAATGGAACAAAGTCAGAAGATAAGGTTAAACATGGAGGAGGATACCTCCAAAAGCTCTTCTCCCGGCATGAAAGTTTTTGGTTGTATAGCCTATACTTGGTAAAATGACCATCTCATCACAAACTCGATAAAAATAATCGGAAAAATGCATTTCTATTGGTTACAATCCCCAAAGTGAAGCATATGGGTTGTATAATCCTGTGAGTGGAAAAGTGATAATAAGCAGGGATGTAATCTTCAATGAAGAAGATAGGTGACTTGGCTTGACAACAAAGATGAGTGAACTTCTCAAAGTCCAACAGTTCATAAAATTGTTACATCTCATGCAACTAGATTCTAAGAATTAGCAAGTCGACCAAGAGGTAGCAATTCAACAAGCACTAAGTCATCTCCATATACCCCTCATAGAAGTAGTCCATCTACCTGAAGCAAGCCTGAACTCATCACCTTCAAGCTCTTCTAGTGAGACGCCTCAAAAAAATTCAAATCCTTAGTTCAAATCTATGCATCTTGTAATTTTGCGCTCTATGTTTCAGGCCCCACTTGTTATGATGATGGTGCAAATAATTAGGAATGACAAGATGCAATGATGGAAAAGATGCTAGCCAATCAGAAAAACGAGACATGGAAGTTGGTTGATCTACCTAAAGAAAAGAATGTTAGAGCTCAAATGGATCTTTATAACAAGGTACAATGCTGACGGCAGTATACAAAAGCATAAAGCTCGCTTGGTCACAAAAAGCTATTCTCAACAGGAAGGTATTAATTTTGAAGAAACATTTTTTCTGATAGCTCATTTTAAAACGATGAGAACCTTAGCCTTAATTGCACAGCTTAATTGACCTGTGTTCTAGTTTGATGTTAAATCTGCATTCTTAAATAGAGTTAGAAGAAGTTTATGTTGCTCAACGAGAAGCCTTTGTACGGCCAAAAAAAAACGAGAAGGCTTTTTTATTAGTGGTAAAGAAAGTAAAGTGTGCCGGTTGAAGAGAGCTTTATATGGCCTAAAGCAAGCTTTGTGAGATTGGTACAGCAAAATTGACTCTCACTTTCAAGACAATGGATTTAGAAGGAGCAAAATGAGCCAAGTCTTTATGTGAAAAAGCAAGGTGTAAATGATTTTTTCGGTGGTGTGTTTTTATATCGATATATGGGATCCCTTGAGTCTCTTGTTGAATTTAAGTCTTGCGTGATGGGCAAATTCGAGATGTCAGATTTAGGTTTGTTGCACTATTTTCTTGGGATTGAGTTGAATCAAAGTTTGGATGGGTTTTTTATTGCACAAAGAAAATATGCAATTGATCTTCTTAAAAAAATTAACTTGTTGGCAACTTTTACGCCCATGAATGTGAATGAGAAGTTAATAATTGATTATGGTACTGATATGGCGAATGCTAGAGATTTTAGAAGCATGATTGGAACAAAGCATCACCTCAAGAAAGTTAAAAGGATTTTGCGTTATGTTACTGGAAGTGTATACTTTGAAATTTGCTACTCAAAAGTATCAAATTTCAAACTACTTAGTTTTATTAACAGTGATTGGGTATGTTATTTAGATGATAGGGTGTTTCCGACTATATCTTCTCGTTTGGCCCTGGCGTGATTTCATGGAGTTCAAAGAAATAAAAGATCGTAGCCTTTGCATCATCAGAAGTTGAATATGTTGCTACAATGACATCACAACTAGGTAACAATCGCTATGACAAAAAATCCAACTTTCCATAGCAGAACAAAGCATATCATATTGATATTCGATATCATTTCATCCACAATCTAGTAGCAAGTGAAATTATCACAAAGAAGTCCATTGTGGGACGGGTGAGCTAACTTGCTGATATTTTAATGAAGTCAATGCCCTGTGCCAAGTATGAACTTCAGATTAGGGATGACAGTAACAAATTTTGAAGCACGGGGAATGTCAAGTATGACTACTTCCGATTATACATGAGAGTAACAAATTTTGAAGCACTGGGAGATGTTGACTAGTGCTCCAAAGTTGGTGCTGATCTGATTCCTTTAGAATTGGTAGTATCTCAGTTAGTTTTTCTACTTTAGTTTGTTGAAGAATTTTTCTGTTTGCGATATTTGAGGAAATGAGCCATGTTATCCACTTTTTAGTTTTTAAATGACTTAAGCTTTGTTTTAAAGCGTAGAAAGAACAAAATGGATTTCATTTCATATTTGGGGAAAAAATGAATCACATGCATCATGGAACCTAAGTTAGCTTAAAAGAAAATGGATACTGAAGCAATATTAACAAACACAGGCAGGAATTTATTTGTTGTCAACTGAATATTATGTTGTTCTAAATAACAACTCTCAGAATTCAACAGACTATGAGACGCATGACAGAACAAGATCCAGGCAAAAAGAAATGTTAACCCAATAAGAAATAGAAAGTATTTGAGAGAAAGAAGAGCAGCTGAGAGCTATAAATTTTTGGTATTAAAATGAATGAGATTTGGTGGTATTTATAGTGAGAAAATAAATAATAAAGATAAGGTTGTTGAGGATATTTCTATCTCAAATATGATAAAGTTAATTCAAATCTTAATTGATTATAACAACCAGATAATATCTAATATAAATCACATGTCTAAATATTATAAATAGTAACTAGCAAACAAACTTCATCTCGATATATTCATGAAAATCTTTAATGATAGGACAATTATCAAAACTTAGATAAAATCTTCTGAAATATTTCAATATTTTTCACCTCATTAATAGCTAATAATTATCACTGAAAACTCAGTGCAATTAACATACAAAATATTTATCAAATATATTATTTTTTCAAATAAGCAATATTGGGTTTTCAGTATTAAGAGATTTTTCTAACGGAGAGAATGCTTTTAAGCATCAGGTGAAAACGGGGCAACCCTCTACTACAACACCCTTGGCGGTTGGGCATTGTGCCAAGGGACAGCCATCAAGGTCATTCCCCCACCAATTGAGACTGATATCTTCCAATCCCAAACAAAGATACAAAAGCACCCCCATAAAGGCAAGCCCTGCATCCAGAGCCCCTGACAGCAGGTAATTGTGACGCCTCCACCATTCCGTCCTGTATCTGTAAGCAACAAAGCCAGACAGAAATCCAACTATGATCCATGTTGTGTAATTCACTGCAGTTGCCGGAGGCATCATACCAGTGGCGCCAAGCAATACCGGCATGTTTATCAGTCTTATCCACTCTTGTTCTGGGAACGCCCTCGCTGCCATCCACACCAATACGGGACAGATTGCTCCTCCCAGGAAGAACCAATTGATGGCCCCGTATGTCCCTTCGTCTCCAAATATTCGACGAGGCCCAATCAGACCCCATATCACCGAGGCATCGTAGAACACTTTGTCACTGGGACATGTCCACACGGACGACGTGTCCTCGCATATATCCGGTATGGTCTCCATCAGCCACCATGCCGTCCCCAAATACACAATACCGGCTATCACAGTTCCAACCACCTGTGCCATGAACATGCTTCTGGGAGGGATTTTCATGTAGTGGCCCAGTTTGAAGTCTTGCAAGAACGTGACGGCTTGCGTCGTGCTTATGTATCCGTACACCTTGAAGCACATGTTAGCCACTGGATATCCAGGATAGATGTACCCTATCATGTACTCTGTGATTATGTTCAACCCCGGTGTCTGTGAGTAAATAATGATGTTTGGAATTAATTAATGTGATGCCGCGATGGAGAAACAATACATGTATATATAATAGACTAACCTGGTTTGTGATTGCAGTGATTATCCCGAGGGGGAGAGTGAATAAAATGGCAATGGCGCATGCAAGTACAACACCCCACCAAGGTAGCTGAAGCTGATCATTGTAATACTCGCACCCCCATATGGTGACTGCAATGGTTGGTACGAGGATGCAAAGGAACCACCACTCAGGAACCTGCTTGTACCTCCGCATCAGCTTTGTGTGGATGTCCACTCTCTTCTCTCCTTGGAAACTTGACTTGCTTTGCTCCCATATTTCTCTGCCATCAGACACCAATTTCTTTCTCTCATCTACTTATATTAACATGCATGGAAGGGTAATGGAGACCAGATAGATATGTAAATACCTCCCGTGAAAGAGGGCAACATGGACAATGGTAGCAGTTAAGGCAGCGAATCCAACACCATAAGTCATGGCAAAGAAAGTGCTGAGGTAGAGACGCCCTTCTCTCTCGTAGGCAGCCAGGTCCAAGTGGAAATTGGAATCTATTATGGCCGTTATATTGTATTCTTGACCGCTTGATGTGAACAACTCATCCGAGAATATGGGGAAGGTTTTGGCCTTGTACACGTTCAGCCAATAGCACAATGGAGTCAACACGTACATAACCACAAAGAACCCGACGCCAACGTTCGCTGTTGCAAACCATGGGCTCGCAAGTGGGCTTCCGAGGTAGGCTGATGTGGTGGACCAGTCAAGCCCAATGGCACCGATGCCAAGCCCATAAAGGCCCGACCCAAGCTGTTGCGCCAGCACTGACTTGGGGAATATCCAACATATCCAGGAGAGGGATGTCAACATCTCGAAGAGATAGCCAGGGAACACGTAATAGGCGAAGCTGCATAGTAAGGCGACAACAAAAAACTGAGTTCGGGTTAACCCGCCCTTGGCCCGTTCTTCCTTCTCGTGCAGTGCCCTGAAATTTAACTTAACAAGCTACCAGTCATACTTGGATAATTTAATTCCAACAACTACTCGTAAATGATGATAGTTACCTGAAGAGAGAAACTTGAACCAAATTGGCTGGCCACCACATTGGGGCAGGGTCGACCAAATACTTTCTAAAAATACCAGCCCATCCGAATCCTAAAACCTGAGTGGTGATGACAACAAGGAAGGAGACGAAAAAGGACATGTGCTTGTGATAAAAGACCTTGACCACGGTAACAATATGAATGGCATAGACAGTGCCAGCACCGGAGTTGGCAAATATAGTGATGAGAACATGCTCTTTGACATTGAAGGGACCGGGATTTAAGGTGAATTCCCAGGGAGTGGCTTTGAAGAAGACGCGGTTGGTGAGTTTGGATGCCATGAGCTGACCCAGCGGGACCACCGCTATTTGAGCTGAGATGGCAGTGATGGTGAGAGGCTCCGTGCGATACCAGAAGAATTGGTTCAGGAATGAAAGCACGACGCAGGAAAGTGTTCCAAGAACCCACATTCGGAAGGTTAGAACTGGTAGAGACGGCTCATCTGTGGTCGGCACTGTTAGAGCCACTTGCTTGACGGGCGACTCTGCTTCTGACGATCTCCCATCATCTTTCTCCACTGCACAGAGAGAGAGAGAGAGAAAGATTAACATCAAGCAACATCACTATCTATTCTATATAAGTGGAATGAAGATGCTCACTCAGAGGGTATCTGATCTCGTCATCCGAGCTGGAATCATCCATGTCTAATTCCAACAAATCACTACTGTGCAACTGAAATTACTAGAGCTGAGCCCAGCTCTCAATTCTATCTATAAACCATTTCATTTCATTTCAATTTATACAAATACCATCTAACCCACGTGTTCTATTATGCTTCCTCTATCCTCAAAATTAAGTTGAAAGTCGGGTGAATTCATATTGTGGCCTGTGACTATCCGTTAGGTACCCCAACCAGAATTTCAGATGCCAATGTCTCGTACAAAACTTGGACTCTGGGCCTTTGAAATTTTTAAATTGGGTCAACCCAAGAACTGTATGCGAAATAGACGATGCCACCCCAGCCCATGATTTACAATTGTTTATATGACCCAAAAGCGAACTGCGCAGGTCATTTTGGTCATTCTAAGATCCCTGCATTCTTTCGTCTTCTTCCTTCTTCTCAAACGAAAAAGGGCAAGGGCAGTGCTGTGTTTGCCGATTACACCTGAAGGCTTTGGTGGGTGAATGGATGTTATTGCCAAGGTAACATGCTGTCAAATCTTCATTTCTTAGGGGCCAAAATCGATTTTTGTTAGTATTATGATATTTGATTGATGTTGAGCCTCTGCTTCCTTCCAGCGTTAGCACTTTTATTCGGTTTATTTTTGGGAGCTCTCAGAGCGTTCGATTGGTATTTTAGCAAAACCACAACAATTCCAATTCCAATTCCTGAAATTAGTACTGTCAGTTGAACTTATCAAGTTAAAATCTTGTGATAAGGAAATACTATCTGATACCAATCCAGACTTGGTTATAAGATAACACCGTTATCTTTACGATCACTATTATAATTAATTATTTAATACTGTGTTCCAACCAGTGATACTCTGATCATCAGATCAGAGCTTCCGCACTTGTACCTGTACAGCTGCTCTCTTGTGTTAGCACTGAGTGTATTGCTATTATGAACCATTGGATTCATGTAAACCTAACAATCTTGATCCATATCCATTTATCCATCCATATTCATCCTTATTTGGATCTATCCATATACATCCATTTTAACTTTAGGATAAATATGGATTAGGTCATTATTGACCCATTGAAATAAGGGTCATATTGAGTCAACTCATGGATAACTATTTATTCATTTATATTCATAGGAGGTAGATTTCTACACTATATAAATAAATATTATAACATAAAAAAATATTATAATAAAATATCTTAAAAAATTTAATATAATTTAAATATCTTTAAAATTAATTATTTAAAATAAAATATTTTAATATTATTATATATGTGACAATATCAATTTTTTTTAAAAAAAATAAAGTCAAGTTCAGTCTTTTATATTAAAATTTATATAATTTATTATTTTTACTTTTAAAACTTAAAAATAATAACAAAATTACCTTTTTCAATTTTCAAATAAAAAATCTTATAATATTACATGTAATATACCATATAACTATATGTTAGATTCTTAGTTATGCTTTGTAAATATCAACATACTAATAAGGTTAATTTTTATTTTTCACGTGATACTTTACAAATTAAAATCTGATTGTTGATATATATGCAATTTTAAAAGTACAATTTATTATTGTAAAAGAACACATATAATTTTGAATTTTGAATTTTTGAATTTTATTGTAATGTCTATTTTAAATTAAACAAGTTTTATTTAATGTATATTAAAACTAAATTATTTAATCAATTATATTTAATATTAAAATAATTTTTAAAAATTAATATTAAGAAAATGAGATGAAAAACTATAATTTTAAAAAGTAAATAAAAATAAAGAATAAAAATTTTAATAACATAAGTTTATTTTGAAATAATACTAATAAATATAAAATAGTGGTGAAAAATAATGTCAATAAAAATGATAAAATATAAAATAATAATAATTTGATGGATTAATGGATGGGTCAGGTTAACCATATATTCAAGGGTCATGGGTCATCCATGACCCATTTAAAATTTTATATTGGATCATAAATGGATAAGTGGATAAATAATAACTCGTCCATTTTTTACCTAATTCATATCCATCCTAATCTATCCATTTGTCACCTCTAGATTCATGTGGTCCCATGCGGGCCCTTCTTGTTTTCAAATCCAATGGTTCATATTAGCTGGGTGTATATTGTAAGAGCTCTTAGTGTGGGCACAGGACCTGGGAGCCTTAATACATTGCCTCAATGAGACCCTCCATGGGTCAACCCCTAACCCCAAAGAGTCCTAATTATTGTTGGCTTCATTTTCTTCATCCATCTTCCATTGTTCATAAAATCAAGTGTATCATCAACTTCAATGTGATTTAACCACTAATTCAATAATGAATAGGACCAATCACAAGATACAAGACCTTAATTGATTATTATCTATTTTTAGTGGTGAAATGGAGAAAAAAAATGTGGTTATGAAGCCACAATTATCTAACCCACTTCTGATGTGTATTGAATCATAAGCTAGTTCAAGTATATCAATATGTAAATGAACGACGTTTGTAATTAAAAAATTAGTTTTAAGGTTTAATGGTATTAAATTATTACTTCATACAACAAATCACAAGTTCGATGTAAGAGATCATCAATTTGTTGTCATGAAGGGATGAAGGACAGTTAGGATCACTGGCTGTGGTGATGATCTTGCTCTTTGCACAATAGTTATGATTTAAATTGAATATAACAAATAAATACTTCTATAATAATGTACAGAAAGGATAATCAATAGCAATTGTCTTTTTTTATTTTTTTCCTTGGCACAAAAAAAAAATGCAACTAGTTTTAGGGACAAAGATCTGGGCAGACTTGAATATGCTGGGTTGAGAAATTAGGCCATAGGCAGGGAAGACAGGGCAATAATCTCATCTCTCTCTCCTCTGTTACGCGCTTTCACTTTCAAGGACATGGAACCGTATTTAGATCATTTGGCTTTGGTCTTACTGTTTTCATAACTTATTCTTGATGCAAATGCATTTGTGCTCTCAACTTAATCTGTTATCCTGTTATTTAACTTCCATCATATTTGATTTCAAGTGTACCATATGATTTATGCTAGTTTTGTGTAAGTTTCAATATCACACTTCATATTCTTCTGTTGGTAATGAATCAGAAAAGCCTTCAAATCAGCTTTTGGTCCGGAGTGTTTGTTTCTGCATCTGATATTCTCTTCACTATCAGATTGTGGTCATCCTGTCAGGTTTCAAGGCAGTTTTGTCTTCTGTGAACATACATCCTATGTTGTTGGATTCTGCAAATATGTTCTTTTCTCTGCATTCCTGGTAGAACTTGCTTTTCATTGTGAGGGAGTTTACTCCTGCGACATTCCAGGGAGATATATATATTTAGTAACAGCCTTAAACCTGGGTCAAACAGCTATGTCATTAAGAGACAGGATGAATCATGTAGATGTAAGTGCCACGAAAGCCATTTTTGTTTCAGCTGTTCGCTTTGCCACATCTTTGGAGGGACCAAGTCCCTTATTTGGAGATGAGCTTCGAACTTCTGCACAAGAGCAAGTTGAGTACATGTTAGGTGAGGATAAAGACATTGTGATGATTATGGCTGATGAAGAGGTGAAATCTGTAGTAAGAATGGGTGTTTCCAAGATCTTTTGTTCTTTTGAAATGGACCTGTATTCCCTGCTCTTGAACTCTGCAGCTGAGTATAGGATTTTGCAGAGAGTATCTGATCTTGAATGGATGTGTAATGTTCTTGCAAAGATGAATTTGATGAAGAATTTTGTTTCTAATTGGGCTTCAATCTCTGGTAAAATTTTGGGAGTCGTAGACAACAAGAAACTGGATCATGTCATGTGGGGCCTGAAAGTAAAGTTGATAGAAATAACCGGGAAGGTTTTGGAAGCTGTTGGTTATGGTAATGTGATTCTTTCAGCTCCATGCCGAGTGCAATTGCTAAGGACTTGGCTTCCATATGTCAGAAAGATGAAGCCCTTACTGGATTCAAAGGCCGCACAGGAGACCAGTTTTTCGCACAAGATGGATGAAGATCTGAGTCAGGGCATTGAGGGGGCGATCGTATCACTGGTATTAACGTTGCCATCAAGTGACCAAGCTGAGATTTTGGCAGATTGGATCAAAACCGAGAATCAGGTTCAATATCCCGATTTGAGCGAGGCCTTTGAAGTCTGGTGTTATAGAACAAAGGCTGCAAACAGGAGATTAATGCAGGGTTGGGACAATAGTGGGGATACTACTTTCAGCATTTGATTTTATTGCACTCCAAATCTCGATTTTTTACATTTCCTTCTGCTTTTTGTTGGATTTCCGATCTTATGGGACTAATATTGATGTTTGGATCGAATTGATGGCTGCATTCATGGCACTTTGTAGAACCAAATATTTGAAGTTCTTTTGTATGTTGTTAACGGACGCTTGAAGAGTATCAAAACGTCATGACAAGCTTCCTTGAGTTACTCGGTGCTGAAGGAATGTCTTGAAGATCCTATGATCAAGATTTCCAACATGAAATGGACGAATAAATTTCATAACGAGGTTAAAGGGTAGTCTAAACCCCATTTATATTTCATTTACATAGATCTCATAAATTCCATGAAAAAGACGAGGTTTTCCAAGTCAGAATTTGTTCAGTTGAGATGAGATCCAACTTATTTCAATGTAAAATAAGTTTGTTTGGAAGTAAATTGACTTAAGGTCTTCGGAAATTTATATGTTCAAACAGGGGGAAGGATTTCTGCATTTCTCTTTTTCATTTGAATTTTAGGATATTGGCCAAAAATAATTATGCAACAAGTTATTGTGCTGTATACATATACTTTACATTAATGCATAACTTGCAAAGGAGGATGCGATACTCTATCATTATTGTTATTGTCATTGTTGTTATTTGTTGTTTACTACATTTAGATGGGAAAAATGAAGGGAAAAAGAAGGAAGGAAGAGGTTTATAGGTTATGTCATAACATTTATTTTATTTGACCGTTTTGATCAAGGATGCGTTAAAAAAATGTTGATTCGGGTGAATTGGGCATTTTTGAAATACAAGATTACACTTTAAAAAATAGAGTAGTAAATTATAATCCTTGGTGTTAAAATTAAGAGTTAAGAATTTGATCAATAATACAAAAGTAAAAAATAATTTTTAAATTTATAATTATTTAGTATTTTATTTTCTCGTTAAGGGATATGATCCTCACTTTACTTTTTAACTTTACTTTTTAAAGTATATTTAGCAGTTTAAATAATTTGAATTTAAAATATAGTTATAAAATATTAAAATGATGAAAAATAATTTATTCGTTCTATATTAAATGTGGTAAACATGGTGGAAAACATCCTTTATTTTAAAGAGAATGTTGTTTACCTCCACTACCATACTAGTAGATATCATAATTTTTTAATTAAGGTATAGAAGTGATATGTCATTTTTGCACTTTATGAAAGCAAATGGGATTTTCCAATAGAAAATGTTTTATAACAAAACAAATGGAGTTTAAATCTTCTAACATCTTCTATTGTTCATTATTTCATGTTTCTTCAATTTAAATGGATTTTAGAGGATTTATGAAGTATCCAAATAAGGGAAAGGAGAAATACAAAATAATGAACAAATAAAGGTCTTGAAGGAGTTCGGAGAATTAGTTATATACTTCTATCTAGAATGAAACCTGTAGGATCCTATAAGGGTTCAATTAAAACATTTTAAAATTTGATAAAAAAACATGCATATATGGTTTGAAGACTAAAGTCCTATTTTGATTCCTATAAAATTAAATTTGAATCAATTTAGTTTTTAACTAAAAATTTATATCAATTTGATCTTTATAAGATTAACTTCACTTTAAATTTTTATCACTCCATATATAAGATAGAGTTACTAAATTATTATACAAAGAGATCCTTATAACATTATCCATGCTTCGTTACGTGACCACATAGTTCATTTCATTTAATAAAGAACATAACAATTGTATTCTGTTACAGCCCAATTTTGGGCTATTGTAACCAATATAAAAATATCAACTTGGTATCTTTACAAGTCTTTTTGAACCTAATCAACTTTTAAAATCTAATTATTTTAAAAAAAATGTCTAATTCAAAAATACAAAGTTGAAATATTCATTAATTTTTTTTTCATTAAACTAGAAAATAATTTTGTATAATTGATGAGGCACAATCTTTTAAATATGTTATAGTAAGTAAAACCAACAAACAAAACCTTATCTTAATTGTCAAAAATGTTGGAAAAAAAAATCTTTTTCTCTAAAGGAAATTTTGAAATAAAAAATACAATGGCTTCTTTTGGAGTTAAAATCCAAGCCAAAATAAAAGGAAGTTTATTTTTCTATATTAAAAATAGTTGAAACATAAAAATTTTAGGAAACAAAAACTTCTTTTAGAAAAATATCTTTTAATTAGAAAGTAACTTTTACTCTTGCAGCAACATCTTAACAAATAGTTCTCCAAGATCTATTTTCAAATAGATAACTTGTCAAATAGAAATTCAAAAAACTTAGAAATAGATTTATAAAACTATATGAAATACCATTTTCTCAAAAAACCAAAAATCTCTTCTAGAACTTTTCTAAATCTTTATAAAGGATTAGGTTTCCTTCTAAAAACAAAAGTTCAAACTATGAAACAAACACATTAGATTAGGATCAAATTAAATAAATTTGAAAAAATAAAAAATTCTTATTCTACTTTAAAATACTTTGGAGATAATATTAATATAGAAATCAAGCTAGAAATGCCTTTATCTAAATCAAGTCTTTTTCAAAATACGTAGTTATCAATTATTTTTATAAATATTTTAAAACTAGGAAATATAAATTTTACTTTTGATGCAAATGAAAGCTATTTTTCCTTTCTTTTTGAAATTCCATACAAACCAACTTGCTATACTGAATCATTTTTGTAAAAATCATAAGACAATCAAAATAATGTCAAAGCCATATATGTATAACAATATACATCATATATTTCCAATTATACAAAAGTATTTGGGTTAAGCAATAACCCAATTGTTTGAATCGCAAAATAATTATAAAGATATGCAATAAGTTAAATAATTTTAAAAATGGATAAATATGATAATTGTCAATAAACTAACTATCAGTAGAGTCCATTTCAAAGTTAAGGATAGCAAAGTCTACATGTGCTAAAAAGTATAGTAAATTATCTACTGCTATTAGTGGTGTGGTTGTTAATATTAGTATAGATACTTTTACTAATACCTTAAGAACTAAAACAAAATTTGTAACATAGTCAATTTTAAACTGGCATGCATCTATAGTTACGTGAAAGTGAACATTTGGATTTGAACAACCTATAAGTAGTTTCATAATTATGCCACCAAATATCAACAATTTCAAAGGATGCTATCAAAGTTAGAATATCTAAAAAGTATATTCACAAATAGAATGAGTAGTAAAATTACTCAATAAGATAATTATTACATAAATTTTCTAATTAGTTTTAATCCTAATGAGATTTACATATAAGACATATATTAAAAACCTTTTCTTACTAAAAAAATATTTCTCATTATGCAATTTTGCATACTGCACTATTAAACACTTAGGAAAAATTTAGTTTAGTTCCCATGATTCAATCATAATACAATATAAATATTAGCACAACTATTAAATAGCATGGAAGCATAAAAGTTTCCTCCCAGTTGCTTTAAACCAACCTTATCTTATGCTTATCCTAGCCATGCCCTTCCAAGGTCAATCTCATCTAACCTGACCTTTCATGTCACTTAAAAGTTAAGGCATCAAACTAAATACAAAATCTTTCCATAAAGTCTTATATCATATAAATATGTCACACTTTACATATAGCATTCAAGTCAATAATGTCGTATATAGCATAAAAGCCCATATTTGGCATATAGCCACAATTTCATATATGGTATAAAGTCAATTTCACATGAAACTTTCACTAACTCATTTCAAATAAATAGGATAAGGTCAAAATATCAATCATAGCTATAATTAGAATGTGAAAATAATATAACAAGTGAAATTCACAAATTTACCTTACCACTTTTCTAGTGACCACAAATATTATTATTGTTTCCATTGGATATACTAGATCACTTTCAAGAGCTCACTAACATGAAGCTTCATTCATAAATATTCTCATACATGAACAAGTAATGCATGAATAAATCATAACATAATTCATATCAACATTTTCATACTATTCTGATAATTTCACTATAAAACCAATGGAGTAATGTCCATTTTTTTCACATTATTCTCAAAACTAACTAAACATATTTTTAAGTTAGTAATTTCATGTAATTGTATATGATTCATCAATCAATATATCAATCTAAGATTAATTCATCACACAATTTCTGCAACAATCCAAGGATATTCAACTTGGATTTTTCTAAGTTCCACAACTTCTATTTTCTAGTAGTTTCAATCTTAAAGATTATTTTGTACTATATATCATTGTAAAAATTGTTTAACTATCCTATACTATTAGCAACAAATTAGGATAACAAGCACAAATCTTCACTAGGTTGTAGTAAACATCTCAAAATTATAAATATCAGTTAAAATATCATATTTTCTTCAATTTTTTTTAAAAAAATAGAATTAAAAATAAATATTTAAATAGCATTTTAAACTTTTTTCATTCTCAAAATAGGTTACTCATACATTTAACTATTAAAATACCTTAAAAAGGACATACTTAGCTTTGAAATTCTATGTTAATCTATAAACCTTTATGAAAATTTTTAAGAATTCCCAGAGTTGAAATAGTGATGTAAAAGATCATTTTCAATCTCTTCCATACTCAAAATATAATACACTACTTGCTATTTCAAGTAACTATCAAATTCCTTCAAAAAAAAAGCAACATTTTTTTCAGGAAAAATTATTTTTTGATGTAAAATTTCATAAAAATTCAAAAAAATTTCTAGCCTTATTTAAAACATATTAAACATCATTTACAAATCATATTTAGTTATAAAACAAGTTACATAAGTTACCCTTACATCCAACAATTAAAACTACTCAAGTGGGAACTTTTAAAATTAATAAAAAACTCCAGAATTGAAAAATGATCTTTAAAATTAATTTTTGTACTTTTTTCCTTATTCAAAATAAGAGATATAAGTTACTCTTACACTGAATTATCAAAATAGATTAAAAGAGACACACTTAATTTGAAAATACCAATTTAAATATTAGTTTTTAATAAAATTCCTCCAAAATTTTCAAAATCATTTAAGAGATATAAAATGTCCTTTTTTAATCATTTTCTACAAATAAAACAAGTTACATGAATTATGCACAACTTAAGCTATCAAAACAATTTGTAAAGAGGCATATTTGGCTTGAAAATTTTACTTTAAACTACAAAACTCTCTAAAATTTTCTAGGAAATTCTAAAATAAAATTCAAGATTTAAAATATTGTTTTTCACTCTTTTTATGTTAAAAAAAATCTTAAAGATTACCTAAACAATTACCAAACAAAACAATTCATAAGAAAATTTTATTACTTGAAATCATAATTTTAAAAATAATTTTTCTACATTATTTCATAAACTTTCAAATATATTTTTAAACATATTCTTACTACAAACTTTTAATATAGATGTTTAATAATATTAATTAATAATTTAAAATATAGTTTAACAAGTTTTCCTTGTAAAAATAAAAATTTCTTCCATAAATAGTAAAAAGCTCATGAGTTGCACTTTTTTATTTCAAAGTAATTTTTGCTTAAAAACTTTGATATAATCATTCTAAAACATTTTATACTAAAGTGTAGTTCAATATTTATTAAATTTTTTATCAAAAAAATAAAAAATTTCTCATAAAAGTATAGGAAATCAGATAGCTTTCATTATGCAAAATCAATCCATTTTTTTTTTCAAAACTTGACATTTATGCATTCTATCACTTTAATTCAAAGTAGAACTTAATATAATATCTTTTAAGAAATAAAAATATAATTCTTTTTGTTTTACTTATTCAAGTCAAAAAATCATGAGCTTCTTAGTGCTCATCTTACCAAAATTTCTTTTCTATTTTCATATAAAATCATATTTCCAAAACTCTACTATTTTAGAGAAACCATTTTCAAAATTAACACTTTCATCTTTTGATCATAAAACTTTTTAAGAAAAATTTTCAAACTAATCTACCATAATAATTATGGCCTTAACACATTATTAGCCATAAAAATAAATATATATCTTATATAAACATCTTCACAAAAGAAAACTAAGAAGAAAAAGAGTGAATTTTTACTCGTTTAAGGATGCTTATAGAACTTGTGCTCTTTATCTAAAATTCAAAGTGTAACATTCAAGACATCATGAAGTTAATAAAGAATTTTTAAAAAAAATTATAAAAAGAAGATGAATTTATGGAAGCCTTGAGTTTATACCTTTAATAGATGATCAAGAATGTTTCGTTCTCTAATAATCTTTTAAAAACTCTCAAGGAATTAATACAAACTTACTATAATTTAGCAAGAACATTCAAGAATAACACTTTCTCTTTCTAATTTCCTCTTTAGTTATGAGCCCCTCTTGGTGTGAGAGTAAGTAAATTATACTTGGCTATTTATAGAAGGATTTGGAGTAACCTTCAAGTAAATGACATCATGCTTGCATCATCAAGATAACACTACCTTACTTACCAAAAACTTGCATTGCCTAAGAATACTCCTTATTCTTTTTTTTGCTAAGTTTTATTATTAAATCCTTTATCAATTCTCTAATTACTAATACAATTTAAACTAATTAAAAATGTTATAGTATCCTAAAGGTAAGTCATATTACCTTATGGCCCTTAAACTAAATCAAATTCTTTCTTTTCTTCCTAATGGTCATCCATGCCCTTGTGAATGTGCCTAAAATTACAATTTCATCACCTTGGGATTATTTTAAAATGTTTTTAGGTAAAAATATTAAATTACTATCAAACTTGATCAACCTTGAATATTAAATACTCTTGGTTTTCTTAAACTTTCTTAAATAACTTCTAATAGAATTTTCTTTTACTAAAACTACTAAATAATTCTAGTAGCAAAAATCTATATTTGTACTTATTATCCACTAATAGATATTACCTAACTTAATTCCAATCATTTTTGTTAATTGGATTTCTTTTATTAGGTATTACATACTCAAACTTATCAAATGTTTATTGCATCATGTTAACAATTATAATTAAAAGTGTATGAAACAAAAGGATAAATGATTTACTGTTAAAAGCCTAGCAGTTGACCATTTATTACTAATGACAAGTTTTTTCAATAAGCTAATGATCAATTGTTTGCTACTAGAAGTAAAATTCCTAGAATTCCAAACTAACATGAATTACTGTTATCTTTGCCATTAATATGCATTTAATGCTTTCAATCATAATCAAACTCTAATTTTTCATAAATACACCCATATAACATATCAAAACCTTAATTCCATCACTCAATTAAGTGAAACATTATCAATTTAACATAAATTGAATATAACTAATAAGAAACCTAATACTTAAGTTCATTACATAACAAATTCTTTGAATAGTTAAGCTTAAGCTAGAAATATTTATTTATCAATTATAAAAGAGGTTGCTAGTAGGTTCAACATTTTTTCGCCCTAATCATACTGCAAATTGATATTTTTCTTAAGTTAAGGTTCAATTTCTCCATTTGAACTAAAATAATCAAATCTTGTCAAAACCAAGAGGAAATGGGAAATGGAATTTAACATTGTGGAAGTTCCTACCTTAATTGGATGAAAATTTTAAAGTATACTAGCTTTCTTTTACTTTGATTTAAGGAGAGGTTGTTAGTGTTTTGGAAAGTTTAAGAAAGAGAAAGAGTAAAGAAAGTGGTATTTTGGAAAGCTTAAGAAAGTGACTACTTTTGGCCCTAAAAGTGAAGAATAATGACAAGGGTATTTTTAAAAATATTTTCTAAATCTTTTTTATGCTTATATATTTACTCTCAATAATTTAAAATCTTTAATCTTTTTTTTATTCTCTTAATTCTTCCTTATTTATTTTTTCACAAAATTCTCATTGCAAATCCCATTAAATTACTAAATTTTTATTTTATTCAATATCTTATTCATATTTACTTATTAAAACTCACCCTTATTCCATACAAATTTTATTTTCATCAAGGGCATACAAGTCATTTTAACTATTTCCATCACATAATAAAATTTTATATTCTGAGAGTGTAATAACACATATCTCGTACTTGTATCCATATCATATATCAAAGCATATCGTGAATTAGTCAACATTGGTTATAACATAACATAAAAAAAATTATTTTGTTAATATTATAAAATGAAAATGTCATTTTTTAAGTGATGTTAGTTCCATCAAAATGACTAAAATTTTAAATCTATTGCATTAATAAATTGCCACCAATTTACATTTTTATTTTATCCTTTTTTTAAGTTTCAAAATCACTCTCATTTTATTAACTAATAGGGTGATATAAAATTTTCAATATTTATAGTACAAGAATATTTTACTAATTACAATTGTACAATAAAATTTAAAATAGGAAACATTTGCATTATTTACAAAAGTAAGCATTCTTTTATCGTACAAAATTACTACTATAAAACAAATTTTGATAATTTAAAATTTATTACACTCTTATCATAAAATCATATTATAATTTATAATAAATTTTAAAATATGAAAATATCTATATAATATATAAATATTTTATTTTATATAAAATCATAACAAAAAATATAATTAATAAATATTTATTATATTTTATGATAAGAATAATAATATTATTATTTAGTATTCCTTTTTATTCTCATATTATTTTATTACACTAAACATAAAATAAAAGAATAAACACAATAATAATCCTTCATTTATAGGAGTGATGATTATTATATACATTCAATTTTATGATTAACATTATTAATTATTTTTAATTATTTATCTCTTTTCTCACTCATAACACTAAAATGAATGATAAAAAGAAATAACATAATCTAAAAGTAATTATGTATTTGACATTATTATAATAATATATAACAATACAATTTAATAATTTCATTTATTTTAATATTGCAAGTGAAGAGAGATGAAAAATTGTAATAAAAATAAAAATATGAGACAAATAGTATTATTTATGAAATTTAAAGGATAAATAACCACCACAGGATTAAATATTTTATTTATTCTAAAATAAAATTAAAAAATTTAATCCTTTCTATTCTATTTAATTTTTATTCTAATATATTTTCTTAAGTAAAAATTACACTTTATCCATATATGGTTTCATCAATAATCACTTAATCCTCTTCATTAAAAAAAGAAAAAAAAACACTTAGTTCACCTATGTTTTCAAGTATTAAAATTTACCTACCTATACTTTTTAGGGTTAATATTGTACCCACGTAAACTTTTTGTCACACCCTTGTTGTTTATTAGCAAATTAGCAATTATTTCATGAGAAAGAATGATTAAGGTAACCAGTAAATTTAGTCGAGTTAAGAATTTTATATATAAAATATGAAATAAAATAGAATTAATAAGAGTAAGAATATGAAAATATTATTTGGGTGAAATTTTGATAAGGAAAATTTATTGGAATTATGAAATATAAAGTTTTGTAAGTATGGAAAAAATTTTAGAAAAATCTTCTAAAAATGCCCTTAGGGCCTTAACTTCCTTATTTCATTCCCCAAACTCAAATCCCTTTAATTTTGTCCATTTTTCCAACTTCTCTCAACTCCCTCTTCACAATCTCCATAATGTTCAACTAATTAAGCAAAGAAAGCCTCAAATCTTGTTGATTTCTTCACCCAATCAAAATAAGAATAATGTTTTCATCAAGAATCCCTCTTATTTCTTTTTAATTGATGAAGGATTTGAAGTTTATTTGATTTTGTGGAGCATTCTAAGCCTTAACTCTAGAACCTATAAGTTTTGATGTGATTAGGGTTGAAGGGTTATTATATTAGCTTTCTAATATCCTTTTTCATACTAGGTAAGTGGATAATCTAGCTAAATCTATGAATTTTGAAATTATATGATGACATTGATGAAATATGGGTTGTTATGTGATTATGCTTGAGTCTAATTTATTTTGTTGTGGTGAAAGTAATAAATGATAGAGAGAAATGATATGCTATGATAAACAAGTGTATTGATGATTATATTAAGATTTGGTGTGCAATATATCTGTTTAAATGGTATTTAAAGTTAAATGAATAGTAAATTTTTTCATGGAAAACTGATATTTTCATATGTAAATTGATTTCGAGGGTCTAAAGGTGAAATCAAACTTCAGAATCGAGTAACTAATCAATTCCAAAGGTTTAGGGGTGTATGAATCGATTAGTATGGTACAAAGGTGAAATTGGGCTTTAAAATCAAATGGCCAATTGATTTTGAAGGTCCAGAGCTAAAATTTGGGTGAGTGAATAAATTGGTGTATCAATTCATCAAATGCAAAATTTTATACTGACTTTAAAAAGGCATAACTCCTTTATCTTATGTCCATTTTAAACAAACCACCTATTATTTTAAAAATAATTAAGTCTACTTTCAAATGGATTAGTTTCAAATTAAAATCTTGTATATATTTTGAAATATCATTAAAAGAGTGGACAAAGATAAAAAAACTCAAGATTTTGAAAAGTGAACTTTTTACATCTATTTTCAAAAAGACGTAACCTTTTCAAAACTTAGCCAATTTGAGTAATTGACTAGTTTATAAAAAGCTAATTGATTCTATTCATGTAAAATGAGTTTCATGGTTATTATATTTATAACTTTTAAGTTATTTATAAAATATTATCCAAAGGTTATAGTTAAGGTGACCATATAGTAACTCATTCCCTACCTATTTTATGTTTTCATGACTTATAATAGCCCAACGTGGATATTTAGTCACTAAACACTAAAGATAAAGTGGTTCATGATAATGTAAGATGATTCCATAGGTTGGATAATCATGATGTGAGAAGATAGAAGTTATATAATATAATAGGTGATGTAACGAAATTATCACATTGCTCATAGGATGATATATATATTGAGATATGCTTTATGAATTAAGTACTATGATATGTGTGAATGCTTGTAGCTGTACAAAAGGACATAATGATATTGATAAGTGTAATGATGCATATTGAAATGGAATTGTAACTATATTGAATAAAACTTGAGCTTTAATGTTGAAATTGCATTATAAATCATGCCATGAGTAGCATTAGGTGAGAAATATGGTAGGAACAATGTTATGAATATCGGATGGAAAATTCTCGATAATGAAGTGGGTACAGTATAAGGTTAGTCCAAGAGGAATCAAGATAGAATAGGCAAGTAGAATATAAGGTTAACCTGGGAAACAAAAAGAAGATGAATGTACTCTAATTGTTATTTATCAATTCAAATGAAATATGAATTTGAGTATAATCAATCATGAATATTGCTATATGATATATTGAAAATGAAATGAGTATGTATCAATCGTAGTGTAAATGGCTCTTATTTATTAACATGTTTAATTATGATATAATTTATTAAAGGAAGATAGTACGATGGGTAAGTTGTTGTAAATTATTGTTATTTCTATAGATTATTCACTCATTGAGTCCTAAACTCACTCATCTGTGATTTATTTTATAAATTCTCAAGTTAATTATC
Organism: Sindora glabra; assembly: GCA_020226215.1. Lineage (NCBI taxonomy): Eukaryota > Viridiplantae > Streptophyta > Magnoliopsida > Fabales > Fabaceae > Sindora > Sindora glabra. Next base: position 627,623 of record CM035236.1, read on the forward strand.
TACCTCCACTTTCTCAGAACTAGGTTCCATGAAAGCTCACTGATAGTAGTATAGTAGTACAAACTCTTATATATAGTACATTTTAGGACTCATTTTGTTATAAATTTAGGTAAAGGAAATACTAAGCTAATTCCTCATAAGTTAGTTAGGTTTATTTATCCTTATTTTAGGAGGATTATAAGCATATTTAACTTTCTTATATTTTATAAAAACTTCAATGAATGTATTTTCTTTGAGATATTATTTCTTTTATACATACATGATGTTTGTTATTCATGATCAAGTTAATTAATTACAAATAGGTTAGTGAAAATTGAAAATAGGGTTTCACACTGATCACAATCGAGTTAAAGTTATGACAAAAGTGGTATCAGAGAATGGTCTAAGTTCCTAGTAGGATGAGGCCTTCAGGTTATATCCATGTGCTACCATGATTAGTGTTAACCGAAACTTTACCAATGGTATATGTGCACCCAAAATTATGTACCACCAATACTATTTCGATGGACCTTTTTATACCATAATAGTGGGTGGAATTTTATGTGACATGGTACATTATGAGCTACTTGATTAATTAATTAATGAATCGCTTCTTGATTGTCTAGATTGCTATATGATTATTTAAGAAAATTTATGGATAATTAGGACATGGTCAACACATAAGGTCAAGCACAAGCCAATTACCTTGAAGATAAAAAATCATTAAGGGTTTCTCAAACTTATAATAATAAACAAAAGGATAGTGGGGAAATTAATCAATAATTTTCACCTTAGACTACACCCTTTTTAGAACATGTCTTTGACTAAGTTGATACGATACTTACCCAACGGTTAAGGCATGATACCTTAAAGGATCAAAGTAAGCCTCTAAATTACCCTAGTGATTATAATGAAGGTCATGATCAAAGAAGAGAAAGTGAGCACAATTGTACCCTTTCTACAAGGGAAACAAAGGATAGATTTAAAATAGTACATGAGCTCCTTCGACTAAATCCACCTAGATACTCCAGTTTTGATCTGGCAATATATCCACATCAATTTCTAAATCATATTACGAGGTTGGGCAAGATGTTACAAAGCCCTGCCTCTTTATTAATTGAGTTAGTAAGGTATCAATTAGATGATGTGACTTATTATTAGTTCATCAATATAGTAACTAATCAGAATCCACAATTAGAGCTTTTAACTTTGGAGGCTTTTCAAGAATTATTTATGGATCACTTTTTGCTATCAAGTGTCCATCGAGAGAGAGTTAAGGAATTTGAGACCCTAAAACAAGAAAGTTTATCTATCGTAGAGTATGATACTCTATTTATCTGATTATCATGATATGCTTCAATTTAGTTTCTATAGATAAGGCTAAAATTAAGAGTTTATACATGGCCTCAAAGATTTTTACTTTGAAAGAGTTCATGTTAATTGTGATGCCACTTATTAGGAAGTGGTGGACCAAGCATTAGCTCTTGAAACAAGAGTTAATGGAAGGAAGAAGAGGCAAGCTCAAGAAAAGAATAGAAAGAGGAGCCAATCAAAGGGACGAACCAAGTATATTTTTTTAAGAGGATACCTCCTCAAGTTATTTCGGGGCATAGTGGAAGTGGTTCCACTAGATGGCCACCATATTTTCAAGGCATCCGTGATAGACGTTCTTCAAAAATTAACCCTAAGAGGCAAAGAGGTCATTCTAATCCTCCAAGTTAACAGAATAGACTTATAAAACCTTAGTGTTCACAATGTCATTGCCACTATAGGGATCTTTGCAACCGTTTTGGAGGATAATGGTTCAAGTGTGGGAGGATTGGGCATAGGGCAAAGGATTACTCTAAAAATGCTATAAGTCAAGGTGCGAGTTATTCTGTATCTCAATGGAATACTCCAGAAATTATTGCATTACTCATAGGATGAGATATATATTAAGATATGCTTTACAAATTAAGTACTATAATATGTGTGAATGCTTGTAACTATATAAAAAGATATAATGATGTTAATAGGCGTGATGATGCACATTAAAATAGAATTATGACTATATTAAATAGAGCTTGAGCTCTAATATTTAAATTACATTGTGAATCATATCATGAGTGGCATTAAAGGTAAGAAATATGATGGGGGATGATGTTATGAATATCGGATGAAAAATTTTTGATAATAAGGTGGGTAGAGTATAAGGTTGGTCCAGAAAGAATAAGGATGGAAATGGGTGGGTTGGGTATAAAATTAGCTCAAGAGATAAAAAAAAGGATGAATATACTCTAATTGTTATTTATCAATTTAAATGAAATAGGAATTTGAGTATATCAATCATGAGCATTGTTATATGATACATTGAAAATGAAATGACTATGTGTCAATCTCACTCTTGTTTACTAACATGTTTAATTGTGATATAATTTATTAAAGGAGGATAGTCTGATAGGTAAGTTATTGTAAATTATTATTATTTCTATAAATTATTCACTCATTGAGCCCCGAACTCACTCTTCCATGATTTATTTCATAGATTCCTAAATTAATCCTTTACCTCTTTAAAGCTAGGTTCCATAGGATTCACTGATAGTAGTATGATAACACAGACTCCTGCATATAGTATATTTTAGGCCTTATTTTGTTATAAATTTGGATAAAGGAAATACTGAGCTGATTTCTCATAAATTAATTAAGTTTGTTTATTCTCATTTTAGAAAGATTATAAGCATACTTAACTTCCTTATTTTTTATAGAAACTTCAATGAATGCATTCTCTTTGAGATACTGTTTTCTTTTATAGATGCATGATGTTTGTTATTCATGACTAAGTTAATTAATTAGGAATAGGCTGATGGAAGCTGGAAAAGGAGTCCATGTCGGTCATGATCGAGTTAGAGTCATGACACTTTTTTCTATTTAGCTTTTAACAAAATATTTTGTAACAAATAAGTTGAGTGAATTCAAATAAAATTACATATCAGTAAAGTATAATTTTTTTAATATTTATATAAATTGATGATTAAAATTTTCAATAGGAATTCAAAAAAATTATATTAGCATTATCCCTTGTTTTAAATTTATAAATGATATGTTATTATTATATTTTTTATAAAATTATCAAAAATTGAATATATAAATTGTAGTATTGTCCGCAACCCACTTAGCCACAACTTGCATAGAACCCATTTCTTGATTTTCATAAGCCTAATTAATCTTACATTTATATCATTACATGGAATTCTTGAAAAACAAGGATGCTTATACAAATATTTTTCAAAATAACAACAATTAGAGTTCATATATATGAACATATGTACAAAATTATTTACAAGACCTAAATCTATTTTTTATCACATTCTATCTTGATTATGGCTACATGCATGATTACAAGGAAAGTTTTTCTTTTAAGCTATTAACAAGGGTGAAGGAGCTCTTACAGATCTATCTGTAAAAGAAAAGATATTAAAAAAGTGAATCATAGATTCAATAAGTAAATAAATTACTTAACAAAAATATAAATAGCTAGATGATCTTTCTATATGTGTATATATATATTATCATTTACAAAATGCCTACTCAATTTCTTAATTCATTAGACAATAAAGTAATTCATATTCATAAGAAAACAACATAATATAAACAATATGGAATGTCAACAATAATGAATAACAATCAATTAAACCTCCTCGTATCTCCATTCATCCTTAGCCATTCATAAATTTAACCTTATTCCTTCAGACACCTTAGCCATTCATAAATATTTTCAATTTTGATATTATTTTACAATACTTTATTCATAATAACAATTTCTTCATTTCACATTTCCATTCAATAATACATCTATATTGGGATATGATCATTTTCAATAATACAAATAAACATTGCAATATCCAAACAAACCTGTTTATAATCTAATTTTCACATTACACATGTCATACAAGAAACTAAATATTTATATTTTAATATTAATATAACTTAGAATAAAATAATTAAGGATATTTGATTTCATTAATCGAATATGGTGTTCCAAAAATGAATTCTAAAGCCCATACTCAATTATGGTAGTCAATTATTACCGTACAAATACATTTGTTATGGTGACATCTGATTATAGGAGTGGAATATGGGATTCCTAATAGAAGGTCCATATTTGATTATGACTAGAAATAACAAAGTATCTTAAATTTACAATGCCTTGCAAAGATTGTCTTGATGGAGCTTGGGATTGGTACAACTTTTTGCCCCGTAAGGTAAGAGATGAGATAAGTTTTTACCCTAAATAAAATGATTAGGATGGGGTAATTATACCTTACCTTGCCCTATAAAACCTTACTATTGTAAAATTATTATATTTTTACTTTATATACTAATATATATACATACACATACATATATGTAATTTTTTTAGTCATTTTAATAATTTAATTGTTTAAAAATTGAAAATAGATTAGGATTTTACTTGAAATGATAAAGCTAAAAAGTAATAATATTTTGTTAATTATACATCAGCTTTTTTTTATTTAGTTTCAAATTGTTTAAATCAATTATATATGACTTTAGATGTAAATTATAACATTATTGGTTATGTATTATTTGCATTATTTAAATCTATATTTTTTTACTTCATCTTAATTTACTAATATTTGATATTATATATTTATCATTCCTTGCAAATTCCCATAGAGCTCTATTACCCTGCAAGACATAAGATGGGATGAATTTTATCCTCAATCATAGGACATGGGACAAGGCAATATTTTTCCCCTCAATAATGGGGCATGGGGCATGGGTTGATAGTAGGTAAGGAAATGTTGATATGCTCTTACCCCACCCTATCGTTATCCTTAACAGTGATACTCGAATATACCCTTATATAATTGAATTACTAGCTAATAATTGAGTATTGTGCTCAACTATTGGTCTCTAGAAATTAGCCCTCATCTTATAGTTAAATATCATATTTAGATACAAGCATCCAAAGATAAAGGCTATAAACATATTTGAGTATAGTACTTGAATGTCATCCTTCCATAAGCATTCCTTAAGATTGTATTTGAGTACTATACTCAAATATGAACTAATTTTTCCTACTTCTTCATCAAATTTCTCTAAATAAAATGTTAATTCATCCACATTTAACATATTACAATAATACTAATCCAACATTTTACAACCAAGCAACATATATTAACATTCTTCCTACTTATAAACAACCAAAATTCCTATCAACAACAATCATACATATTAAATCATCAAAATTCCTAATTTCCACTATTTACTAACTAGAATTACAATTATACAATTGGATAAAACTTAAGTAAATTATCTACTTATAGTGGTATGGATGAGATGCAAAGAAGTTAAACTTTACTTGCTTTATTCAACACCAATTAACCAAAATTAGAAGAAAACCCTCAAATTCTTATTTTTCCTTTTCTCAAGCAAAGTTTGAGGATCCTTAAATACAAAACCATAACTTAACAAGAGCTTGCTTTGTTTACCTATGAATTAAGAGAAATTATTGGTGGATTGAAGCTTAATCTTGCTAGATTGAAGAAAATGAAAGTGAGAAAATGAAGGAAAAGGGAGAGTGCTAGGAAGGGGAGAAAGAAATTTAGGTTCTAGATAGTTCTTAGGGAGCTATAAGGTTAGTGGATATTTTTAGGATAATTTGGGCATTTTGAATATTTTTAAGAGTAGATCAGAAATTTTGATTTTTAAATTTCCTTCACATATACCTACTCAAATTTAATTCCACTCTAATATTAGCTTAATTTAATTTTTCTCATATTAGTCATAAAAACTCTATTTTTCTCAATTTAATTCTCACTCTAAACATATTTATAACAAGTAATCTATTTATACATACACATAAATATTAATAAAAATAAAATTTTTAATTTTCTAGAGGGTATAAATTATTTATAAATATCAAGAGTTTTAGTTGGTTTTTTTTATCCATACCATATATAATGGATTTTTTTTATCAAGGATACAAGAGCAATACTTTCTGCTCCCTATTAAGAATTTTTAACAATAATTTACATAAATATAAGAAAACTATACTTTACTCACATAATTTTGTCTGACTCCACTGGACTCATTGGAAATTTTTTATATGAGAAAAAATTTAAATTGGCAAAATATTAATTATATAAAGCATATATAAACAAATTTTAACACTTGAAAATTTGCGTGGACTATATAAAAATTAGTGAAATTATATGTGAATAAAAGCGTAATTCTCTTTTTTTTTAATTTTATTTTTTTATTTGATCAAAAGAGAAAGAATTTAAGCTGGTGGCAGCCGATGAGATGAGTAATAGCGGTGGATTATCAAACTAACACGGAAAAGGCTTTTGGACTCAAACGGGAGACTGTGACTGAGTCATTCGGTCTCTTTTGAACGCACAACGGATTCCCAAAGCTAACCCATTCCAATCGTGAAAATTTCTCGTGAATTCGTGCGTTGATGCAGAAATTTCAAGGTTGGCTAAAACCTTCCCCCTTTTTTTGGCCCCTGCTTCCACTTTCTGCTTTATCGTCTAATTTACCTGCCCTCTGGCATTTCTGTTTCTTCATTCTCTTATCCGGCTATCCTCATTTTTCATATCATTTTCCACAACCAATGAATTGTTCTATTTTGCCCACGATTATATGTAAGTGTTATTCATAATCTCTCTCTCTCTCTCTCTCTCTCTCTATATATATATATATATATATATGTATGTATTTTAGTTCCCGTGAGATGGGATCTCATGGTCATGGGTTGAAACCAGAATCTATTGATGATGATCAATTTCATGATGCCTGCGAGGAATTCTTCTCTACCACTTTGGACTCGTCTGGCAACTTTGCTTCCACTTCTTGTCGCCAACATGCCATTAGTGATTCTCCGTATTTGCGGTACCAATTTTGGGCATGCAACTTTGAAAGCGTTCACCTCCGCCGCCTTAATTTCCTAAGATGGTTGGATTTTGATTCATTCGAGAGTACAATGTTGACGGAGGAGTTGTTAGATCCATTAAGTAACAATACTGAAGTGAGAGTCCCCCAAATTATAGCAAACAGTGGGACAGTGCTTAGAACTTCAAGTGTTGCTGAGGGCCTTCCTTCAAGTCGATTCACGTCAGATTCTTCTCCCAGTGAAGCTTCAACATCACTAGAAAATGGTACTGTGGTAAAGAATTTAGCATGTACTATAAAAAATTTAGATGATGGAACTCAGTACATTGCCCATGATTTGGATGACGATAGAAGGCTTAGTAAACTGCGGTTAGTAGGCTCTAACAAGTTAATTACTATAGACGAGTTTCAGGGAAGTCTTGATCCCTCAGCACTGGTTCTGAAACTTATGTAGAGAGACAGTGAGAACACAAGATTAAAGGGGATTTCTGAAAGGAGAGTGAAGAAGGGTTGGCTAAGGAAACTGAGTTCTGTAGCTTGTGTCATCGATAGTCATGGTAGTGCTGAATTGAACCACAACTATCTTAATTCAACAAATAAAATAGGGATAAAAAAAGTCCGAGTTCATTCACACAATAAGCAATTTAAGGAGCTTTCCTCCCTCTACAACAAACAGGCGTTTCAAGCACACGAAGGAGCTATTTTGACTATGAAGTTCAGTCTTGATGGAAGATATATAGCAAGTGGTGGTGAAGATGGCATTGTGCGTGTGTGGAAAGTAGTTGTGGATGAGGAACCAAGTGAACTAGGCATTCTGGACTATGATCCAACTAGTATATATTTCAAAATGAATAAGATTTCACGTTTAGCACCCCTTGGTGTGAATAAAGAGAAACGAGGAATGGCGGAAAGGTTGAAGAGATCATCTGACTCAACTTGTGTGATTCTCCCATCAAAGGAATTTCATATACTGGACAGACCTCTGCACGAGTTCCAAGGGCATGGTGCTGAAATCTTGGATCTTTCTTGGTCCCAAAGAGGGGTTAGTATCTCATGGGAGCTAGCTACTTTTCTTTGACTTTTATATAAATGTGTTGTCTGCGTATAATTTACCTATCATCTAATTTTCTGGGATTCAATGAAGTTTGTGGTTATTTTCATTATTTTTGCTCATTGCAGTTTCTGCTGTCATCCTCTGTTGACAAGACAGTTCGCCTATGGCAGGTGGGAATTAATAGATGCCTAAGAGTTTTTTCTCACAGCAACTATGGTGAGTCTCTTTTTGCCTTCTCTATATTTCTCTTCATTTGCACTTGATCAACAATTTTGATAATGCTGGTTGATTTGTAGACATGCGTTTCCTCTTATATAGTTTTGTTTCTCTAAATAATGATTTGCGTTACATTTGTCATTGATGCAGTAACATCTGTCAACTTTTGTCCTCACAATGATGATTTTTTCATCAGTGGTTCTATTGATGGAAAAGTGCGCATTTGGGAAGTCATTCGTTGTCAGGTTACTGATTACATTGATGTAAGAGAGATAGTCACTGCTGTATGCTACCGTCCCGAGGGAAAGGTTTGTTTTACACTTCATTATCTATATTTTAGCCGCAAAGAGTAAATGATCTAATATGAAATTATCTTGCATATTCTTTTTTTTTTTTTTGTATTAATAATTCCTAAAACTTTTGTTCTCATTTTTCCAGGGTGCACTTGTGGGTACCATGGCGGGCAAATGCCTCTTTTATGATATTATAGGTGCGCATATGTTTATTTAATCTATGCTTGAGATTGTGTTTTTGTTTTCAAGTCTGAGGTTGAGGATCATGTGATACTCACCCTGGAGAAGTCGTTTTAATCAAAATGTGGCAATAATTTGGGTATTTGCTACAGATAGTGTTTTTTATCCAAAGCATTGTGAAGTTTTGCAAATCGATCACTATAAAAGTTTTGAATAAATATAGAATGGCAATATCTGCACGTCATATGTTGTCTGTATAGGGTAATCGTTGACCTCTTGAACATGTAAAATTTTAATGGCTGAATTTGATGAATCTGTTTTGATGTCTGAATATGTGTTTATAGTGTTGATTGATGTGTTGTTGTTTCTATATCTAGGTATAGAGTTTGTTGTTAGGTAGGAATTTACATAACTGCTGATCATCAGCCAGGGGACGCGATAATTACTTTAGGTAGGTCCATGGTAATAAGAGCTAAATTAAGAATTTAAGATTATTGCTTTAACCATTCCAAAGATCATTTTTAGCATTGGTTTTTATTTATTTATTCAGATAATCATCTGCAATTTGATTCTCAATTCTGCTTCCAAGGCAAAAAGAAGAAACCAGCAAAAAGGATAACTGGCTTTCAGGTTGTTCATTTCTGCCTTGTTCTTTTGTGGGTTAATAGTGAGCGCTCTTCCTTCCACAGTCACCTTAATACATAATGTTTAAGATTTAAATATGACTATGATGTAATTTCAGTTTTCACCAAGTGATCCAAGCAAATTGTTGGTTTCTTCTGCCGATTCACTCATATGTATAATTTCTGGAGTTGACGTCTTCTGTAAACTCAAGGGTAGGTTTTCTTATCCCTAAACTTCCAAGGAGGCGTAATGTCTGTCATATGCATATTTTTGTTGCCCATATGTATCCAGTATGTGGTTGCACAGGGTTTTGTACGTGTTTCTGTGCTGGATGAATATTTTTGTCTTGCTTTCTGTACCTATGTTTCTATTTACCTCAATAGTTCGGGCTTTATTTCTTATTTGTTGTTAGTGCATTGTTATTTATACCTTTATTTTCTTCCTTAAGGCCCAAAAAATGGAGGAAGTCAGATGCCTGCTTCTTTCACATCTGATGGGAAACACGTCCTCACCGTAACCGAGGAATCAAATGTTTACATCTGGAATTGCTCCACCCAGTGCAAGACTTCTTCCCAACAGAAGAACATTTGGTCTTCGGAAAGCTTTTTATCACATAATGCGTCAACTGCTATACCTTGGTGTGGCATCAAATTGATGTCAGGAATGCCCCCAGAGTTGAGAGTGGATATGAATCAGAGGGATTCCTTGTCTTCGCCAGATTGTTTCCCCTGGAGCCATGGGTTGGAGTCAGTGCCAAAGGTTTCTGCAACTTGGCCTGAGGAGGCACTTTCGGATTCAAAGCCGATGATTGTTTCCCCTAGAATGCGTAAATCCGAGTACAAGTTCCTAAAAGGTGCTTGCAAGGGGATTTCCATTTCTCATTTATGGGGTGAAGTGATTGTAACCGCAGGATGGGATGGACAGATTAGAGCGTACCATAATTATGGGTTACCTGTACATGTTTGAAACCCAGACTTGAGTTGGGTTCAAATTCAATTAGAGAAGGTGAGTTGGGTAATCATCACAGGTGTAGTTGCATAGAAAGAAATAGTGAGCTTCCTTCATGGTTTGCAAGTGTAATTAATCAGGGAATTCCTAATAGCAGTTCTTTAATGCCACCAGGTGTCGACAGGTTACTGGGGGCATTGCCCTCACATTGTCATGTTCTTTATACACAACACACACGTGAGAGCCAATTTTATGATTCTTTCATTTGTTTTAACGCCATTTTACTAATGCATCTTCTACAGTACAAATGTAAGATGAAGATTTTGTCCAGATGTCATATATGAAGGAGGTAGTTTTTATGCGTTCACATCGGACCCTTCCCTCCCGAATTGTACATTTGTATCTGTTATTCCTAGTGACTCCCAGTTTTCCTCTTATCTCATGGTGGCTTCCTGAGTAACATAGTGAAGGTCTTTTTTGACTCCCTTTGCCCTGTCATCGTAATTCATAATCATAATGAAAAGAACTATCGTAGTTTGCCTCATAGATATGGATATAGAGAGCTTGAATAGTTGGTAGGCGACTGCCACATTGGCGTAAATTGCTTGCTTTGACTATATTGTTTGGAAATGTTTTGACTTGAAGTCTGTGCTTGGAAACATTAGCGAGTGTTTTAGATGAGGATTATCTTATTGTTTTGAACGCAATCAAAGCGGTCCAGCTTACCAAGTCTCCCTTACTGATCATCTCAGCCCATCATGTTGAATAGAATTCGCGATTGAGCTTTGGACGTGATTCCCTAGATCGTTACAACTACTCCGCCGATTCCAAACTATCCCAGCATATCTTTTAGTGGAACCAACCACCGCTGTACGATTTATAAACTTGTGGTTGTGGTCATCACGAACTCTCTCTCTCTCTCCCCCCCCAATCCAATCCCTTGGTGCACGTTAGTAGGTCCCATGCAAACTCCATGAGAAAGAGACTCTTTGAAAATCGATTACCGCATGCCTTGGTGGTGCCCGCACCTCAAGTTCTTTTACTGTCCAAATATTATTAAGAAACTTTCTCCCTTATATTCTCAATGTCTCAGATAACATTTATTGAGGTACGATAGTCCTGCGACAGAAAAATTATAAATTAATAAACAGACAATTAGTGGTGTTGTCCGAGTGCTTTTCACTTCTATTCAAGCGCCATAACATAGCCATTGTATCAATTTAATCCTAATCAAAGCCTAAACTATATGTTTTAAACCCAACACAATAAAGCAAGGCTGACAATTTATCTAACATTATACATAGTTGCGATATAGTTTGTTAATTCTATATATACAAATGCATATATCTCATATCTAATTTTCAATCTGATTAAGATTAGATGGTTGAAAATGGGTGAGTTTTGGAGTTGGAAACCATGAATTCGGAAGCGGACCATAACTCGGCAGCCTGGGAGGACTTGGATCCCAAAGTTGAGGTGGAAGCTTCGTTACAGTCAGCGAAGTACTTTCCGGACACATTAACCAGCCTTGGGTGAGTTGCCACGTAACATGTTGTTGCCGCCGCCTACATTATTATTATTTTGTTTAGTAACCATATCCTAACTAGCAAACAAATGCAGATCCATTTTGAACCATTTATTTTATATTACCTGCGGAATCGTCTTCAAGAATTTGGAAGCCAGCAAGAACACTAAATCTGCAAATTTATTATAGAGGGAAAAAAAAGTTCAAAATAAGGTAAGTTAGGTTGGTGTAATTGGTTTTCCGCTGAAAATCAAACCTGTAAATAAGCCTTCACGTTCTCTGGTAAGTCTGGTTCTTACGATCCCCGGATGAACGCAATTCACTGTCACATTGGCCCCCATTTCCTGAACCATTATTAATATTATTGCTTAATTTTTCTTCAACTGGAAACAACAAATAGAAATAAACCAGATAGATAGATAGAGAAGGGAAGAAAAGAAAAGACTAATAATAACTAATAAGGTGGGTTACCAGGAGACGGAGAGCAAGCTCCTTGGTGTGCAAAACGTTGGCGAGCTTGGAGAGAGCATAAGCTCGTGTGGCGTCGTATTGGCTGGAGCGCAGCAAAGACAAGAGCTTTTGATCGATTTATGTAGTAATTAAGACAAGATGCATCTCTTTGTTCGCGAGAAAACATATACATATAATTACCGTTTGTCGAGGGTTATGAGGTGGAGATATCGGATGACATCTCCGGAAAACCATCCATGTATGCTTGACGACACGTTGACGATCCTCCCTTGCACTCCGCTCATGTTAGCCGTCTCAACCATTCTCTCTAACAGCAGCTTTGTCAGCAGAAAATGACCTGAAATTTCCACATGCATCTAATTATATATGTTTCTAATCCATAGATTATACCTAGTCCTGGGTTGGGTCTGCTTTACCTAAATAATTTGTTGCAAAGGTCATTTCATATCCATCTTCCGAGATTGCGTGCTCATGTGAAAACTTTCCAGCATTATTTCTAAATCCAACAATTGAATCGATGGAGATCAGTGGATGAATATGTAATATAGATACAGATAGATAAACTCACATGAGAAGATTGAGAGGCAAGCCGAGAGAGTGGAAGTGTGAGACGAAATCTGTGACAGATGTGATAGAGCTGAGATCGAGGGGCATGAGGACGATGCGGGAGTTGGGGCAGTCTGACAGGATGCGGGCCTTTGTGTCCTCAGCAGCTTTGAGGGTTCTGGCCGGCAACACCAACCTCGCCCCTCTCTTCGCCAACGCCCGAGCTGTTTCCGCTCCTATTCCTGAGGTCGCTCCTGCATTTCATTCACTCATTCCGTCCTTCATATGCATGCATATCACATTAATTAAATTCATCAGCTTACCGGTAATGATGGCCGTGATGCCGCTCAGATCGCCGCATCTCTCGGTGACCTGCTCGGCGGTGGACTTGGACCCATACCCACTCCCTCCCGCGGAGCCCATGAGGTATTTCACCGTTTCTAGCATCTTGTTTTGATGTTTGACTCAAGGAGCCCAGCTGCATGCCGCCCTATGCCTATACCAAGTCACTCTGCCCCTGCATTCATTCAGAATCAGAGCATCACCCACTAACAAACAAAGTGGAGAGAGAAACGAAAACTAATACTATGACAGATGGGTTAAAGCCTACGGCAAAAAGGCGACAGCTTAGTGGATCATTTTATTAATGCTGTGCTCCTTTTTCTCTTTCATTATCAATCAATCACTGAGGAAAGAGATAGATGGTATTACATATTTGTCTGCGATTGACCAAATATAATAGACTATCCTTGCTGCAACTGAAATCTCAGCTCTCATCTCATCTGCCGCATTCCCCGCAACATCCATTAACATTTATATATTTCCTCTTCCCCCGTATACACCAAGTTAATTATTACCAAGATCATTAATTATTGCCTTTTTAGTGGTTCTGCCATCTTCTAAAATTTATTTAATTCTTATCGAACCTACCCTTACAACAGAAATATATAAAGGGAAAAATATGCTTAAAAAAGGAAAAGAAAGTTGCTTGTGGCTTTGTTGTGTTGTAATAGTATGTATGTAATGAATTTGCAAACCATGCATAAACAAAAGCTAAAGAGAAATCTTTACATAATGCATTGAATTATTGAGTTAAGCACACAAAACAATTCATCTTTGAATCAACTAAGCAATTGAGGAAGTGGGTGCCGTCGGTTGATTAATTAAATCTGAATTTGGGGATAGCACCAGCCTATCAGAAATTGCACTTCCACGTGAGGTGACGGTTTCGTCGAGGAAATGCTTATATCATTTTTTCTTATCCCTTGAGGCTAGGAAGTAGTTTGGTACTGAGAAACAACGTGACAAGTGTAATTTTACAAAAAGTAGGAGTTTGATTTATTGAAGTAGCCCTAGAGAGAAATGCAACTTAATAAAAAAAATAAGAATTGTTTGAATTATTTAATTGAAATAATTTAAAAAAAATTACTTTCTGAAAAACATAAAAAATTGCTTACTCACATCAATAAAAAAATTTATAAGTCATTTATAAATTAAAATATAAAATTACATTTACGTAAGTTAACTAATTAATGATCATTTTAATTTGTTATTCTCACTATTTGAAATTCTAATAAATATGATTTAGTAATTACAATATATAAATATAATAATAATAAATTGGTCATATTAAATATAATTATTAATTATATAAGAATATAATTATATAATAAATACAATGAGTACTACATAAAATATTATATCATAATTATAAATTGTAAATATAATTATATTTATTGCATATCTATTTCATTATTTTATACTTAATATACTCATTATTTATTATTTTAATATTCAATTATAAAAATAAAAAATTATGTATTTTTTATCTGTTCTAAATAAATTTGATAGGATAACTATTTATTATATTAATTATTTAAGTAATATTTTTATTTAAATTATATTCATTTTTAATTATATTAAGATAATTAAGATATATTTATAAATATAAAGGACATCTAATTTTTATGTAAATATATTTCATTCTTATATTAAATTATAAATTATAAATTATAATTTTAAAAAAATTATGATCAAAAGAAAGATTAGAAATATAATTAAAAAATATAATTAAATACAATTAAAATTTATCAACATTTCTTATTTTTTAATAATAATTTTCAAAAATATATTAATTATTTTTATAATACTTCTTATAAAATTCAAAATTGAACTAAATAAATTACAGAAATTGACAATATCACTTTCTTAATATTAACCAAACAACCTTAAAAAAATTTTAAGAAGTGCATCAGGAAATTTATTTTCAAAAAAATTTAACTTTTCATAGAAATTTATTTTCTGTGTGAACTAAATGACTTCTAAAAAATGATCAAGTGTAAGTTGAACATTTGAACCCTCAAGCTTCAACTCACTATACATATAAATTTGAGTTTGATGTCACACTTATCTAATTAAAATAATTTGAACTCAAGCTTGAACTTAATTTAAATATAAGTTTGAAAAAATCTTATATAAGAATAGTCCAATGGTATGCTATTTAATCCAAATTTTTCATTTAACTTGAAATACTCAAATTCAAATTCAAATTTGTATAAATATGATTTTAAACAAATTTATACAACTTTACCAAAATAATTTGTTTCTTTATCCCAATTTAAATATTTAAAAGTTTATCTTTCACAAATGAATCTGGCACCAAATTTTTAGGCATATTTAAATTCATGAATATTTCGAACATGACTTATTTATTGAATAAGATATCAACTCATTTAAAATTAAACTTGAAATAAATTTTTTACAAATCAATCTCAAACTACATATAAATAATTTGATTTATTTGTGCTTCACTTATCACTCATAATCGCGTAGTATAAATGAAATTGAAGAAAATCTAAGTACAATCAATTCTCTCAAAATAAATTAAAGTGAAATCTTATTTATATTTTTACAAAATTTTAAGTATATATTATTTACCAAATTGAATTTTTCACTCAAAAATTTTACTAAACTATTATAGTTAAGAGACAAAACTTTTAAATAAAAATAATAATTAAGAGAAGAACACGTTGGCTTCCTCTAAGATATAAAAACTATTCACTCTTTAATTTGAAATCCTTCAAATTACATCAACTAAGCATATTCTGATAGAAATAAATACTTGTTCATTGTATCACCAAAGGAAAAAAAAATACTTGTTCATTAAGTCGAAATACAATTTTTAAGTCAAATAATATTTATGCTAAAACACACATAACCTCTCTAAACTATATTTTATATATAAAAAAATTCTAATATTTTCAAAAGTGCAATTAAACATTTAAAATATGCATATTGTTCAATTTTACTTGTAAAATTAATATTTTAATATAATCAAATAAAAATTATTAATTTATTATATTTTTTCAATTAATTCTTCATAATTAATAATATGAAAAAATTATTTTATTATTGCAAGTGAAGAAGTACATATAATTATAATAAAAATAAAAATAAAAGACTAATGATACTAATTATAAAATTTAAAGAATATAATAATTATCATCTTCTCAAATAAAAATAAGAAATTAAATATTACATTTATTATATTAAATAATATAAGTAAATATAGATATAAAAATAATTTATTATTAATATAAAATATTTTATACTATTAATGAATAAAAAAATACATCACTTAAAATATAATAGTAATTAGAAATATTTAATAAAAATAAATTTAAACAATTTTTAATTTATATAACATTAATTTACAGTAATATTGAATCAAAGTTTAAATCCTTAAATATAAGCAAGTAGAATGCATACATGATAAGTAATTGTGTTTCCTTTCAGATCACTAAAATGTATTGCACGAGCTAGCATCTAATCATTACTTTATTTTAAAAAAGAGGGCATCAATTTATAACATGAAGGAATGAAAACTTCTGAAAACAGTTAGCACATTGATAAGGCTATAATAACAGGATTAGCCTTTGATATTAACTATGATTCAAAGTGAACATTCTCCGATTAAGAAATATTATCATAATATGGAGGGCAATCAATGCTGTCGCTCCTATTCTCACTTTTTCCTCGGGGAAACAAGTGTATTACAAAGAGATGGCCTGGGATCTAACCATATCCTCGGATACAAAATTACACGGTCAAGTCAATCATTTCTGTTCAAACTGCAATTTCTTATCTTTTCCTGTTCATCAATTCTCGAAAACACAACAGGATTCAAATTCAATACTCTAATTTCTAGACATATCGCAGAGCACATGGGATGGACCACTAATTATGAAGTCAACAAGTGAAGTTGACCTCCTTCTGCCATCGGCCACTTGGATTTGTCTCCTGCATTTAAACACATAAAAGCCACAGCCCACAGGTTTTGTTCGAATTTTTTATTATCACAAATGCTCACTCGGTCATTGTTTAGGGCGGCTACGTTAATGGAGAATTTTGGATCGTATCTTAGAGGACCCGCATCCTTAGATTTCGGATCCAACTTTTCCGCTTTCTTAATTATTAATCATCATTTGTTATTGTGCATACGATAGCGTTAATACAGATTATTTTCATTCGTGTCTTTGGGATGGGAAATAAAATAAAAGCACTGGCATCATCAGCAATCAATATTGCGATCATGAGGCCATCCAAACTCCTCCAAGAAAGCCAAAACAACTCCGTTGGACCACCCAAAACCCGTCTGCATTTACACCATTCATATGTCAAGTATATGCAATGCAACATGAGTCTAGTTAGTGGGTCAGTGTAATTTGCGTACCTGCGGCACATATTCACCCCCACCTCCAAATTGGCCGCACTGCTCCACGTCATATTTCTCATGCATTACACCAGTTTTCTTGTAAACTTGATAGTTGGTTCTGATCCATCTCGCTGCAATTTCTTCAGCCAATGACCTTGCTTCTTTCGAACCAGATCTTACCATCCCTTCAACTATCATGTGTTGGATTGGAGCCCACCCATTTGGATAGTCCCTGCATCACACCAGCTCCTATCTAATTATCAAGTAAACCAAATACATTCCCCCATTCTCACTCGCTTATCACTTACCATTGTTGTCCTGAATCTGTCAGAGAAGTTGCAATTCCAGCACTACGCAACAGCCCGCAAGTTTTGAGACTATCAACTACTCTATCCACAAGTGATGCATCTTCACAAAACCATACAAATCAGCAGCTTCAAATACTGTCTCAACAAGTTAAAATGGCCATTTCTGTATTGATATTCTGATTCACCACAAGATCAAAGTGCCAGTGAAGTACTATCACATACGTGAGCATAGGAAATCTTACACGAATTCTATACCAAGAATACCTGAGTAGAATGGTTCCATCCACAACGGAATGAAATTGGAAGCAAATACATTTGGATTTTGGTTCTGAGCATCCCATATTTCAGCTTCCTTAAAAGCATTAAAACATAGTCAACGGGATTGCAAAACCCAACACAACAACTCTTGTTTATGTAAACTAGACAGACAGTACCTTGCATTTGCCATCGCTGACCCAGTAATCAAGCCACTGTTTCATGTTTGAATTCCAGAAAACAGATTCCATTGCCTTCTTTCTAACCTTGGAAGCTTCTAGGAAATTCTCTGCAGTGCCTGTCTCTCCAACAACTTTTGCAAAGAAGGCAATATTAAGTTCCATCTGCACAGCAGGTACCACAGCACACCACTAGTCTGATTATAGGCCTCAAATTTCAGTACTTGTTTTAGTCAATTGTTCTAAGACATACCCCAAGTATAAATGCATTTAGATCAACAGGTATTACAGATGTTGTAGACAAGGTTGTGAAATCTGATGGCACCCTGCACCAAAACCACATCATAGATTGAACCAAATAGTAAGTAAGGCATTAAAATTGTTGTCTAGAAATTAATACCTCATCCATCTGATGGCACCCTGCACCAAAACCACATCATAGATTGAATCAATTAGTAAGTGAGACATTAAAATTGTTGTTTAGAAATTAATACCTCATCCATCTGGTGCTGAAATCCCATCCTGATTCAGCAGTTGATGCCAGTTCACGGTAAAATTGTTGTTTTGCAGAAGCATTCAAGAGCTTGGAAGCAGATGCCTTGTCCTGTGGTGTGGAATTCACACAAGTTACAACTCCTGCCATTTCATTCAATGCAACAATTGATATCAAAGAAATACACACTATTACTAGAGATTCCGGCCTGGGTTTGTTCCACATAGCATAATAATGATTTAAGGTGTAAATGGAAGCTTGTGCATCCTGAATAGTCACCCTATGGATTTCTACAACAAGAAAAAGCAAAATGACTCTAAGAAAACTAAATTATAAGGAGTATAATAATAACAAAAAACTAGAAAGCAATATTAAGCAACTCGTTCTTTTGATACCAGAATTCCAAAAATCATACTCTTTCTGCAGTGCAGGTAGAGTTATTTTAACCAATTCTATGTCACCAGTTCTCTTGTAGATCTCATAAATCATAGCACTTAGAAGAGGAGGCTGGCTGCAAAATCATATTCAAAGCTAGCTAGTAAGAGGAAATGATTATTATAAGTAGAATAGCTTTGATAGCTAAATATACATAAATGAAGTGAAATGAACACCTCCTGTTGGTGTAGTAGGCTCTGGCACCATTAAGCACAAATCCATATTCTTTTATGAAAGAAATGAGATTAGTCACAATTGCTGTGGCAGTCTTGTACATTTTACTCACTAGCAAGCCCCTGCACTAACACTCAAGTATGAGTTGCAAAATTGGAAACCAGTCCCCACTGACATTGTTATATGAAGATAAACGGACCTAATGACCCAGTAGGAATCCCAATAATAGACCTCGCGAAAGCGTGAACCAGGAATGATGAAAGAAGCAGGCAGAGGAAGCAGAGTATGCAAGTGGGGCTGCGTTTTGACCTCAGCCGATACTCTGCGGCTCAAATTTTTCCATAGGGAATGGACCTTCAATGCCCAGGCTCTCACCTCCGGATGCTTCACCTTTGGCAAGAAATCTTCGGGCTCTGCAACGAAGTCATCTGGCACAAAATAGTCCAGATCATCTCCTGCAACATCGAAGTATGTCTCCATGAATGACTTCAAATCCCCACCAGCAACTTTGTTAAATGCCTCTTCTGTCTCTGACAAACTCGACCTCAAGGGCAAGTCCATATAAGTCTTTGGATCAAAGTCCGAGTCTTTACCCAAGGCCTTGAAAGCTGCTTCCTGTACACGTTCAAGGAAGGAGACAAGAGGGGACGACGGCTTCACAGGGCCTGAATCCATAGAAACTGCTTTTGATTCTGTGAGGGTGACCAGAGATGTTAGTAATATTGCTAAAATGAATTTATGTCTGTAATCATGGAATAGGAACTCCGCCATGGTTGAAACAAGTGCTGCAATTGGTTAGATTCTTGAAGAAAAATGATACCAGTTTGAGGAAAGCCAGCAATTTTGGTCAGAAAAGCTTCAGAGACGGCTTTCACCTGATTGCCAACGTAAATTAGAGTAGACTACAATTTTGTTCCCACTCCGTTGTTTCTTTCCAACTCTACAAATTGAAGTTCCTTGTATGCATCAAATATACAAGAGGCGTTAACTAGTCAATATATTGTTGGATTACTCAATAGCAAGTAATATAATGGTATAACTAAGAAATTATTACATCTATACTACTTTAATTGGCTTGTTGTTTTGTGGATCTGATTTGCCAAGATTTGGATTTTCAAACTGAAAATCGATTATGCAATAATTCTAGTTACTAGCAACAATCAGAATTTATAATTTATAATACCTGGTATTGAGATATTTTCTGAAAGTTCAAAATGCTTTTAGGTAGTCTCTACCGTCAATCCCTGCTGCCCAATAGTGCACGCTAGGGACAATCAACTTTAAATAAGGTTGTTCGTCTAGTGCGCTCTGCCCAGGATAAGGATCGCATACTTTTACCTGGATTCGGATCGTCCAAATGCCTCCGTGAGTTAAGTGAACACCATAATTTCTTGATAAAAAAATAAAGTAAATAATTATAAATTTAAAATAATATTTTTTATTAATTATTATTTATCAAATTTCGAGACTTGATTTTAGAATTGAATATAGTGATATTATATTTTATTTTTTAAAATATAATCTTAAATTTAAAAAATAAGAACTCAATTCTCTTTACCAATTTTTTAAAAAGAATTTTAGATTTGAAGTAAAAATTACAAGTTGTAGATATTCTTCGTAAAAACTAAAACTCAAAAGCTAATAAATTATAATAAAAAATAAGCTAACCTAGAAGTAAAATTATTAATGTAAAAATAATTACTTTAGATTAGATTAGATTAAAAGTTAAATAATGATATTTAAATAATGATATTTAAAAGTGAGTATTAAATTGATTGCATCAAGATTAGTGTCATGGGTTTAATTAATTTAAAGGTAAGAAATATATCAATATCAATGCTACTATTTAAGTCTCTTACCTATAAGAAGAACAAAGCTTAGAATATGAAAATTCATAAAGATTTTCCCTACATTAACACTTGTGATAGTTTCATGCAATTTCAATAATTCTTCCACTTCTAGGATAAATTCTTTCTTTCTCCTTTAATAGTGACAAGTACTATAAAATACGTCTGCTCTATCACCATGTGAACAAGAAATCTTACTTGCACTGTTTTATCTCTGTGTAGCTAACAACAATAATAACTCTAATTAGTTCAGTAATTTGTTGTGATGGAAATGAAGTTGAAGTTTTTCCTTTTCCTTTCAATTATTTAATGCTTGGTTTTGAATTTTTTCCTCTTTTAGCTTATTTCTTCTGCAATTCATTATGCTTTGCCTAATTATTTTGTTTTTTCATTATTCAAGCTTTGTTTTATGCATTCAATTGAATTTCTCCCAATTTCAAAAATATTTTGATTTTCATTTACTTATTTGAAATTTTCCTTTTTGAATATTTTTGTATGCATTTGAGGCATTTGAATTTCATTTGCACTTTGAATGCCTCATTTTAGGGCTTTTTACTAAGGAAGACGACAAGCTTAAAAGGAAAATTTTACTTTTTGATTATATTAGATTTTGTTAATTGAATCATAATCGAGAAGTAAGTCTTTCAAATTATACCATTTGAGTACTCTCCATTCACTTTTATTTTTACATAATCTGCTATCTAACTAAATGCTTGATGAGGTTTGGTCAATAGCATCCAAACACCTAAGGAATGGAAACATTAAGTAAATCTCTTCTTATCCTTCTACACTTCATTTTATTGAAGAATACCAAATTATAGGTTTAAAAGTGTT
This sequence comes from Sindora glabra, assembly GCA_020226215.1. Classification (NCBI taxonomy): domain Eukaryota; kingdom Viridiplantae; phylum Streptophyta; class Magnoliopsida; order Fabales; family Fabaceae; genus Sindora; species Sindora glabra. The sequence goes on from CM035236.1 coordinate 649,595, forward strand.
GAGATGGAATTTTATGGAAAAAAAAAGCTTTTATTTTTCTACTTGTCATTATTATCTCATGTTATTCATAAAGTGCTTCCTATTTACCATGGCATATTTTCTTTAAAAAAAAAAGGGCAGAGATATGAGAGGAATGAAAAAGAAGGGTTAAAGGAAATATAGAGAAATAACTAAAGCTTCTTGTCATTGGAAATGGCAAAGAAATTTGCCATTTTTAGCATAAAGAGTTTTATCAATGTAAGCAACTCAATGTGTTGGAAAGAGAAGTGAAAAAATTGAATGGTAACATTGATGTTTTTGTAATTGGACAACACAGAGCTAGAGTTAGAGCTGAAACTAAAAATCAAGTTGTGACCAAGAGTCTTAAGAGATCCGACTATGATAAGCATACTTTTAAAGTAACTTATGTAACTTATAAGTTTTCTTTGGTTAAAGCCTAATCTTTCAATTATGAAGTTATAAATAAGGCACTAACTCAACTTATACTAAGCATGCCATAATTTGAAGTGAGTTCATGTAATAGTAATATCAATGACATGAATTCTTTAAGCATAGTTATTTTTTAGCTTAATGTTACTACTTTTATTTGCATTTAAAATATTTTAATATATGGTGCAACTATAAGAAACATTTCATATCATTTCACTTACTAATTTTTGAATTCTACTATTGCACTTGCAAATACAAGTTAGATGAAGTTACAAAAAAAAAGTCAAGTTACAAACTTAGAGATGTTTTTAAATTAACAAAAATGATGATAGTTTTGGTAAAAGAAATGTGACTACTGGAAGTTCCCTACATGAGGTTTAGTTTGATAGTAATAATAAAGATAAGAAGCTATATCAATTTCCACTAGCCATGTCATAAGGAGAAAAGGATTTCTACAATCATAATATCTATGACATGGTTTATCCAGGTATAGTCAATTTTTACATTTAGGACTACTATGTTCATCTAAATAATGGTAAATATTAATAAGGAAGATTTCATAATATTTTACATCTTTTGACACTTCAGTTTCACATGTAGAAGATACATGCTAATTGAAGTTGCTATAACCAGAAAAAATAAATCTAGTTACAGATTTAGACAAAAGTTACGATATTTTTCCCATGCTCTTTAAGCTTTTAGTAATTAAAACCTTTAAGACTAAACCAAATTCAACTCCAAAAAGACCAATAAGTTTTTTAAAATCTTGTGGTTACACCTTTAAAAATAATTACAATATTTTTGTATGTAAAAAATAATTATTTAATTATTATAATTGTGTATAGAATGAGATTTTATAGGAAATAATTGAATTTTTTGGTAAGAATTAGAAGGAGTGAAATAATTAAAAGCTAAAAAGTGGTTAGAATTAAGTAAAGGTATATGGAAGAGATTTAAGATGATTTATTCTAATTTTACCCCTAATTACCATTTTATTTTCCAAAATGTCCTTAAGAACTCATTAACCATATAACCTTAAAATTCAATTCCTAGCTACCATTTACTTGCAACCCCTCCCTCTTTACTTGCATTTCTCTTCCTCTTTAAGTGAATTCTGCAAGAATCAAGCTATAAACTCCAAGCAATTATCAACAATTTTCCTTTAAACAAGGTAAAACTCTTTTAATCTAAAACTTCAGATGATCGATTCTTGAAATTTTGCTTTGGATAAAGTAAATTAGGGATTTTGAACATTTCATCTCAATTCTTGAATTTGTGCTAATTAGGGCAAACCATCTTTGATTTCCATCTTCTAACATTTTCTCTATACTTAAGTAAGTAAACAATTACCTAAATTAACTCATTTTTTCGTATGATTTGTGTTAATTGAGCTAAATTAATGAATATTGGAAGTTTGATGATTAATTGATATAAGCTTTAGTTATGGTATGAGCTTTTTATTGCTTATGGATTAAATATGTGTATGAATGCTTGTTTAGTGAGAAATTCTAGGTTAAAGATGTTGTATGTTGATAAATTGATGAAAAATGACTAAATAAACAATGAAAATGCAAATTTTCTATGGAACTTAAGCTTATAGTGAACTATAGTCTTAAAAGTTGATCTTGGAGGGCTTAAATCAACAACATCATTGATTATCCTAGAAAAATGTATTTTCTGGATGCCTATAGTTAGCTATAGCCTCTAAAGTTACTTTTTGGATGCATGTAATAAACTATACAGTTAACCATAGGGACTGAATTTTGCCTTTGGACCACTGTAGTTGATTACCACCTTGTTATTTTCAATTTCACATTCTTTTGTAGAATTTTATGATAATATGATGGTATATGCTTCATATATTCACATATTGAGTTTATAAATATACTTGTATATGATTTCTAATGCCATAATCCAAATATGAAATATGAATATGACAAGAAATATGAATGGAAGAGATAATGTATTTGAAATATGATATAATCTAGATTCAAAAAATATTTTGAAGGGATAAAGTAGACTTTAGAGAAATAATGATGAGTTTATAAAGAGATAAGGTTAATTGAGAGTCATAAGGAGATTTAATTGAAATTTTTACTCTTACTTAATTGTTAATTTTATTTAAATAATAACATTGTTGTTTATTGAAATTTTTAAATATAATTATATGTTTGTTTATTATAGAGTGGTCTAAAACAATAAGGATATGATATCTACTCTTTTATGCTATATTTAAGTACATTATTTACTTACTAAGTCTTAAACTCACTTTTATATTCATTTAATATTGTAGATACTACTACAGAAGCTCAGCCACTAGATAATGACTAAAATAACTTAGGTTCTCTAACAAGATAGAAGTAAAACCAATGTAAAAGCCAAGATGATCAAGCTTTTAGTCAAAAGAAGGAGAGAGAAAGATTAAACCTTTCTTAGGAAGAATTTAGACAATAAGCTATGTATTATCCATGAATTCAACAAACTAAAGCTAAGGGTAGGCTTAGGTCAGATTTAAGTAAGTTAAGAGAGTTAGGGTACTCATCGAATTATATTCAGGTAGGTTTTAGTGAACTTGGTGTGAGCACATATACCCTAAAATTAATCATATGGATTATTATAAATTTGAATTATATTATTGTAAAGGCGATTTCAATTATCATATTTATATATATATATTTATATAATATATTTAATTATAATAATAACACTAGAATAATTGTATTCTTAAATGTCCTTAGTCATATATCATTGTGGATTGGGTTGCATTGATATGTTAAGATTAGCATGTGTAATGACTTATATGAGATATTAAGTCTACGTATAAGTAGAAGTTAAAGAACTTGTGTAATGGACGATCCACCTTAAGAACACTATATGGATCATTATACAAGTGTCATGAGTTATTCTTAGTGATCATCATTAATATATAATCTTTTAACCTAAGATCACTAAGGTTTCCTACATGTGAGTTCTATATTTTGATACTACTCTATATCACTCATAGTTGAGTGAATGCAAGGGTAGTTATTGAATGTGTCACATATCATGCAGAGGGATTTATGTGATCAAAATGGAATTTATCCCTCTTATATAACAAGAGTAATATTTATGGGCACCTTGATTAAGTAAGGCTGAGAAAAATGCATGGTCATACTCAGATGGATCAACATGGGATGTTAATCATATTTGCATTAGTTAGTTTACTTAGAAATTAAGAAACCTTTGAATTGGGCTATATGGAAATGAAACGATCCATGTTTCGTACTCAATCTAGATGTCTAGAATTAGTTGGGTTTAGTTGAATCACTAACTTTCTTGTTACTTAGATAATAATGATGTGTTGTTAGACACCACTTATTATTTATGATCATTAATATGATTTATGATTATTGCCAATGCAATGAGAGCTTGTAGGTTCATACACTTAAAACCTAGCGAATTTGGAATTAATAGACTAAATTGCTTGGGTCTAGTATATGAGAATTTCGTGTTATAATTATAAGCCTATAATTATATATAAAATAAAGCTCAATTAGTGAGAGTGTTCTAAGCACTTATTTAAATAGGTTTGATGGGTGTTAATTGAGCAGATTATTCATGCATCCAATAACACACGAAAAAATCCTAGCAACCCTCATTGATCATAACCCTTGAAAAGGTGTAACTAGTATTATGAGGAAAGGAGGTGAATTCCACTCAATGGCTGTGGGATATTCACTGGTGATTTACTAGTTCATGTGGATACCTTGAAGTTTTTAATTAGTAGCAAGTCGAAAAGGTGATCAGCAAATAAGTCTTTGAATTATTTGAAAAGGTATCGACTGAATCCTTATCCTAATATAACGTTTTGCATGGATTCTTTAGCTAGGATCAGTTAATTTTCACTATAATTGTTTGGCTCCTAATCCCAACACCTGTACTCACCAAGTAGAATACAAAATTGAAATGGGTCAATCAAGTTAGGGTGAGTTAATTCAATATAAAATATTTTAAGCTTGTTAATATGTTTGATATTTTATATTAATTTTTTCCTATATTTATATCTTTTGGGGTGTCATTGTGCTTATTTTAATGAGCTTAAATTTATTTTGAAATAAATCATAAATTTTAGGTTAAATGAAAAATAATGACTAATTTGGGAATTTAATACTATTTTAGGGTTTTTAGGCTATAACTAAAGCTGCAAATGTCCAATTAAGATGAAATCAATGTCTAAAGTTAACTAAAACATGGTAAAACAACTTTCATGCTTGGAGTTTAATGAAATTAAATCATTTTGATGGTTAAATCAAATATAGGTTAGAAGTTGACCTATGAAAGTTACTATAATAAAATACTATTTATAGTTTAATTTGTAAATTAGGCTATAAGCTTCTAAAATTAGTTAAACCCCATTTCTTGTAACTCTACTTAACCTTTTAAGTTTTGTAACTAGAGAAATTGGATTTAAATGTTTTATGCCTCTAAGAGTAAGAATACACATTTTAGATAATAAATACTATTCTCTTTAGTTTTCTTTGTTTTCCACCATAAGTAGCTGATTTTCCTCTAAGGCTCAAGGGTTTAAGCACTCTTAATTCGATTTGATTTAAAAAAAATTTTGCATTTTATTTATAATTCATTCATATCTTAATCTTTTATTCTTCATTGATTATGATTACTTTGGTGATTAACTGATATGGCATATTAGTTAATTATTTTTAGCAATTTGATATTATATGACTGATTATTATTAAATCTCACTTGTAAAATTAGGATGATTGATTTTAAAATAATATTAAATAGATATCTAAATTTCTCTAGTTAATTTTATGGTGTCTATGGAAATCAAACAATGAATTTAGTAATTATGCTTGTAAAATTATTAGATTTGGCTTAACCTAATTCTAAATGCTCGAACTTATTATTAAATGAATTTAGTCACATTGTTCTAAATTCAATTAGTAATAGAAGATTGATTGGTCGCTTGTTTTGTTTAATTTGTATTTTAAATTTATATCCTTATTACTGGCTTCAAGGTATTTATTGGTTAAGTGTTTGAATTATAAGTTGAATTGTTGAGTGCTGACAAAAAATCTTAAAATTAGAATGTGAAATCCCTTGGACGTGATTACTATTATTTATTAATTTATCTAATTTACTTTTCATTGTTGATTTAAATCACTTTCGAAAATTCCCCTATTTTTATATCTTATTTACATTAATTAGCTTTATTCCCTTAAGTATAATTAGGATTGTCTCTACTATGTTTTGAGCTAAGTTTGGTATTTAATTTTGGTGTAAAATGACATGCATCAAAGTTTTGGTTGTTAAAAAGTTTAAAGAAAACTCTAAAATTTTTGTGTTTTGATCAAAGCTCAATTCAAACATTTAGAAAGTTAAAAATAGTTGTAAAGTTGATGCTCTATTTCTATCTAAACTAAATTAGTCCTAGTTTTTGGGCTATAACTGGAACTTTAGAGATCTAATTAAGGTGAAGTTAGTGCCTAAAGTTAGCTAAGATCTGGTTTAATAACTTTCATGTTTGGAGTTTAGTTAAACTATATTGTTTTCATAGTCAAACATAGGTTGGAAGTTAACCTATAAAAATTACTACAGCAAAATACTATTAGTAATATAATTTGTGAATTAAGCTATAAGATTCTAAAATTAATCCTTATTCTTTGTAATCCTAAGAGACATATTTACTTGACCAATTAGGCTTTATATCTAAAGAAATTAGATTTAAGGATTTTGTGCCTCCAAGAGCAAGAACACACATTCTAAATAGCATTTACAAGTTTTCCTTTTTTGGTGTTTTAGAGCTCTTTAAGCCATGATTGACTAAACTTTCTTTTTCTAACTTAAGAGATTTTGTACATTCTTTCTAATTGATTTTAAGACCTCAATCTTTATCTTTTATGTTTAATTAATTATCTCTTTTTATTTGTTTCTTTTATTAATGATTGTATGGATGGTATTCTAAAAAAAGCCTTTTAGTTTATTGTATGTATGATTAAACTTTGAAATGATTGATTGGATTTATATTTATACTTGTGAATTTAGTTTAATTATCTACTATATGGTAGAAGAATTTCCTTTATCTTTACTCTATTTTGATTTTGGTTAACTTTTATTAAGTTTTAATAAGGATTGGGTTTAATTAATAGGCTTCAATTTCTTAATTCTAATCATATTAACAAAGGAATTGGAATAATTATGGGCTTTTGGATTTTTTTCATTAACTAAATAATTAATTAAGCATCACTTATGTTTTAATCAATAGATTGATGTATAAACATTTGAAATTGAATTCTTTTTGCTATGAGTAAATTTTATTTTTTATTTTTTATTTTAAATTTATATAATTGTTATTCCTTATTATTTAAATTTGTTTACCTACATTGAAAAATTCTTATTAATTTATAATTAAATTAGAAGTAAAGTAAAGTCTAATCTTTATGAGATTAACTTGATTCAACATTTTTACTGTTTTGTGAATTCAAATTAATTTAGATGTGCTACGATGCACATCACTTATTAGTTTTTTTAAGGCCTAATTTAATATTTATGCTTCCATAATTATTCTAAGATTATTAAAACAAACCAGATAACAAAATTATATGATTAAATTGATGATAACTAAAACAATACTTTGGCATTCAAAGCAAAACTTTTTCTTATATACAAGTGTTTTTTACGCAAGAAACAAAATCTCTAAATTTTATTTAATAATGGTATTATCTTCCTTTAGTGCAAATGAAATCTACTAAATTTATAGTGAATTTTCTAGAGAAATCAGAATCACAAACTTTATTAGCCATAAAATCTACAATTGTATTTTAAAACCTAAAACAAAATATTAATGAGAAGCTAATGATATTCAACACCTAACTACACCTAAGTTTAAACTATAGAACTTTTATTTATAGAAACAAAATAAAAATTAAGGGATTAACAAGGGATTTGAGAAATGAACCACCCCATGACATATAATGAAGTCATGACCATAAGCTCTACTATTATAGTTAGGCATGAGCAGTAAAAAGCAAGGGCATCTACATGCTAGCAACAATATGTAAAACATCATCAATGAGAAATTTTAATTTTTTTTCTCAAATCTAAACCTAAGGTAAAAAGAATGAAATTACACCAACCTAAAACATCAAATTCCATAAAGATGGCATTTTGATTATGAGACATGATAAAATTTAGATGCTTATATGAAAATATAGATACATGGAAAAGAATGAAAAACTACAACCCAAAAAGCTAAAAACCTAAAAACTAAAGAAATTAATCATACCTATCAAAGCCAGCAACCAATAAAAGGTTCCCAAGGCTAGACCATGTTAGGAAAAGTTTCCACTTAAATGCTTAAAGAATAGTGGAAAAAGGACACTTAGTTATAAGGCTTTAAAAAAGCCAAGAAAAATGTATGTGCACTATATTTTGATGGACATATAAAGAATATTTTCAAGGTTACTAAAAAAAAACGTTGTTTATCCAAACCTGCTTGCAAATATGCTAAAAACAAGTAATATCTAAACAAAAACTAAATGATCTATGGATTTGATGAAGAAACCAATGATAGGTTTAGGAAGGATTTATGGCTAGATAAACTAAAATACTATAAGAAATAGGTAGAGAATATGGAGAATGACATTGTTAAAGTGAAAAGCTTTTAACTACTATTGAAGTATAAATTTGGGCTTTTATATAATGCTTAAATAGTGCTATTTTGGGTATAATGGAGGCAAAAAAAAAAGGTCACTCCTGATCAAGTCAAGTTTAGTTTCATATAGGTTAAAACCTTTCAACTTAAACCCAGTTGATATGAATTGAATTATTTAATTATTAGGCCTATTTTTTATGTTAAACTGATTTGACCTAACTTGTTTTCTTATTTCCAATTGGGTTTGGGAAATGGGTTTAATTTTTTTGCCTACTCTTAACTGAAGCCACCTTATTTCACTAGACTAGATCCAGTTACATATCCATATCAGTTTTTTTCTTAGATAGAAATATATAGAAGAATGTTCTTATGTTATGAGCAAATGATAATTGAAATGGTTGGATATAAGCTAAAAGATGTAGCACATTATTAGTTCTCTAGTACTATAGAGAATAGAAATGTAAATTTATCACCTTTAACCTGGGCAATAGAGATGTAAATTTTCCACCTTTAACTTTGGTAATAACCTAGGCAACTTTGTAAGAAATATTTATTGATCATTTCTTGCCACTTAGTGTGAGAGAAGCAAAAATGAGGTTTGAATACCTAAAATAAGAATCCTTTTCTATCAATGAATGTGATGCACAGTTTACATATTTATCTTAATACGTGAGTCATGTAATTCCTACCAAAAAAACTAAAGTAGAAAGATTTGTTCATAAGTTACGAGATCATTATATTAATGTCACTCATGTCACCAAAATTGCTACTTATAAGGAGGTAGTTGAGTAAACACTTTAAGCTAAATTCAAAATAAAAGACATGAAGGAAAGGGAGGTGTGATCTATAAATAGAAAACAAACAGATCAAAAAAAATCTAGCTTTACACTTTGTGTAGGAAGAATACGCTAAATTCAAAATAAAAGACATGAAGGAAAGGGAGGTGTGATCTATAAATAGAAAACAAACAGATCAAAAAAAATCTAGCTTTACACTTTGTGTAGGAAGAATACCTCCTCTTAATGCTCTATTGAGTGAAAAGAGACATTCTTTTTAAAGTCCAACCTATTCGAAAAGTACTTTTAGATGACCTCTATGGGGAAGGGGTCAAGAAAATTAACAGTTTCATTTTAATACTCCTGCAAGTTTTGGAAGGAGACAGTTACAAGGTAAAGGTAGTTACCAAGGAGAATTACCCAGAAGTATTCAATGTGGAAATAGACATATAGGGCCTTATAACTAGAGTAACAATGTATGATATCAATGTTGATTAATTAATATATAAAAAAAAGGAATGCCTAAGAAATCTCACTAGTTATAGTGTAAATTACCTTACTTCTTAGCAAAGTGCACCAATAGTACAAACTATAGCTTCAGTAAGATCCCAAGCAAATTTAAAACCAATCAATAGTGAAGGCAACTAAGGAAAAAATGTAGTTAGGAACTAAGCTTAAGTACTTACCCTAATAATGCAAGAAGCACATGCATGAAATGTTATAGTTTCAAGTATTCTTGAAATTGATAAATTATAAGCACATGTATTATTTAATCTTAAAGTTATCCATTCTTTAATTTTTATGAAATTTGCTTTTTTCATAGCTCAACCTAATAATAAATTGCAAAATCCCTTATTTGTAGCCACCCTAATAGATAAAACCATGATAACTACCTTAGTTATAATTACTTGTCATGTATGTGTGCATAACTTATTGATGCTTGTTGATTTAATTTTGTTAAAAATGATAGATTATGATGTTATTTCTAAAATGGATTAGTTTTCAGCATATCATACTCAAATGGATTTTCTTGACAAAATAATAACCTTATTGCAGAATGAACCCCACCTAATTTTTAGACTATTATAATTGATGTAAAGATATTAGCTAAATATCTTTATAAGCATTTTTACAAAACTACTTCAAAAAACTTTATTATTTAAAAACATGCAAGATGTAAAAATCTCAAGTTTGAAAATTTTACTAAAATTATATATATCATTATTTATGCAATTTTTCAATCCTTTATTTAGAAAGCAAACACTATGAAATCTTTTAAATAATATTATAAATAGAGCCTCTGTTAATAAATAGTTTTACTTTTAGAAAAAAACTACTTTTGATAAAAGTAATATAGTAGTTTTTATCCATTAAGCCAAATGCTAATTTACCAAAAAATATTAAAGACCTTTTCTTTTAGTAAATAGACTTTATTAGAAAACAACTCTTCTCAAATGGATGATATTTAACCTTTTCTTTCTTTTTAGAGGAAACTCTAAAACCATACATATGATAATTTTATTGATTTTTTAAATTAGAAACACATAATTTAAAGTTTTCTTTTCCAAATAGGCAATTTATCTTTCTAATTAGGAATTAGTTAAAAGATAATTTTTTGATTTATAAAACTATATGAATACCTTTTTCTTGAAATTTCTTAAGAAAATAGAAAGATATTTTAGATAAAAAATCATTAAAGAATTGTTTTGATTCTTTAAAAGGAATTAAGTTACCACAAAATAAATACAATAGAATAAGAATAGATTAGAAAGATATAGAAGATTAAAAGATCCTATTCATAATATACTTTAGAGATAACATACTTAAAATTTAGAAATTGAATTCCTTTTTTTTAAAATCACATCAAAAATATTTCTTTGAAAATCGCTAATAAGTCTTTTTCAAAAGTAAGTAACTAAATACTACTTTGTAAGATACCTTGAAAATCAAAAATATATATTTCTATAATTCAATACTCTTTATGATTTACCTTAATGATGATGAAAATTATTTTTTCTTTCTCCTTTTTCCTTCGAAAAACTACATAGGCTAACTTGTTATATATTACAATGATCATTCTTTTTTCAAACAAAAAAAAATCATAAAGTAATCAGAATAATATCAAAGAACCATACATGCACATAAATATGCACTATATATACTTAAGCATAATTGTACACATAAGTTAATTATATAGGAAGTTACCTAGGCCATGCAATAACTCACTTGTTAAAGTCTTAAAATAATCATACAAAGTATGCAAAAAGTCAAAATATAATTATACAAATGATTTAAAAATAGATAAACATGTTAGCTATATACTAGACTACATGTCAATTGTGTTCATATCAAATTCAAAATCATGAAGGTCAAGATCCTTAAAGGTTGGGGATTATGGTGGATGATTTACTACTGCTAGTGATGATGTTCCTACAAATGCTTCAAGAAATAAAGATTTCTTGAAGCAAGATATGAGGCATACTTAATTATAGACTTATATGCATCTATGTCCATAACAAAGTAAAATTCAAGCTTACACCATCCAAATGCAATACTATATTGGTGCCACTAAATGATAGGGATCTTAATGGATGCCATATGGATTTAGAGCATTTAAAAAATATACCTACAAGTAAAGTGAGTAATAAATTACTTAATGTGATAGCTATCACACAAGTTTTCTAATAAGTTTTAATCAAGAAAATCAAATATATGCAAGACATATTAAACCATTTTATTACCATAATTCCTTCCAATATATTTCATATATAGAAATTCTTTATACTATATTACTAGAAAGTTTTATCACATAATTCAATTGTAAGCATAATATAGTTAATTAATTAACAATTAAATAGCAATAAGGCATAAAAAAAGTTACTACTTTGTTACTCTAGATTAATCTTATTTTTTGCATATCCTAACCTTATTCCTCTAAGCCAACCTTATCACAAGCATCATTTCGTGTGACTTAAAATACAATGTATTAGGCCAATTTCCTATCCTCTCTACAAAGGTTATATAATATTGTCACATTATCATATACAACACATAAGTCAATAATCACACATTATATTTAAACCAATAATCATATACAACATTCAAGCTTTTTTTATATGGAGCTTTCTATAGCCTATTTTTATATAGAGCCTTCTCTAGCTCATTTCCACATAAACTTTCTTTAGTCTTTTTTTAACACGAGGCCCTCTCCAACCCATTTTTTATATATAATAAGGTAAGGTCAAAATGTTAGCCGTAACCATCATATAATATAACATGAAGCATAATCTAGCAAGAAAGAATTTACATTTACCTTGTCATATTTCTATTGCTCACAAAAAGCATTTATGCTTCCATTTGCATATACTAGATTACCATATCACATTTTTAGATAAAAGTTTATCATTTTTATAAGCATTATTCATAAACGAACTCGCATGCAAACTCATTAATACATATATATTTCATAAGTTAGCTCATAACAAGAAATCGTGCACTAATTTTCCATTTCAAGCTCACGGTTTCATCATGGAAACCCATAAAATACCATTTATTTTTTCCACAATATTTTCACTAATGTTCAAGCATACTTTAAAGCTATTACATCATGAATTTTTATGCTATAAACAAGTAAGATTTCATTCTAGAAACAAATATACACTTTACAATTTTTAGAACAAAACCATGAAGGGCATAACTTGGAGTTTCCAAGTACCATAACTTCCAAGTCTAAGTATATTTAACCCTAAACTTTACACCAATTTATCAAGTAAGAAAACTATTTTTCCTTATTTAATCAAACATATATGCATATTGCCTAGCTATAGTAAAACTACACTTTTTCACTATATAATAACATTAAAAAGTTGAGGAAATAATCACAAACACTTACTAGATTTTAACAAACACCCTTATATTTGAAAATTTCATTTTAAATAGCAAAATTTTCTTAAATTTCTTGCAAATTTCCAAAATTTATTTAAAGATATTAAATGCCATTTTTCAAAATTTAGCATGTTACACAACTTACTAAAACCATCAACCAATAAACAATATCAAGGATATAAAACATTCTTTTCAAATACTAACTTTTTATGCAACTTTTAGGAAAATTTTTAGAATTAATTTAAAAACATTAAATGTCATTTTTTAACCTGTTGCATGCTTAAAATAGGTTAAACAAATAGCTAACATGTTTTTATTAAAAACCTACTCTGAATGAGATAATTTTTTAACTTTAAATACATTGTTTTAGTGATTTCTTTCTAGCATAAAACTAACAGTTTTAAGGCTCATTTTCAACTTGTTTTTGCTTCAAAAACTTTGACATGAATATGTATTAACCCATTTAAAAGAGTTTAGAAACAAGTGTAACAAATTCTTCCTTTAAAAATAGAATTTTCGTTAAGAAATAGGCATGCAACCTAAGAACTTGTAATGGAGTTTTAAACATGATTTTTGCTTAAAAGTATAGATGTAATCATTGTATGATATCCGTACTAGGGTTTAAAACATTGTAGACCTGGTTTCATCATAAAAATTAAAACTTGGCCTTAGATTCAAACATGGAACCTAAGAGCTCTAAAATGGTTTTTCAAGTACATTTTTATTTCTTTTTTTGTACAAAACTATGTTTTTAAAAGATGAATATGTAGGATTTAAAATAAAATGATCCTTTTCAAGTCATTTTCAAAGAAAACCTTTTTACTTTCTTTGCAAATCCTTACCAAAGAATACTTTCTTTTCAAAGATTTATCTTTTCAATCAAAGAATGTTTCCAAAAAACATAACTTTTCCAAAATACTTTCTTTTCTAATTAAAGCATTCTTTTAAACCATCACTTTCAAGATCACATTTTGAAGTTTTAAGAAAATAACTTTTCAAACTAATTTACCATAAATATCATAACTTCAACATACCATCAATTGAAACATGCACATACACATACGTATATCTTATACATGAAGATCTTCTTAAAAGAAAATCAACAAGAAAACTACTAAATCTTTACTGACTTAGTTGATCTTGCTAGCTTGTTTCTATAGCTATGATTCATGTTTTGCCAATTAAAATAACATGAAGTTAATAAGTAACTCTTGAAAAGATTATGAAAAGGAAAAAAACCCATTAAATTAAATAAGCTTCTACTTTTCTTGATGAACAAGTGAGCTTTATCTTTCACAATTCTTAAAGAACTCTCAAGGAACTATCAAGAACACATTAAGGAATGTAAAAGAAGTTCAAGAACATAACTCTCACTTTCTCCTTCTTTTTCTAGTTATGGGTTAAGTTTGGTATGGGAAAAACTTGAACTAAACATTCCTATTTATAATGAAGAGGTAGAGTAACCTTTAAGTTCTCATTAAATCGTTATTACATCATCGTCCTTGTTTCCTAACTAATTATATAATTTTAGGTGAAATTCAAGGAGAAATTCTAGCAAAAATCTACTCAAATCTTATCACATCACATAATTCCAAAAGCATTCCTTTCTCATTTAATGTATTCTTATTATAAAGAATAACTAAGCTTCTCTCATTTAATATATGTTCATCTTAGATGATAACTAAGCTTGCTTTATTAATGCATTGAAAGCTTTTTACTTTATCATCAAATTTTCATATGCTACAACATATTAAAATAATATTAATATTTCCTAGTCTAATTTGCCATCTTTTATTTTCTAATAATATCATAATTACAAAAACTATTTGGAAATTATACTAATACCCTAAAGTTAAGCCATTTTCTCTTTTTACCACCATAGAATTGTGTACCCCCTTTACTTATGCAATTTTTTACAATTTTATCCCTTTAGGTTTTTATAGGATATTTCTAAGAAAAAATTTTAATTTATTTCAAAACTCTATCAACCTTAAATCTTGAATAAATTATAAAATTACTCTAACCTTTCCTAAATTATTTCTAATAAAGTTTTCATTTATTAGAATTAATGGATACGTTTACTAATTATCCATAAAAAATTACTTTCTAATTTAATTCTATCAATCTTTATCTCTTGGATTTTTATAGGACATTCATCTGTTATGTTCGAAGGAGAAAGATATTTTCAAATTGTTAAAACTCAAAAACTTATTAGGAATGGATGCACTGCATAATTATTTCAAAACTTGAACTAATCTTCTGTAAGTATTGGCAATGTCCTAATTGTGCAAGAATTCCTAAATGTTTTTCTAGGAAAGTTGTTGAAATTACCACCTAATCATGAGATTAAATTCAATATTGATCTAGTGCTTAGCATAGAATTGACTTTCATGCCACATTATAGAATGGCTTTAACAAAGTTAAAAGAGTTCAAAAAGCAGTTAACAAAGTTAATTGTCAAGGGATTTATTTACCCTAATTCATCACTATAAAGAGCTCTAATATTGCTTTTCAAGAAAAAAGATGGAACTCTACGGCTGTGTATAGATTATCGATAATTAGACAAGGTAACCATCAAGAATAAGCATCCTTTACCTTGAATTAATGATTTATTTGACTAATTGCAAGGAGCTAAATATTTCTCAAAGGTTAATTTATGATTTGAATAATAGCAGTTGAAGATTTAAAAGGAAAACATGCTAAAAATAGCATTCAGAATCCGTTATAGCCATTATGAATTTTTTGTTATGTTTTTTGGGTAAATAAATGCCCTTGCTACATTTATAAACCATATAAACAAAGTTTCCAAGTTAATGTTAGATAAGTTTATGACTATGCTTATAAATAGCATCTTAACATACTCTAGGAATAAAAAAAAGCAAGTTCAACATTTTATAATTATTTTACAAATCCCATATAAGAACCAACTATATGCTAAATTTTCTAAATGTGAATTCTAATTAACTAATGTAAAATTCTTGAAGGATGTAATTTCCCAAAATGGAATACAAGTAAATATTTAGAAGATTAAAGTAATTGAAAGTTAGCTAAAACTTACTAAAGTGAAAGAAATTTGAAGTTTCCTAGGCATAATAGGTTACTATCAGTGGTTTGTGAAAGATTTTTATAAAATAACAACCCCATTAACTAAGCTAAGTTAAAAAGAAGTTAAGTTTATTTGGCCTGATAATTATAAAAATAACTTTTAACAATTAAAAGTATGTTTGAGATCCATTTTGGTCTTAGCCCTTCCATCAAGTACATAAGGGTTTATAATTTACTGTGATTTATCTCGTATTAAACTTGGATGTATGTTAAGGTAGAGTAGGAATATTATTGCCTATGTATCTTAATAGTTAAAGAAGCACATACTTAATTATCCAATATATAATCTTGAAACAGATGCTATGAAAATATGAAGATATTATTTGTATAAAGAAATCTGTAAAATCTATACTAATCATGAAAATCTAGAATACATCTTTAATGAAAAAGATTTGAACTTAAGACAATAAAAATGGATGAAACTTGTTAAAGATTATAATTGCACCCCCATTATCACTTTGGTAAAGTAATATAGTGATAAATACAGTGAGTAAGAAATCTTTAAGTGTAATTGTTGGTGTGTGTCCTAGAACCAATCATATAAGATGATTAGAGTTATACACAATGTATTATATTTTATTTTAAGCAATTTAATTATTATATTATTTTTATTATTATTATGCGCAATTTATAACTTAATATAATAATTATCCTTGGAATAGCTTTGCTATTCCTAAAATGCCCCTAGTCAAGTATTATTATGAAAAAGGATAGTAATAATACATCGAGACTAGCATGTATAGTGACTGATGATTACGAATCATGGATATGTGATATCAAGTCAATACATGAGTACATTGCTAGTGAACAATGTACTGGACTGACCCACTATGAGAATATTGCATGGATAAACGTGTCATAAGTTATTCTCATATGATCACAACTACGCATAAACCTTTGACCTGAAGTCACTACGGTTCCCTACATGAGGAATTACTCACTTTAATATTGTCCTATGTCACCTTTAATCAGGTGACAAGTAGGGCATTGATTGGGTGTGTCATAAATCATGCAGAGGGAAGTGAGTGATGTAAATGAAATTTTGTTACTCTTGTATAAAAGAGAAATATCCTTGGGCCCCTTGATTGAGTGAGACTTAGAAATGCATGGCCATGCTCAGTTGAATTAATATGTGATATTAATTATTTATTTTAAGTCTACTCAGTATCAAGAAATATAAATTGAACATTGACGAGGATGACACATTCCATGCCTCCAGTTCAATTTGGATATTATTACAAAAGGGTTATGATGTAAAACGTTGATCATGTATTAGGTGGATGTCGAATCACAGACATTCTTACTACTTGAGTGGCAGTGATGTATTGCTAGATACCGCTCGCTGTCTATGGCTCAATAATAAGTCATTGTCAACGTAGTAAGAACCTACAGGGTCACACAAAAGGAGTAGGAATAAGACAATAATTAATTGGACTTTAATTATATTAATATCCAATTAATTGGACTTATTTTCATGCATATGTATTATTAAGAATAATAAATTCACGTTTTATATATATATATATATATATATATATATATATTATGTGATATTATTTGATATTAAAGTAATATCAAGTAATTATCTTATCAGATATTAGATAAAAATATTATGAGATAATATTATTTTGATATTTGATAACTATATGCAATTATCTAATATTAAGATATTTATATTATGAGATAATATCATTATCTAATATTAGATAATTAATAGATAAGTCTTATCTCTTCCCATTATCTCTAGAATAAGGATAAGATGAGTTGTTAAGTGTGATTAGGATTTTGGAAGCATTATCCTAGTAGGACTAGGATTATGACTTGCCTAAGTTCTATAAAAAGGACTTGAGGGCAGCACTTAAGAATTACGTTTTAAGCTTCCATATAAACCCTAAATCACTCAAAAAACATCCAATCCTAATTCTTAGAGAGAAAAACGCATCCTAGCAGACGCGTGGAGGGTGAGAGGTCGTTGTTCACTCCGTGTGGATACCGTAGAGACGCTGTACCTTCCGGCCGGCGTTTGATTCATCCGCTCTCAAGTTTTGATCAGTAGAAACACGAGTGCCCAATAGGTAAAACCCTAATCATTGACTCATGCTTTTTGCATGGATCCTAGGTAGAATTCGGATCAAAATTTAAAATTCCGCTGCATGTGATAATCCGAATTCCCAACAGTAATAACTAGCATTTAAGCTAGAATACAAGCAGTAATGGTTGCACAGGTAGTTGTTTAAATAGTATTTATGGAAAGAATAAAGGAATCTTAAAAGAACAATACCTAATACCCAACTTTAAGGGAGGAAGCATTGTCAAATCAAAATAATGATTTAATTATTAATGAAAAAGGAATAATCTGATAACAGAGAAAATTTTAGGTTCCTTCTCATGAAAGGAATGAATTGTCGTATCAATCACATTATTCTTTATACACCATACATCTTGGTGTAGCAAAAATGTATCATAATTTTGAAAAAACCTTTTGGTGGAAGGGAATGAAACAAGGTATTCTAGACCATATGGTTAAATGTCTTACTTATTAAAAGGTGAAGAAAAAGCATTAATGGCTTGCTAATTTGCATCAACTTCTTTCTATTCTAGAATAAAAATGGAAAGGCATTACTATGCATTTCCTTATAAGGTTGCTACAAACTTTAAAAGGATTTGATTCATTCTAGGTAATCATTAATCAATTAACTAACCTAATATGCTCAAACCTACTTAGACTAAATAGTGCCATTATAGGGACTACTGCTCATTATTATTCCAGATTAGGGTACATAATTTACAGCTCATTTTTAGTAATCATTCCAACAAGCCTTGGGGTTTAATTGCATTTTAGTATGACCTTTCATCCCTAAATAAATAGGCAACCTAATGCGTAATTTAGATTCTAGAAAACATGCATCGAATTTGTACTCTGGAGTTAAAAGTGATTTGGAGAAATACTTACCACTGATTAAGTTCACATATGGTAATAGTTACCAATCAAGCATAAAAATAGCTTACAAAAATTGCTCTTTATGAAGCTTTATCTGGTCAAAAGTGTAGATATCTTATAAGATAGTTTGAACTAAGAGAAATGATACTACTTAAACTAAATTTAATAACTAATGTCTTGGAAAAGGTATAAATTATCAAAATCAAGTTAAAGACTGCACAAGACTAATAAAAGTATTATGCTAATAAAAGGAGGAAAGAATTCAAATTTCAAGAAGGAAACATGGTTTTCTTGAAAGTTTCTTCCATGAAAAGGATTGTCAATTTAGGAAAAGGTGGAAATTATCACTCCATTTCATTAGACCCTTTCCAATCCTTAAGTGAGTAAGAGCAGTTGCATATGAATTAGAGTTATTACATAGCTTATGGGCTATACATTCAGTGTTCCATATGTCTATGTTCTAAAAATATGCTCTTGATGCATCTTATATGACCTAATATAATTCATTATAATGGGATCATAAATTGTCATAAAGGGAACGGCTAGTTGAAATTCTTAATCACTAAGTTAGAAAATTAATATCCAAGGAATTACCTTTAATAAAGGTCAAATGGGAAAAGAATGGTATAAAAGAAACAACTTAGGAATCTAAACATAAAATGTAGTAAAATTATTTGCATCTTTTTGGTAATTATCTAGGTTTAATGTTAATGCTAGTACATATGTTGTTAAAATTACTAATATAGATAGTTTTTTAAAAATTTAAGGATGAATTTTTTGAAAAGGGAAGAATTATTACACTCTTTAAAAAATTAAAAATAATCAAAATATTTTTATGTGTAAAAAATGATTATTTAATTATTATAATTATGTATTCTTGTGTGTTTAGGTAGTTTTTATCAGGTTCACACTCAACTTAAATTATTAAAGATATTGTAGGTTCACATTTAGCTTAAAATTATTAAAATTTTATTTGATTTCTTTACCGCACAACTGTAAATAACTGTTAACAATATTTATAATTTAAGTTATGATCTTTTATATATTATTCAAACATATACACTCATCATTAAGAAGCTAAATTAATAATACATAATACTTTTGAAAAGATTAGTGATGTAGCTCCCAAATAGAATATTAGATGATATCATCATTGGTGTTAGGGTTGCTAATTTTACTCTTGCTTACACATTTAGAAAGATTAAAACATTCCTCACATTTCATTCTATCTATATGATATTTTTTTGAGTTATCATATTATTAGTGGGTTTCTCCTAGCTGGGCTAATAATATCCTTTATATTTATTATTTGGTATAAAATATGAAAAGAGAAAAGAAAAAAGAAAAATAAATTAAAAAAAGCTTAACATGGTTATTGGTTGAAAATAGACCTTAAGAGATTTATATATACATAAAGGTATTTAGGGATTTGTGCAATCAATTCGGTGTATTGTGTGGTGAAGAATTAAAAAGCCAAAAGTAACTTTCTTCCCTAGTATAGGACAGTGCAAAGAAATGAATGAATTATATAGGTTTTGTCCAATATTATTAAAAGATTCATCGCTAAGTTTACTCATATTTGCTCAAGATTTAAGTATGTTGTTCTTGGTAATTTAAGTAGTATAGTATATATTCTTCTATTGGATTTCTTCTTCTCTATTAGTTGATTTTACATAGTAATTAGTTTTAATTATTATGTTGATTCTGTTAAGAATTCCACTTATTTTAGTAAAAAAATTTATATTAGTCTTTCCTTATAATTTCTAAGATGATAATGTTGTGCCCATTTATTTTATTAGTGAAGATTTTTACTAGATTAGATTTTATAATTTTTTACTCTCATATTAAAGGTTTTTTACATTAAAAATTATTAGTGTCTTAATTTTATTTTCTATTAATTTATTTAATCGAATATGTGAAAAAAATTAATTTTAGTGAATATTAAATTTCTATTGCTTGTTACTTTAATCCCATTTTTTCCAACAAGTGGTGTTTAAGTTTAATTATTTATTTACTATATGTGATTAAATGGAGGAAAATCTAATAGGTACAATGATTATGTTAATTTCTTTGAATTACTTATGTTAGAAGCCTAAAAGTATAAAACCTGTTGAGAAGATTGATCATGGTTGAAATAAAATAAATAGAAAAACTATTAGTTTGATTAGGTAATGGATTGAACATAATGTATTTCATTATGTAGTTGTAGAAACTAATGCTTATGAATTATGGACTAAACTAGCTAGTTTGTGTGAGCATAAAATCACTCACAATAAAAGATTCTTGATTTAAAAGTTGATGAATATGAAATATCAAAAGAAGTGTTTTGTGGCTAAACATCTAAGCAACTTTCAAGGTATGGTAAATTAATTGACTACTATAAGTATGATTTTAGATAATAAAATGCAATCACTACTATTACTTAGTTCCTTGTCTAATAGTTAGGAAACTCTTATTATGTTATTAAGTAATTTTGCTTTAAATAGGAAAGTAATATTGATAATGGTAAAAATAACATATTGAATAAGGAAACAATAAGAAAAGAACAAGGGTTGTTTACAAGTATCTGAACTTTACATATGAAGACTCTACATAAGTTGTTAATTTAAGAACTTCACACTGTATTACCCCTCAAAGGGATTTCTTTACATCTTACATTACTTATAAGTATAGTACAATTAGATTGGGAAATTAAGGTTCACGCTAAAATATTGATAGTGAAGACATTAACCTTGACACTAATATCGGATGCAATTTGTTATTGAAGAATGTTAGACATGTATTTGATATTTACCCTAGTTTGCTTTATATTAGAGCACTTAATAATATGTGTTTTGAAAATTACCATGGTAAACGTAAATGGAAGCCTACCGAATGGTCTATAATTATGGCAAAAGGTAAAAAGATTAACTTTCTTTATTAAAAAATAATTATACTATGTAAAAAATATGCGAATGTTAGTAAATATTTTTTTATGTTATGGCATATTCACTTAGGTCACTTAAGTAAGAAGGGACTTGACATGTTAACAAAACAAAACTCCCTTCTTATGAAAGCTATGTCACTAGAGAATTGTATTCATTGTTTAGTTAGTAAATAACATAGATTTTTATTTCTTAAATCCTCTTCCTATAGAAAATCTAATATTCTTAATCTTATTTATACTCATGTGTATTCTATGGATACAAGAACTCTTGATAGTGCTATATATTTTGTTACTTTTATAGATCACTATTCCAAGAAAGTTTGGGCCTATACTTTAAAAAACTAAAAAAAAAATCAGGTGCTTAATATTTTTACTAAATTTCATGTATATGTTGAAGAAGAAATAAAGATGAAGTTAAAATGTGTCTAAGCAGATAATAATGGTCAATACAAAAGATATGAAAAATATTACAATAATTATGGCATCAAGCTTCAGAAAACTATCTCGAAGACACCCTAGCAAAATAAGGTTACAAAGAGAATGAATCAAACAATTAATGAAAGAATCATATGTATCCTCTCTCACAGTACATTATCTAAAAGCCTTTTTTGAAGGGGTGAAGTAGTAAGAACTGTAATAGATTTGATCAACCTTTTTCCTTCAGCTTCTTTTAACTATAATGCTCTAAAAAGGGATTGGATAAGGAAAGAAGTCTCATACAACCACGTAAGAGTGTTTAGCTATATGTATATTTTAAGAAATAAAAGATCCAAGATTAATGGTAAAATTAAATAGTGTATTTTCTTCGGTTATGGTCATGATAAGTTTAGTTACAAATTATAGGAATTAGTAAATAAAAAACTCATCAGAAGTTAAGATGTGGTATTCTTTAAAAATTAAATCATTGAAGATCTTAACAAAATTAGGAAGCCAAAGCCAATTGATATTACTTATATGCATTTGAGTCCTAAACCTCTTATAATAATTATTAATGATCATATAGGAGATGCAAATATTAATAAGCCTACACCCTAGTCTGAGGTGTTTATTTATCCAATTGAACAACCTATTAAGCTTAGTTAAGAAACTATACTAAAGAACATTACCTATCCCAAAAATATTCACCTTATGAATATGTGATGCTTATTGAAGAAGGAAAGCCAAAAAGTTATAAAGAAATTAAAATTGATGAGCACAAAGAAAAGTAATTACAGTTTATGCAAGATGAAATTATGTCCTTGCATGAGAACAAGACATATAAACTAGTAAAGTTACCTAAAAGCAAAATAGCATTCAAGAACAAATAGGTGTTCAAGGTAAAGTTAGATGTAACCAAGGCACAAGGTAAAGTTAGTTGTGAAAGCTTTCGGTTTAAAGAAGGAAATTAACTTTGGAAAAATATTCTCAATAGTGGTTAAAATGTCTTTTATCAAAGTTATGCTCAAGTTAGCATTTATTCTGAATTTAGAGGTTAAATAGCTTAATCTAAAGACTATATTCCTTTCTGGTTTCTTGAATGAAGAAATTTACATGGAACAAATAGAAGGTTTTAGAGTCAAAGGTAAAGAGCATCATGTATACAAGGTAAAAAAGAATTTATATGAACTCAAGTAAGTACTAAGACATTAGTATAAGAAATTCAATTCATTCATAATGGATTATGATTACTGTAAAACTACTTTTAATTATCATATGTTTATTAAGAAATTATCTGATGATGATTTTATTATTTTTTTACTATATATGGATGATATCTTAATTATTAGCCATGATATTGTTAAAATTAATGACCTAAAATGATATTTGAGTAAGTCTTTTACTACGAAAAACTTAGGATAAGCAAAATAAATTCTTGGCATAAGAATTTCTTGTAACTAAAAGAATGGTAAACTTTGATCATTTTTAAAAAGATACATTGAGAAGGCATTAGAGAGATTTAAAGTGAGCTAGTTTAAAACATATTAGCACTTCACTTATAGGCCACTTTAAGCTAAGTTCTTAGCAGCATCTTTCAATTGAGAAAGAAAAAAAAAAGATGAGTAAGTTCTTTATGCATCTGCATTTAGCAATCCGATGCATGCTATTGTATGCACAAGGCTGAATATCACTTATGCAATTAGTTTTATGAGCAGGTTTCTTTCTAATCCTAGCAAAAAAACACTAGCAAACATTCAAATAGATATTCTAGCATCTTGAAAGTTATGTCTAGAGTTTGTTTATGTTTTAGTGCTAATGAACTTATAATAGATAGTTACATAATTGCAAACATAACTAGTGATATCAGCTCCAGAAAGTCTACTTTTTAATGCATGATGATCTTATTAAGGGGAGTTATATCTTGGCAATCAATGTTATAAAAATGTGTTGCACTATTTTCTACTGAAGTTGAATACATTGCTATCACTGAAGCATTTAAAGAACTCCTATAAATGTAGAAATTCCTACAAAAGTTAGGCTTGAAGTAAGAGAAGTATATGTTAAATTATGATAGTCAAAGTGCAATTTATCTCAAAAAGAGTTTAACTTTTCATTCAAGGTCAAACATATTAAGGTATGGTATCACTGGACATAAGAAGCATTAAAGATGAAATAGTTAACACTTGAGAAAATTCATACTAATGAAAATGGGTTAAATATAATGACAAAGGCCTTACCTACAGAGAAGTTGATTGCATGTAAAAAGAAAATGAACTTAACAATGTACCTCATTAAGTTAAAAAAGGAATTTTTTTGGTAGGTTTTTCCTAATTAGGCCTATAATATCCTTTATATTTGTTGTTTGGCATAAAGGATAAGAAAAAATAAAAAATAAAAATAAAAAAGGCCAATATGTGTGTTAATTGAAAAAAAGCCTCAAAGGCTTTATATATACATAAAGCTTCCTAAGGCTTTATGTGGTCAATTTAGTGCATTGTGTGGTAAATAATTAAAAAGCTAGAAGTAACTTGTTTTCTAGCATAGGAAATAAAGAAGTTGTATAGTTTTTTTTAATATTATTAGCAGATTCATCACCAAGTTAACTTAAATTTGTAAGAGATTTAAGTACGTTGTTCTTGGTAATTTGAGCAATTTAGTGAATATTTTTTTGTTTGGTTTCTTTTTCTCTATTGGCTAGTTTACACAGTAAGTGGTTTTAATTATTATTTTGATTCTATTGAGAATTCTACCGATTTTGATAAAAAGTTTTATATTATTTGTTCTTTAGAATTTCTAGAAAGTTATTGTTGCCCTCGTTTATTTTATTAATGGAAGTCTTTCTTAGACTAAGTCCTATAACTTTTACTCTCACATTAAAGGGTCTCACATATTAAAAATTGTTGATAACCTAATTTTATTTTTTACTATTATTTTATGTTGATTTATTTAATTGCACATATGAAAAAAAGTTTATTTGGGTGAATTTTAAATTTTAACTATGTGTTACATTGATCTCATTTTTTCCAACACATATAAATATATGCTTTATTTCTTAGATCATTTTTTTTATAATGTTGAAAAGAAAAATATCAGTAGAGGACATAAATTGGAAAGTTGTTATTGGATATGTTTAAATGAAAAGAAAGCTTTAAAAGTTTGAGAGAAAAGAGACTTCAAATTCCTTTTTTAATGGTATTGTTATTCTTAAAGGTTAAATAATTCATAATAGAATTATATGCCTCGTTCTTTTCTTTTCTCTTCTCAATTTCCTAGCATTCAATCAAATAAGTATTAAAATTTAGTAAAAACTTCTATTTTTTGGTTTTGAGACATTATCAAAGCAAGAAACGTCATTTATTCTCAAACATTTGTGATGAGAATAATTTTAGTCTAATTGTCGTTAGTTATTAGAGCTATCTTTGTAAGTTATCTCATTTTTTTTATGATATGTGTTTTTTTTTTGAAATTTTATTAAAAACAAGCTAGACACTTTATTTTCCTTAAAGGTGATTTGAAAAGAAAATTTGAATGAAATAATTATCATTTTATTCTAAGAATGGTGAATGACATTGCTTTTCTTCTTGTTACAAGATGAACTATTAGTGTATGTTATTGAACTGGAGTGAGCCTTATAGGATTATAGGTGAATTGCTATAGCCTGGAGGCTATTTAAAGTTGATTAAGTTAGGAGTAATAGGTAAGTAAGTGAATATAAGGTAATGTGAAATGTAAAAGCAATTCTAGATATTATTGCTTAAAGAAAAATTAGATTTGCTTTCATAATATGCCTTAATTAACCTTTTTCCTTTTTAAGGTTTTGACATAATTCATTTGGATTAATGTATTTCTTTTTAAAGAATTAGACTTCCTTCTTTAACTTGTTATTATTATTATTATTTTACTAGAAATATATATTGAACAAGTCATTCAAGTTGTTTGCTATTTGTAACAAGCTTACAAATGTAGCTTTCGATGATTATTCATGGTGGAAGTACAGGAAAAATTCAATCAATGGTTTAACTCACCCTAAGTATGTTATATTTCTACTTTATGATATTTTGACTAAATGACAAGTACAATTATTTTTTTGGTTACATAGGAAACTTAATGCTGGGGAAGGGGTGATTTGGAGGGTATCGAACTCCCCTTTACTGCCACGACGACCTTAGGGACTAAGAAAGGGCTAACTATACTGACCCTCAGTGGCGACAAGTACAATGATGAAGTAATAATTGTTTAAAAGTTGTTGGCCTATATATATAGGTAGTTCTTATTACTTTACACTAAAAGTAGTCAATAATCGAATAATATCAATTTGCAACATTTGATTAAATTGACTAACTTTAATCGATAAATATTTTTTTGAACTAAAACTAACCATTTTACACACATTAACTAAACTTAATCATTAAATATGATTTCAATTGATTAATAACATTTTCTATTGATTGAAATTTTAAATTTTTTATTCTTTACAAAAAATGGAAAGAAGAAATGATAAAATGGAGCTTAAGCTTGTTACCTCTCTATTCCAACTAACATTTGCAAAATGAAACTATAGGTAGTGAGATCAATATCAATGAACTCTGTCATAATTTATCTACACTTAACTTTTCCAACATATGCTACAATCTCTGGCCACCATTATATAACACTAAGCTCATTTAGCTAGCATCATTGTTAAAAGGAGAAAAGGGAAATGGTGAATCGAAGTAGCTAAACTTAAGAATAATGGTTAAAACTAGTGGCTAATAGTAGAGACAAAAGTAAAAGCTATTGAACTTTGTGGACTTGGGGATAGTGGCTATTAGTAAAGATGAAAGCAAAAGCTGTTGAATTTAAAAGTAAGGTAGTGGTAAAAGGGATGTGAACTAATGTTTTATGTTTAGGAATAAAGTAGAAATAACAAGATGTGAGTTGGTGTATATTATAAGAATGAAGGATTGGAAAATGTGAAAGTGGTAATAAGAATATTGAGTCTTTAAAAGAGGCTCATAATAATTATCATGCATCCATTTATATATTAGAATTCTTAATATCTCAATATATGATTTTAATGCAGATGGTGGGGTTAAGTGCATAGAGCTTAGCATAATATGTCTTATTTCACTTGGGTTTTGGCTAGCTACAATTAAGTATACACAATCTAAAATTAATAGAGACTTTATTTTTACACAAAAAAAGTATAATCTGTTATAAATTGATAATAAACGATAATCAAAATTAACAGACTAATTTCGATTATAATTGATTTGTAATTTTTTTAACCATCCTTGCTATACATGTATAAGTAGTTCTAATTATTATGTAATTTGGTGTGCATTTATGATTTTTAGCCTTTTTTTCTTCATAAAAGTAAAAGTAAGTACACTTAATTCATTTTCTTATTTTTATTTGCTATTTTTAGTTTATTACATGCTTATATGTTTGTCTGCAATTCAAGATGTGTTCTACACTTAGTCTTAATATGGTTGAAGCTTTCTTGCAATTTTCACTTTATCCTTAAATTTATCTAATGCCTTGCTATATATACAAGCTAGCAATTAAGTTAAAAGTGGATTCAACACTATCTAAGTCATTATGTATATAATATTTTTTATTTTTAAAATAATTTTATATTTTTATTTTCCTATGTTAATTAATTATTTTGTTATTTTTTATTTGATAAATGCTATTCATTGTCAATTGATTAAATACTAAAGCATCCATCCACCAATATAATTAGCCATCCATAACCATATATGATGATGATGTACTCTATAAATCTTTAGGTTACAAGTCTTTTTATAAATATTGAGTGAAAATTGTTGATAGTTAGTATCTTGAAAGATGAATAAGAGAGAAAAGGCTCCATCACAGGTTACTCCCATTGCCCTTCCTTTTTTTTCAGAGATAATTTTAAGAAACAATAAAGGAAAGCTCAACTTTATTTTTGGTGGCATGTGATAGGTACATTTGAATGGAGTCATGACTTTTATTAGCATAATAGGACTTAAAGTAGATGTTTCTATACTTGCAATTCTTTTTGCTAGGTAATTGTAGTGCTTCAATTATATTAGTGTTTTTTTTTTGTAATTTATAGTTAATTTGCACAAACTCTATCTATATATCTTTGACTAACTTGTTATAGTATAACTTAATTTGAAATATTGTAGATTATTTTTAGCAAATATTATGCATGCTGATGGCATTATCCAATTTGCAACGACTAAAAGTGAATTTTTTTATGCAATAAGTAATATGTTTATTTCAATATTTTTACTTTTAACCTTTTTATGTGTGTCTTAATCCTCCTTCATATATTACTTTAGTGAGTTTAGTTCCTTTTTAAGAATTATTCTTATTTAATTGAACATGCAAGAACTTGAAGCAAGTATTAAGATAACAATGAAAGAAGTGGAAGATCATATAAAAGTTAAAGTTAAGCTCGAGCACAAGCTTAATCTATTAACTAGCCATATAGGTTTAAAAAGGAAGACATCGGTAGAAATATAAGGTATTGTGTTATTGGTAGCACAATTTTTTTACTATTAATTTTAAAAGTATGCAAATCAAATAATTGTGAATGATTATTGAAAATTAGCATAATAAGTAAACACCTTTTTTTTTAAGCTCAATATCTTCATAAATTACTAATATTTCCCTTCCATAAGTTAGCAGCCATGAATGTAGCTCAATTTTACACAACCTATTTGGGACCTTTTTTGCACTTATTCTAAAAAAGAATTAAGAAATATTCATAATAACCATTCAAGCAAATGAAATTAGTAATATTATCCATGACTATATTGAACAATATAATATAGAAGTAAAGATTTTAAATATTGGTACTATAGACACCCTTGGTACTATATTGACGATCTAACAAATATTCCATTTTAGTAAATTTCCACTCACTGATCTCATCTATTATGAAATGATCCCCCTTTAATTGTATAAGAATATGTGGAGCTTAGCATGTCTAGAAGCACAGGTGAACATTCTTTTGCTAATATTATTATCAGTATTCGATACAAGGTTATTCATAAAATTATTATACTTTCCTTATTCATTACGGGTTAGTTATTTGTTAGTACTATTTTAGCTTATGATGTATTAGGGAGCCCTCGTCCAAACAATTATTTTTTGAAGCCAAAACTCAAAACCAGTAACAAAAAGAAGAGAATAAACCTAAATCTAGGTTCCAATGGGATGAAGAAATTTTTTTAAAGTATAAGAAAGTTGATCATATCCTAATTCTACCAATATTGTTTATCTTTCTTACTATACTGGCCTTAATGCTTTATAGTATCTTTATAACTCCAAAGTGAACTCCAATGCTAAGCACTAGCCTCAAATTATTCAAGTTTTTACAAGAAGACAAGTCTAAAAGCTATAATTATCATCATGATCATGACTATTTTTTTATTGTAGCCTTGCGAGCTAGATAGATAATCTCCTTTGTTAAAGATAATTTAAAAAAATAAATAAATAACACTAACAAGATAAACTTGTAGATTTACAACATTATAGTTAATACTAAAATCATTTCAAGCTAAAAATCTATGTTTAGAAACTTATTATTCAAATGGTTTTAGATCTGAAACACTATGCATGGACACCACATCTGAAACACCATAGGGTCAAAGGAGATAAATTTTTGGCAATTGATCAAAACTCTATGGATGAACTCTAGCAAGGCATGAATCCGTGATATTTTCACCCCCTAAAATCAAGCACAAATTAACCAAAATTGAGAAAAACAAAGCCAATTAATTGTTACTCGACAAACGGATTTAAAACATTATTGAAACATATCTAAAAGTTAAATTTGTAGGTAATAAGATGGGAGATTAACAAATATCAATGACCAAAGAGATTAAGAGAAGGAACTACTAGAAAAATTTAGATGTAACTATTGGGGGAACATCTTTAGTTTCTTTTAACTTCCACCATGAAAGTTAAAAAATAAAATAAAATTAATGAAAAAGATAAGAGATGACATGTTGATAGCTATTATTATATGCTATTGGTAGTTATTTTATCCATTTACTATAGAGTCTAGATTAAGTTTAAATGTATGAAAGTATTTCTACATTTATCCAAACTAAAGACAAGCACAAAAATTAGAAGTAAAATCCAATGTTATTGTATTTGTTAATGCATTATTTTTGTTTTGTTAAAAAGCATGCGTGAAAAGTGCTTCAATTATGGAAAATACTATAGATATTGAAAATGGATTCTAAAATTGAGTTTTAAATCTTTTATATTTATTAGATTAAATTTTATAAATTTTTATCCTACTATTTTGCATTTAATGATAGACCTTAATTTCTATTTGGAATCCAATTTTAAATCTTATTTTCATTACATGTAACATTACTCTTCAATTATATATACCATTCAATTTCATAATTTTATTTTGCAGTTAACATTCTATT
The DNA here is from genome assembly GCA_020226215.1 of Sindora glabra. Lineage (NCBI taxonomy): Eukaryota > Viridiplantae > Streptophyta > Magnoliopsida > Fabales > Fabaceae > Sindora > Sindora glabra. The sequence continues at coordinate 680,148 of CM035236.1, forward strand.
TAGAAACATGATAATTTTGTGAAATTCACTTTATATAGCTATCATTTATATAAGACAAATTCATTTTTGGAAATGATTATAGTTAATCATTAATGCAATAACATATCAATGTATTACTAAATTTGATCATTAATAGGTTATTATATAACGTATTAAAACTACCTTTAGAAAAAAAGTAAATATGATATACATAGTTAAATTTAGTAGTATACTTATATATCATTACATTAATGATATGTGATAATCTTTCTTATTAATTAGAATTTTTCTCTTAAATCATGCAATTTTTTTTTATTATATTATTAATCTTTTTACAAATGCTATCATACATCATACATATGATTAAGAAACTAGCTATTATCAGAAGATTAAAAATTTATTTTGATTTTTGTCAATTTAGTTTCCATAAAATAAAAATTTTCAAATTTTAATTTTTTATAGTGATTCAATATTCCATTTCATATATGGATAGATTAGAACATAAAAAAATTTATTTATAAAAATTAAATTAATATAAAATTTTAATTAAAAATAAAATTAATAAAAGTACAATCTTATTGAAATCAAAATAAGTATTTTACCAACAGAAAGAGAAAGTACCTCCTATGCAGCATCAATAGAGCAAAAACTTAATTTTGATTTAAATAAAGAACTAAAAATGGTATAATCTCTCCTCCACACCGGGGGCGTGGGGTGCTAGGCAGTGCGTGTATGCCTTCTCCGCGGCGCTCACTCTGTAACCGAGTCTCTCCCTACGTTGTACTCTCTTTCTCTCTGTATCCTACGCTAATCCATTTTTTTTGCAGACCTTGGAACTCTCCCCCTGTAATTGTCGATGGCGATCACGTCTCCATCGACTCTTAGCTTCTCAACTTCCTTCTGCTGCACTCGAACCAATTTGACTCGTCTCTCGCCGCTTCCCTCTCTAACCTTAACTCACTTGTGCAGAAATCAAACGCGCTCTTCAGCTCATCGATTTCTCGTCTCATCTCGTCTCAATTCGTCCAAATCTTCCGATGCTGGTGGTTCTGTTTCGCCGGACAATGGAGATATGCCCTACGAGCTTCAGCATGATTTTGTCCCTCAGCGTCAGAGGAGCGGATCACCGGTTTTCGTCACGCTTCCCCTGGATGTTGTGGGTCCTGAGGGGCAGGTTCGAAGGCCGAAAACTCTTCTCTATGCCTTCAGGGCGCTCGCAAATGCAGGAGTAGAAGGCGTGGTAATGGAGATTGGGTGGGGTTTAGTTGAGAAGAATGAGCCTAGGGTTTATAATTGGCGAGGGTATTGGGAACTCGTTATGCTGGCCTGGACGTGTGGCCTCAAGGTTCGAGCTGTTCTTGCTTTTCATCAGCGTGGCACAAGCTTCAATGATCCTAATTGGTATGTTTTCAACTCAATTCCATTGATAAGTTGATAGAGATTAGGATCGCAATTGGAGTTATTGGTGTTCGTAGAATGCTATAGTTGTGTTTTTAGGATATACAAAACTAGTACATTCACATCAAGCGGAATTGCTGTGGTGAATTTTCGAACCTTGATCGGAAGTGTTTGGATTTTGGGCTGGCTTTTGTTGAAATTTCCAATTTAAATGGTCTAAAATTGTTCCAATTGTGTTGTTGTCAGCAGTTAACGTTCCAATATCATTTTATTTGCGCTAAGCTCTGTTTACCAGAATTGATGGCATGTCCATGCTGCTAGAAAGCAATGAAGTTTGACTTGATAAGCTTTATGCATCTGATTTGCAATCTAAATGAGCAACGCAATGCTCATTTCATCTGGCATGGGCATCGCACACTAGAAGTAGAATATATGCGCCCGACCCCCCTTCTTGGGAATCAACACCATTGAAGACCATTGACTTCATATGTGATGATTGTAATCGAATATAGAAATAAAGAAGCAAGTAGGTGTCAAGGTTTACTTTCTCACTAAGGAAGGATCTCCTGAGCCTTAAATTCATAATTCCTTTTAATTAATTAGTGGGATAGTAATTAATAATTCTTGTAGGTTTGAGATTAGGTGGTTGTTGTATATTACATTGACTTTTAGCTATTTTGAGCATCTCTTCTTGTTTCAAAGTCATGATTCACATCAAAAAGCTTTTTTCTTGTGCAGGATACCTCTTCCCGTATGGGTGCTTAATGAGATGAATAAAGATCCAGAACTGTCATATTCTGACAGGTTCGGGAGAAGAAGTATTGAATATATTTCCCTTGGATGTGATATACTTCCTGTACTATGTGGGCGATCTCCCATTCAAGTGTATGCAGATTTTATGAGGGACTTCAGGGACGCTTTCAGGCACTTGTTTGGTGTTATCATAACAGTAAGGTTCTACCATGATACTTTGGGATATTTCAGTGTATCGAAGATTCTGATAACATTTAAAGTTATGATGATCAGATGCTCATTGTGATTATGCGCATTTCCAGGGAGTACAAGTTGGCATGGGTCCTGGTGGTGAACTAAGATACCCTTCGTGCCCTACCCAAGTGCTGAGACAACCTTGGATCGATGAAGTTGGAGAATTTCAGTGCTATGATAAGGTAGGTTGAAAATCCAAGTTCATCTGTGATCTTGCATTTTCGTAGCTAATGCTCTGTGTCTTTTTGGAAGATTGTGGTGATAATGAGTTAGCTAACTTTATGTTGTGCAATTTTCATTGTGTAATTCCCTCCCCACTTTTGCCAACTTTTCCAGTATATGATTGCATCTCTAAATGCTTGTGTAAGAGGGGATGGATTCCGTGAATGGAGAAACAGTGATCCAATTGTTGGTGGAAGTATAACGGACAATCCTGAGGATAGTGGGTTTTTCAGAAGTGAGAATGGTTCTTGGAACACCCCATATGGTAATTTTTTTCTTGAATGGTACTCAGGCATGCTGCTACTGCATGGAGAGAGAATTTGTAGGGAAGCTGAAAGTATATTTAGGGGTATAGAAGTCAACATATCAGCAAAAGTGGCTGGCATTTACTGGCACCATGCCACACAATCCCATCCATCGGAGCTAACTGCAGGCTATTACAATACTTCAATCAGGGAGGGATACATCCCTATTGCTCGTATGTTCAGTAAGTATGGATTCACTATGTGCTGCTCATGTTTTGAATTGCAGGATGCAGTAGCGAATGAGATAAACTCAGACAGTAGCCCTGAAGGTTTTCTTAGACAACTTTTGCTGGCTGCTAGACTTTGTGATATTCCATTGGAAGGTGAAAACTTTTCAACTGATCTGGATGATAAAGCATTCCGTCAGGTGCTCAAGATGTCAAACTTTTACTCAGATGGGATTGAAAAACGCCCCTTTTCATTTAACTTTGTGAGAATGGATAAAAAAATGTTTGAACCCCGTTTTTGGAATCAGTTTACTCGATTCGTGAGGCAAATGTCCGATGGGAGTACTTTTCGAGCCAGATTAAATTCTATTGGTGATGTACAGCTGAAGCCCACATCAGGGTCCGCAGAAATTGGAGTGTTGTACCAGCATTCTTAAAAGAAGTATGCTCTTTAAGTTCAATTATAGTGCTAGTGTTACCATCATCTTTGAATGCTAATGGCATATGATAACATCTAATCTAGTGTTGTGGAATGTGTAGTAAGGCTGATTCTTTACATGATTCTTTTGTTGCTTTCCCGCACAGAGTTATTATAATGTACGGCATTACTTGCCTTCCTGAGTTTTTAAAGGATGGCATGTTATCAACTTTTCGCATGGACTGAGAGTTAGAATCTTGAAACCAGCTCTTGGCATTGTTCTTTGCTTGGTTGGTTCCTTGTTAGATAGAGTCTTGACATGGTACTTTAGCTTCGGTAATTCATGTTCTCCTTTAAGTCTTGGGAGATGTATCAGTAATCGGACCTGTGTCTATAGATATAGTGTCGGGGTTGGGCACGCCATACCATTGCCCCATGATATATTTTACTATTGCAGCACAGAGATTTGTATGTTAATTAAAAGAAAAGGTGTCTTACAACATGAAGTGCAGCGGTATATTTTTTATTTTTTATGAAACATGTTCTTATATTTATTGAGAAAACCTATGCTTTTGTAAGTTTACGCTAATCAAATCATGGTTATAAAATTTGCTAATTCAAAAGTACTTGCAAATAGTGAAACTTATAGTAGAAACTTGTGCCGCCAAGGGGAATATACAGCCATGATAAGAATTAGGAAAGAGAGTGGATAAAAATGAGCGCTTAAAAAATTATTAACGTTCCTCAAATTGCACACGCCGTTGTGTACAAATCTTGTTTATTTGGCGGCTACTTGGAGAGGGAAACACAACTCTTCATATTCGACGATCATTTTACCAGTAAATTCCAGTATTAGTTTGCATGGATGCTGATTGGTGAAATTGCGAATGCTTGTATCTAATTCCAAACCCCCAAAAGAATTATTCAGTAACCAAAATTTGAAATTGTCACTTCGGGCATGTTATTTTTGAACTCCTCTCCCGCTCCTGATTCCTGAGAGAATCTGCGCCGCTGGCCCGTACTTACAAATACTTCTTAGCTGCCCTTGTCTCGTATTTGAAATTTTACTGCTCTTCCTTGGAAACAAAATAAATAAATAAATTTTTATTTTAAAATAAATTCTTTTAAAGATGGTGTTTAATTTTAAGTTAAAAAAGTTCTTTTATTTTATTTTAATTATATTTAAACTGTTATCAAAATCCTTCAATGGTTGTACTAAAATTTATTTTAGTTGAACGTAAAGCATGTTATTGTATCAATATCTCTTTACCTTCATTCTACCATTTTATTTACAATGCTACTATAAAAACTAACTTTCAAATGCATATATAATTGAATTCACTTATAAATTTATTAAAAATAACTACTTCTAACATTAATTTCAAATATTAGAATTCATTTTTAACCAAGTTAAAATCATTTCAATTGAAATGCATTGAATTCAACACTAGAAAAATTTACTCCAAGCAAATCATTAACATTGATAAAATAATTTCACTTCCATTTGACACTATTTGTTTATATGTGATGGCAAAACCTTTAAAATGGTGTTTGATTTAATTTGTGGGCATAGAAGGGAATGAAATTAAATAAGGGAGAGAACATGTTCTATAGATGGCAGGGAGGAGGTGCATGGACTTGAAACATAATTTGGTCAAGGACTATATCTTCGATAAAAGGAAGAGCGATGAGGATCCTCTTGAAAAACATTACTACATTAATTCGAAGATGTGGATAAAGTTTGTGGAGATATACAAAGGAAAGGAGTTTCAAGTAAATGTGACCATCTCACTATTTTCTTTATTCCACTATTGATAGTGAGTTCATTTTTTCATCATTTATTTTTTCTTTTTTGAACTCTAAATTTAAGTATTTGGGATCCATATTACAAAGTAATGGAGAAATTGATAGAGATGTTACACACATGATACAAGTTAGATGGTTAAAATGGAGAAAGACATAAGGAGTTATTTGCAACTGTAAAATATCTACTAAGCTTAAAGAAAAATTTTATTGAACTGCTATACGATCAATTATACTTTATGATAGTAAATGTTTGGCTCTAAAAGGACAATAAGAGCAAAAAATAGGAATAGAAAAAATGAGAATATTAATAAGGATGTATAGTCACACAAGAAAGGATAAGATATGAAATGAATGTATACAAGGGCATATTGGCTTAGCACTTATTGAGGAGAAGATAACTGAAAATCGATTAAGGTAATTTAGTCATGTGTAAAAAAGGTTATTGGAGGCACTAGTGAGCAGAATCAACTACATGGTCTTTAGCCCTATGAAAAGGAGTGGAGAGAGGCTAAAAAGGACATTGGAAAAAGTTATAAAAAGGGATCTCTTGGTGAATAATATTACTAAAAATTTAGTTACTGATAGAGCACATGACATTGTGCGATTCATGTAACAGACCTCACTTAGTAGGATAAAGCTTTATTGTTATTGTTATTGTTATTATTTTATTTTTTGGACAATAGACCCAAAGTGCAAAGAATAAGGTAATTAAGCCAAAAAGAATTACAAGCATATGTTATCTTTGGAGAAATACAAAAAGCTTGAGCAGGAACTCATAAAGGAAAGAACTCCAGCAATTGTTGAGGTTACTGATCAAGCATTTGCTTTTATCATCCCATACCATGACATGAGTTATGAATGAGAGTCAAAGTTAACTATTAAGAAGAAAACACGATTAAGGAGATTCAACAAATTATTGAGTGAATAATAAGTGATATTATTGTGTTATTTGTCAAATATGAAATAATGTTCAATTATCAGCACATGACTAATTATGTTTGATTACATTGTACTAGGGTAAGCTTACACATTAAGCTTCCTTGGGAGAGTTCTAGGAAGAAAGGACAGATATATTAATTATTGCTTTGGAGACTTAAGAGCATCCTAGATATATTAGAGGTGTTGAACAATTAGTAAGCCTTGAGGCCTACTTTAAGAGTGCTTCAAAACATCCTCACACTGAAAGATCATTTGATAAGGATATCAAAGAGTTGATGGCACAAATCACTATTAAGGTGGTAGAAATAATGAAAAAAAGTTATAGAAGAGATGAGGACCATATTTAGACAAAAAGGCATAAGATAAGGCATTATTTCAATATAGAAGGATAATGTACGAATGATGACTCCTATAAAATAACAAAGAAAATGTTACCTTACTATCCCTAACCCTTCTCTTAACTACCACAAGTAAATGCTTATTACATATTGCTTGTTACTAAGTACTTCTAATTATGTTATAGTTTTACATTGATGCTAATTAATTGGTTTATTTGTCCTTATAAGGTGAATGTAAATGTTTATTTATGATTGGGGAGCCCCTGTTAGGTAAGTGATAATGGGCATGACTTTCCTAGATCATGTGCTTCATACCTTTACGTTATTAAAAGACCAATGTAAGGTCATGATAAATGTTATTGAAAAGGGTATAGCTAAGATGTCATTGCCAATCGATGAATGGCCATAATGGCCCAAATAGTTGGCATTTACCTAACTTGACCGAAAGCCTTAATTATATTGTGCACAAAGAGATTTTTCATCGCATGAAGTTCCTTATTTATTGTTAAATATATATTTCCTATCTTGTTTGATTCTTATACTTTGTTGCAATCCATTTTAGGTACATTAGCTAAGTAAAATCAATAAGAAGTCATTGGAAGTGAATAAGGACAATAATGGTAAGTAAAAAGAATTAAAGAATTTAACAACTCATCCTCAATAGTCCTTTAAAAAAGTAAATCTTAGTATGATTTTTTATTCATTACAGATGGGATGCACCGAATAGACATCACACTACTACATATGAGTTACGAGATTATAAGACACAAACATGACAATAACTTATCTAAAAAGTTCATTTTGCAGCTTCTGGACATAGAGGAGTTAAATATTCATTGCGTGGAGATTTGAATCAAGTGCATTTATCTTTACCTTTTAAGTTTTTCCTTTTTTTTTACCTACATATTAGACATTATAAAGTTGAACTTATGCATTATAAAAATGATAAATACTTGCACCATGTTCTTGAGGATATGAAATTAGATTTTTACTTTAATTTCCTAGATCCTTAATTTACTTAACAAGTAGGGAACACAATAAAGAAATGCTATAAGTATATAGACCTAGCTATGTTAGTGAACAAGAAAAGATTGCTACATGGCACCATATCATAAAAGGTATATAGGTGCAAAGATGATTATTTCGTCTTTGCTTATATTTTCTCATTATTATCTTACTTTGATATTAATAATGCAGTAGGTACCACTGGTTGCTTATTGTGATCTTTCTAAAGGACAAGATGGTGTATTGGCTTAACTAATTGGGAAGGCCTCACGTGAGGTTTGGAAAGTAGTACTTGAAAAGTCTTTAAGGTTGCATTGCATGATGGGCAATGCCTAAAAAATAGATATCATTGAATGGATGAAAGTATAGGCAATATTATGGTGTATGTTTAAGTAGCTAATATGATAATCGATCATCATTATATAAAATTAACACTCTCTTAAGTTAGTTTATTATAGCACCCTATATAAGAAGGCAATGTCGAGTGTGTATATTTTGTGATAAAATACATAGCTATGATCAAGCATATGGAAATGGATAAAAACCCTAAAAAGGAAATTCATTTCAATTTTAGTTAGGTAAAAACATGTGGAAAATATGTAATTTTATTTTCTTATTGATTTTGTATAAAAAAATATAATTTTTTTGGAAGAAACATGACCCCTTTAAGTAAAGAAAAAACAAGAGCTTTGCTGGAAGAATAATCTACATATATCTTGAAAGAGAGACTAACATTGGCTTAAAAGAGCTGTTAAATGCATAACCTAGTGAGATTACTTATAAATAAAAATGTATATAAGCTTGATCTTTGTAAAATTTAGTGGATTGCTTGTAAATGTATATATATTTTATATGTATTATTAATGTTATTTATAAGTGTTATTATATGATTTATTATTGTTTAAAAGGCAGTGCTCTTTTACATCAATAAAAGTGTTTAGCCTACTATTTATATAATAGGTTTTGGTTATTGATTTTTGGCTTTTGAAAAGTAACAACAATAATTGTTAAAAAAATAGTAAGAAAAGCAATGTCAATTGTTCATTAAAAACTTATATCAATACATTACGATATTGATTATTAAAAACTAGCATATTATATTCAATGGTTAAATATTTTAAAAAGAATATTAAATGTCAATTTTAGTTTATAATTGATGTGGAAGATTTAAACAATGTCATTTTGCTTTTCTCTAAACTTGAAAAACAAAGCTGAAAATTGAAATAAAAAACAAGCATGTCCTAGTGCCAAAATATAAATTGTAGAGTAAGAGCATCTTCCTCACAAAATTCATAGTTCCTTATGAAAAAATACACATAGAAGATTACTAAAGTTTGAGTTTAACCAATAATTTGGGCTTATCTTGCTGACATCTTCTTTTTAATGTTAAGGTGTGTCTACACACCTTATTATTCCTCCAAATCTAATGAAGAATGTTTAGCTTTTGTGATTGTATAGATTTATTTATATTTTATATTTTTAATTTTACATGTTAAAGTTGTAGGTAATGTAGGTGTTAATATACTTTCCATGGAATAAATAGATTGTACATGATTAACAAGTTATGTGCTTTGTTTATAAAGTGCAAGTTATTTACTAAAAATGGAAATTCGAAACATAAAAAACTGCTTGCATGCCTTCATGATGTTTACATGTTAGAAGAAGGGTTTTACATGCCAAATATCACATTAAAAGGATATAGGTTGAAGATTCCCCTAGTGATATTGGAAAAAATTGAAGGTAATTGGGATTATATTTGTTATGCTTATATCTTATATATAATTAATGACATCTTCTTAATTATTAGTTTTTAATATTTTTTATAATTTTTTATCTTCTAATAACATATATGTATTGCATTTTATATTCTAACTTTTCTAGTAACCATATAAGTCCGATGATGAATTTGTCTTGAATAAAAACATATAATATTATTGTTACAATTACAATATTAATTGTAACTTATTTGTACCCTTCTTTTGTTACAGTGGGTTTTGCAAAAATGTTCTTTCAATTGTTATATCATTAAAGGATAATATATCACAAAAGCATAATGTATTACATTTTATGTTTTAACTTTTCTAGTAACCATATGAATTAAATGATGAATTTCTCTTCAATAAAAGCATATAATATTACTATTATAATTACAACATCAATTATAACTTATTTATACGCTTCTTTTGTTACAGTGGATTTCATAAAAAAGTTCTGTCAATGGTTATATCATAAAAGGATAATATATCACAAAAGGATAATATATTCAATTATTATATCATTAAAGGATAATATATCACAAAAGCATAATGTATTACATTTTATGTTTTAACTTTTCTAGTAACCATATGAATTAAATGATGAATTTCTCTTCAATAAAAGCATATAATATTACTATTATAATTACAACATCAATTATAACCTATTTATACGCTTCTTTTGTTACAGTGGATTTTACAAAAAAATTCTATCAATGGTTATATCATAAAAGGATAATGTAACTTTCATTTTTTATTTTTAGAAGCATTATTGTCAATTTTTGTAACATTTACATATTATTCATTACTTATATATTTTCAATTTTTCGGATCTAATTAAATGTCTAAAATTATTACCATTAAGATTTTCTTATATTGGAGTATTTTTTATCATAAAGACACTAATGTAAGGCTTTAATACTATATTTGGTGTGTAATAATATAACTAAATTCTTTCTATAATTAGATTCAAGTGAATACTACTCTAATTATAGTAAGGTATGAAAAATTAAATTGAACATTAGGCATTGGTTAATTAAATTAAACCAGCATGTGATATCAATTGTTACATAGAAAGGATTTAGATTTTCAATGGCAATTATTACTCAACATCTTATATAAATAATAACCACAATTGTTAATCTAACAACTGATATTATTTTCTAGGTGTTTAACATGTTAGTTTTCTTGTAATTAAACCAATGTTACTATTATTTTCATGTCAATTATGGAACCAATATCAAATATTCAAACACACAACACTACTCATATATACATTGATTCATAATCAATGTCTAACTTCTTAAACAATTGGCATTGTATTATAACTTTGTAGTAGTGTCAATTTTGTATTAGGAAAAACTAAAGCAAAAGGTGTTGATAGAAAAAGAATTTTCATCAATATAACTTTCTAACCATTTTGAAACACCATTGAAAAAGCTTGTTTTTTTCTTTTTAGAAAAATAGACATGTGTATGTATCTTGGTGTAGAATTTTATGTTATTAAAATTTTAAAGCGTATTGATAAGTTTGCTTCTCCATGTATCCTATTATTTTTTATTAGTTGTAATTATTGAATACATTTATGGTCTTGTTCTTTTTTCCTTACATTTTAAAACAAAAATGTACAAATAAATCACAAAACATAAAGAACCATCAATATTATCATTATTACTTTATGATTATACTACCTATTTGCCCTAAAGCAATGCTACTGAGGCGGGAATTGCTTAGAAATAATGCTATGATCCTTTCATTTGAAGTTATTTTTCTATTTTGAAGTATTTATTGTAATCTAATTATTTTTAGAATTAAAAATATTATTTTGTACATCTGTAATCAATATTACAATATGTCTATAAGTAAATTATTTTCTTACAAAAATGTAAACTTTAACAAATACATCTACCTAGCAAACTTATCAAAACACTATAAAATTTTAGTTGCAAAATTCTTCTTTAGGACACACACATTTAAAATTAAAAAAATATATTTTTTGCTCATTATTCTAAATTCCAAACTTACATACTCAAATGAAGGGTGAAAATAAAATTGGATGCTAAATTGCATTTTTGGAAATATAAATTCTTGATTTTTCAATGACATTTTAATTAAAATAGTTTTGGATAGAAAATTATTTTATTTTATTGGTGAGAATCCTTTTTTTAACACTTTTTTCTTTATTTTTTAATAAAAAATTAAAAATAATAAACATTCATTAATGCCAATTATTATTATGGATGTTAGAATAAGAAAGGATTGACTAATTAATCATTATTGCTGGCATAGTTTTTAAAATCTAATTAGTCATTGAACCAAGTAAATCATTGATTCATTGGTTCAATCACTGATCTACAAATTAAATTAATTTTAAATTAAAAATATAAATTATATATATTAAAAAATATCAATTATATATATGTATATATTAGTATTATATGTTTCTAATAACAAGTCATGATAAAATTAAAAAAGTAATATAACATAAATTAACGATATAAATAAATAAGTAATAAAATACAAGTGATATAACAATAATTTATGTTAAAAATATTAAAAAATAAATTTAACTAATTTAAAATTATGAAGATATTACATTTTAATTATTTTAAAATTATGAATTTATTATTTTTTTTACAAAAAATATAAAACTAGTAGTTTTGACTAGTGTACACTAGTTTTGGCTAGTTTGCACTAGTTCTAATTAGTTTACACTGGTTCATATGTATTTTTTATTTAATATCTCTAATTAGATTAACTCATTAGCCAATTTATTGATTTACTAGTATAATTAGCTGATCTAATTTTTAAAATTATAATTTCTAGTAATGAGACACATGACAAATGTCATGCCCTTTTTAGATTGTGATTGACGTAGAAAGTTACCACTGGCAATCACCCATAAGCCTTACTAATCTACTAAGACATGCTAGACTCATTATACTACCATCTTGAATATAAGATCTTTAAAATTCAATTAAACTTGATCTCATGCAAGAAGTGTAAATACATAATCTAATTATCATTTTACTTATTGAAATGCTGTGAAGATTCTAATTGTGAAGCCTACCTTCAACTAGATCATGAGGTAACTGGGTATCGAAGGGGGAAATCCCCTAAAAAAATAAGAAAGAGCAAATAGTGAATTTACTCAAAACTCAATGAGTAATTATTTTAGTTATAAATAAAACTTAGAGTCAAAATTTTCAAAATACTTCTATTAAAAATTTAAAGAGGCCTAACTTTCATTTCATTTAAGAAGTTAAGAAAACACTTGTACCTCCATAAGGAAATGTCAACTATAGAAGAAGTTCTCAACTTTACCTTTCATTTTCTTATCATTTTCGCAAATACAAACATATATTCAAAAAAGTGAACTATCAAAATCAAATTACAAACAAGGCTACCATCTCATGGTTCTATTATATGCATTCACAATTTCAACATTAAACATAAAAAGGTTTAAGCAATTAGTGAGACATCTAAATATAACAATTTAGATAAACCTCCTTGTGACTCCATTTAGCTATATCCTTCACAACCCTAACTTTATTCCTTCAAGAATAGCCTTATCCCCTTAGAAATGGACATAAAGATTCAGTGCATAAGCCACAAGATGAATATCAATGCTCCCTATATCAATAAATCTTATTCATAACACAATGTGATATCATATAAATAGTGCCTTAGTTAGCATTTCCATCTTTTCATATTATAACATTTGCATGCATAATAATTAAAAATTAAATTAGGTTTCATGCATCGACTTATCATAAGAAAAGAATGTATAATGTATTCATGTGTTGACGTGATCCTCTATTTTAAGGCTAACATATTGTAAGCTTACAAGTTATGCCAAATCCTCAATGTCCTAAACTTTCATATTATAACCTAACAAACTCATATGAAATATTTGTAGGACTTAAATTTTGTTTTAAAACCTGTACATGGATGACATAATGATAAATGCCCCCATAATAATAACTAGTATATCACATAAAAATTCAAATAACAAATTATAAATTTTAATTCATATTTCAAGCTAACATAATATAATAAGCCTAATTTTGCTAACTTAATCACACAATAATTATAAACATATATACATACTTATATTAAGCTTACAAGAGAAGGGTTTTTCAACTTAAAAACCTTTTAAGATGTAAAAAATATAAAATAGGACAAATGAATTGACTACTTATTCAGATATAGTGAGGGAGATCTTAGTTTTGAGTGGGATGAATCAATTATGCAATGTATTACCATGTAAAGAAGTTGCATGCTAACTACAATGAATTAATTGCATAATCAATTACCTTAAGAATATCTATTGAAATTCTACAATTTATCATTATTCATTTGAAACCTAATAACCATAAACTCATTCTTTATGCAAAAACACATCAACAAACTATCAAATATTACATACTAAGCATCAAAACCTCTAAATCCCCGATAAATTTCATCATAAATAACATTCTAACTAAAAATTCATCATTAGTATCCATATATAAACCTTAAGCATTTTAAATGATTAAATTAGAGAAAATCAAAACTAAGATTAAAAAGAATCTTACTCACATCACATCTTTTGAAAAAATAGATTTGGAGTGGAGATTAAGATGATTTAACTTTCTAGACATTAAAAACAAGAATTCTAGATTAGGGCATAACTTATCCAACTTTCTCTACCCAAAACCAAATTTAATTTTTTATGAGGAAGAGAAAATGGAAGTTATTAAGTTGTGAAACATACTAAAATTTAACAGTACTAAGGTTTCTTACCTTGGTAAAAGGAGAAATGAATAGGAAGTTGGGATTTTCTTCCTAGAAGAAAGCTTGGAACTTAAAGGAAGAGTGAAAATGAGAAATAACAGGGGCAAAGAACTATTTTTATCAAGAAAAGAAAAGTAGTTTGCAAAAGGTAAAATGGAAAAATGTTTATGCAAATATCCATCATCTCCTATTCACTCTTATCCAATAGTCCTTTTAATTAAAAGTTATTTGTACATTCTTCTTCCCTTACAATATCATCCATAAATGGTCCTATAAATCTTCTAGTTACTTAAAGCTTTTATTGTACTATTTAGACATTTCTACTATAATAATTATCAATATTTTATTATTTTTCTTTCCCTAAATCTCTTTAATTTGAAATTAGTTATTAAAATATAAAATTACTTATTGGAATCTAAATATTAATTTTATTAGATGTAATAGAAAGTTAATATTAAAGCTTTTTACTAAGCATGTACACAGTACATCTTGAAAAGGTACCTAGGTACGGAAATCTAACTTTGTTCAATCTTTTAAATTTTATAGCTAGCCTTAATAATCTCTTTTTTTATAATTATTGATCCATCCATTAATTTATAATGTTAAATTAGATTAAAAATGTAAATTGGACTCTTAAGTTAATGGATAGACTAATAATTATAAAAAATAAAAAATAAGAAACTATTAATACTATTTGTAAAATTTAAAAGACATTATGGTTTACTTTCTGTAGATTTAAAACTTATTCTTACATTTAGTCTTTATTGAATTCTAGTTATTGAAGTACAAATAAAATGATATATTATTTAATAGTTGTTTGATTCATTAAAAAAATAATTTTTTGCAAGAAGTTAAATTTCTTGATAAGTACATTCTCTTGTAAATTTTCATAAAGTACTCAAAGTTATTTAATTCATACTGAAAAATAGACACTTTTTAAAAACTAACTTCATGTATTTTCTTTAGTTTAACTCTAAACTCAAAAGAAGTATTTTTAAAATAATTAATGTACTTTTCAAAATTATAATATGAAAAATAAAATATATTAATAGATTTTAATTATTTCTAATTGTCATTTTTAAATTATATTTCTAATCTCTTTTTCTATCAAATTTTTTTTGAATTGATAATTTTTATTTTTTAATTTATTATAAAAATATAAAATATATTTTATATATCTTAAATTGTATTAATATAATTGAAATAAAATGTATTTTAAATGGAAAAAATTAATTAAATAATTTATACAATAAATAATTAACTCTATAAAAGTTTCATAAAATAGATACAAAATATATGAATTTTATTTTATATAAAATAATAATATAATAAATAAAATTATATTTAAAATTAAATTTTCTTATAATAATATTTATAATCATATTTATAATTTATATTTGTGATATAATATTTAACATTTATTTTATATAATTTTATATAATACTCATTCTATTTATTATATAATTAATAAAAAATTATATTTTACAATTAATAAATATATTTAAATGAGTAGATTTATATATTTTTTTAACTAATAAATTAAATTTATTATATTTTTCAAATAGCGATAATAAAAAGTAAAAGTAATCATTAGTTAAATTAAGTAAATAATTTTGTATTTCTATTTATAAAAGATATCAAAAGTTTTTCTTATCAAAGAGGTGTGGACAAATATATTTTTATGATTTAGCAAAAGTAGGATTTTCTAAGAAGTTTTATTTTGTTTATTTTGATAGTTAATAACTAACCAAACAACTTAAGATTTTCCTACTTTTTGAAAAGTTATATATCTCATAATACTTTTACGAATCAAATGATCACTTTGTTAATAATAAACCTTAAACAAGCCTATCTACACAAAAAAATTAAATAGTAGAGTTATAATAAATTGTATGCTAAATAAAAGTTTATTTTAATTCAAAGATTATTAATTTCACCAAATATATTTAGAAGAGAAAGAATGCATGTATAATAAAACATAAGTTATATATCTTGTAATACTTTTATGAATCAAATGATCATTTTGTTAATAATAAACTTTAAACAAACCTACCTACACAAAAAATGCTTATTAAATAGTAAAGTTATAATAAATTGTATGCTAAATAAAAGTTTATTTTAATTCAAAGATTATTAATTTCACCAAATATATTTAGAGAAGAAAGAATGCATGTATAATAAAAGATAAGTTATATGTCTCATAATACTTTTATGAATCAAATGATTACTTTGTTAATAATAAACTTTAAACAAACCTATCTACACAAAAAATGCTTATTAAATAGTAAAGTTATAATAAATTGTATGCTAAATAAAGGTTTATTTTAATTCAAAGATTATTAAATTTACCAAATATATTTAGAGGAGAAACAATGCATGTATAATAACTAGATCCTTTTGATTTTGAGAAATACCCCAAACTCCCTTTTGCTAGTCAAAAAGTGATGCCATTTGGATTTATATGTTTTATGCATAAAATACCCTTTTATTCTCTTTTACATAAAAGCCTTCCATAACATCCCAACAGATGGGTGTTTTGCTCTATGTGATCCTTAATTTTTATGCGAACCAAAGAAAAAAGAAGCCTTCTGTAACTGAAAGCAAACTTTTATCCTTCATTTTTTCCTAAATATTCTCTCTTGATTTCTCTCTCTCTTTCTTTTTGCGTTGCTTGTTGTATTGATTGAAAGATTGTAGCTTTTTAGTGATAAATCTAGACCATTGATTCTCTAATGAAGTTGAATTGTAGTGTTGAAAAATAGAAAGGTAACGAACCTTTGGGGGATAAAAAAGAGAAGATAGAGTTATGTTAATTTGATAGAGATTTGAAAAACAAAAAGATTTTGCTACACCATTTAAAAACTAGTACACCAATACACTATTAAATTAATGATTGAGATTCCATTAGTAAATTTATGTATTTTTATATTGGCCTTTTTGTGTTCTAAAATAGCACATAAAATTTTGAAAAATGTAAAGATTTTAGTAAGAAAGAAGATCCAAGGACTTTGATCTATGAACTTTGATCTAAGGATTAAAAATGTAAATATTTCTAGCAAGAAAGAAGATCCAAGGACTTTCAATAGCTATCTTCGTGCGTATCTCATAAGCCGCATTAAAAATGCTAAATGTGGGTTTATTACAAATAAAACATTTTTTATTCTTTTGATGATGTTGCAAAAACACAAAGAACAAGCTATTGAACATCCTTATGCTTGAATAAGACATGGAAAAGAACAAAGTATTACAAAAATTTTACATAGCATTGACTAATTACTAAATCTGTGGTGATGAAATAATTTCGACAACAGTGTAAGAAGTGCCATAAGTGATTGCATTAGATCCACGATAACAAGGTCAAAATAATCCCAATGAGAAATCCCCTTACTCACTGCCTTCTTAGGGTTAATTCATAAATATTTTTATTTCAAGTTACCCATATCTTTTGTATTATATCGATAAATTTTAACTATTAATTCCTTGTCCATTGATGTATTACTTTGTCAATGATGCATCGAAGTTGATTTCTTTGAGAAATAAAGGAAAAAGATAAGGTTGTATATGGAATTAAAAGGAAAAAAAGATAGTTAAAATAGTGGTATTGGGATGTAATTGTGGTATCTGTCCAACCTTGTTGGAGAAAACTTAGTTGAGAAAGGAAAACAAAGTAGAAAAATTAAAAAAAATAAAAAGACATTCTAGAGAAAAAGAAGATCTAACAACTATAGAATTTTGTTAAGGAAAAAAATGAAGGAAAATTTAAGTCATCTAATAATTTAAAAAAATCTAGATTCAATATAATTTACTTTTAAAAAGATATTAATTTTATTAATATTTAATATCATGAAATAATGACTAATTATCATTAAAATGAAGAGTAAATTATACTGCCCCCTCTAATTCTTGAAAAATATACAAACTTCCTTTCTTGTTTTAAATCCTATACTAACCTCTAGATGAAAAATAACACTACACAAAATTCCACTTTAAACTAATAATGGCATAGTCCATTTGTTGATTGTTATCTTTTAAATTTGACCTATTAATGTCTACTTTATCCTTTCATTATTGTTGCAAAGGGCAAAGATAAAGGAAGTTTAGCTTTAATGATTTTGCTCCTTTTATTTCTTATAATTTATACTAATTACATTTTTACTTAAAAATCATTGAAGAAAACATAATTAGCTTTCCAACTAAATAAAATTACTCCATTGATTTATTAGGCCTAAAATAAAATCTAAAGATCTTAGAAAATAAAAGAGTAAATCACACATAAGCATCATTTCATCATACCATTCTAGAAAGATGCCTTAAACACAAAACTCATTTCAATTAATTAAAACAACATTACTAAAAAGCATAACTAATAAAAATTAAAAGTTGTTAAATATACTTCATTGATAGAAAATGAAATATCTCTCAAATTATCGCTAGAAATTAATTGAAATAAACAAGTAAAAGTCAGCTTTATTGGAAATTAATTAGAATGTACCTCTTTGCTTCTAACCAGCTGAATATACTAAAAGTTTACTTTATTATATGATAAAGCAAAGCTACTTTAAATTAGTGCATCTTGACCATGCAAAGTTAAATTGGTGAGTTATGCTGAATCTCGACACAAAAAGTTACTTTAAATTGGTGAATCTCAAAGTCTACTTTAAAAAGACTTGACGATTTTATGAAATTAGTGAGTCTCAGCACCGCAAAGCTTATTCATGGCCTTATGATAAATCGCAATAACTTCCTTTATTATTTATAATTTTTCTTCCTCTTTTTTATTTATCTTTCTCTTTCATCAAAGCACTACCACTTGTTAGCCACCATTGAGTCACTTTAAGCCTGTCAATGCCATACCTTTTACCTTTCCTTTTGTGCTACTATAATGGTCAGCTATCGTCTTTTTCAATGCATAAAGAATAGCAAGGCAACATTAGGGTTTTATAGAGTAAAAAATGGATTAAGTAATATACAAATCAATATAAATAAAGGGTAAAATAATCGTTTGATAATTATGAAATACAACAAATAAAATGAACAGAAACAAAAGTGAATATACTTTTAAAAATACTCCTTCCTATGTATAATTGGATTCTAACAAAATGCATTACACATTCTATATGAAAAGAAGCGTTTTGAAAGTATTTCTAACATTACTCCTTTTCAAAATATGTACTAAAATACTTTATTGAGTTGAAATATAAATTTTATATTTTTTATCATTAAAATTAGAATTTATTTAGAATTTAAATTTAATCCATTATAAGTATAAATTAGTTATATATTATTACTCACTCCTATATTGTCATATCATTTAAAAATTATTAATTAAACTCTTTTACTGTTCATAAAATCCCAAATTACTATTATATTTTAAATAATATGTTATTTTTATGTTCACTAATAGTATAAAATATTTTATATCGATAACATATCAGTATTAGGTTGTATAATTAATTGAGTTTAAATTTGATATACTATCAGTATAAAATACTATCAATGAATATGAAAATGGCACATCATTAAAAATATAAAAGTAATTAATGTTTTTATGAATAATTAGAGAGTTTTATTAGTATTCTAATTACATAACAATATAAGAGTAGGTAATGGTATAAAACAATTTACATCGATAGTATATCAAATTTAATGATATACAGACTACAACAAGTTACAATGCAATAGCTATCGCCTTTTCTTTGATGGAAGCGTACTCTCTAAGCGTTTAGCATGAACAAACCACCCTGAAAATATTACAAGCCAAACTTGGGTCTGATGATCTGAGGATGCAGGTAGTCTCACTTGTGCTACTTAAATGAATGACACTTTGTCAATATATGTTTCTGTTCCTCAGATCTATAGATGGGGAACCATTTCATAGGATGCAGCTGCATGGTTTGAATACTTTAAGTCAAAGGCTCTGGAGCAACAGGAGGCTGCACGTAATAGTACACCTAAGCCAGATGCTTCAATCTCTAACAAAGGTCATTTGAGGTAGTTGCTGTAACATGGCCTTTTTTTCTTTTTTCTTTTTGAAAACCTGAAGTTGTGGTTACTTGCAATTCCTTGTAAATCGCTGCAAAATTTTTTATTTTAAGGTAATTGACTTTTGTTTAAATTTTCTTGATCCTGCCAAGTCTCTCTGGACGAACAATGTGCAGAGAGAAATATGATGGATCAGATATCTTTTTTCTTTTGTTCTTTCTTTCTTTCTTTTGTCCCCCGCCTCCTTCTTCTCCTCCTCTTCCTCCCTCTTCTTCTTCTTCTTCTTCTTCTTTTTTGGTTATATATATATATATATATATATATATATATATATATATATATATATATATATATATATATATATATATATATTTTAGCTGAATTGGGTAGCGCCAGCCTGTAACCCAAGTTAAGGCATTTCTCTCCCAAGGGGTTGTGTTAGGCCTTCGACAACCAACGTAAAAATTTTGTCAAAATCTCTTATATGAATTACACACGATGATTTATTGGTGCTAATGTTAAGTCATTACCTAGAAGTAACGCGCTATATGGCTCGAGTGCAGTGTCAAATGAGCTAAAGCTGCTGCATCGGTGCTCGGATGTAATGTTAAATGAGTAAAGGTCCTCATATTTTTATGGACGGATGTAGGTAAAGAAGGTAGTCCACGAGAACATAATTAAGTTTGGTACTTGAAATATCGGCAAGCTAACAGGTAAATCTTTGAAGGTTGTAAACACCATGATTCGAAAAAGGATTAACATTATGTGTCTTCAAGAAACTAAATGGGTTGGAAAAAAAGCCAAAGAGCTAGACACTACAAGTTTTAAACTATGGTACACAGGGAAATTTAGAAGAAAGAATGGAGTTGGTATTATTGTAGATAAGAATTGGAAGAAGAATATGGTGGATGTAAAAAGGACAGGGGATAGGATCTTATCTTTAAGATTAATAGTTGCACGGGAGACTATCAATATTATTAGTGCTTATGCACCACAAATAGGATCGAAAACACATTTGAAGGAGAAGTTTTAGGAAAACCTAAAAGGTTTGGTTCAAGGATTTCCACAAGAAGAAAAGATTTTCATTGGAGGGGATTTAAATGGACATGTTGGTAGTGAGGCAAGACATTTTTAGAGAGTGCATAGAGGTTTTGGTTATAGAGAACTAAATAAAGAAGGGCCATCCATTCTTGATTTTTCGATAGCATATGATTTTAAGATTGCAAACACTTATTTTAAGAAGCGAGAAGAGCATTTAATCACGTACAAGAGTGGAACTTCAAGGTCACAAATTAATTTCTTTTTGGTAAAGAGCTCAAATAGAAGAATTTGTAAGGATTGTAAAGTGATTCCGGGGGAGAGCCTTACTACATAGCATAGGGTCTTAGTCCTCAATGTCTTTTTTAAATTCCGTAACAAGAAGAGACAACAAATTATAAATTCAAGGATTAAGTGGTGGCAGCTCAAGGATGAAAAATAGAGGACTTTTAAGAGAATATTATTGGAAGAAGGTAAATAGGAAGTACAAGGAAGTGCCAACTATATTTAGGATGCGATAGCTAAGAGGGTTAGGATGGTTGCTAAGACAGTTTTGGGTGAATTAAAAGGTTTTGGACCAAGAGATAAAGAATCTTGGTGGTGGAATGAAAGTGTGCAGGAAAAGGTCAAAATCAAAAAGGGAATGTTTTAAGACTTTGCATGTGTGTGATAATGTAGAGAATTGGGAAAGGTATTGAATGGCTAGGAAAGAGACCAAAAAGGCAGTGAGTGAGGCACAATCTAAAGCTTTTGAGGAGTTCTACTAAGATTTAGGGATAAAGAATGGAGAACGAAAGATTTACAAGTTTGCCAAAAATAGGAAAAGAAAATCAAGAGACTTGGATCAAGTAAGGTGTATTAAGGATGAAGAAGGACAAGTTCTACTCACATATGAAGATATTAAAGAAAGATGAGAGAAGTACTTTTATAAGCTTTTCAATGACGAGCAAGGAGTGACTAGGGATATGAGAGGATTAGAAACCCAAGAGGACGAACAAAATTTAGCTTATTATCACAGGATTCAAGTTGGGGAGGTAAAAGAAGCTCTTATGAGGATGGATAATGGTAAAATTGTTGGTTCGGATGGTATTCCTATTGAAGTTTGAAAATGTTTAGGAGAATAAGGTATTTTTTAGCTCATCAAGTTATTTAATGAGATTTTGAGGTCTAAGAAAATGCCAAATAAATGGAAGAAGAGTATTTTGCTGCCTATATACAAGAACAAAGGAGATATTCAGAATTATGCAAACTATCAAGGGATAAAACTTATGAGCCATATTATAAAGTTATGGGAGAAAGTGATTGAGAATAGATTAAGAGACGAGACTAAGATTGCAGAGAACCAATTTGGATTTATGCTAAAAAGATCTACAATAGAGGCTATTTATCTTCTACGAGGGTTGATGGAAAGGTATCGAAGTAAAGAAAGAGATTTACATATAGTTTTCATTGACCTAGAAAAATCTTATGATCGGGTACCAAGAGAAGTGTTGTGGAAGGCTTTGGAGAAGAAAGGAGTTCGTGTCGTATATATTCAGGCTATACACAACATGTACGATGGAGTAATTACAAATATAAGAACTCCTGGAGGAGAGACAAAGGACTTCACTATAAGGGTAGATCTACATCAGGGTTCAACTTTGATTCCTTACTTGTTTAATCTAGTCTTAGATATTCTTGCCAAGGACATACAGGAGAATATCCCTAAATGTATGCTATTTACAGATGATATAGTCTTGATTGAGGAATCGCGAGAAAAGGTTAATTATAAATTAGAGCTTTAGAGATAGGTGTTAGAATCAAAAGGTTTTCGCTTGAGTAGGAGTAAGACGGAGTACATGCATTGCAAGTTTAACAAGAAACAAAATAAAAATGATTTGGAGATAAGAATTGGAGATCACATCATACCGCAAATATCTAAATTCAAGTATTTGGGATCTTTTTTACAAAGCAATGGAGAAATTGATGGAGATGTCACACACAGGATATAAGCTGGATGGTTAAAATGAAGAAAGGCATCTGGAGTGATTTGTGACCGTAAAGTACCTACTAAACTTAAAGGAAAGTTTTATCGGACTGCTATACGACCAACTATACTCTATGGTAGTGAATGTTAGGCTCTAAGGGATGTGTGATCATATAAGAAAGGACAAGATAAGAAATGATTGCATACGAGGGCATATTGGCGTGAAACCTATTAAGGAGAAGATGACAGAAAATCGATTAAGGTGGTTTGGCCATGTGCAAAGAAGGCCATTAGAGGTACTAGTGAGAAGAGTTGATCACATGGTCTTTAGCCCTATGAAAAAGTGCGGAGGGAGCCCAAAAAGGACATTAAAGGAAGTTATAAAAAGGGATCTCTTGATGAATAATATCACCGAAGACTCAGCTTTTGATAGAGCCCAATGGCATTGTGCGATCCATGTAGTCAACCCCACTTAGTGGGATAAGGCTTTGTTGTTATTCTTGTAGTGCATCAAATTTAAATTCTACTATAAATTTGTTAGTAACTATTTAGAAAAATAGTTTTGAAAACTAATTGGGTTAAAGAATGGGTTTTCAAAAATTTATTCTTCAAAACTTCTAACCAATCTTTCTAAAATACAATATAGTGGAAATAAATATGATTAAACACTTATATATATTTTATATATATATTATGTTAAGAAGATTACACGATATTATTAAAGACGATAACAACACGAGATCTTCATACTGCCATCTGCAAGATCTTCCAGACTATATCTCAAGGATGAATAAGGCCCTTAAATACTATGCAAAAAGAACAAAAGATTATTACAAGTAATAAATACAAATTTAAGCACCAATAGCAGTTTAAAAAATAAATTATTTACTTGATTTTTTGAATTTCTCTCTGAAATCTGAAAAGGCTTTAATACGTCAAAAACTCCTTTAGAAAATTGAAACTATAAGGTTTTGATAAGTTTGAGACTCTTTGCATATTCCTATGAAAACTAGAATACTTAAGTTTTAATAAATCTAAAACTCATTGTATATTCAAATGAGAATTGAAACTTTAGAGTTTTGATTGATCAAAAACTTTTTTCAAGTTCCTTTGAGTCTAAAACTGATTCCATATTTTCTCTATCATTAGAAAACTAGAACCTTGGAATCTTATTTATAAAAGAGGATAAGGACAAGAAATTTTTTCTATTATCATCCTAAAACATCCTCACTCATAATGTCATATTAAGGCTCATAATATATCATTAAGAATCATAGCATTTCATTAAAGTCAATAATGTTGTATTAAACTCATAATTGACTTATTAAGGCTTATAATATATCATTGAAATTTATAATGACTTATTAAGTATAATAATTCTCATTAAGATTCATAATGCATCATAAAAATTCATGATGACTCATTAAGGCCAATAAATCTAATTAAGGCATATAATGCATCATTAAGGTTTATGATTTTCATATTTCAGATATTTCTAATTTGATATTTACAATTTGAAATATATCTTGAATTAATATTTAAAATATATTTTATTATTAAAAACTTATTTATTGGATATTCCTGATTTTAAATATATCTTCAATAAATATTTGAAAAATTAAATATTATATTTGTTAGATTCTTGATATGATTTTATTTAATAAATTAAATAATTTAAATTATATCTAATAAGATTTTATTCAACTCATATCTTTGACTTTTAAGTAGTTGTTCAGGAAAATATTCTAAAAATTAGTATTTTTGAAAATTAATTCCCATTATTGAACTATATTGGGTCATATGTATGGATTTAATGATTAGGTCATGCATGCATTTTCATATATTAGTCCAATAATTTTTTTCAACTAGCTTGATCCAATAACATTATGTACAAGGCCTTGAACTAGTTTAGGGATTTTATGAATACATATATAATTAAGTTATAAATGATTATATACTTTAATTATTATATAATTATTTAACTTTAGTGATCCTTCCACTATAAAACTAAAATTATACTCCAATTATAAATGCCTTTATTCAAATAAAATCTAAACAAATTAACAATTTTTTAAACTGTATTTCCATGCCACATTAATTCTTTATTTTTACCCATTTGCATAATATTTGATTAAATTAATAATATTAATTTAATTTATTTTAGAACTTATTGATTTCTCTAATGATTATTAGTTAACTTTTTTCTAATTTAA
The DNA here is from genome assembly GCA_020226215.1 of Sindora glabra. Taxonomy (NCBI): domain Eukaryota; kingdom Viridiplantae; phylum Streptophyta; class Magnoliopsida; order Fabales; family Fabaceae; genus Sindora; species Sindora glabra. Next base: position 705,441 of record CM035236.1, read on the forward strand.
TTAGAATTAACATGCTTAAGCCTCTAACTTATGATTAAGTACCGAAATTCGCTAAGACTGTTATATCACCAAATTTTATATTATCATATCATAATTATATTTTTAATAAATATATCCATACAAAATTACAGAGTATATTAACTAACAATTAAATCTCACTTAGTTGCAACTCAAATGTGATTATATCTATATCTATAAGAGTATAATTATATATAACTTAAAATTTAGAGTAAAACAAATTAATGCTCTTGAAATTTTATTTATCTTGACAATGGTCATATGATTTCATTTATGATCTTATTCAATATACTAAATACATTTGTAAATTTTGTATGACAAAATAAGCCATATATTTTAAAAATTACAACAATATTAATAAAGTATCCAAGTTTATTAATATACTACAAATAATAATTTTTATTAATTATAAATAACTTGTACTCATATCTTATGTGAATCCATACTATAATTATATGAATATATATTATACAATCAATTAGATCTTTATTCAATTTTTATGCAAAATAAGCATTTAGAAAATATTTATAATTATTTCTATTAAAAATGAAATAACTCACAAAAGCAACTGCTTTTATGAGCTCATTCACAATAAAATTAGAATTCACTTAATATATATACTTTAAAAAAACTAGTGGAAAAATATTCATTGTATAAAATCAATTTTATTGTATAAACACAAACCAAAATATCAAATTATTCTGACTTCTAATACATAATTACTATTGATTTTCATTATTCTTTAATTTATTTTATAATAATTAATAATTATTATTTTATTAAGATACCAATTATAAAAAAATATTTTTCTTGTAACCTTTAAAGAGGTTGAGGACTAAAGTTTTTGTCATATAAACTTGATTTTATTACAATAAATATTTAACATATCTATTGGCACTTTAATAATGCAGTGATTTTACTTTTTATCATATCTAAAACTCAAACATAAAACCTTGCATATGTCTTGAATGAATTATTATTATTATTACCGTTACCAAAAATATTTAATGTATGTTAATTAAATATCAATTTTAATGTTTAATGATTTAATAATAATATAAATCCTTAGTCTTTTTTAACCTTTTGGAATAAAATAAAATAATTATAAGATAATATCAATAGTTTATTACATAATCAAACTTATTGATAATATTTTTAACAATATTTTAGTAGATTTAGTTACTTGTTATAATATAATATTAATCATAAGGGCAAGATTATCTTCAAAATTTTGAGAATATTATTAAAAAATGGTCAACTTTTATTTCTATTAAATTGACTCAAAATTATTAGTTTTAAAGGAGGGGAATGCAATAAAATGACATCTTTAAAAGGATGCTTATGGTATTTTTCAAAATCGAAGGGGTTCAAATGTATACCCAAACCTTAAAGGGAGAATAATTTACCCTAAAAAATAGTGTACTGAATGCATTATACACTTTATGCGACCAAGAGTCTCTTAACCCGATGTTTTCTAAATAATATTCTTAATAATATAAATTTAAATTTAATTCATTATTAATATAAGTTAATTTTATACTATCACCTAATCATGTATTATTACACTAATAAAATATGTAATTTTGCTAATTTTCACTTAATTTACTTGTATTTTTAAACATTACAATTTGCCTACCAATGCATTCTATTGTTAACACTTTGTTCACTCAAACTCTTTTCCATCTAATTTTTGACGAAAAACTTTATAATAAGTAAGTTAAATGAAATTAGATGAAATCAAATATCAGTAAAGTGTAATTTTCTTATATTTATATGAATTAATATCAAGAATTCATAATAAGAACTAAAATCTACTACTCTTATCTCCTTATTTTAATAATACATATTAAACAAGGAAAAAATTATTACAATACATGACATGTGTAAAAAAAATTAAAACTTTTGATGTTTTAAATAACAAAATTCATATATATTCTATTATTGATAATTTTTTTATAAAGCATATGATAATGACATGTAGACTAAATTAAGGAAATGGGGTTAATATAATTTTTTTAATCCCAATTGGGAATTCTAAACATCAATTCACATAAATATGAAAAAAAGTTTCTTTTGAATTCACTTAACACATTTGTTATGAAACATCTCTTTAAAAATTTGATAAGAAAGAGTTTGAGTGGCAAAGCGTTAACTTTAAAAGGCACATATGGATAAATTATTGTGTTTAAAAATACATGTAAGTTAAATGAAAATTAGTAAAATTCTAGTGAATAATGTATAATTATCCAACTTTTTAATGATATATCATTATCTTACTAGTAATAATGTAAAATGTTTTAAACTAACGGTGGAATCAGATTTAAATTCTAATGTTAAAGTAACATATTAAGATTAAAATTATAGTATTATATTTTAAAATAATATAAAAATAACTAATAGATGTGTACAATTACATAATATATGCATATAAAATAAAAGGTAAAATACAAATAAGCCCCAAAAGATAGGCCTATTATTATATCATTTCCTTAAAGTTTCAAAATTTATAAATAATCTCTCTAGAATTTGTAGAAAAAATAAATATTTTAAAATTTTAATTAAAAGAAATGAGAAAAGATAGATATAAACCACTTGTGATTTTTTCTAACTTTTTAATAAAGTCAATTCAAAGAAGTGATTAAAAAAACACATATCTTACCTTCCCAAATGTAATTTAATTAAGTTTTAATAATAATTTATTCAAAATATTTATGTTCAATTACATCATATATACATTAGAAAATCAATTCTATTGTTAATAATTTATTTTAGAAGAATTAATCTTATTAAAAAATTGGTTGAATTCACATTAAAAATAATTAAATATAGTTATAATTGAATCGCATCCTTTTTCCACTTTTTTTAAACTAAGTTGTCAATATTTTAAATTTTGCTTTAAATTTCAGGAAGCTATTTTGTAGATTTTGAAATTTTAACGCTAAATCTTAAGGATTAAATTGTATTTTTCCCTAGTAACAAACTAGAGCTAAGAAAGTCAATTGAATATTATATATACAAAAGGTTTTAGATTCAAACTCCTGTAGAAAAATAAGTTTTTGGTGTAACAGACCAACGTAAAAGAAACTCATTTGCTAAATATTTTTGTATTTTGTATAAAAATGTTTATTTTCTATTAATTTTATTTAAAATTATAGCTTTCATATAGTGTTAGAAGCATAAAAAATTTATTGATGAAGATGTCATACATACATATGTATTAATTTGCCACACAACTGTACATATTACAACTTTTTATGAAAGAAAGTGTAAAGTTTTAGTATTTACATTTATTATCTATATAAATTAATTTTATATTATTATTCAATCATATGTCATCACATCAATAAAAATTATTAAAATATTTTTATTATTAAAATATTATTAATTTTTAATGATATATCATATTCTTATTTACTTATAGCATAAAAAATTTTACATCAAGAATTGATCTAATTTAAACTTAAAAAGTTTATATATAAAATTTCAACTCCTATTTTTAAAATTTAATACAAACCTACAAAAATTTTCGGCCATTGCCTTCTCTTTCTATACGAAATGATCAAATTACTTTTATCTGGAAAACACGCTGAGTACCATTACCATCGAATTATTTCACATTTAATATTATAAAGGATCTCCTGCCAGTCGAATTAACTTAATCGTCTGGTTAAAATTTCAGTGACTTACATGATGTAATTAACATGCAATTCATTCATTATCTAGCATCTTCTGATGAAGTGAATAAAAATTAATGTCCATGAGAAACAGAGAGGCAGATCAAAGGGAAGCATTTATTTTGCTGAAACATGTGATGCAGATGACCTACCAGCTGCTTATTTATTTGATCTCTCACACACCTCTCCTCCCATCTCAATTAAGCCATGTCTAGTGCTGATATTGCTCGTATCACCCTTGGTATTATACGTGCCTACGTCAGACTTTGCTTCTTCTTCTCATTCTCATACTTTCAGGAAATGTCATCTCCACCTTCCTCTTCCTGTCGCTGGTGCGAGATTGACTTGCTAATTTGTGTTGTTCTTGTATTTATTTTACATATTACATTGGTACACACACAGGCCAACATTTGTAGAAAGCCATACAGTACCTAAAACCAAAATTTTTTTCTTGCCAATCATTCTAACTTCACATGGGAAACTGATTACAAATTTAACGTGTAATAATACATTTACTACTCACTCCTCTGCGCTCGCATGGAAGCTTCCAAAATTAGGATGTTACTGCATGATGATCTTAAAATTTCCAATCCATCCACCGCTGCATGTTACCACAACCATCCTTAACAACTATCCAGGCACTTAGTATACAGTGTACCCATCTCTATTTCCAATTTATTTTCTTATTTCAATACCTCTGGTCAGAGATCCACCACACCCATCCTTAGCAACTATCCAAGTACTCAGTATATAGTGTACCCATCTCTATTTCCAATCTATTTTCTTATTTCAATAATACCTCTAGTCAGAGATCCAAACTCCACAGCCTTATCGATATCTATCGATATCTTTTAAATGTTACCTTACAATCACATCTAATAGACCCGCCCGTAAAAATAAAATATTTAAACTCTCTTAATTTTTTTTTTAAAGTCCGATTAATAATTAAGTCAAGCTCGGATCAAGATAAAAAAATCCAATAAGTCCAACCTGAACCAATTATATTAATTTATTTTTTATAATATAATTATATCTAATTATTTTTAATATAAAAAAACTAATTTGATATAATTAAATATTTTATATATTTAAATATCATATTTTTTTAAATATATAATTTTTACAAATAAAAATTAATTTTTTACTTAAAAAATATAAAAAAATTATTTGAGTAATCAATTTGGCCCTGCGGGCCATTCATTTAAATAATTCAGCCCGACCAGGCCAATTTTTTTTAAACACTAATCAAGCTGGGCTGAACCGTAAATTGTATATAGTTTGACCTGACCCATATACAACTTATCACCCCATTAGTCACAATAGGGTAGTGCCAATGCGTGTGCCGATGCAAGTGCATTTTTAAAAGATCATTATGTAATTGGATAGGATTGTTACTTTGGACTAGAATGTCCGAGAAACATCCAAAATTGTAGCACCCAAATAGCAAGAAGAAACATAAGCCATTACAGACAACACGATTCTATACTTGATATAAAAACAGTGACGGCAGCTCGCTTTGGAAGAAAGCTGGTGTAAAACAAAGAGGAAAAACCAATGAGGTTAAGCTGCAAGACACCAACTAAAACACAAACTTAAAGAATGACAGCATTCAACTCAGAGTCCCCCGTCACAAATCAATGATTAACCTAATTAAAAACCACACAATTCACACAGTCAAGCAAGCCAGTGGATAAAGCAAGAGATAAAGCTGCTTCAATTTTTGCAAACGAAATCCATCTTAGAAGAATAGGATTGAGAAGCCCATTGTAAAACATCCAGCAGCCACCCAGGGACTTAAACGTTCGCCTGTATCGGGTCACGTAACAAATTATACAGTCAATTAGCTTGAACAGATGAATTTTTATAGTTAATATGCACCCATCTCACCAAAAAGGAAAATTATAAATCGAGGGTGTTGGTTAAGAAGAAAAATCTCAAGAGAAATGCTTCATTAATCACTGAATCTTGAGTTAAGATAACCACACTTTTTGTCCTAGCTCTAGAATTGGTATGTAACTGAATGGGTATTGGATAGGCAAACCAAAAGATTTGCACAGAAGTCTTATCATATTTGTCATTAGGTATGATGATATTCACAAATATTGAGACCAATTGCAGACAATGTAATCGTACATTAGCAACCTACTCTGAAGAGAGCTATAATAATGATTAATGAAACAGACCTATTCTAGCGGCTTTCCAAAAAAAACCCCGAAACCTGTAAGAAGAAGACGGCAAAAAAACAATTACGAACATCCAAAAATATTATTCAAGCAGCCACAGAGACAAAATAAAATTAAGAAAAAGGAAAAGATAGCTGCACAATTAAACAACCAAAGTCATGAAGAGATCAACAGAAACAAGTGCTTACTTTCTATTATGTGTGAGTTGCATGAGCACGCATATATACAATCACAGATCCAAGAATCCTTTATAACCACAGTAAGAATCTGGTCTTATAGAAAGCCAGTCCTTAAATTGAGATGTTGCATTAGTTGGCTCATTTTAAATTCTAGAGATGTTGACAACATTGCAATGCATCTCATCGATAACATAAGAGGATCATATGTCAAGCTAATGCAATGACAGAAAAAGCAGTCATACCCAGTTTTCTGTTCGAGGATGGTGGGGAACTGCATCTTAAGAAACGTGCACGTGCAGATTACCAACAGTACCACCGTCAGAAATGAGTGGAAATTAAAAAGAGCTGACTGCACTCTCAGAAAAGGAAAACATTAAATCTAAAATATCGCCGGAGATGCAATTCAATGGAATGAACAATAGGAAGAAAGAAATGTCAAGTACCATATCCAAATCTAAAATCGAATTTTTCCTTTAACAATGCTATTGTCTTGGATCGGATCTGCGCATGACATCCAACCAAAAAAATCAAATCAGTTTGATTGTTTTGTTGGGGGGGGGGGGGTAGGGTGGGAAAGGCAAGTGGGGAAATTGATCACCGATGATTCCACGAGTAAGTTACCTTCCCTCGCCACAAGAGACTTAGGACAGCCGAATTAAGGGTTTCAGGCAACTTCGCTTTACCCTTCGAGATATAAGATCCTTCCCAGTTATGCTCGTAAGCCGCCGATGAGGCCACCGCTCAAACGACGCCGTATATCTTCTTCACTGGCGATCAACCGACTTCAAAGCAATCCAATGGTAAAATGTTAAGAACATTTTTTCTGTCGTAATTCCCCTTTTCTAAAATTTGTTTTCGGGGCCTTTTTGGATGACATGGAAAAAATTGTTTCTGAGAAAACCTTTTTGAAAGCAAACCAAATTAAATCCTTCTTGCAAAAAAAAAATCTCTTCCGAAAGAAATAGTGGAATTTTCCCTTCAGACATTCTAAACTTATAGATCAAATCCCCCAGTATACAAATTTTGAAAATAATACATAGCATTCAATTAATTAACTATCTTATAAAATTATATAATTTTTTTATCAATTTTTAAACAAAAATTATAGTATTATTATAATCTAATTTGCTAATCAGTTGATTATTTCTTAACAAATTCAATTGGTTATTTATTGATAACTAAATATATTATCTGATTAAACTAGTTAATAGTATTCCTTATTTGAATGAAAATAATTAATGAAATTAGTTGTTTATTATTAATTATGTATATATATAATGACATATAAATATATATATTTTAAGATTTATTTATGTATACTTTTACTTTAATTATATTAAGATTTTACATAAGATATATCAAATGAATTTTTTTTAAAAAAAATCATATCATTGTAATTTATTATTTATTAATTTTTTAAAATGAATTATTATAAATTATTATATTTTAAATTTTTTTAAGAAACAAATAGTTATAATTTTTGGTAAATTGATAGTTAAAATGGGAGAAAAATGCTTAATTCATACATATGAATCAATTGGCAAATGGTTTATCATCATATGTATTGCAACAATAAAAACATAAATATAAATATAGTTCTAATGAAAGGAATAATTAAGTTAGAAACACATGTTAATTATTCTTAATTTGTTTCTCCATTAAATCCATTTATTTATACCAAATTATTTTAAAAAATTGAAAAGATGAAGTAGACAAATTTCCTACCATGAAAATTATTACACCTTCATCAAAATATAATAAATTAGAACTTTATACTATGAGAGAAATAATTAAAATATTTGGTGTATCTTTACATTAAAATGGAAATGATATGTATATAAAAAAATTTTGTTGAATAAATATATATGAATTATAAGATAGAATAAAAGTTGATATTTTAGTAAATAAGTGAATATGAATTTTATGAGAAATATTGAGAAAAGCTTAGTAGAATATCAAAGTATGAGGTTTTAAATTATTAAAAATGAATAAATAAGTATAGAATAAATTTATGTTATACTTTCAAAAGTGCCCCAAGGTATTGTTCCTTCGTTTTGTGGCCTAAAATCAGCCTCCCCTTCTTATTTCTCTTGAAATTTCTCAACCCCTATCCTTGCATTCTATGAACTTCTTCTTATTCTCTCTTCTCTTTAATTTAACAAGGAAAAAGATTAATCTTCTTCAAATTATTCATTCAATCATGATAAAAATATTATCCTTACTTAATTATTTTCTTATCTTCTTTTGGGTTAACAAAAATTTGGATCTATTTTGGTTTTAAAGCAAAATTTAGAAATCCTAACCAAGAAACTTTGATTTTGATATGACCATACTTAAAGAATATCAAATTCGACCTCTTACGTGAGTAGATACTCTACACCTTTTAATTAGATTTCAAGAATTTAAGTTTGAATGTCATATTTTAAATTTTTACAAAAATATGAATACAAATGCTTAAATGATGTATTAATTGTTGGTTTTAGTTTGATTTAATGATGTAAATGACATTAATGATATAAGATTAATGTGTGTTTATAATTTCATGATATTTGGTTAGGTAACAAATACATGTGGATGGTTAAATTCTTAAAAAAATAGTGAAAAATTATGAGAAAACTAATGAAAACCAAGCTATAGTCAATTATATCCTTTGAGTACTTTGTAGGTGTTGATAGATATAGTCGATTATGAGTACCAAAATTGCTCTTTAAACCTTTATAGTTGACTATATTAGGACAATATTGTTATATTGAATTTGAAAATTTCTAACTTGCTCATTTTTCTTCCATTTTTAGCAAATCATATATCATTGAAAAGGTAATTAAATTTATTTTAAAAAAGAACTAGTTTTATATTAATATCTTATGTATATTTTTGAGATATTACTAAGGGGTTGTTTAGTTTAGGGTAATTAAGAATGGGGAGGAATGGAAATTATTTATTACTTTTGTGTGTGTTTGGGTTTAAAAAATTTAATTCCTTTTCCCTTTTTTTTCTAAATGAATTTACCCCAAATGAGGATACAATGATTCCCCTAAATCTTGTAAGGAATCCTATTCCCTTATTTTTTATTTTGCACATGAAACTAGCCACTATTTCTGTAGTCATCCCCAAAGCCAGCCCATCTTCTTTTGCAGTTATCCCCACTCTTTCATCACACTCACACATTAAGTACCTCTCTTTCTCTCTCACTTGCTCTCTCTTTGTCTCACTCGTCATTTTATCTTAATTGGTTTCTCTCAATCATTCTATTTTTTTTTTGCTAAGCCTGGATTTGATTTTTAAAATAAAAACTGAATTGGTTATATATGCTTTTTGTGGCCTAGAAAAATCCAATATTAAAATAATGAAAAGGAAAATGAAAGCCCATGAATGAATCAGTTATATATGCTTTCTGTCTCACTCACTCTTTTTCTCTTTACAACTTGTAAAAACTAGGTAACATAAGGATCTAATCAAATATAAAGATGACAAACCAAAAAACATAGGTCTGTGCTATGTGGAATTAGAATAAAGATGACAAAAAATTGGTTAATTTCCTTTAATGACCTAAACAATAATAAAGGAAATAAGAAGGAATTTCATTTCTTTTCTTATTTGAACCAAATAGGTAATCAGAGGCTATTCCTTTCCTTTTTTTCTAATTCTTTTTTTTTATTCCATTTCCTTTCCTTAATTCGAACCAAATGGTCCCCAAAATAGTAGACAAAAATTAAAAAAAGATTTTTGAAAAAAATGAATTTTAGGTTTAACTTATAAAGGGCATAATTCTTTCAAATCTTAATTATTTTAGGCAAAAGTTTAACTTATGGAAAGCTAAGTGAGTTTGTTTTTATATAAAATAAGTTTCATGGGCAAAAAATTTGTAAATTTTGAGTTACTTGTAAAATATCTATTAAGGGTTAAAATTGAGATAAGTTGATATATGTATATGTACATTATTTATAGAATGAACTCTATTATGCAATCATGCAATGAGGTATAAGATGTTTGGAACTTGAAAGTGTGAATGACGAATGACTTGTTTGAGTTGTAAAGTGTGCCTTGTGAAATGTAATGTGTGATAACTTGTATTGTTATTTATGAAATGTAATGTGTTATATAGATGTATGCATTTTATTATTAATAGCTATGCCTTATGATATGAATTTGAAATTTAAACTATTATTGTTTATTTTTATGAGATAAAATTTTGATGAAATGGTTATGATTGAGCTTTTTATGGTTAATTGAGTTTAAATTAATAAATATAAATTTCTTATGTGTTAAATTTTACAAAAGGATGATTTGATGGGTAAAATTATTACATTATTATATTTGTTTATGTGGAGTATTTACTCATTAAACCCTAAACTCACTCTTCCATGATTTATTTTATAAATATGCATGTCAAATCTTTACCACTAACTCTTGAAAGTTAGGATTGCTAGCATGTTCTTTGGTTTAGCCTTGGTAACATAAGATATCTATAATTAGATTATTTTTAGACATTATTTTATGTAAAGGCTATAGGTGAAGGAGATATAAATTAAATCCTTTATAAGTTAGTTAGATTAGCTTACCCTTACTTTAAGAGAAATATAAGCAAACTTAAATTTCTAATTTTTTATATACTTATTTTTGTTGATCAATGAAATCCTTTTTCTTCTCTATTGATATTTTCTTTCTTACTATATTTTTTAGTTAATTAACTAAGATTGTGATGAATAGACCAGATTAGGCTAGTGAAAATTGAGTAACAAGTTCTAAATTAGTTATAACTATGTTAAGGTTATGACAAAAATAGGGAAAGAAATATTTACATATAGATGAATTATGACAAAAATAAACTAGATTAAATTAGTAAGAATTGGGTAGCAAGTTTTATATCGATTATAACTACATTAAGGTTATGACAAAAATAGGGAAAGAAATATTGTGTTTTTATTTACATAAAAATAAACTATCCATATTCCATAACACAATAAATAAAAGTGCAACCAATGAATGTATTTATTAGCATAAAGAGATAATTGTGCATGATTTATTACATATGAATGCATATATGGTAATTAGTGTATATTTAAGGATAATTTTATCTTTTTGTACACTTTTTGTAAATAAGTTAATTGAAAACACTATAAAAGTATTTGACAATCAACTTATTCATCAATTTTTAAGAGTATTTAGTAAACAATTTTTTCATTAACTTTTATCTTATTAATTTACTTAATCAGCTATTTTATGTATTTAGTAAAATGTTAATTCAAATAATTAACTAATTTGAAAAAATTAGGGATCTAATATTTTCAAACAATTAATACATTAAATGCTTATAAAAAAATAAATTATATGTTTTGTTAAAAATTCTAATAGGAAGAGTTAAACCCTTATTTTTAACATGTTATACTTTTTACTCTATTACTACACTATTATATATTTTCAATCTTATATGTATTAATTTAATATATATTAGAATAATACAAATCTTTATAAAAAATATATAATTATTTAAATTATTAATTAAATTTATATAATAAAATTAATATTTTAACAAAATAATTGTTATAATATGTTAAAGGTATTCCTATATAATTAATTAATGAATTTTAAACATTAAAAGCAAAAATTAATAAGATGAATTTATACATATAAATCATACATATATATACATACACATATACTTAAATAAATTATAAAATATATTTTTATTCTTATATATCATTTTACTTATAAATAATTAATTTTATTAAAAATATTTATTCAAATAGGTAATATTATTGACTAATCAAATTAACTATTAGCTAATAATTAATTGAATCAACTAATTATTAATATAAATAGCTAATTACAAAATAAGGCTATTGGCTTTATTTAGGGCAACTATATAATAAATTAATTGAAAAATAATAAATTAATTAATAATTAATAAGTTAGTTGATAACTAATAATTAAAAATTAATAAGTTGATCGATTATATTAGATGTGTTAGATAAAATTAACTATTAAATTAACTAAAAAGTATAAAATAACATAAAAAATATATTAATACTAATATAATATAAATAGATTTATGAATTAAATTAATTCATATTTATTTTAAGATTAAATTATATTAATACAATCAAAATATTTACATTAAAAATATAATTATTTAAAATTTAATTAATTATTTTCTTGATATTGCATATCATTTATTTATTATTCAAAATAGTGACATAATAACCTAAAATTTGATTTATTATAATTTATAAAATCATATATTTATTTACTTACTTTTTTCTTTGTATACTTATTTATATTGAATTAATGAGAATATGTTAAATATATATTTACATAATTAAAATATATTTTTCCATTTAATTAAAAGAAGATAAGTAAATTTGAAAATTTTTTGAAAAGTTATTAGCTTATAATTTATAAAATATTTTGTGAAACTTATCAAATAAGGTAATAAATTAAATATCTCTAAAGTCTAATTTGTAATTTATTAATTAAGTTAATAAATTATAAATTAACTTATTTATTACATTTAACACATACTTTGGCCATTTTATGAATTTTTAACTTATTGACCAAGTTAAATAGCTATTTTTCATGTTTGATAAATAACTTATTTAATCAATTAATTGATACTTAATTAACTAATTTAAAAAGAGTGGGAAATTTAAAATTTTTAATTAATTGATTTATAAAAGGTATATAAAAAATAAAATTACCCTCAAATTATATAATTATATATTATTTTCCTTAAAATGCACCCTAAACCTTTCAATAAATAAGAGCTTGACTACTAAGCCACTAAATAATCTTAATCATATATGTACCAATTTAATATATATTAGAATGTAAATATTTTTTGTAAATAATAAATGATTATTTGTTTTTATTAATTAAATTTATATAATAAAATTGATATATATTAACAAAATAAATATTATAATATGTTAAATGATTATTTAATGAATTTAAATTATTTTCACATTAAAACAAAAATTAATGAGATAAACTTATATATATACAATAATTTTCCTAATTCTTCATTTAGTTCAATTTTTAAGGGCTTACTTATATTTTTAGTCTTAAAAATTGAAATTAATTGCATTTAGTTTTCCTAAAAATGAAATTCTATTTTAATCCACCTAAAACAAAAATTGAACTATCAAGTTTAATTTTTAATTACCATTTCAAACAAACTAAGAAACTAATGTGGTGATTAATAATACTTATTGTATAATGTATGCTTGAAAAGTTACTACTATTATCCTTGTCATCAAAATTAACAATGGTCATTTCTTCTTCCATTTCATCTCTACCACCACCACCACACACCATTGTCATCTTTGATTTCCTCATGAAGGTAGTTTAGTGATTTGGTAGAAGAGCATCAAAATAATTTATTAATTGCTATCTCTTATTGATATAATTTACTTTCAATCCTACTACAAGGGATTTGAAGTTTCAATAATTCACCTTTTTTTCACCAGTAGTCAAATAAAAAATGACTTGTATTAAAAAAAAGATATACTCTACTTTCAACGTATTGCACTTTATGATTGTAAATTCTTTTTCTAATTTATGATTTATATTATAATAAAAGTTTTAGAAGGTGAAGGCTCCCTTTAAGTTGAAAATTTTTATTTTGAACAACAATACTTAATAGATCAATAAAGATAATGTGTTGTAAATTAGTAGGCTTTACAAAGTTATCTATCTAGACTACTATATTAAGTGTTTCTGTAATTTTGAAATACATGGTCATTTCTTTTTACATTGTGGGGTTGCTTGATAACCTCAGACTAAGCTTTTCCTTATTCTTGATGAGTAGTGGCTTTATCTAGATTTTTGGCAATATATTTTAAAGGCTTTAGTGACAAAAAGAAATTTAAAGTCCTTTGAAAGTGTACCATTTTTTAGGTTGTGCTATATATGGTTGGAAAGCAATGCTAGCTATTTCTTGGCTTCCTATTGGTGTATAGAACATGAAACTTGAAGTGGTTTTGTTATTAGATTTAGAAAGACATTTAGTAGTTGGAAAATTCTAAAATGCATCATTAATAAAGTAGTGTATTTGTGCACCAACAGATATGCAATTTTGATTTATTGTTACCTTTGTATTCGATACAGGAAATGGATAGAAGTAAAAAGGAAGAAAATTTTATAACTAACCCAACAAAATATATAAATTAAAATTAAATATTGGACCACATAAGTTTGTAGCCCAACCTAAATTGAAAGATTGAAAGCTTTGGTGATAAAGTGACTAATGTAAGGTTTAGGTTAGATTTGGATATGCTAAGAAATAAGGTAAAGAGATAAAGAAGTTGAGTGGAAAAGGGAAGCAATGGTTGGATAACAATTTTTTGGTTGAGCATACTCGATGCATGTGTGACTTAAATTAAGTCTAAAGTCATCAAAAGTTTTGGATTTAACACAACAAGATAAGATAACAGAGCTTTATTAATGTAGTCATGATGCAAATTTATGTATTTTTCTATACAAGGTGTATTAATTTGTCATTAAAAAGTGAAACAAAACTATTTTGTTAAAAAAACATGACATGTGTGTGTGTAATATGATAATACAGTTTATTGCATTATTAATGTTCATATAGTTAAGATCATTTACCTAATATGGAATGAATTTGAAATGGTATAGTTTGATATACGACAAAATTAAGCACTCATTTGATAGATTGATATTTTGATAGCTTTTATCATGTTAAAAAGAGCTAAGTTTGAACGTAAGGTTTAATGATTTCTAGTTTTTCTTTTAGGAATTTGGTCTTATGAACTAAAACTAATGGCTGTTAAATCTACAGTAATATAATGTATATCTAATTTATTATCTTAGATTAAATTGTCATATGACAAATAAAAGGGTGGAAACTAAATTCATGGTGTGGCATTATCTTGAAACTGAAAATTGAGAAGTATTATTACAACTAATACATGAATTCCATGTTAATGTGATTTATTGTTGGCATATAGTTTTATTTTCTAGTTCAAAACTAAAAGTATGGTTTTCCCATCTTATTTTTACTAAGGGACATCAAATGGAAATGAATTTTTGCATAACTAGGAACTTATTGATGTTGTTGAAACTAATAGGCTTTTTGAAGCACTAATTGTGTGAGTTCATTGCATATTTATTTTATTTTGTCTCTATTTAAATTGATGTCCCCTTTCAAAATTATGTTTAACTTTTGTTAAAGCTAATCTTACACTTTTAGGCTAGAAAAAGGAAAAGGAAAAGGAAAACTAGGACATCTTGGTAGTTCTGCATGTTGGATTAAGATGCATGAGGACTTTGATAACTAAGGGATTAGTTGTAAAATTAAGTTATTCAGCAAAGTATAGTTTTCCTAAGTGGCTATCTTCTTTCAATGCATTTAATTTTTTATTAATTTTGTCATAAACCTTTTTTTCCTAAATTTTTTAATTATTTGATGTATGTTTAAATAGGGAATCTCTTAATTATGAATCATTAATTAATTTATTGATTTATCCTCCATTTTTGTTTACAAAGAATCAACATTTCTATCTTAGCCATTACAGTTCTAATAGACAACAAGAAACATTAACTTTATAAAGGATAGAAGTAAAAGATATGCCTTGCTCTATTGTAATGTACTTCCGTATGATATCAATTATCCTTTTATTGTAGCTTCAAAGGCTAGGAAAAAATCTAGAAGTTAAGACTAGTGTGGAAGAACCATACTAGAGTATTTACTAAAGCATATAAGGTTTACAAGGGACTTAAATTAGGGTGATTGTTGAAAAATCTTAAAAACGTAATTTAGTGAATGAGTTTTTGTGCATTAAAGACTATCATTAAAATGGTGTACCTAACTTGAATTATAACTATGTTAATTATACAACAATTGTGACTGATTACAAAGAAATTTATATTAATGAAGTTCCTTATTAAAAGTAACCCTATGTAAATAAGATGTGACTTAATTATTATTATTTTATAGCTTGTTCTACTTATTTGGAGCCTATTAATACAATTGTGAATACTTTGTTTAGGAGACATTATTTTAACAAAACTTTGAATGTTTAGTACTAAGAGAACATACATCTACCTATTAATTTAATTATGTAAATGGGATCCTTGATTATCTTGCATAAACACACCATCATCAATCTAATGATTATATTAAAATGGATCAATGTGTTGAATTTGCAAAACCATTATAGGCACTAAGGATGTTTATAGGCACACTCATTTTACACTGAATCAACTATAATTCAATGCTAATTACATGAGTTTAGAGAATTATATTGAAATGGAAAATAATTTACAAGTCTTGGTGTTATTTACAATAAAACATATGTTTAACATATATGTCCATTCCATTCTCTAAAAAGCTTAGTTGCATTATGTAGAACCAAAAAGCTTAACTAAATTTATCAGTTTTAAGGACAAAATTACAAATTTTAAGCATTATGCATTATTAAAAGTATAAGATCTTGATAAAAAAATGTTCAATCAGATTACTAAATTATAGCATTAATTGCATTTACATCTCTAGCTATCTAATCCCACTTTATTAACAAGGTTAAAGAAGGAATGATGATCGATTTAAGGCATAACTGAGTATGTGAGGTTCATTAGGTGATCAAGCTTATGAGTTGGTCCATATGACTAAACATTAGCATGCACTTACTCTTTCACAAGCCATGTTCAATGGCAACTCAATATGACATAAATATAAAACTCGGTAAAATGATAATAGAATCAGTAAAATGATAATAATAAAGATGCATAAGACCACTTGAAGCTACCTCTTTTTTCTAAAAAAAAAATGCAGCATATAAAACTTCAATCACGCTACTAATTTCATAGTACTTTACAATTTGGAATCTATATGGAGTAATTTCAAACTATTATCATAAAAGATTAAAAATAAAAAAGTTAACATTAAGAGAAAAAACCAAAATAGAAGAAATTAACTCCCTACCTTTGCATTATACAAAACATGTGACAATTATAACACCTTAAATTGTAAGAAATCCTAAATTAATCTAATTATTTTAATATATAAGCAAACTACAAGAAAAGTAGTACTCAAAAAATTCAAAGATTTTCAATTCACTTCATAATAGTTTTCTCATAAATCTTACTTGATTTTAACTTTGTTGAAAAGATTATCTCAACTTCATAACTCTATTCAAGTTCTTCTTCCTTAAAAGCATGGTAGAAACTTGTAACTAAATAGAAATAGTCACTAAAAAGCTTATTAGAACATGTCTTGGTTATTGATGGATGAATGATACTTAAAGTAAATAAAAAAATTAAAGAGCTAATGATAGTAAGGGAGCTTATACACACATATTGAAATGAACCTAGCTAAAAGTCAGCTTAAAATTAGTCATTTTTTATTAAAAAAAAAATGTCATTAAAAGAACACTAAAACTATTAAAGTCTTGTATTTGCTTATACTTAGATTAAATATAATTATGCACAAAGCATAGTTTCCTTTCTAAAACTACAAAGTTTATCCAAAATATTCAAGTTAAAATCTAGGCCATGCCACATTCTTAAGAAAGTTTTCATCACTAAAATTGAAAGCAATGATACAAATTAATAACAGGATTTTTCACCAACAATGAAATAGATATATAGACTTCAGTGAATTTTTTTCTTTTTCTTTGTTTACATATATAGGATGATACATAAAAAGAAAGTTGACAAATCATATTTAAAGTTTACTTGAGTTGATTTAGAACCAAATAGAGTTTTGCCCAAAGTAAGCTTCAAGACTATGAGACTAGATCTTCATGCAACAAAGATTAAAAAATCCATCTCTAAAGGATAAATTACCTAGCAAACACCTTTTAACTTTGAATATGATTATACTTTGGCATTTTCCATTTTTTCTATGACATTGATACATTTAATGGTAGTGAACTTACTAACACCAGGGGTCTACATCTCCAATATTTACTTGATTTCTAGGTATCTCAACTTTCATGTGTTGGGTCTTTACAGATTTAATAGAGCTTGATGAGTTTATTTATTTTGAATGGTTAAACACAAGTTTTGTTAAAGTTGTCCAATTCTTAGAGGAAGTAAAGTGATAGGAAAATCTTAAATGTCTCAAATAGCTACCAAAACCTTTGTCAGATATAAAATGATTCAATAAACATTCCAAAGACACATTAATAAAGAGGGATTACTAGTCATAAAGTATAATTATTGAAAAGCAAATTTGTCATGAACTAAATAAAGGTCATAATAGGTAAAGGCTAAAAAAAATGCACCAATCAAGCACGTATTATGCAATTTTCAATGGATGATGGAACTAAGAGATTTATAAACTCTATAAACTACAACTACAATTAACAGCTTTTAACACATTTAAAATTTAGGGGTTAGAAATGTATAAACTAAAAAGACATGACACCTTAATCTTTTTATATATCTAAATTATGGCTCTACTGCTTTTATCTCTTTCAATAATTGACCAGGTGGTTAGTAAATAAGAGTTACCTATCATTACCAAGTAGAAAAGGCTTAATATAACTACTGGGTCACTATTTGAGAGCAAAAACAAGAATGATTATTAGTTAGATGATAATAAACTAAAATTATAAGCTTTTATCAGCCTTCAAATGGAAAAAGAAAAGAACCAATTTTTAACTTTAGAAAATGAATGTCATTATAGACAAAACCCAACCGCAAAAAATTCTAAAGTTCGCAACCTGAAGATCACAACTTTATCAAAACACATCTAAATGAACAAAATTACTATCATAAACCATAATACAAAATAAGTTAGGGAAAAGTCAATAATAATATTAAAAAAATCACACCTAAGCTATAACAACAGTAAATGACATTCTAAGGGGAAGCCTAATTATGGCTATAGCAGCCTCACTGTAGTGAATCTACAATTTAGGGTTTCAACATTTGCATGTGATCCCCACACCTTTATGTACAAATCCAACAAATCACATGTTACTATGCATTTAGAATAAAATATAAAATAAATTTCATAATACTTGTTATTGAAGTATCAATGGTTGTTATAATGGCTTGTAGTCTTCCTTAATGGATAGTGCCCTTTGCTATCATCGTTCAATCCTTGGTATGCACTGCTATCACGATGATAGCCTATTCCCTTATTTCTAACCGCATTTGAAAGATGGATGCTCACCTTATGGGTCCTTTATGCTAGACCAGTACACTGAATCTAATATAATAAAATAGCTCATTGTACACTTTGAATTTACAAGATTTTAAGAATAATTATGTAATTTTTATTTCTATGAATAATAAAAAGTGGGAGGCAATTGATCCATCCAAAGTGATATAACCTTAACCTTCGATGTGATGCGATGGAGCAATGCTGCACCACTTTTTCAGTAGGGTATGGATGATGCTCCCTTAATAGCTTTTTTAGTTAATATATTTTTCTTTGTTTCAAATTTGCTTTAGGAGATAATTTATGTTCTTAAAAAAAAAGTATTTATATATAGTTTAGTAGGAAAATGAGAAAAATTAAGATAGAATATGGTAGCTAAATTCTGTGTTTCGATATGCTTTCATCATTTCATAACTTCATGTGAGATGTATATGCGTTGAATTGGTGTAATGGGCTAGCCTTATGTCTCCCTCCAATCATGGATTAGTATAGGCCACGTAAGTTTTTCCTCTTGGCAGTTAAGGAATTGAATATTAGTCTGATTTGCAGTTCAGGTTGATCAAAATAAAATTTTATTTTTAAGAAAATGTGGATGTGATTAATTTTAATTTTAAAAAGATAAAAAAGTAATTAAACCTATTTTTTTAAATAGGATGATCAATTTATGGTAAATTACATCGTAGTGGTACTTCTTGAACTTTTTTTCAATAAGGCGCTAGCACTGATTTTTATTTCAAATAGGTGCCAGTTTTATGAATTATTATTATTATATTTCTAAAATATCCTTTTCTAACTAAGAGAATACATTTATAAATTAGGAATTTCAAAAAGGTATAACTTTATGATTAGTTAATTAATTTTTGCATATGACCACTTATTTTTATTCGTTTTCCCATGATCTTTTGATAGAAAATAAGGAAATTTAGGTTTGAATGAGTCTACCTAGTAAAAAATGTGTAAATTAAGCTTAAAATTTTGACTAATCATAACTTTGTACTTGATTGTCTGTTTTAGGTAATTTTTTTTATTTCATATGACTTTTTGAGATTTATGTGCCTACAAAACACCACCTGCTCTCGTTGGTGAAAATTTTTTTTTTAATAATTTTTCTTAATTTTTCTTCATTTTCTTGTATTTTTCTAACTTTAATTTCATTTTTGTTAATTCAAATTCATTTAAATCCTATATTAAACTTTTGATCTCTAACTCTTTTAGTGTCTAATAGTGTTATAACAATTTTCTTAACAAATAAAACTATCAAAGAATAATATAGTATTATTTGTAGATTAAATAGTAATATATAACTGTTTCGTTCCAAAACAATAAGATCAACTAAAAATTTTAAATAAATAGATAAATTAAGTTTAATTAATAATTAAATTGTTAAATAATAGCATGTTACTATTTCTTCCCCAGACACTAACATGCTACTATTTTATTTCAAAACAGTAACACCAACTAAAAATATCAAATAAATAGATAAATGAAGTCTAATTAACAACCAAACTAATAAATAACAGCATGTTATTATTTTCTTCTAAAACAGTAACACCAATAAAAAATATTAAATAAATAAATTAAATTTAATTAATAATCAAATTGCTAAATAATAGTATGTTACTGTTTGTTTCTTAAATAGTAACATGTTACTATTTTGTTCCAAAATAGTAACACTAATTAAAAACTTCAAATAAATGGATAAATTAAGTCTAATTAACAACTAAATTGTTAAAGAAGAGTATGTTACTGTTTCATTCCAAAATAGTAACACTAACAAAAAATTTTAAATAAATGGATAAATAAAATCTAATTAATAATTAAATTGGTAAATAATAGTATGTTACTATTTCATTCTAAAATAATAATGCAATAAAAAATATTAAATAAATAGATAAATAAAATCTAATTAACAACCACAGTAACATGTTACTATTTGTTTTCTAGATAGTAATATATTACTATTTCGTTCTAAAATAGTAACACTAACAAAAAATTCTAAATAAATGGATAAATTAAGTCTAATTAATAACTAAATTGTCAAATAACAGTATGTTACTGTTTATTCTTCAGACAGTAACATATTACTGTTTCATTTTAAAATAGTAATACCAAACAAAAACTCTAAATAAATGGATAAATCGAGTCTAATTAACAACCAAACTTATAAAGAAGGGGATATTACTGTTTCGTTTTAAAACAGTAACACTAACTAAAAATACTAAATAAATGAATAAATCAAGTCTAATTAACAACCAAACTTTCAAAGAAGAGCATGTTAATATTTATTTTCTAGACAGTAACATTTAGAAAGTAACATATTATTGTTTCATTTCAAAATAGTAACATCAACTAAAGAAGAGCATGTTACCGTTTCATTTCAAAATAGTAATACCAATAAAAAAATATCAAATAAATGAATAAATGAATAAATTAAGTTTAATTAATAACCAAATTACTAAATAATAGTATGTTACTGTTTCATCTCGAAACAGTAACACTAACTAAAAATCTTAAATAAATGGATAAAATAAGTTTAATTAATATTCAAATTATCAAATAATAATATGTTACTATATCTCTAAGTTCTTATTTAATTTTATTTTTATCTTAACTAAAAATTTATTTTAATTTCTAAAAAATTGAATTTTTATAAATTTAATTTATAATTAAAATTTTATATTAATTTAATTTGTATTAAATTAAAAATTGTTCAATTTTAATATATAGCCAGAGGTTTCTGTTTGGATGCTTTTGATCTTTTTGAAAGTTACCATAAATATGCCATTTCATTGCAATAATTTATACCAAACGACACCGGTCTCATTTTTTCCCATCAATTTATGACACAAGCGTGATTAATGACAAGGTAGCGTCAGGCATGGCAGATGAAACGACATTCGTTTTGTGTGTCAGCGACTTACCGGGAAGGGCGTCCTGTGCCCCCCAAGGGAGTACCCTCTTCGCGGGTTCCCGCGTTCAAAATTTTGGCGATATAATGAGTACTGCCATCGGAGCTCTAAAAAATCTCCCTGGGAATAGCAGCAATGGAATCCTCTTTCGTGATTGATTTTGGTTTGTAGCGGACATGAAACAATGGACCGTGACCTACAGGAAGCAAATCAAACTGAAGTCCAAAGTCTACCAAGAGCTCCAATATTCAAGCGACAAGGTATTTTCACCCTTATGAATCGCTCCTTTTTATTTCAATTATGAGTTGCGACTTGTTCAGCCAAATCCACTGGAATTTCAATACATTGTGTTTTTTGGAATTTGACATTTACTTTGCCACGGAATCTCTCAAGTTCTAAGAACCAGATTTTTTCCCCCTATATTATGTAATTGAACTTTATTTCCTTACTTTGTCACAGTGATTGTTCGTCATGGTTTTTCAATACCTCTGAAGCCGGGATTATTTGTGTTCTAATTTCCATATTTCTTCTTTTGTTCCTCATTTTCGGGGGAATACGTTTATGTGTATATATCTACTTTTTGTTTTCCAATTGCAGGAAATAGCAAATGCAACAGAAAAGAGAATAAATCACAGAACGCTCTGAGCCCCTCGCAAAAGATGATCCAAGGTTGGCACAGTCTAATTTGGTCCAACAGTTTTTGACTTTTTTGTCAAGTGGTCCACAACTCCAACAAACCCACATATGCATTTGCTTTTCTCAGTTTCCTTGGTGTCTGAAGATGTTACTGCATATCCCGTGTTTATGGGAGCACAGATTCATTATTGTTCCCAAGTTCAAAATGCTCAGTAGGTTCCTGGTTTTGTTGGATTTCTGTGCATACATTTGTTTCCATGCATTTAGTTGTAAATTGATATCCCCAATCAATTCAATGTCTATACAAGCGTGTAATTATGGCAAAGAACTCCCGAAGTAATTGTAGTAGTTGGTTCGCAGTAAAATTTTCTTACATTATAGTTCTACTTGTATGGTACAAAACATAACATTAGTTGTTAACATTTCAGAATTTAAGAAGAAAGAACTGCTTAAGTATGGATCACCAAAGATCAGTCTGGAGACAAGGAAATCCAATCCAGCGGGTTAGTGTGTCGACATGCTGTTCTGCCAATAATTCAGATTTATTTTTAATATTTTTTGCTGAGCCTGAACACTATCATGGCACAATGAGAAAGTGGCATAGGTTGTGCTTTGCCTATTCTCACCTAATTTAATTTACATTGGTATATAGGGAAACTAATAGTTACAATGCTGAACATTCATCAAGCGTGCAAGAAAATACCTTTTTTCTCCGAGAATTAAGGAATTTTATAACGTTCAAATTTATTTTCTGTTATTTTGTATCCACTAACTAGTCAACATCTTCCGCTTCTAATTAGAGTGGCAGATTCTATACACCACGCAAGTGACTCAAAAAGCAAAGAAGTACCATGATGGTTTCATGCGACTAGTAGTTTGCGGAACCCGTGGGGGGCAGGTTCATTCTTTTCTTATGTTACACACACACACACACACACGCACGCACATATATATATATATATATATATATATATATATATATATCTTTTGCTCAATATGATAATGTGATTATATATTTTTTTACATGCATAGATTTGATCTGAATTATATCAAGTGCACCAGGCATGCTCTCATTACCTTTTTGTGTCTCTGTTTCAGGTAATGCTGTTCAATCTAAGCAGAAAACTCTTGGTTAGCAGGTTTCTTAAGAAAGATGAAGTAATAAGATCTGGTGAATCAATAGCATTTGACGGATATTTGGTTGACATTGGTGAACAAGGGAACTTTAAGCCTGATTTCAGTGCTGAGCAAAACAGTTGCACTGATGTTGAGAGAAGAGGGATGATGCACAGGCAAGATTGTCTTGACACCCATATAAGTGCTGGAAATAGAGGTCAGTTGATATCTATAATGACTTGGGAATTTGTTACATGTGACCAGCGGCTGTATGATGTGCCGGTTCCTTTTTCTTTTTATAATAGAATGCATGTAGATATCATTAACCTTGTCTTATTTCTAATCAAATCTTGAGAGTACATAATGCCTTTCCTATTCCACTCGTGTTGCTCTCTTTTGTTACTGTTTTCTTTTGTATTACTTTCAGTTTTGAATATCATCTATTTCTCTAGCAATCACTTATGTCTGGTTGTACTTGTTTTCTGCCATATATCTTCATTTCAGCTTCACTTTTAAGCATATCTTCTTCTTCCTTTCAATTTTAGAATGGCAGGTCCTATATACAAAACAACTAACTCAAAAGGCCAAGAAGTATAATGATGGATTTTTACAGCTGGAAATTTGTGGATCCCGAGGGAGGCAGGTTAATTTTCTAAATTTTTAAATTTTCTTCTTCTCATGAATTCTTTCTTATTGTTTATTTCAAATGAATCCTTGAGATTGAAGTATGCCTCTTCGGTCAGGTGGACTAAATACAATAGTTCACAGTATGCATATTCTCTTACTAGCTTCGCATAGTATTAAATGTATCAGTTATCCTTTGTCTGGCATTCTTTTCCAGGTCGTGCTATGTGACTCAAGCAAAACACCTATAGAACGTAAGTTCCTTAAGAAAGATGAAGTTATACGACCTGGTCAATTAGTATATTTTGATTGTCATTTAGTTGATGTTGGAGAACCCGAAGAATACCATCAATCTCCTGTGAATCTGAAAAAACAAAAGAATGGTGACAATATTGAGAGACGACAAAGAAGACGTGGGCAAAACAGCTGTGTCAAAGCCAATCTATCTGTTGCTAAAGGTTAATAGTTGAATTATAAATTGTTTTGCTTTTTGCTGGAATTGTGTCTTTTATAATATCATAAAATCTTTTTCTTTTCTTTCTTTTTTTTCCCCCCTCAATGAGTTGTTACATGTTTTTTAAGTTTCTGTTCAGTCTATTTTACCATTAGGTGATAAATCTCGAAATTGTTATCACAATTAAATTGAAACACACTAATCAATTTGTATAGTGGTCTCTTGTACTCCTTGGTGAAGATAACAATAGTGGATTTTATCTTGCCAGGTATTTTGTTATTATTTGTAACTAGGACTAATGGTTTGTTTGGATGGTGAAGAATGAAGTGAAAAGAGAGGGAAGGAAGAGATATCCTCTGGAAATGTAAACTAAAAATGAAAAGATAACCTTCCATTTCTTTTCCTTTCTCGTTCATTCTCCTCACCTCCCAAGCAAACCTAATATGCTTTGAGTTACTCCTGTTTCAATATATAGACCTTGTATAAGTTTGATTCTTCTTGAACTTTTCTCTGGATTTATTGTGCAGAAAAATGTCAGATTACACCTTCTTCAGGGAAGGATACGGGTTTGAACTCTCTCTCCCTTGGGGTAGATAAGATTGAATCAAACAGCATAGTTTCACTAATGAAGCCTTTGCGTGATGGTACGAATTGAGTGCATTGCATGCAGCCTCAACTCCTTATCTCCTAGTGCTTTTATATAGTTTCATGTATGGTTTGAATACAATATTTTTATCAATAGGCATAAAAGTGTTAACTTGTTGATGTACTGTTGCCTTCAGAAGGAAATATAAAGATGTACTATCTGCTAGTTGTTAGCACAGTGGATCATTTTTTTAATTAATGAAAATGAAGGGAAAAAAAGTGGTTGGAACTACTATTTTACCTGTAAAATAGATGCATGGCACGATTGACTGATCATTGTCACCATCAGCCTTTTCTTGAACATTTGATAGCATCGGAGCCTGAACGGATGTCACTTTATTAACTTAAATACCTGCTTTGCTGATAATAAGACACTGCTTCATTTGGTTTTTTTTTGCTAATTTCTCATAATTTTGCAGCCAACCAAATATTGTCCATTTTACAAAATCCTATGGATCAGCAGATTGATGTTGCTGGTAGACTGATACCCTCACTGAAATGCTTTTTGTAAGCCTCTGTAATGTGATGAGTCATGTGAAAATGTTTTGGATTTTCTGTAGGTGGTCAACCAACAAGAGCCATGGGGGCACCTAATAATGGGTCATGTGAAAATGTTTCAGATTGGGAGTCAACAGAAAATATGAAATCCCCTAATATTATGTTTTCCAAGGGCAAGTGAAGATGGAAGATTGTTATTTCCTACTGAGTTTATTTTCTTGTTTTGATTTTTTTCTTCTTGGGTAAATTTTTCTTGTTTTGAATTTGATGTTAGTAGTATCTGTTGACTCTTCCTAAACTCTGAGTTTGCAGAAGCAAGCAATCTTGGCAGCAGCCAATTTACCGAGAATATTGAATTGTCCCACCAGGTCTCTCTCATTTCATTTAAAAGTTTATCAAGTTCTTATTTTTCATGGCTGAACCCTACCTTGCAATATGGATCATGTAATTTGTTTTCTGGTGTACTAGGCTGCATTCTCTATGTTCCTCTTCATTTATTGTTTTGTTATAGGTTTCTGTGACAAGAATTTTGTTTGTATCATATATTATAGTGTCGCTGTCTCAATTTGGTATCTGTGGGTTTTGCACATCATTTTCTCTAGCAGTCAGTCATGGAAGCTCAGACATATTCGAGTGAGGCAGATTTTGGGTTTGGCATATCGGCTTTTGATGCTTTTCCTAATTGCTCCGGTACCAATGAGAAGCATGGGAATGTTGACGAGTTCTCATGTGCAAGGGAAGCGGGGGACGAGCGTCCAACCTTTCACCTTGGATTTTAACAAGTAATGCGCTTGAATCTTGAAATTTTATCAATTTATTTTCTCATTCTGCCTGTGTACGTTTATACTAGACATACTTCAACTTTTTCCACTTGGAACATCCTGGCATACATCGCATGTTGTTGTTCGCCCTTCAGGGCTTCAGCCATTAGCAATGTGCGTTTAACCTTTTGAAATATGCAAATGGGTAATGACCTCCCTAAATATTATAAATCATGCATATAACAATTTTTTTATAACTTTTAGTTCATTAAGTTTAATGAAATAAGACATGTGCCTATCATATTGCAAATTAATATTTTAAAATACATTTTCATCCGCATAGGAATTGATTGCAATTGAGTAGTTCTAGTCAAGATATTTAATTTCAAGTGGCTTCGTTCAAAACACGCGGGAATTCACAGTTTGTTGAATACGTAAAATGTCAAAGCATTGGTGAAATGGTAAAGTATTGGTCCATCATCCACCGGTTCATTATCATTTCTATCGAAACGAAATGATTCTCACAAATTTCACTCTAAAACAAAAGTAACTTGGTAAGCTCTGATTTTTTTTGAAATAGAATGTAAAGAAAAGAACAAAGAATCCTTTTTTTTTTGGTATGGTTAAACCAGATAGTAGAGTGACCAATGTTAGTTATCCTCTTTAGATATTATTATAAAAATAATTTTGTTGCAAAATGTTCAATTTAGTTATAATTATTATTTAAAAGATTAGTATGTTTTCATAATTCTATTAAAACGTTAACTATTCAAAAGATATTTTATCTCTTCATCGGTGATGAATTGATGCTTTCTTACATTGAATTTATATTTTTTAAAATGAAGTAATGAACAAGTATCATTAAATCAATTATCTCAACAGTAAAAAATAGGAAGTCTTGCTTCGTAAAAAGGAAATTTAGAAATTTAACTCAAAATAAGAAAGAAGAATGGAAGGAGAAAAAGGAGAACATAAATCCATAAACAAATATAAACTCTCTCCTTCAAGGTGAGATTTGGACGTGAGATGTCAAAATTCAAAATAATGCTTTCCTTCACCCCACTGAAAATCTCCGAGGATGAATGACTTGTATGGGTCTGAAAATACGAGATGATAGAAAATAAAGCTTATTGTGTGTTGAAAGCTCTCAGCCAATTGTTTGTCATTGAGGTAAGAACTAGGTAATTAACATCACATTGAAGTTCTCGCTAAGTCGAATATCCTAATTTGATTTTAAGGGGACAAGGAATTATTTGTGATATTACTATATTGACTGAAATACACAAAACTTCCTTATATTTTGTCTCATGTGCCAAAAACTTCCTATAATTTGAAAAGGAGCAATTATAGCTATCATGGAAGGAAGATTACTAGAATAGAGGAAAGTAGAATCACACCCCACAAGCCCACGATGTCATATTTGGATTCACTTTTCAGTGCGAAGCCAAGGGGAATAATCACAAGCTACAAACCTGTGATGACTACCTTGTATTTCTTCTCTAGTGAGAATGATGGCTTGGAAGAAAAGGTTATGTGGCTGGTCAGATTCTCCACCACTGTTGTTTGAAGTATCAAAACAAGAAATTGATAAAGAAGCAAGTAGATGTAATCCATGATTAAATTTCGATGTAAAATAGGATCTATTTGGATATATTTTCTTTTTTTTTAGAAATTGTTTGTAAAAACTGTTTTTTAGTTTTAAAAAATCGTTTTCCAATTTAAAGTTAAAGAAAATAAAGAGTAAAGGATGTTTAGATAGGTAAATAAAAACATATTTTACTTAATTACAGAACTAATATTTAGAATAAAAAATAAATTATGAAAATATAAAAAACTTAGGTTTGTTTGGATATGTTTTTATTTTTTTATTTTCAGAATTCGGTTTCAAAAATTATCTGTAAAAAATATCTTCAAATTTAAAGAAAAAAAAAGAATAAAGGGTGTTTATGTGAGTAAATAAGAAAATATTTCAGTTAGTTATAAAATTGACATTTACAATAAAAGAATAAGTTAAGAAAATATTAAAAATTTATTTCTATTTTTTTATTTTTAAGTTACATGTTTAGAGTTGTAATTTTTAGAAACAAATTATGAAAACATTTTCCTAAACAAGAACTTTTATTTTTAAAATTGGAAAATTATTTTAAAAACTATAAACAAACATATCCCTTATTTCAATTTTTTTATTTTTTGAATTATACATTTAAAATTATAATTTTCAAAAGACCAATTTTGAAAACAATTTATCAAATATGAATTTCTGTTTTTAAAAATAGTAAAAAAAAAAAAAAAGAAGACAAGTTAGAGTCATTCACTTCCATGTTTGAAGAAAAGGGAAGATTAAGTCATAGAAGGCAATGGTTGATGAACTTGGAGTCCAAGTTACTACAATGGAAAACAAGGAAAGCAAGTTAGACAAAAATTAGTTTCTTACTTGTGTCTTTTCCCTTGTTTTGCTGGTGGTTGTTCATAAAACTCCATGGCCTTTGTACATAGTTGAAGGGGAATGGGACTTTGTACAAGGTGAGGAATGGGACTCAGCCGACAATAGCCAATTTTGAGCATAAAAATGTTTCTTCATAATAGAGTGGAATGCACGAGGGGTCTTAGTAAGGGATTTGATTGGGAAAATAATGGAGGGGGTAAATTGCACCATTTTTAAGTGCTAAGTGCTAAATTCCCTTCAATTACGGATTCCACTGCATTGAAACTGGATGGTAAATAGTTAAACTGTGTTTAAGTAGAAACCAGGAAAAAGTCAGGTCGCCTACATGTCCGAGTTTAGGACTTTTTTCTATCTGATCCACACAATGTGTCGACATGTGCTGTATAGGTATTACATGTATGCCTATAGGCATTATAGTGGGTTTGGCTTCTCAAACACTAGTGTTTTCATGCTTGTTCATTTAAAGAGATTTCTTATATGCATCTTTATTACATTAAATCAACCACAAGAAGACATGTAAATTGCACAAAAATATTATTAGTTAAATGTTGTGTGTCAATCTGTAATTGATTTCATGTATGACATAATGTGTGTTCAAGAATTTCTGGTCATTTAAGAGTGGTAGTTTTGAATTATGTAATTGTACAAGAAATAGAAATGATGATGAATAAGGTCAACGGACATTCTAGATGCATGATATTTCTCAATTAGAGAAGGGAAATACCTTTTCTGTCTCTGTTGTTTGGACAAGCTGAGGAAACTGGACTCATGAATCACATCCTGAATTCCTGATATCCTTCTGATCATATTGATAATGATGGCACTGCATGTTGATCAATTCATGCGAAATAAGCCTGCAATACTCTGTTTAACAAAGTATTTGCTGATTTTTTTGTGAACAAAATAAGATGACTTGATCTGCTGCAGCTTTTTGTTGTGCCTTTTTCTTCTTGGGGATATTGTGCCATATGGCTTGCTGTTGTGATACACTGAAGATCATGTTCTGATGTGGTTAAGAGCTTCGTGTCTACATGCCGATGAACATAATTAAATGAGATGATTGTGAACAAAGAGCAGGAAGATAATCATTTTTCTCGCCGCTGCTTGTTGCCTGGGGCGTCATATATGTAAAAAAGCATATAGCATCCGAAGAATGAACACACATGGACGGCATCCACCTCCTATTCACCTACTTTGTGATGCCAGAGTCTAGTGACGTTCTTGAGGACACTAAATGCTGATCATCAGTTTCAGAGTTAGAAAACGAGAAGCAGCTTTCATAAGGTACAAAATTGATCAATAAACTCAATCAGAAGCAGCTTTCCCCCTTTTCAGTTACTGATGTATACAGCATAAAAACCTTAATGCTGCTAATTCTGACATGTACTACGTAAAATGAAAAGTAAAGTTAGAGCACTTTGTTTTGATAGAAGCAGAGGTTAGAAGTTTCAAAATAGGGAGAATTTGATGGAATTAATAGAATTACCAGTTCAAGATCACTTTGCGAGCAAGAGCTTTTGCTTCACTGTCCATAAATGACAGTATTATCGAAATGCATTTTATTCCATCATGAATCTTTCTATCCCCAAATGATTGCTACTTTTGCTACTCAATTCATAATATGAAGTTACATTTTAATTTATCTATTGAATTTACATTATTAGCATGGAGGAATGAAGAAAGATGAGTTTATGATCATATCTTGTCTGCATTTTATTGGTCCAACCGTGGTGCATGCTTTTAATTAATGATATGATGCGAAATAGATGAAGCATAAAGACCACTCATCACTCGACTCTTCCTAAAAGCAAAGCAAAGTTAACGTATCTTCGTATGTCTAAAGAAGAATCAGTTCTAGTACTAATTTAGTGAGAGCGCAAATGTGTCTTTTTCTCCTTCAAAGAACAATCAATCTGTCTGAATTTTGAAAATTAAAAAATAAAATAAAATAAATTCCTTTCTTTTTGGTAGAAACGGAACTTTCATAAAACAAGTAAAACAGCAAGCAGAATTACAAAGTCTTGGGCAGCTTAGTGCCCCTAAAATCATAATCCAGGAGTAGTGATACTCCATTAGGGGCGTACATCAAAAAATTATTCCTATTACTAGAACAAACACTTGCTTTAGCCATAAAATCAGCCACCCCATTTGCCTCTATAAGCATGCTACATTGAGGGGTTTCCCAACTGATGCAAAAGGTCCTTACATTCTTCAATTAGGCTACTAATATGAACAAAAATGTTAGTAAGAGGATTAGAGTTAGCATGGATAACAGATAAAGCATCGAGTTTGACTATAAGTGGAGATAGGCCTCTATCTCTTACTAACATCAATCCATCGCGCAATCCGATAATTTCAGCTACAAAATTGGAGCATGTTCCTAATTCCCGCGAGCAACCAATCACCTAATTACCATTCCAATTTCTGATCATTGCAGCACACCAGTAGAACCTGGGTTACCTTTGGAAGTTCCATCAAAATTTAGTTTAAGAAACCCAATGAAGGAGGCACTCACCTGCATTGGATAACTTGTTTTGTTCATAGGGGTTTTTGGCTTCGCCATAGTTGTGTAGTATTCATCGAATTTGCTTAAAATTATAGTTGATTATTTGTCATTACCATGGCGAGTGTTAAAGACTTTTCTATTTCAATGCAACTATATGTTCCAGACAGTAAAAGCAAAAATTATTTTCTAAGGGATTGGAGTTTTGTAACTCTTTTTTAAGGAGGGTGGGAGGGGAGGGGAGGGGAGTTCCAAATAGACATGATTACAGGGCATTCCTGGAAAATATGGGTGATACTATCTAACCCTCTGTCACAAAACATGCAATAAGGGGGAATATCCATGCCTTTGGTTAACAAAAGTTCCCTTGTTGGGAGTTTATGCAAAATAATCAACCAAATAAAGAATTGAACCTTAGGATAAGCCTTTGTTTTCCAGATCGAAGAAAAGTTTTCCCTATCTGGTCGAGTATTTGGGCATTTTAAAGATAAATAGACACTTTTCATAGTACATAACCTAGATTTTGAAAGACCCCAAATCATTTTATCTTTTTAGTTCTAAATATAGAAGAAGGTGCCTAGTATCATAGAAATTAATTCATTTAGCATCTTAAAAGGTAGGCAAGTAAGATTCCAATACCCATTAGTGGGGTAGTTACTGACCTCGTGGTTAGCATAATGTATAGGGAGAGGACTAACAATTAGATTTCTTAAAGGTCCAAAGTTAAGCCATTTATTTGTCTAAAAGATTATACTACCATTACCTAATATCCATTTAATCCCTTAATGTAAAATATCTTTGGTAACTTTGAGGGCTTTTCAGTTGTGAGAAGTATTGCTCCTAATGATAACCAAACCCTGAATGCCTACCCTAAGGTATTTGGCTTGCAACACCTTTACCTACAAGGGGGTGTCATTTTGAATGAAAGTCCAAGTTAGTTTAGTTAAACAGGCCAGGTTCATAATAATAGTATCTTTAATTCCAAGACCCCCTGCAAATTTTAGGAGGGTTACAATATCTTATCCCACTAAAGGAAGTTTCCTAACTCTTTGAGCTCCTCCCCATAAGAAATTTCTAATGGTCTTTATGAAGTAGTTACGGGTTAATTTTAGAAAAAAGGTGCAGCTCATATGGTATAAAGGAATGGTTGGCAAGGTAGAGTTAATGAGAACCACTCTACCAGTAGTAGATAAACTCTTAGAATTCCAACAATTAATTCTGCTTCTTAGTTTATCGACAATGTAGGCAAAATCAGAAGCCTTATAATTATCCTTAATTTCCATGCCTAGGTATTTCCTTAAACTACCTTTATGAGGTATACCAAGGACTTCACTGAGTTGGTCTCGCAAGGGGGTGTTCTTTGAAAAATAAACCCTAGACTTGGCTTTATTAACTTTTAACCCAGACATTTGAGCAAAATGGTCCAAAACTTGGTTAATAGTTTGACAATTTCTACTATCAGCTATAGCACACAAAACTACATCATTAGTATAGAAAAGGTGAGAGATTTTGATACCATGTTTACTAGTATTGATAGGAGTCCAAGTCTTTTGAGCACATTGATGCTCAATTAACACATACAAGTATTCCATGCACAAAATGAAATGATAGAGGGATAAAGGATCACCCTATCTAAACCTCTGGAAAGAAAAATGGCATTTAACTTACTTCCATTAAACAAAACTTGGTAAGAAACTCAGGTAATTAAGCTCATAATTAGAGTAATAAAGCTATTTGAAAAATAAAAAAACGTCAAAACATTTTTAATAAAGCCCCGCTTTGAAGAATCATAAGCCTTCTCCATATCCAACTTCAAAATCATCCGACCATGTTTAGCTTTAGACTTATCCATTGAGTGTACTAACTCTTTTAAGACTATAATGTTATCTGCTGATTTTTTAAAAGCTACAAAAGCTACCTGAAAAGGAGAAATAAAATCTTCCAAGAAAGTCTTTATTCTGGCAACAATAATTTTAGATATAATTTTAAGAATAATGTTACAAAAGCTGATAGGCCTATAACCATTTAAGGTTTCATGAGGATTCCCTTTAAGAATTAAAACAATTAGGGTATGATTAATCCTATCAGGAACTGAGAGAGAAGAGAAGACCTATTGGATACAAAATCCAAAATCTTTAGAAAAAACTTGAATGAACACCGTTTAGGCCTGAGGCTTTATTAGCTTTCTGGGTTTTCAAAGTTATCCATATTTCTTAGATCTCAGGGATTCTAACTAAAGAATATTTAAATTTACTATCCACAAAACTTCTTCAATTTAGTTTGATAAAAGATGTGAAGTGGAAAATCTCTCACTAAAGGTTTTAAAATATGGTTTTGGATATCTTTTGGGTTACAAAGCCAAAGCCTAGTAGGAGTTTTTAAAGCTTCAATCTTATTTTTCCTTCTCCTAACAATGGTGGACAAATGATAGGTGCGAGTGTTCCTATCCCCATCTGCTATCCAATCAAGTCTTGATTTTAAAGCCCAGAGTTGTTCCTCTTGACTAAGCACCCCCAAAAGCTCATTTTGTAAGGATCTTTCTAATCTAGACAAAGACTCCGAGTTAAAAGTGCCCAAAATATTTTGTATTCCTCTAATTCTAACTAAAACTTTCTATTTTTTTAAAAATGTTTCCAAACACATGGATATTCCACCAGCTAATATATTTAACAAAATCATTTACAACATGATAGAGGGAAAGATTTCTGGCCTAACATTCTAAAACTATATGAGTAAAATCAGGGTGAGTTAACTAACATGTTTCAAACCTAAAATGTTTAGGTAAGGAAGTCGAACAAAGGTTATTCAATTTAATAAGAATGGGGTAGTGATCTGATAAAATCCTAGGAAGGTGAATAATTTTTGCCTCAGGAAACATCAGGCGCTAAGAATCATTACAAAAGGCTTTGTCTAATCTTTTTAGAATAAGGTGTTTACCAATTCTCATATTGGATTAGGTGTAAAGAGGCCCTTCAAATCCTATATCTATCAAGTTATAATAGTCCAAATAATCATTAAACAAATTTATGCTATAAATTAACAAGAGCTCCACCAAACTTTTTCGAGGGGGAGGATATTTTATTGAAGTCACCTAAGACTAGCCAAGGTAAGGAGTGGTTTTCAGCAAGAATTTTAAGATTATTCTATAGAATTTTCCTATTTGTTGACTTTGGGCTAGCATATATACCACTTAACAGCCATTAAAGGTGGAAGGAGCTTACCTTAACAAGAGGATGGATTTCTTGCTCCATTTTATTGACCATCTCCACCTGAATGTCCTTATGATTCCAAAGTAGCCATATTCCTCCAACATACCCGATCGTGCTTGTATGCGGGAGAAAAGAAAAGAAGCTCCTAAGGACTGGGCTCTTTCCCTATCAAGGCGTGTCTTAGTTAGGATGAGTAGTTTGACATTTTCACAGCTAAGCAACTCTGAAAGAAGTTTTTTAAAGTCTGGGTGTTAAACTCCTTGAACATTCCAAACCATAACTCCAAAGTTTGCAGCTTCCATAATTAATGGAATATTTGGAGACTCCTCAGGCACTATTAATACTTAAGTTAACATTTGTCTGTATAGCTCCTAGTTATACATCACTGTGCTGACAATCTTAATTAGACATTAGGGAATCTTAGAGTCCATTATTATAAACTAGAGTTTTGACTTCCCTTCACGATAAGTTAGAGTGATGGCTTCCGTTCCCAGCACCCTCTCCTCTAAAGTTGTATCATGCCATGCCATGCTTGTGGGGCCACCACATGAAATGGACTAAAAAGGAGCAGAAATGAGGTTTGTTCATGAGGCTTGGGCAGCGTCAGTTGGGTTCCCAAGATGCTCTAGCACAGGTCCATGTGGAAGATGTTAGGGAGAATCAGACAGTTGACTCTTTCTTCCTCTAAAGGAATTGGATCTAATCCATTTTGATAGTGCTTGATCGAAGTTAGAGTCTTCAAAACTAGAGCATGATCCGGATCAAAGTTTGCCAGCAGCTTGATGGGGTTCAGGGATATCCATTCCAGATTGTCCTCCGAGATTGCTATGATCGTTCCCTTGTATTGATACCCACATATCACTCGAGGCAGGTTTGAAGAGTTGTCTTCCTCTGTTATTGATGAGGACGAGCTACTAAGAGATGGTTCAATTGCCATTCTAAGGGGTTGAGTTATGATTTGAGGAGGGAGGGTTGAAGATTTGGTTATATTTCAGAGGCAGTGTATAAGGGTTTGAAGAATCCGAATTTTGAGACGATAATAAGTGCTTTGGAGACTCATCGATTGCCATCTCCATATTCCCTAGGTTCTCCTGAGAGTGAATGGCTCAAGGTGATAAGAACTATTCTTTTCTAGAAGCTCCCTTCTAAGCTTTGCCTTCGGGGTTGATTTTCTTATGCCTAGTTTGTTGTTTAGTCAGACTGAGCGTGGATCTTTTTTGTGAGTCTGTACTTTTTTTTGGTTGACGAGTTTTCTTTCTCTCCACTAGGATCCATGGTCCATATTCATCCATATTAACCTTTTTCAGCTCACCCGCAACCCGTCTTATAGCCTTTTGAGAAAATTTCTTCCCAGCAGGTTTTGGCTGGTTCTTTGTAATGCTCTGTTTTAGAGCTTCGTCAAAAGAAGCATGGCTGATTGGAGTTACCTCCTCGGCTTCAGTATACAAACATAAAAGCTTCTGATGTCCAATACGTCCGCATCCAAAATAGACTTTACTTAAACCTTCGTAAACAACAAGTTGTTTAAAATTACCAATGTGGACTGTTCTAATCAGTGGTTTGCTAGGGTCGATTTGAATACAAACCCTGGCGTATTTTCCCTTATCACCCTGATAAGTATGAGCATTTGCCTTTGGTATTGGTTCAATTGTTCTAGCAAGTTAGGGGAGGATATATGGATGATAGAGCTTAATCGATAGTTTTGGAAACCTAATCCATACTGTAATGGAGGACAGACGAGTTTGAAGAAGGCTTGAAAAATGGTTCCCATTTTCTTAGTGCTAAAAAATAGTCAAGGATGAACTAGGAGCTATCACTTAGCACCTGATTATAGTCCGAAAGTTGTTCGAACTTAAACATAAAGAAATCATTCCCACTTTCTTTCCATAAACTTTGCCAATCAGAGTAGAAAATGAGGTAGCCTTTCAGCTACTTGAAAATAAAATAAATTCAATCACTAAAATCGGGTAATCAAAACAAAAGGCAAATTAAGGGCATGGGAACCTACAAAAATGTCTATCTTTCGACCATACAGATAAACGGCAGGTCTATCTATGAAGTGAGATGCACGCCAATTTTACATAAAGGGTGACAAGACACTATGCTGTACTATATTATGAAGAAAGGGAAGTGCAGTGGTTAAGTCAATTAGTAGATGCCGAGTTAAAATCCAACAGCTGAATTTGTGAGGATGTTTTGGGCCCAGCTTCAAGGATAAAGACAAGTGGGCTTTGTGTCCTATCATTCGAAATGAATTAGTATATGTACCATCATCGCATATTTGATCTTGCAATCATCAAATTAATTAATTCGGCCCCTTTTCAGTTGTTGTTCCTTACTGCTCAGAGTTAAAAAGAGCTGAGGAAAGCACAAGAAGAAAGCGTGAAAAAGTGTGACAGTTGATTCATGGGAGTTGCAGTTGGTAGCAGTCCTCCGCCGCCGCCGCCGCCGCACGTGTATCCTCAGGAACTTCAGCTGAAACTATATCAAGCTTTCATATTCTCAATCCCAATACTATTCTCCATTATTCTGTTCCTCTTGTTTTACTTATTCTACCTCAAGAGAAGGGCTTCCTCTCTCTCTTCTTCACACTTGCTTCCCTCCACTTCCTCTCGTTCCTCCTCCCCACTTGTAAGTTTCCCCTTTTCTACCACTTTTTTTTCCCTAATATTACGCTTCAT
This sequence comes from Sindora glabra, assembly GCA_020226215.1. Classification (NCBI taxonomy): domain Eukaryota; kingdom Viridiplantae; phylum Streptophyta; class Magnoliopsida; order Fabales; family Fabaceae; genus Sindora; species Sindora glabra. The sequence goes on from CM035236.1 coordinate 743,109, forward strand.
TTCTTCACTGTTCCATTTTAACTTGTTCATTTTCTTTCACAGCCTTGCCGTTCTGATCTCACCGTGCAATTCTTAGACAAACTTCCAAAGGTTTTTTTTGATGAGGATTTGAGGGCAAGAGATTCACAGTCAGTCCTTTTCTCTCTGCCTGTTTATTTTTTCTATTTTATTTGAAAGAGATTTAAGCTGTTTAATTTATCTGCAAGTGGAACTAATGTGCTCTCATCTCTATCTCTATCTGTTACATCGATTCATTAAGGGTCCAATTCATTAGGCATTGAATACTGAAACTTTGATCTCTATCAATTATTCCAAAGGTGCTAAGCTGTCACCACAATCGTCTATTTCCCAATTTTCTTTTAGGATCTTTCATGGCATCCATTACTTCCACAAAAAGTTCTACAGGGGAAAGGTATTGAAAATATGAATAGAATATTACAAAATTGGTATATATTTTTTTTTCTTGCAACAGAGAAAAGATTGACATCTCTGAAGGTGACTCAAATGGAATAAAATTCAACTTTTTTGTTTTTTTTTTTTGTTTTTTGAAAAAAAAGAACGAATCGTTGACGGGCAAGTGAAGTGGATAGTAAGAAGCGAATCTCAGAGATAGGATCAGGTTATAGTAGTCTGGGATTCTTTATGTTGGTTCCCTCTGTTTTTGCAGTATTCATTGATGCTCTTCTTCTTGCTTTATGTTAGTGGCTAACAATAAAAATGATGGAACAGATGTTGTGTTTGTCTGGGAGACTTTGAGATGAAAGAAGAGCTGCTACAGATACCCCATTGCAAGCACGTGTTTCACATAGAATGCATACACCACTGGCTGCAATCAAAATCAAACTCAACAACATGTCCACTTTGCCGATGTCCCATCATACCGCCACCCACTCCCCCTCCCAACTTGTTAAATCCTCCGCTTCTATCGTCCCGCCAGGATACTAATGTCATCATTTCAACCTCCTCTTCCTCTCCATAGCCTTCTCAGCCCTCATCATGGACCTCCCTCCGCCGTTCATCTCTGTACTACTCATTATTTAAAAAGCTTATTTCTGAATGAAGTTTCAACACTTGCATTTCAATTAATTACTTGCTCTTTTTTATTTTTTTTAATTTTTCTGTAATATAATAATTGTCCCACAAACAAGGGAAATGCACTTAACTAACCATAAAATTGGAACATCGAGCCTTTATATATCCTATGTGAAACATATGCAGTTATACATACAGAAGACGTATATTTAAAGGAGAGATGCAGAAATCTATTGATAAATCATGTTTTCCGCTTTTCAAAATTAAAGGAAATAAAAAAAATGTATAAGAAACAAGCAGTTGAGATAACCCGATCCATAAAATGGACATACAGCAATCAATAACACAGACATAGGTGCATATGATTGCGCACAATGAAAAACAGCCAAATTAAAAGGTGCACAGTACAACTTCTGCCACAAAAATCATGATGGCGTCGACAGCAGGGTTCGAACCTGCGCGGGCGAAGCCCAACAGATTTCAAGTCTGTCTCCTTAACCACTCGGACATATCGACCTTGCTGGTTAGTGAAATGTTAAGAGATTTTTATGAATAATGTTGTCAACCGTCAGCTCCTGCCAACCAAGTGCCAAGTTGATAATCGCTCCCGTACTGAGTGGCACATCCCCAAATGATATATTCCTTCGCAATATGTTTTGCTCTGTTCATCGTCTAAACAAGCAAATTGACCCTCATATTTCCATCCCCATCCTCTGCTTATTCCACTACGCCACAAATTCTCCTCCCCTGCAAAATCTTGAGCGTATGCCTTCTTCCGGGGAGTTAATGAGTCAAATATCAATAGATTAGTTTCAGTAATATTTCAATTAAAAGTTAAAATTGATATACATTTGAAATATTTTACATTGTTATTAAATATAAAAATGATATATTATTAAAAAAATAATAGTTAAAAGTTTTTACCAATATTAAAAGAATTGTAATATTTTCTTAATAATATGATAATATAAAAATAATTTATAAATAATAGATCAAATTAAAATCCTTTAATTATTGCGTTTTATATCAATGTGATTAACAAACCTTATCTTAATAGGATTATTCTTACTATAAATATGTGTTTGATTTATTTAGTTATGCAATTAATCAATTATAGAGATAAAAGGAAAAGATTTAAAATATAGAATTATTATACTAAATTATCGTTATTATTGAGTTAAACTATGGGCGTTAAAGCGATGATAGTCTGCAGGCCAACTCATAACCAATGTTTTCAGACTCGGCCCAATCATTGACCCGGCACAGCGAGCGGGTCATAGTAGGACCGGTCGAATCGGATGGTTGAACCAGTTGTTATATTTTTATATATAATAAATTATATATTACATATAGGTATATAAAATTAAATTTATTTAATTAATACAAGTTTATTACTATATTTTTAAAACAAAAATAAACATTGATTTTATTAAAATTACGAGTAACATAGAAATAGAAGGAATAATTAATATAGAAATTGATATGAAAAACCTTTTAAACAATTGAAACATAATGTTTTGTATTCAAATTGCAAGAATATCATTTGCTAAAAATTTATATTTTAGTGGGTTTATATATACTGGTAAGATATTATTTTTGATATATACTTTAATATAAAGTAAAAAATAATAAAAATTCATATTATAATAAACAAACGATAAAGTTGCAAACCCCAAGACATAAAAAATATAAATTAAATAAGATAATTTAAGAGATAATTGTGTCTTGAAATATTTCATAATTACTTATTGAAATACTATTTCCAACAATACCTATTTATAAAGTGTTTTAAATAATATAATAGTAATAGTAAATATAATTCAAAAATTTTCATTCACTTTAATTTTTGAATATATAATAAATCTTTAAATTTAGTTAGGGCTTTTTGTACATTAAGTTTTTGAATTGGACAAAAGTAAATAAAAAAAAAAAACTGGACGAACCGAGTCATTGGGTCAACTGGGTTAGCGGTTCAATCGATTTTTTACCGGATTTGACCGGGCCAACCTGGGTTTTTTCCAAGTCTGGGTGTAAGGGTCCATCAAGACCGTTTTCTCACACGAGTGCCGATCCGACCGGTTGAACCGGCTGGGCCAGTTCGGGTTTGAAAACCTTGCTCATAACTTTTTGTGCGAATATGATTAAATATTTTGCAACCTGTTTTAAAAATAAAGTTAGGCTACTAGAATATGTAATCCATCATAAATAATTATAAATTAAATGCCTGATCAAAATTCAAATGATATGTTATGCTAATTATTGACAGAATTTAAATATGCCAAAATTTTTTCAAAATTTATTGAAAATTTGGTACAAATTTTTGTGAAATAAATCTAGTAACTTTCACGGATTTTTGATATATTCTTTTTAAGTTCATAATGGAAAAAAATGGTTGAAAATTCAAAAACCTTTTAAAATCATGGTTACACCATCTTCTCTGCATTTTCTTCTCTTATTCTTACATTGTTCAAAAGATTTTTCGTAACATTTGTGTAAGTTATGATTAGAGGTGCACATGGGTCAAACGACCTACTTAACTTGAAAAAATATAGCATTTGAGTTTTTTTTTATAACTTAATAAATCTATTAATTTTTTTATGGCTTAACTATTATTTAGATTGAGTTCAGATCATAATAATAAAAAACAAGTCGGCCTGACCTAACCTAATCATATTAACTTAGTTTTAATAATATAAATATATATTATAAAAAATAATTATATCTAATTATTTTTAATATAAAAAACTAAATTTGTTATAATTAAATATTTTATATATTTAAATATCTTATTATCTCTTTAAATACATATTTTTTATATTAAAATTTTTTATTTTTATTTAAAATAATAATAAAATAAAAATAATTAAACTTTCAAACTAAGCCTTGGGCCGTGTACTAAATTATTCAAGTTGAGTTAGGCTAATTTTTTTTAAAGTAAATGAGCTAAGTTAGGCATAGATCTTGTTTATCATGTAATTATGCATGGAAAAGCTTGGCCTCAAGCTCAAAAGTGTAGCTTATAAACATGTATAGTTATGATCTTAAATTTTGGAGATAAATTTTATAATTTTAAATTACTCAAATTATTTTTTTTGTATTTTATTTAGTAGTTTTGTTGATTGATTTTGATAATTTTCCTATGTGCATTTTCTTCTTGTTTGGACATAGAGATTAGTACAGATTTCTAATTATTTTGTACTTAATTAATTATTTAGTTATGATTATTGTGCGAGGATTAGAATAAATAATTTTTAAATAGTTTAGAATTAAATATTGAATCAGAATGGAAAGGTAAAGATATTTTATTATGTTATTAGTTGTTGGATTATGCATATTTTATTTTTGAATTGGAACTATTAATTGTCTATCATTAATTTATATTTGTAATTACATATTAGTATTAATTGGTAATTGTTAGTGTTTAGGTAACATATTTTGAATTAATTAGAATTACTAGTTATTAATTATTGAATTAATTAATAAATTGTATAAATTATATTGTACATATTGAGTTAATATGTTATTGAATTACATATCAAATAATAGTTATTAGTGTCTATGTAATTTATTTTACATTAACTAGAATTAGTTATTGGGTTAGTTATAATTTTTTATTAAATAGTTATTAGTTGAAAAATTATATTTATTGAATTAATTAGTCAATTATATTATATATATCGAGTTAGTTGATTACTAAATTACATATTAATTAATAATTATTAGTGTTTGTATAATTTATTTTGAATTAATTAAAATTATTTATTAAATTAGTTAATCAATTATATTATATATATATATCAATCTAATTAATTGTTGAATTATGTATTAGCCAATAACTACTAATATATACATCATTTATTTTTAATCAATTAGACTTAGTTATTGAGTGAGTTATTCTGATTAAATAATTATTACTTATTAAATTAGTCAATTTTATTATGTATATCAAGTTAATTATCTAAAATAGTTATTGAATTGGTTATAATTATATGTGTGACACATATATGTGAATAACAAATAACAAGACAAAGAACTTATGGACGTGGTAGAAGAGGAGGAGGTAATTACTTAGCGGTGGATAGATATGGCAATTTATGCTATTCAGATTAACTCATTTATTAAACATATTAAAATAGGTCACTTATCTAACTTACTTAATAATTTTAATTAATAAAATTTGTACTAAAAATTATTTATTAAATTTAACTACTTACTATTTTTCATAAAAGTATTTTTAATTATTGATAAATACTATTTTAATATTTTATGGTCATTTTATTAAAATAAAAATTTATATTTTTATTATATATATCTATTTATAATTTAATTATTAATTATTTCTTAAAAAATATTTTTTAAAATTTAATATAAATTTTTAAACAAATTAACATATCAATCTAAACTCTAATAAGTATGTCATGTTCATATCAAATTATTATGTTATGTCAGAAATTATTACCACTTAATTACTAACAGTAGATCTTTACTTGTTGTAAGGTCTAATTAGGTTCTACTAGTAGTCACTTTTCTTAATTACTTCTTTATCCCTATATCAAGCTTTTTATCATTTATCCTAGAGCTTATTAGCCATCATTAAGTAAGGCCCTATAGTAGATATCTCCAGTTACTTCTAAGCTCCTCGTAAATATGTTGTTGTCATCTTTATGTGCAGTATTTGTTTAGGAAGGTGCTTTCCTACCTTCAACATGCCTACTTTTCTACCATTTTTATTGCTAATGAAAGTTTATTCTAATCTTGAATTATATTTTCTACACATTCTATCAATAGTAAGTGTATTTTACCATTTGTTTTCTTGTATTTTATATAAATTTTAAAAATTGTTATGGTTATCTATATTTTGCATAAGGTATTTTTCTCTTTGCATATAAGAATTTCAAATGCAAAAAAAAATTATTTTATGCTTTGCTTATGATAAGAATGTTATGGTTATGGTAAATATGATTTTACTTTGTTGCTTAGGTTATATAATAATTGGTATATCATATTTTCAATATTTTGTGTTTGCCAATTTTGAATGTTATATAATTTTTCATATTTATGACTGATAAGCATAAATGATTTTACTATATGTAAAATTTTGATTTATATGATTTTATGTGTATACTTTTTTTAATTTTATATTGTATATGAGAATAAACAAGGATATAATATCTTTGATTTATATATGATTTTGGTTTAAGGAGAGCATATTGTGTTCTTGATTTGTTATATTCTTATTACTTCTTGGTTCATTTGGTATTATTTTACCATTTACTAATTTGTTGTCTTCTTTTAGGATAACAAGTATTTAAAAAGCATGGAACCAACTTTAGAGTTTTTGTTAACTATAAAAGACATAATAGGTATAGATCAAGTTAATTCTAGAATTGTTGTTAACTGAAAAAAGACATAACATACATAGAGCCAACTCTAGAGGTTTTGTAGATAGAAAAAAGACATAATAGGATAGTGGTAATATCTTGTCTTGAAAAAACCTTTATTGATCAAATGAAATTTTTATTAGTCAAGAAAAGGAATTGCTAATGTAGTTGTATAGTTGAAGCAACATCCATTGATCAAAGTTGCAATTGTTGCATCTAAAATTCACTTTAATTAGGGTTGAAGTTAAAGTAGCATATACAGATCAAATAAAGTAACTGGAAATGGATCTATTGATTAGGAAGACATGGATGATAGAATGTTACACCTTTTAAAATTTAAAATATTTTATATAAAAATAATTAATTATTATGATGAAAATTATAATAAATTTTTTATGTGAGAATAATAATTTATTGTAATGAAATATATGAAGAAAATTATCATATGAAATAATAAAGAAAAGAGTATTATGAAATTTTTAAAGGCTAATTATGAATAAAGATGTTTATTAAAGTATGAAGGAGAATTACGAAACTTTTTCAATTTTGCCTTTAGCCTTATCTAATTTTATTTTCCTATTTTAGCTTTATCTCTTAATTTTTCCTAAAATCTTACACTTTTTATCTTTATCCTCCCATTACTTTATTCCTATTATAAGAAGGGCTTGCCAATTTTCTTAAACTCTTTACATCCCATTCAAGTTTATAAGGTAATGAATTTTATTCCCTTATTTTTGTGAAGATTTTCCTTTTCTTTCTCCTTGAGATTTGACAAATTAAGGGTCTTGGGTTAAAAAAAGGTTTTAAAGCCCTAACTTCCAACATTTGATTTTTGAATGAACAAGTGACCTATAATTTCTTCCATCCAATACCTCTATACAAAATGAGTAAGCATTCTAACTAAACTTGATAAGCTTTGAATGGATTTGGTTAGTTATAGTTATGTTTATATATTTTCATGAATCTTGAGCAAATATTGTAATTGAATGTTTTAAAAATGAAATTCATGTTGAATCTAGTGTGAATAATGACATAATGCAATATATAATAGATTGATTATGTATTGTGGCCTAAGGGATAAGATCTTAATAAAATGTTCTTGAATGAATAGTAAAATTTGTATCAATTTTTGTAAAACCCACCATCGATTATACTCCAAAAATATATTTTATGGATAAGTATATATAATTGATTATGCCTTTAAGAATGTGTACTCTAAAAGCTTATAATTGATGATGCTCAAGATACTCTGCCTTTCTTAGATGGCATAATTGACTATATGTCAAGAACCTTATTCTTTGGACCCTTACAATTGATTATACCCTTGCAAAGTTGTTCTCTAGGACTACATAATTAATTATACCTTATGAAATTTTAGATTTTATATTATAGAAGGGTTTAAAGCATGTTAATTGTTCCATAATGATAAGACAAATTGTTATGTATCAACCAATGATGAATAAATAATGTGAGGCCATACAAAAAGACATGGTGATGTTATGATATGCAATATGAGTTACGAATTGATTTATTTTACAATGGCTGAGTTGAATTCTATTATTAAATATGGGAAAAAATTGGATGAATTGATGTTAGTTGTGATTTGAAAGTAAGATTTGGTATATGCTTGTAAGGGACAAAGATGGGTTTATAAGAAATAAGAATGGATAGGAATTAGAAGGAAATTTATTTACTTTTCATTTTAATGGTTATGATCGAATCGTGAAATTATAAATTTGAATATATTAAACTTGTAATTTAACTTCCCTAGTGAGTGTGATAATGTAGAATAAGCGGTCTAATTATGATTGAATTTTGATATTGCATGTATCTGTACTTATTTCCTTGAAAGATATGTCACTTTTTAAAATGCCTTCCTTTTCCTCCTCGACATAGGTATAAGAGTCCATTTACTTTTTTCAAATGAGACCAAAATGTCTCTTATAAAAATAGCTATAAATTTTATGTTATAGTATAATTATACTTTAATTATTTTTTAATACCTTTACTTACTAAGTTTATAAGAAAATTCACACTCTTTTTCTCTTCTTTTTCATAAGGAATTATCCCTTTAGCTCCATTGTTATTTGATAAGATGAAAGCGGGCGTGCTTGTGTATTTTGGCACTAAAATAAGCCACTAGATAGTTAGGGCAAATAGTTATTCATACATATTTGATGCATGATTAATTTGTAATCATCTATTATCACCTTTAATGTCATTCATACTTATTAGATGATAAAACATCATTACATGGTTTAAATTACATTATTCACTTAGGTAAGGTTGGTAGGTAGTTACTTATAATAACTTTGTATGCCAATTATGTGCTTAGAGAAAGATTGTGACATATAAGTTAAACAAGTGACTAATAGAAGTTAAAGAAGTTCTTTTTTAAAAAAAATTCACAAAATGATATGGTGTTTAGGCTTATAAATAAATTATAAACTAAAATATATATTTATGTAAATAAAATTATTTATTTAATTTAATTTTTATTTTTTGTAATTTTCTTGTAATGTATACCATAGGAAATATACTATTCTCACAACTAATACTCAATAGGATTAATAATTTTAAAAAGATAAAAAATAAAAAATTTACATAAAATATATAAGAATAGCCTTAGAAAATTTGTCCTGAACGTGTTTTTCCTATAGTTACAAAGACTATAGGGAATAACATAAGAAACTTAGGATGTATTTGAATATATTTTTATTTTTATATTTTTAGAAACTAATTTCAAAAACTATTTTTAAAAATTATTTTTTTATTCTCAAAAACTATTTTTAATTGAAAAAAATAAAGAATAGAGGGTAATTGATGTTATAAATAAGGAAATATTTTATTTAATTATAAAACTAATAATCAGAATAAAAAAATAAATTTAGAAAATAATTAAAAGTTATTTTTGTTTTACTATTTTTTAAGTTACACATTTAGAGAATAATTTTTAAAAATAGATTTTGAAAATAGGTTACTAAATAAGTTTTTCTATTTTTTTAAAAAAATATTTTTAAAAACTAAAAGCAAATAAGCCTTTATTTGCCTATTATAAAATAAATATTTCCTATGACTTTAGCAGTAAGAAAAATGTTATTTCCTAGTAGAGTTTAGCATGTAATCTTTATCAAATCATTATTATTTTTTTTAGTGTAATTTTTACAAACTACATAAGGGTTATTTGGTGTAATTAGGAAAATGAAAAAGAATTAACAAAGAAAAAAGAGAGACAATGAATGAAAGCCCTATAATTATTTACTTTGTTTGATTTAAACAAAAAAAGGCATCAACTTCTCTTAATTCACTTTATTAACAATTAGTACACTAAAGGGAAATTAACTTATTATTATTGTTATTATTATAATTATTATCTAATATTATTTTACTAATCATTACTATTATTAAAATTTAATTTTATTATATATAATTATATTTATTTTATTATTATTAATTATATAACTATTATTTTCATTTTTAATTTCATTATTTATTATTATTTTATAATTATTATATTATTAATATTTAATATTCTTAATTATTTTGTTATTAAATATTTTATTTCATTATTACTGTGGTATTCATATTTTTTTACTATTATTTTTACTTTCATTATTTTACTATTATATAATTATTAACATTAGTGTTATTATTTTATTAATATTATCAATTATTTTATTATATTTATTATTTTATAATTTATTGTTAATATTTTTATTTTTAATTTTATTATCATTTTATAATATTTTTATTATTATTATTACTATTATTAAATATGATAAACTTAAAACCCAAAATGAAAGAATTAGATTCTATAAAAATTTGAAAAAAATCATCATTACCTTATTTGGATAATCCTATTAAGGAAAAATAAGAAAAGAGAATATGATTTTTATGAACTAAATAAATGTAAAAAGAGTTAGAACCCTTAGTTCCCTTTTCTTTTTCTAATTGTCCTAAGCCAAATGGCTCTTTAATGTTGTTTCTTATTTTTTTCCAAATTGCAAAAGTATTACACATAAAAGTTTATTTATAAGCAACAAATGTGGAAAAATGTTAATTATAAGGGTTTTACCATTATGAAAGATATCATGAATAAGGTAAGGAAGAGAAGGCCCGCTTAACTTGGTTAGATAGGAAATGAGAAGTGGATGGGATTTTTGAAGTATTATTATGACCTCAAATTCTAATGGAAGTCCCAACAAGTAAAAAGGAATCGGGCATCTAATGTTGTTAGGCAGAAATCTTCCCTACACACTAGTTAGTCTATTCCAATATTCAAGTACTAGTTTGTTATAGTATGTTTGTTCTAAGTTTATTTTATATCCTTTTATTTATATTGCAATAAGTAGAATATTTTTTATGCTATATAAATAGTTAAAACTAAGGTTGAGCTCTTTGTGGATGGGTTATTTCGATACACCTATATCATAAATATGGAGGGTTAATAGGTTTTACCTAGAATCACATAGTTCTATGTAAGTTTCTCACCCAAAATTTTATTATATTTAGGGTTTACTTTTAAAATTTAAATAATTAATTATCCAAATATGCAATAGGCTTTCACTAAGAGAAAGATAAAGATAGCCTAGGGCTAGAATGCGGTAAAGGTAAGTGAATGGTCTATGTTTATTGGAGAAGTGCCTTAGCATTCTGGCCTTCATTTGTGGATTGACAAAATTGGTGGTATAAAGACAAGGAGGATCTATCAGTTAGGATGTGAGGTTACTATAGGGATAGCCATTTTAGCTACTTAGCTTACTTTGATATCGTGCCAACTTTGACAATGATCGAAGTTTTGCAAACTATATATCTAAGATCTTACCTTCAGACATAATAATAGCAAATACTAATTCTATCTTTCTATGGGATTTTATATGTCACTTCATCTTGTCCACTAGCTAGCACTGCCATTTATGTGCTCTCCACTAGCAGCTAATGTAAGATTATCATAGCAATACATTGGTGTATGGTGACTACAGCTTCGTGGATGATAAACACTATATAAATGGTGGCATGGCGAATCCCTAATCACCCCTTTGACCTCTAAACTCTTTCAACTTAGCAACATGACAATATGCATGAGGAAATAACAATCCATGATCCCATGAATGATGATTTTGCAAATGATTTTAGGCTACAATGATTTTTTTGTATTTTATTTGAATAAAATATTATACTTTATTGCTTAGAATGATTTCAAATCATCAAATGGATAAACAAATGAAATAAAAGAAACTTAACACCTACATTCTAAATGTTTTTTATATTTCTCATCTTAAAGTTACAACTTCCTAGGTTTCTAGGTTCATTCTATGCTTTTAATTGTTTATAATTTTAATTTTATACTATTGCTCTAATGTAAGTGAACTTTTTTGTTGTTCATTAATTTTTTTTCTTTCATTTTCTTATCCTTTATTTCTCATCTTTTCATTTTTCCTTATTTCAATGTCCCATATTTGTTCTTTTTACTAAAATTATAATATTTAAAAACATAATAACTTGTAAAATTATAAAAAAATGAAAACAATCTAAAATTGACTTACTATACAATTTATTAAGACTAATGTTGGTTTTCTAAATCTTGTTGTTTATCACTTTGAATTGGTAACTTCAGAGGAATCTAGATTCACACTATTAGGGAGCTTCATAAGTATTCATTTTGTTGTGATTTACTTTAGTGTAAGTGAACTCTTCCATTATGGATTAGAATTTCATTCTTTCTTTTTTATCTCCTATCTTTATTTTGTTTATCCTTTTTTGTTTCATTTTCCTATAATTTTGCAAACCTTGAAACATGTATTCCTAAAATTTAAAAACCTAAGCAAATCAATAAAAACAAGAGAAAATTATAGTTACTAAAGGACAACACCTAAAAGCAAAAAACTACAAAACACTCTTGGCTTAAATATTATAGGAATAATAACAAAAAAAGGTATTCATAGTATAACCAAACAATAAATAAAGGAAATTCTTACCACATTAGGAGGGAAATCAAATATAGAAAATAAATAAAAATTGTCAATAAGAAATTAGTCCTTTCTCACAATTCAAGCCAGTAAAAAATTTAACTTATCAAGAAAGATTTAAAAAAACTTAAGAAAATAATTGTAAAAGAAATATAAGAGAAAGTCTTTTTAAAAACTATTCACTCCATTACTAAATAGGTTATTATTCAAGCTATAACTTGTAATAGTATTTTGTTATAAACTAAGCTTAATTAATTGGATGACTTAATAGGATATACTTAGTCTATAAAATTAAGTATAAAATATGAGACCACGAATTGTTACAACCTAACTCTAATTGTGACCGGTATAAAACCTGCTTTTTGATTTCCAATTTCCATTAGCCTAACTTGTTTTTCACATTAACATGCTTAAATAAGTGTGTGTGTGTGTGTGTGTGTGTGTAGGGAGAGAAATAGAGAAGGATATGATCATGTTATAAAAGAGAAGGGATGGAATTTCATTTAATAAAATAATTTAACACATAAAAGAAGTTAAGCTTACAAATATCTAGTTACATCAAAATATCTAATATTGTCCCTAACCATATCGAAAAATTCCTTGAAAGTTCAACCTTAAGATAGTAGAAAAGAAAGCTCAATTTGTAAGTTTGTAAAATAAATATGAAGGGATAAGTTTAGGATTTAGTGAGTAAACATCCTAATATAAATAAAATTCAAGGGAAAAAGAATTTATGTAAACCTTTACTAATTAAATTTATCCTTTTCATTTATAACACTCAGCTTAAAAAATGCCACATTTCACTATTAGTTATGATTAACTTTTATTAATAAAGGTATTGCCCATAGAGCCCATTCAATCCAAGTTTATATCACAATATCCTAAAACAATATTAATCCATAACATTTCTAATTCAAAGGAACCTTCTAATAATACATACAAGTAATTAATGCATAAAAGTAATTAAATTTTATTGTGATTTTTAGTCATCTTTATCTCTTCACAAACTTAACATTTGTTCCTCTATGATCTACTTTATCCTTTCACAAATAACGACTAGATCTAATTTAATACACAAATGTCATTATCACGCTTCTATACCATTCTCTTCACTCATTATCGCATAACAAGTTTAATAATCATAATTTTATTCAACAGAAATCATATATTATGATCAAGCATATTCCATGCCTTTTTGTATGGTCACATAACATTTCTTCATTATCATTTATATTGTACAACTCTTATATTTTAGTATAAGAACTTATTTCATTCTTTAACCTTTGGAAGAGGATTAATCAATAAGGATACAAGGGTGGTAACCGATTATATACCCAACTATGTACTACTCAAGGATAGGTTCTTAAGGTATAATCAATTATTTGGTCGACTACTACTTTCTACAAAAAAGGCTAGTTATCTTGTAATCAATTATCATCCTTTTAAAAGCAAGGTTGTAGTTAATCATTAAGGGGCCAAAAGCAAACCTGGTAGCTCATAGATGGTTTTATAGTCGATTATACCTACCTTAAAGTTAGTCCTCGGACATATAGTCGACTATAAAGTCAACAAAAAGAGGCTTGAAAGAACATTTTGGCTTGGTAGTTAACTATATAGTTAATTACGCTTACTTAAGAGTTGATCCTTTGGCATGTAGTTAACTATGTATTAACTTCCCCTCAGTATTCTATAGATCCATCATCAAAATTTACTAGTTACACATCATAAATCGTATCCAAACTTATTTATTACCCCACCAATCATCACCTATCTATCAATAAGCATATATAACACTTCAACATTGAACTTAACTTAAACATCACACATCAACATGTTCCATGCATATTCAACAAAAACCTAAAACCTTAGCTCAACTAAACAAATTTCAACTTAATCTTTAAATTAAAGTTAAGATATTCATTCATCTAGCATAAAAGAGATATTTGGAGGCTAAGATTGAAAGTTGATGGCTCTTAATCATTTAAAGTCATGAAATTTAACGTTATAGGTCATATTATCCTTTTGAACTCAATACTTGATTTCTACTAATTGTAAAGGAAAAATTGAAGAAAAACTTCACATTAATTGAGATTTAGATATTTTTATCTTAATTGCATGAAGAAATTGATAGGATTTAGCTCCTTTTTGCTTGACCAAGAGAATAGTTAAAAAAGGATAAGCAAAGAATGAATGAGAATTAAGGATTTTACAGAAAATCAAGAGTAGGAAAAAGGTGGTTGAAGTTTTAAAGGAAATAGGAATAGGGGTATTTTTTTTTATGTTCCTTTAATTGCATCTCTACTTATATACTCAACTCTAAACATGTATAACTTTTAAACATTTTATTTTATTCATCTTTCCTTAACTAAGCCCTACCTATCTTTTATTCCAAATCTATCTGAATAATTGATCATCATTTACACACAATTTTATTCTATAGTGTTATGTGAGTTTATTATTCTCATTAAAAAATAATTTAGAAAATATTTTAAATTTTTAAAGGTTATAACACAAATTTAGAACGCAAGGAATAAAAAAAATCACCAATTATAAGCTTTTAAAATTGCAAAATTAGGAAAAGTACCAAATAAAAAGTAAAGAAAATAAAAATAATAAATTGAGAAAACCCCTATTATTCAAATATAATAATACAATCAGAAATTAAAAAATAAACAAAACGTAATATTTAATTTCAACAATAACAAGTAAAATTATTTCAACTTGATAAACAACTAAAATGGAAAATCAATGAAATAAAAAATGTAGAAGACCTAAATCTTCAATGAAAGTAACTTCATATGAATCTATATTTGAAAAAACAATCTCATTAAAGAAATTCATTATTGATGCTTTAATGACAACTCAACCATTTGATAATGGTAGTGATGTCTTCACCATTTGAACCTAAACTTAAGCCACCATCACCTAAACCAACATAAAAATATAAAAATATAAAGAATATAATAGAATGGCTCTCATTCATGTTAAATAGGTGAAGAACATGTAAGCCTTTATTCTCTGCCATTATCCAATGCTTTAAATAAAAGAGGACGAGGCTTCTCCATTGTTGGAAGCTTTAGAGAAAAATCATAATAGACATACAAACATTACAGAAAAGGATTATATTGCCTTCAAAATGGGGGACACTTAAAAGCTTGATACAAAAGCTCAAAGAAAATAAATAAACATTGAAAGAAAGTTAAAAAAAATCAAAAGTGAGCTTAAAGAATAGAGACACATCAAGAAGAGAAAAAAACAAAATGAAAGTGAGTTAAGAGAGGAAAAGTTCAATGAGCACATGATGTATGATAAAAAAAATCTTAAAATGACATATGAACAAGGAAGACCAACTTGTCATAGCTTTCTTTATTCTAATTTTTAATATATTTTTCCTTTAACTAGCATTCGACTCTCAAAATCCTTTTCACGTTTGCAAAATATTATATGGGAACATCAAATTTTTATATTTGATTTAAATTAAAGAAATATATTTTTAAAAATATTTTCAATCCAATATTCTTCTATAATATTCCTATAGGGTAATTAGTATCTTATATTTTCATAATATGAGAATAATTTATTTATATAAATAAAATTTTTTATCTATCTTTTTATTAAAACTTTACTACTATTAACATCTCATTTATCTACAACCTACTATTATTAACCATTGTTGGCTACTATTCATTACCATTAATCACTACTTACTACCACTTATTAATTTTGACCATGGCTCACCACCATTTTTTATTGATGATTATCTTAATTATCATCCATCTTCAACGACCACCGTCGAGTGCTCCTTATCACCTTACTGCCATTGACCACACATCATTATTGATTGTCGTTGTTATTATTTATTACCATTAACCACTTCTTACCATTTATTATTGTTAAAGACTCAATTTTTATTAAATATAATTTTTATAATTTAATAATATTTTAAAAAATGTATAAAATAATTAAAATATATTATTATAACATTCTTAAGAATATTTTTAATTGAACCAAATATAACAATATCACATTCTTAAGAATTAAATTATTAGGAATCATGTTCTTGAAAATACTAAAATTTCTTAAAATGTATGATTTTATGAACTAAAAGTCACCTTAATATGTTAATTATTGATTACAATTTTACTTAACACAAAAGAAAGCAATTTTGGCAGGCACCTTAGTGACATCCAATGTTGCCTTAAAGGCTTTATTCTCTCGAACCTAAAATTTGAATATATATATGTGTATTAAGTGAATTATTACTCCTATTATTACACACAAAAAAAAAAGACAATTTTGAAATCAGTCCAAATTTAATGAATTTTCATTAATTTTTATTTTATATCTAAAAACATAAGTTGTATTTATAACTTTTAATCTTATATTACCATTCACAGTACCATATAAAGAAAAAAATTATAAAATAAAAACCCATTAATTTAATCGGTGGCTTCTAACGTATTAGCATTTACTTTAAAACGAATTGAAATAATCTCCAATCAAATAAACTTTTTCAATACATGAAAACCAACGATGGTGGGTGAGTCCACCCCAAGATTGGTACAAAGCAAAATAATTTCAAATTGAAAGTAGAGAGCAAACCAAATATTATATTTTATTGAATTAAATTAAAATAAGAAAGGACATGATAATGCTAAGACAATTGCGAAATGAAACAGAGAGGATGGAGCAATTCTTCTCATCCAGACTCGTTGCAGCACACTTTATTCCAGTAATTAATCATTTATACACCCCTTTAAATATCTCACTGTCAATGAAAAATAACTCAGCTTGAGCTTGAATTCTTCTTAGGGCTTGAATGGTGCAAAGACAACTACTGAATTGTGTCCACCGAACCCAAATGAGTTGGAGATGGCTGCGTGGAAGAATAAGAAAGATCAATATACATTAAGTGCTTAATTGCTGCAATAATGCTGATTTCTTCTCTCTCTCTCTCTCTCTCTCTCTCTCTCGGGTTTCACACTTCCACCAGGCAAGGACAAGTTTGAGATCCAAATTTAACCTCAAATTCAAGCACAAATCTAAGATACATACCAACATTAACTTGGTGCTGCTTCTTAATGTTTGGGATGGTATCAATTGTAACATCAGGCTCCAAGTTCTGTGGAAAAGCCAGATATTTAGACGTTGATTCATAATGAAATTGAGCAAAAATGGATAGAATTCACGATATGAATAGCAAAAGGCAGGCGGAAGGAAGTACATCTTGGTTAATTGTTGGATGCAACCAACCACTTGTTATTGCTTTTATGGTTGCTATGGCCTCCAAACCACCAGCAGCTCCAAGACCATGTCCAATCATTGACTGAAAACCAACATAATCTTCAAGTCTGAAGTACACGGTTGAAAAGTCAATAGTCAACATGCTTTCTTACCTTTGTTGCATTCATCTTCAATTGGGATGTGTCCTTGAAAACCTTTTTGATTGCATTAACTTCGGCCAAGTCACCGGCTAGTGTGGACGTGGCATGAGCATTCACATAGTTCACCTGTGCATCAGATTTGAAAGAATTTGAGTGATGGATTAGAGCTTACTTAGTAATTAGAATTTGTCTGTTATTGATACCTCTTCTGGGGAAACTCCAGCATCTTCCAAGCTCTTGCTTATGCAAGAAGAAACTCCAAGTCCATCTGACCTGGGATCAGTCATGTGATGGGCATCACAGGTTACAGCACCCCCTAAATATTCTGCAATAGTTCTGGCTCCTCTCTTGTTTGCACTCTCCAAGCTCTCCATTATCTTTACTCAAATAATGAAATTTGAACAAATAAATAAAGCAAGGTTAAATAAATTAGCAAAAAAACTTGGTTATAACTGTACCAGCACACCAGAGCCTTCTCCCATGACAAAACCATCGCGATCTTTGTCCCATGGTCTTGAAGCTCTTTTTGGGTCTTCATTCCTTTGAGACAAAGCCCTGCAAGCAATAAATCCTCCAACACCAGTTGGCATAATTGCAGCCTCTGTCCCACCAACCACCATAATATCTGCTTCACCTCTTCTAATGTGATTAGCAGCAGCATAAAAGCAGTAATTTGCAGTAGCACATGCAGTAGAAATGGAGTAATTGGGACCCATTAGGCCTGTGTCTATAGCCAACAATGCTGATCCCATATTGGTGATAGAGTATGGAATGAAAAAAGGAGTAATTTTTTTATATCCCTTCTGTATAAGAGCTTCCACCCCTGTGCTAAAAGCAGTTAACCCTCCCATTCCTGTTCCCACCAGCACCCCTATCCTTGTACGGTCCATCTGCAACAATTTCACGAACACAAATCACATTAAAACATCTTAGGCGACTTAATAAATAATGAGTGCAACTTACAGTTTTAAGGACTTCCATGCCAAGGTTGGCATCTTCAAGGGCCCTCTTGCCAGCAACTAGGCAGTATCTCCAGCAATCATCAAGACGGCGGTTATTCTTCCCATCAATATATCCTTCTGATGAGAAGTCACGTATCTGACCACCAAATCGCACGGAGAAATCCGAAGCATCAAACCTATCTATTATGCTTATCCCACTTTCTCCCTCCAGTAGCTTGTCATAAAATGTATCAATGTCACTTCCAAAAACGGAGACAAGGCCCATTCCTGTTATCACTACTCGTTTCTTTGGATCTTTTTCCCTCTTTGGAGCCGCAACAATTGGAGATGCTGTAGCCTTGATTATCCTTCTTTTGGGGGCTGTCAGTGGGATACCTAATCAGGATTTAATCATTGTAGAGGCAACAACTAAGGGAAAGTGAGCCATTTTTTCCAAGTGGAATTTGATACTTCGGATTTTAATGTATGGGAGAGATTTTGGTGCACCAGTCTCTTTTGAAGGTCCAAATTTTTTAGATTGCGCAGTACTGTGCAGGCTGAATGAAATCTAACAATTTTCAGATACTGGTGCATTATACACTAGTGTGTCTTAGAATTTTCCTTAATGCATATGTAGCTTAATTTATTGTCAACACCAAATAAATTTGAGAGTTTTAGCCTAATATTGACTAGTTGTGACCGATTGCTATAAATGAGCAGCACTAGCAAAGTCTCTTAGTTGATGTTTAGTTCATGAAATCTTATATTTTCATAAAAGTGCACATTCCTAAAAATATAATTCTTGTAAATTTAATTAATACAAATGTAATATTTCTATATTTGATTCACTACAAATTATTTTAAAAATATTTTGCCAAATTCTTGGATATGTTATTATTTGATTCATATTTAATATTATTAGAAATTTTAAGATTATCTCAAAAATACCTTTATCAAATTTTTTATTATAAAACATAATATAGTAAATCATATTTTTATTTAAAACTACATAAATAATTAAAAAATTGTTAACACTTAATAAATTAGATTTCAATATTTACCGTCTAAAAATTTATTAAAATATATATAAAAGTATTTTATACTTTATAATATTTTAATATTTAATGTATTATATTTTTATATGTCATGCATTATTATATTTTAATGTTTTATACTTTATTATTATGATTGTTAGTATTATTATTAGATCAATTTTAAAAAAGAAGTAAGCGAAATTTATTTAAGTTATTATCATAATATTAAATATACTTGATATTTCTATTTTTACAAAATTATAAATTTTTACAACTAAATTATTTTTTTCAATTATATTTTATACTGATATTAAATTTATATTATAATTTCTTCTCTAATATAAAAATATTATTATTTTATTATGTATAAATATGCCTTCTTTTTAAAGAAACTCTAAACTTATTGTATTATTTTTTAATGAAAAAATCATATGTATATATAATTATATTAAAATAATATTTCAAATATTAGGAATAATAGAAAAAATTATAGTTAAAAAATTAAGAATAATAAAAAATATTTTAAAAATAAAGTAATAATTATTTTTTAGTTTAAATTAAAAATTATTTAATAAAGTGATAAATAAAAAAGAATTAAATGTAAGGATAATTTTATATTTTTATTTTAGTATTAATATTCTCATCTCATGAAAATCTAAGATTCTCACTTCCTCCCATGAGAATATTTTGTGGGAAAGTTGGGATAAAAATATTTTCTAGCATTCCCAAGTATTTTTTTTTTTAAACTTTGAACCAAATATGAGAATGTAATATTTTTCTGAAATATTCCTAAGAATATTAAAAACATTCCACAATTAAATGCCAAGTTATATGGCTCCTCTTTCTTGCTTAACTTGATGCAGTTTTAAGTTCTCATCGATGTTGCCGAAAGTATCAAGTACGGAGCTGGTAAATCTCACAAGTCATGAATAAGGACCGAACATTATCTGAACCAAGACATGTGGCTATAACTTAAAATTGCCTAGCAAAATTTAATTAAACAAGCGACATTTTCCAATTGAGGATTCTTTTGGAAAATTTTCATCCCCTAAGATCATCAAATGATAAGTGTAATTGGACAAGCAAGAGACGGAGAGGATATCCAAAGCGATTTAAGACAAGTTCAACCTTTGGATCACTATTTCTGAAATTAAAATGCTATATTGAAATGAAACTTACCTGAAGCCCAAATGCAAGTACTAGGCTTGCTTCCAGCAGAAGGCATTTGTGTTCTTTGGGCTACTTTAAGGCCATCATAGTGGAACAGAGAAATCCCATTGCCGTTTCTGAGGAGAACTCCAGAAGGACATGTAGCAGCAATGCCAGCCATCAATGTCTGTGTTGTGAGTTTCACGGTTTGGTACAGATTATAAAGGAGAGGGAGGGAACTTTGGGTTATCAGGTGGAAGGGGAGGAAAAAGAGCAAGCTTTGTTCTATAGTCTAGAGAAGTCCGCCACCGCCTTATTCATAGTATAGGATTGGCGTTGATAGCCAAGAGCCCTGGATTTTGGTTTCATTCATTGTGTTTGATCTGCTTAACTACCTCTTGAGAAAAGAGAAAAAGTGGCTGTCCTAACTGCTCATGCGGCTCCACTGATCATAATATAATTGCTTTTCAAGTCCAAACACCCATAGGCCAGGCCCAAGGCCCACTAAACCAAACAAATCCAAGAGACACTACCATATGCTAATCCATCTTTGACTTTCGAAACACTGTGGAGCTTTGTCAACGATCAGCTTTCACTGAACGTTTCAACCATGGTAGCAAGATCAGAGCAGTAATTCTGGTTCTACTTTCAACGAGGGAATTTAAAACTGTAGAGAGGTAAACAAGTATGACAAAAGCTCTGCTGTACTAGTGAAATTTGTGAACCACTATAAGAGGACTCTTTCAGCACGTCTCCAACTGAATGTTTCTGAGGTACCTTTAAATATCAACCGAACTATCTACTCATTTTTGCAGATCAACATCCTTTCAACGAAATCTACGCTATACAACCATAGAAAATACAACAACTTACGGAAGAACTCTATGGAAACTATTACATGAAAATATGAAATAATGTACTTATAAGAAGTCAATGCTTCTCGTAAATTCTCAAGCATCAACGGAAGTCCCCATCTCAAGTACTTAACTAGCTTAGTGTGGGAAGAACGTAATCAAAACCGATGTTTTATTGATGCCTTGTAACTATAAAGCAAATGCTTGAGTCTTTTGGGGCACACGAAATGGAAGAAGAATGACCTACTTCAAGCAAATTGGCAAGCAGCTGGTGGATATAAACAAAGAGTTGCCACTGATAAAAAGCTGCATGTGAATTGATGCTGGCGAAATTCCTTCCAGCTTTCCAGCAGGGTAATTCTACTGGAAGTTCAAACTCTCAGAATTAATTGTCTTGTTTTCTAAAATTTTTATACATATCTCAATGTAAAATAAGATAATCTAATGATAAAGATGCTTGACCTCCTAAAAACCTGAACTTCCTACAGAATTATCCTTGGCCTTAAGAGAAGCACAGGCGATAATTATCTGCCAGAGAAACCACCCTCCCCAGCGTTGTGGTGTATGCGCTACAGACTATGACATCCTATCGGCATTCATGAGCCATTCTGGTTGCTGACGAGTTAGCTATCTTTGCCTTCTACGTCGTCACTTACACACGAATACTTCTAATACAAACGGAAGTATTATTCTTATATTGTATACAGTGTATCGTTCATGATCTTGACACGGTTGGTTGATTCATTATATTAAACCTATGATCTTGGCTTGCACTGACGCAGACATTCTGCAGTGAAATTGTTTCTGAAGTTGTTCAAGTGCTCTATTTTCTTGTTCGTTCGTTTAGTGAGAGGAATGCTCCGATCACCCGTTCAAATAATCAGGCCTTGCAATCAAATTAATTCTTATCATAAAATAAGATTCAATATTATTACCAGCCACTTTGAGGCTGTCGATGTCAAAAATAGACACGAATACTCCTCTGAAAGTCAAGGCAAAAATGTAATGCTCATGCATATGCTCCGAGAACTGTTCAGCTTTCTGTTTTCCACAAATCTTGCTTTAGATATCCACTCATTTCCTAAACCAAAAAATTCAAATGTCTATCTTTCTATCTATCTTGTGTTAATACTTCGCTCAACTTACTGTACTTGCACTAACATTTTTTTTCTTGCGCCATTGGTTCCCCCTGTCTATACACAGTATGCACGTGAAAATGAGATTGGAAACTAAAAAGGATCTTCCAAGAAATCACGAAAATTTCAAGCATCTTGCTTCTCGGAATAAATACCTTTTGTAACTAGTCTCAGACATAACAATTGTATAATCTTTTCCCTCTCTGTCTTCAATGCACAATCTGTTGGTCCACCAATCCATTCATCACAGAGCTGTGATGATGAACCATATACCAGCGGCCATCATGGAACTCAAAGATATTAGTCACATTGAATGGTCCTGTCTCCATGTCAACGAATGTTTTCATGGTAACCCAAGCCATCTCTGTCAGGACCCGAGCCCTCACATCTCGAATCTGAAAGTTCAAACCCTGCTCCCAATTAAAAACGATTTGCCAACTCTGCATGACTGCATTATACCTGTAGCACGCAAGATTATGTCATAAAATGTACATTTCTCAACAGAGTGGAAATATGCAACTATACACATGTGCTCTTCACTGCTTCTGCATACAACAGTGCACATGAAATTCAATCATTGTTTTACGGAATAAATATGCTCTTTTCACATAGTGAGAAATGTATATTATACCATATATTCATAGTATTTATATTTTACAAACATCGAGGTCAAACTGATCCAATCAATTTTTGGGACGGGAGCTAACAGGGACGAAAATCCAGTCATACTCAATACAATCATACAATCTTAGTTATAGAGATTATAGTATATACACACACATGATATATCAATTGATGCTAACAAGCTACAAAACAGAAATAAGCAATTAGTTTCACTATTCAAAACATGAATTACATGCAAGTAAGCATGAAACCAACCACAAGATCTTCTCCTCTAGCCCCAAGTGTATTTCTATGTTATAAGCAGAAGTCAATTTCCGAACTAGTAGGAAGGTATCAGATACAACTCTACTAACAGAACACAAAAGAATCCACCTTTGTTTCGTATTTTTATACCAAATTCAATCCACTTTCAAATTAGCAATAGGAGCATAAAATAGAGACATAAGTCACCAGTCACCAATAAACAGAAGAGACTTGTGCTCAGAATAGAAAATGCAGATCTAATATGTATAAAATTAAAAGCCATACCCTGAAAAAAATTCTCCCGAGGTATGAATACACTTCACATAATCTGCATTTAGCCACAAACGACTCATTGCTGGAAGAGATTTTTCTCTTAAAATGTTGAAGAATTCTGCATTAACATTCACAATTGCTCGTGTTGCAGCATAGTACGCTTTCCAGCCATTGCTTGGTGTAACTGTATCTTGTTCCAATGTGAAGTCCTAGAAATAGAATTTAACAATTGTGACAGCTGATAACGCATGAGATAAATGAGGATGGAAGAAATCATCCAGGAAGTCAACGGAACTAATTACACACAGCTAATTTCTTTGAACAGAAATTATAAAATAACTAAAATCGTTCTTCAAATATTCTAGTAGGAAGTAAAAACAAAGCTTGTCTATGTGGACGAACAACAATACACTGCAAAAATCCAGCATTGCATTCCAAACTACTCCACAAAATGTAGCTGAGAGCAATTATATGTAACAAAAATCAGATGCTAACAATCACCACTTCGGTTTCCAAAATGATGTGACTTTTCCAGTTATCAATAATTAGCTTCAGAAAATCTATATGGAAAATGAATCAGGAGAGCAGAATTTACCTTGTGATAAAGCGCTTTCCACGCATTATCATCATTAGCAGCCTTTCGCATCAAAGAATTTGTCATCGATAGACGACACAAGCTTGGATAATCCAAGTAACTCAGTGCATGTGTGGTAATCTCGGGCACCAACTCCTCCATCATAGAAACACCCGTTCGTCGATCAGCTAACCCTGGCGGAGTTGGAGTCGGGGTCGGAGTCGGAGTCAAAGTGAGCGTTGGCGTTGCCTCCAACATTTCGGTGCCACCACCATTCAAGTACGGTACAGCACTCATAGACGTGGAATCCGATTTTCCAATAGTACCGTTACAGGAACAAGCGCAATTGCAAGACTTGGCGATTGAGGAACTGTGAGAGCCGATGGACGATCTTAAATTTTTCAGAGAAAAAGGGAAAGAAGATGATCTGACAACGGTGAGAAGCGCCAACAAAAAACAAAGAACGGTAGCAGTTGCAGCTACAAGGAAAGGTTGAGAGAAGACGGCGATGCTGAAGACAGAGGAAATCTCCATTCGTAAGACATGAAATCTTCAGTAAACATGAAACCCTAGAAATTGGCTGCCACAATAGGGAGTAGGGTTTTGCAGCTCTGGTCGTTTTTCGTACCGGCAAGTGACCTAATTTGACGGAACCAAACCCTAATTTTTGAGTTGTAATGGAAGAGAATTTGAAGAAAGGGGGGAAATGGGAGGGGGGGGGGTTTGGGTTGAATGCTGGAGCCCGTGACCGCGCGAGCTTAGCTCAATGCTAACTGACACCCATCAAAAAAAAAAAAAAGGAGCACGCAACCGTGTACTGTAGTTAAAATATAAATGCACCCACTCTAACTTTACGTTCTATTTACTATAGATCCCTGTTATTACTCCCAATCTTATCTTATGAGAAAAATGTCATTTTCATTCAATTAAATTTATTCCCGGCTTACTCGCTCTTTCTAAATTATAAAATTTATAATTTTGTATACCTCACTACTGTTAAAAGGTAGTGCACAATTCATTTTTGGAAGAAGAAGTTGCCAGGTAATTTTCATCTCATAATTATCACAAAAAAAAAGTATAATTTCAAAAGGACCCGTAGCACAGAATTATTTAAATTTGAGGTTTATTCTGTTTCTGGGTTCTCTCTAAGCAAATTTCTTTCTCTCCTTTATTGTATTGTATGTTTCCAACTTAGAGGAGAGTAAGAGGTTGATAATGAGCCCCGTAGTAATAAATAAATGAAATTACGTAGCTCCGACGGTATAGAATTTTTTATCTGCTCCGCCTAATATGCTGCAAGGCAGGTCAACTTACTATTAATTATTATATGCCATTTGAAGAAGATGAAGAAGAAGAGGAAGGGATCTGTGTCTCCGAGCGTTAAGAGATAAACTATCCTCTTCTCAAGTCTCTGTAAGTCGCTATTATTTCCGTGTAACAATACCGGGATGTTCGTAAAAAATCGTTAAGTAATTATAATAAATAACAAGGAGATACCATGTTTCAGTCGTCTGGATCTGCTTTTCTTTCAATTAGCAGCAGCTCAATAATTTACCCGTCATCTTGTTCTTTTATGGTTCCAAACAAATCGTTAAAATGTTATAAGGAGTTTGATGTATCAAAATTAACGCTGATTTTTCACCTGGGCGTAGCAGGGCCTCTACAACTGAAATTATGTCTTGTTTTTGCTTGAAGAAGGCTGCAAATAAGACTGAGACTAGGTCTAAAGGATACAATATCATTCTTGCTTCCGAGACATCTTGTAAGTATTTTATTTTTATTGAGTTTCCCGTTCGATCCAGCTATGTCATGGCTAGATAGCTGTTCGCGAATACTGCTGATGAAAGTAGCCATTGAAATGTTGTGCATCATTGACAGTTACTGTTAATGAAGTGGAAGCATTGTTTGACTTGTTTAAGAAGCTAAGCAGTGCAATTATCGATGATGGTTTTATTCACAAGGTAGCAGCAATGAATTAGATAGGATTGGCATTATTGTTTAGATTGGATTGGAATGTGCTGAACATGTTCAAAATTTCATCTACAGGAGGAGCTCCAGCTTGCACTTCTTAAGAATACCGGTAAACAGAGTCTTTTTCTTGACAGGGTGGGTACCCTCTCATTAAATGCGATTTCATTGTCTCATTCTGTGATTTATCTGATTTTAATTTTCACAGATATTTGATATGTTTGATATTAAGCGTAATGGAGTAATTGACTTCGAAGAATTTGTTCGGACACTAAGCATCTTTCATCCCAATGCATCTCAACAGGATAAAGTTGCTTGTATGGTTTGGTTACTCGCTTCTTTTCAGTGAGTTTTCTGTTATTGACCAACAATAAATAAATAAATAACGTTGTTACAGTTGCATTTAGATTGTTTGACATTGGGCAGACTGGATACATTGAGCGTGACGAGGTGAATACCCTTGAATTTGAATCTCTGAAAATACTGCATAACTTTGTTTCAATAAAATAATACTGGTGTGAATGATCCTGGAAGTTGAAGGAGATGGTCCTGGCTGTTCTAACTGAATCAGATCTGGGAGTTTCGGACGAAGTCGTTGAATCTATTGTGGATAAGGTATTTTGCCAGGCTACGATGATTTCTCAGTGCTTTCCAATTTTCACAGTCTGTTATTCTGCAGACAATCCTGGAGGCAGACCTGAAAGGAGATGGAAAGATTGATGAAGACGAGTGGAAAGAGTTTGTGGGAAAGAATCCTTCTCTTCTAAAAATCATGACTCTTCCGCATCTAAAGTGGGTTAATATTAGTTGGCTCCTCCTTTTTCTATAATCTAAATCTAAATCTAAATTTCTGTTTGTTTATTTTGTCAGGGATATAACTCTGGCCTTTCCCAGCTTTGTCCTGCACACTCAGGTGGAAGACTAACTTCGGAACTGAAAATAATGATTGTATGAGATTTTCTGTTGCATAATGTTCACCGAACGATAGAGATTTGAACGGATTCTCTTTTTAGATGGAAGCTAAAATTCATAATTTTAGCAACTTATATGCATATAAAATGTTGGTTAAATGTACTAATTGAAACTACCACTTTGTTTTCAATTTCCTCATCTAATTTTTATATGGTTTGCTATTGTCTTTTGACCTAAAAAATCATGCAATGTTGAACATCATCAGTGGCGGTTGACATGTGCAATTCTCTCCAACACAATCAGAATAAACTCATTTCCGTGATTTTAAAATATACAACTTTGAACCAGAGTCTCAATTCTTAATTGTCATTAGGTAGTGTTCTAATGGTGGGTCTAGATTAAAGTTTAAATTTTTCGCACCATCAATATATCAAGAAAAAAAAAATGAAATTCTCATATACTAATATACACTATTCAAATAAAAATAAATCACTTGTTTTAACTTGGTAATAATTGTTTTAAAATATTAAATTGGAAGTATTAGAATATTGAGAATTCTATAAGAAATTTTCCAAAAATTGAAAATAAAAAATCAGATGTATAATTTAATGGGGTCAAATCTATGAAACACTATGTTGGGCTGGCATCACTGGGCATCTATTCCCACGGTGTATTTGAACGGAGCAAATGCTAATCCGTTCTGAAAGACTGGCGAATAAACCAATGAGCAATTGAGTTTCAATTGCTATTGCCGGAAAGAAATGGAATTAGATTCCATCCAGATTGAAAAAAATACGTGTAGAATAAATTCCTCTCTGCTGCAAATAAATGCAGCATAGATGTCCTCAATTTAAACTCAGCAATATCAAATGGGTTGTGCTTGTAGTTGCACCAAACAACGGCTTGGCCATGAAGATCCCGAAGTTCTTGCTGCCCAAACCATTTGTAAGCTATCTGCCTTTCCTTGCTGATTCGCGGCATTCAGTTTTGATCCATGCTCTGCCTTTTGCAGTTAACGTTTCTGAAATTGAAGCCCTGTATGAGCTATTCAAGAAGCTAAGTACTTCTGTGGCCGATGACGGGATTATCAGCAAAGTGAGTTGATGCCAATTCTGCACCATTCCATTCAACTTTACTCTACCCATAACTATTGAACATACCGTGCAGGAAGAATTTCAGCTCGGTTTATATGGAAGCACCAAGAAACAAAGTCTCTTTGTGGACCGGGTTAGCTTCACCATACTAAAACAATTTTCCATATCTCGGGAAGATGGTGTAATCTGATAACTACAATTGCCAACACGCACTTGCAGGCTTTTCAATTATTTGACTCAAATAATGATGGAGTGATAGAATTTGGGGAATTTGTTCGAGCTCTGAGCGTCTTCCATCCAGAGGCACCCCAATCACAAAAGGCAGATTGTATGAATTTTCTCTGAAAAACTCTATACGAAATTCCAAATATTGTATTGAAGCTATGATATTTAATGTGGCAGTTGCCTTTCGACTGTATGATATATGGCAAACAGGTTTCATCGAACGTGATGAGGTAAACCATGCTTGTATTTCATGTAATATGCTTCTTGTTCATCCTATTCAATAAATTATAAATGCATTGTGGAAAGGTAAGAGAGATGATACTTGCACTTCTAAGAGAGTCGGATTTGATTCTTTCTCAAGACATCATTGAGGTCATAATTGATAAGGTACTCTTTCTTCTTCTTCTTCTTGTGTCTTTCCCTCCCCTGCAAGCTGGCGACAATTTAAAATCTACCCCTTTCCTGTTTCATAGACATTTCAAGAAGCGGATTTAAATGGAGACGGAAAGATTGATCCCGAGGAATGGACAGAATTTGCGTCTCAAAATCCATCCTTACTGAAGAATATGACAATTCCATATTTGATGTAATATCCATGGATCTTCTCATGATTTTACTCATAAAATTCAAAAAGAACTATAGAAATTATTCAACTGCAAATTATGCATATGAGCTACCTTAAGTAGATGGATTTAGCCTTCCTCCTCCTAGTCCCTTTTCATTGCATAAGAGAGCATCATCATGGCCCACACCTATAGCACCATTCATCTCAAAATGAAATTAAAATCATGTTCAAATCGTCAATCTTTAAACGTTAATACCATTATTTAGAGGTTACATTCCTTTGTTGATATTTTTACAGCTTCCTATGCGAAAACCTGCAAGGACTCAGAACTGATTGTCTCGAAAACATGCTTTTCTTTTCATGTGATTCATTGTTGTGTTTCATCTACATCCTCATTTGATACCGTGTTAATGATGATTTGAAGTCACTTTATACTTCCGTCGTAAGATAGCATGTAATTTGACTCTGGAAAAAGAAAAGCAACTTTTTTTTGTCCTTTTATTATGGTGAATATGATCAATTTAGAACTAATAGTTACTGGAATATGCAGCAATCTTAATACTCAGTTTCCCAGTTTTGCAACAAGATTAGACATTGAAGATGATACTGGCAGCAGCCTGTAAGAAGATATCACAAGCATTCTAAGGAAGAAATCCTATAGTATCTGTAATGGATTTTGCCCATTCAAAGGCATAACTGTTGGACACATGTATATACACAATTTCCGTAGACACTAGATGCAGAAAAATCTGAATTCCAAATTAAGTATGGCAGTTAAGTACCATCATTTGAGCACAATATGTGGAGCTTGACCTAATTGGCTTTCTGGATTACCATATCCTTCAAATTCATAGGATAGCACATTTTAGTGTGGAGGCCATTCCATACATTGTCTGCCAGAATTGCATTCACTGCATCAGTTGGATGGAATTGGTCCCACCAGATATGGTTGGTAGCATTATTACATGCCATTTCTGGCGCTAAGCACATGATCCATCCCTTGAATTTCCCAAATCCACAGCAGGCCTCCGTCGTGACATCAAAGCCTAATTAGGGTATATAAACTGAGTAAGATGCAATGCTTATGCAATCATGGTACAAGAGTTCACTAATAGATTGTGAGGTGAAAAAAAACTACCATAACGTTCATGATTCTTAAGAATATCCATGGAACCTTCAAACACATCGCAGAATATGATATTAGAATGAAAGAGCTCCTCTGCCAACTTCTCCACCGTGTATCTCATGACAAAGTTAAACTCCATCACCATGTCATTTATCTGCTCAACGCAGCCGCCGTTTTCACTACCATATTGCCACAAGTAGTGAGGGGCACAGCCAATGGGCGGAAGTCCCATGACCACCACTTTCCTAACACTTAAGTTGTACAAGTTCTGCGTCATCCAGGTCAATGTATAATGTATATCAACATTACTTGCAAAGGTCCAAGTTAGAAATAGTAATGCAATGATGCAGACAAAAGATCCAAAAGCCCCCATGTAGGCTTAGAATATAGGTAAGCATATCTTAAGTTAGCAAGGGAAATGTAGTTAATTAGAATTGGAAAACTTTACCCTTATCCCTTGGCTCACTGAAGATGCCAAAAACTGGTTGAAACTCCACGGCAGGAACAAATTATTCACATCGGATGCATTAAGCAAATAGTAATGTATGTAATCATTGATCCCAATAGAAATATAAAACACGGACTGGGATATGAGATTGGCTGCAGCATCCTCGCCCATAATTAATATAAACTGCTGGAGAGTGTCAGTAAATTGCTGAATTTGCTGGGTGAAAGAGATGTGCTGACCCTGCAGGTAAATTTTGATTTTATAATTTATTATTTTAGGGTTGAATAGGATAATCTGATTCGTTAAATCAGATTCCAGCTCATGAATCCATCCCTTGTAGCAAAAAAATAGACATAGGGAAAAACGTACCAATTCTGACCCACTTGAGAATATAACACCAGCACCAGCTGAAGCGTAATTCACCCCGTGAACCATATCCTCTACAGTTCCCGTCTGCCCAAGATAACTTGGAACAAAGGGAAGACCAAGATGGATAGCTGATACCAAATAAATACAGAGGCAACATTCTGTGTCAATCATCTGAACTGGAAAGGATATCAATTCTGTTCATGAAACGAGGGTTTCGACTTATTTAACAACCCATGTTGCAGAAAATAAATATTTTTTCTACTATTTCTCAGAGACGCAGGCGGAGAGAAAGATGGAAACTTTGTCCATTATCTGGCTCTGCGAAGGCAAAATGCCCCGTTCAGCTCTCCCTAAGCGACCAATCTTAGCTTACTCGACATGATATTTCTAATCTTTGAAACCAAAACAAGTATCATGAAACAAACATTGTTAACATTTAGCCATTTATCCACTTTATATTTTTAAATTTGGCGCAATTAATGCAGAAAGCAAACAAGTAGGTGTCTCAAAACAAAAAAAACCGCATAAAGAAAGTTACCAAGATAATCGACGGGGATTCTTCCATTGCAGAAGCGTCCGGTGGGTTGGTGAGAGTCGAAATCTCTTCCATAAGGGAGGTGGTTGGCACGGGCAAAGGTGCCAAGAAAATTGTTGGTTCCAGAATCGACAGAAGAATCTCCAATGACGAACAATGCAGGCGCCAGAGGAAGAGTTACAGGAATTGGCAGAGACGAAGACAAAGGTATTGGTGAAGAAGAAGAAGTTGAAGTGCTGTTAGCGTCCGATGAGACGCTGTATAGTTCTTGGAGAGATGTGGCTCCCAAAACTAAGGATGAGATAACAATGCAGATCAAGGAAGCAGGAATGATAACAGCCATTGTCTTGCTCTGTTAGACAGACAGAGATGGAGAGAGAGCCGAAATAGAGTTTTGGCGGGGAGACGAACTGGAAAATAGGAAATGCCCCTCGGATTGGAAGCTTATTGCCTCATATGATCATATCTTTTTCATCGTTTCTCCGTTTTCCCGTTAGATATCCTAGTAACAGACCATTTCATTTTAAAGCATCAAAATTTCAGTTGATTCTTTCCATAAAAATTCTCATGTTATACTTGATACGATGAGATAGGATTAAACAAAAAAAAATTGTTTCATTTTTCACACTTTTATTCCTAATATTTTTTATATTTTTTAATATTATTATTTATTAAAAATAATATTAATTCTTAATATTTTTATAATTATATTTTTAATAATAAAATTTAGAAGAAAATATTTGTATATTCTTTCTAAAAATTATTTGATATAAAAAAGTTGATTATTTGAATTTTTGTACTTTTATCATAAATTTTTTTATTATGTTGATAATTAAATTTAAAATATAGTAATTTTTATTACTAATTATATCATATATTTTTTATTTAATATATCTGTACACCTCTTAATATTAGGAGTTCATAAATAATTGTCACAATCTTCCTAAAATATGAACTAAAACTCAATTTTTACTAGCCTACTTAACGATTAAAAACTCGATATCATCACACATCTATTAACATGTAATTTATATTATATAAATAATACCAAAACATTTATAGTCAAGCATCTTTATCATTTTACATTGTATTCTGCAAGGCTTGAAGTGTATTCCTATTTATAACAACAAAAACAACTATGACTACATTTCATAGTGCTGTGACACATTTTTCATTGTAAATTATTTATGATCCAATCAAGCATACTTATTCTCAGCAATAGAAATGATAATAATGGATAGATAAAAAAGAAAATAATTTATAATTTGCAATCAACCTTACCCCTTTTATAAATCCAACCTTATTTTAATTTTTCGAATTCGGTGCTAAACACAAATCTCATATATCAATTTTTTCCTTCCACATTTCAAATCATTAACACATCCAATCAAGGATTTCAACATCAAAATCATATATAATCACATTCATAAACTACTTAAGTCCACATATGAACCATATAACTTCACAATACCATACAATTTTACAATACATAAAAAAATTAAAAGTAGTAAGTTAATATTCGACTATAATAATTAACTATGTGCTTCCAGAATATAAATCCAGAGGTCATAGTCAACTATGGTAATGAACTATCCTTATCTAGAAACAAAACTTTTGGAAATAATCGACTATAATAGACAATTGTAAGTCATTCATGAACATTTCTCAAAGTTATAATTGAATAGTGTCAACTATGTACTTCCAGAAGCAAAATCTTTGGAAATAGTTGACTATAAGCCCTTCAAGAACAATCTTAGAATTATAATCGACTACAATAGATGATTACAAGGTAGGTTTACTAGCTTCTGTGTTTTTATTTTTTATATAGCCATTTTTCATTCAATTATCAATATATACAATCACAATTCTAGCATTCATCATAATTCTAATACTCGTATTCCAACCATAAATAACAAGAATCTTATTCTATAAACAAGTTTACAATATTCAACCATCAAATATATTTTTTTCTAACATTTCTACTTTAATAATCACCAAATCACACAAACCAAATTGATATAAGTAAATTGTTTGCTTATTTGTGTACGAAGCAAATAAAGGAAGTTCAGAAAAGTGACTAACTTGCCTTATTCATTCAAATTCAGTAAATTAGCCTTTTTAACCTAGAATCCTTAATTTTCTTTTCAAGATGAAGGCTTAACAATCAAGGATCAATAATTATATACATAATGCTTATCTCAATGAGATTTAAGTTTCTTGATGATTAACAGATATCAATAACATGTTTTGTGCTTGGAATGGATGGAAGAAAGAGGAGTTAGAGAGAAGTTCAGGAGAAATGTTAAATTGGTTATCAAGAATTATGGATTTGAAGTTATTAGGGCTGAAAAGCATTTCAATAATTTAAGAATAGTTGAAGGGTAAATGGAAACAGATCATCCTAAATCTCCTTCATACAATTCTAATTACACATTAACTTTTACATATTTATTTCCTTCATCCATACTAATTTATCTCATATTTTAACATTAAATTTTATTATTTTTAAATAAACTCTCACCTTAAAAATAATAATCACAATTAAATAAAATTTTCATATACAAAAATACTTTTTAATTATTTCTAATTTTTTAAGGAGTGTAACAATAATTAATTAAGTTTTTATTTAAAAACTTTAAGGAGAAAATAAATTAAACTATAATATAATTCCATAAAGAAAGCATGGCAATAATTTATTTAATTATAATATGTTCCATACCATAGGATAAATTGATTAGGAAAGTTTAAGGAAATTGTTATACAAAATTATCAATTTTACCTATGCCACCACCCTTTTTTACCTTGACCTTATACCCTTTTTATATCATTTTTACAACCAAACTTTCATTTCTTCTACAAATTGATCTTCATTCTTCCACAATCAATTCATTAAGATAAGAAACATTAAATACATTGTATCTCAATAATTTCTATGATTAAATCTTCTTTAGTTTCATACACAATTCATTATTAAATTGGCTAGCAAAAGAAGGATTTAAATTAAGAGGAATTGTGCTTTAACTTAGAAAATTCTTTCTTTTGATATATAACATCTCAATCCACCACCAAAACGGCCTTAACATCTCCTTCTCCAACTAATGAGTAGCATTCTACTTGAATAATTATTTATTTTTAAAATATCTTTCCTATATTGTCTATTATAGGATTTTTAGAAAAACTTGATTGGATTTGTTGTATTTAGCTTAGAAATGGCAAATCTTATAATGATTTTAGATAGTTCTACATGTCTTTTGTGAGTGATCTGATGTTATAGGTGAGATTTATAACAAAAGGAAGTGAGCAAACAATGAATTGTAAAATCTAAAAAAATTCAAAAGTGAATCAATTCATCAAGTTTGGACATTATTTCTAGATGGCATGTAGCAATTGGTTAATATTGGACTAATATGATATCCATATAACATATCTTCATAGAAATAAACTATTAAATCTAAAAGTTATATAATTTCCATACCTATATATATAACTTATAATCATATAAACAAAGCAAGGCTAGTTTCCAGACTCTATTTGTTAATTTTTGATAGCATTATATTTCCTCAAACATCAATTTTAGCATATACATGAAAAGCTAATTTTTGCAATGTTATTGAATACAATTATTTAAAGCAAAAATAAGCCTACTATATAAGAAAATAACTATAATAAAAGAAGTGTTTGATACATCCAACCAATAATATTAGGAATAACATTTTTCAAATTTTAGTCATTTGATCTACTTTTGGTATTGACTATTAAGCTACATATAATGTTTGGAACATTAACTATGAGGTTTGTTTATAACAATTACTTAAAATTGTTAGACAACATCCTTGTCCATCTACCAATCTCGTTATGGTATAAAATATGCTTCCAACAAAGGGAAGAAGATGTTTTCTAACAAAGGGAAGAAGATGAACTTGATAGAAGCTACTAATTACTTTAATTTTCTTCCATAAGGATAAGGAACCCTAAAGAAGCTAAAGAAAAACAAATTGATAATAAGAGCAAAAGGCTAACAGATAACATAAAACAAAAGAGTTAGAATATTTCTAAGTACTATTGAGTGCAAGACAAAAAATAACAAGAAATTGTTAGCAAAAGAAAGAACCTGAATTCAAAATTACTAAAAACCTGCAATAGCTCAACCTTAGCTTAGTTGATAATGGTATGAATTGAGAAAAATTCAAAAAACCAATTAACTTAACCAAAAACACTAAGCTAAAGCTGAGTAAAAAGATTTTTATATCCAATTATTAAACATTATTAAACTTGAATGATAATACAAAAAAGAGTAACAAATGAATTAGAATAGAAGCAAAAAAGGCATAAAAAATTCAAATATCAAAATCAGGAAGGAGAAAAAGAGCAAGTCATTAAGGTTAGGTTAACAAAGTTTATAAAATGTACTTAATTAATAAATAGTTAGAATAGTAATAATAATAAAAATAATATTTTATCTCTTTGAATCATAGTACCTTTGTTTATTCCCCAAGCAATTCTATTTCTAGCAAAAAGAGTTTTTTCATCATTATTTTCAGAAGTTCATTAGAGCACCTTTTTTAGCTACAATCTACAACTTTGAAATCAAATTAAAATTGCTAAATTAAACATTTATAAACCTAACCAAAAATTGCATTAGCTTCGAATAATATTAACATTAATATCAATATCAACAATTTCAAAATCACCAAAATTTAAAATATGAGAATAGTTTAAAAAAAGAGGAGCTTTTATATATATTTGTCCATAATTTTGCTTATCTTGAGAGCCATTTTGGACATTAACAATTTCAATTCAATATGCATATGTAATTGCCTACAAATCTAAGCTTACAAACTAGGAGTAATGAATAGAATAATAAACATACCTAATTTTATAAGAAGCAATGAGTCAAATTTTAAGATATAAGGATTTAGGAATAGAGAATATTTACTTCACATGATGACTGAAAATTATAATAATGCAACATGCCTTATTAGTCGATAGTGAACATCCTCATTTCACTTTATCTCTTTCTCACTATTGGAATTTTATCATTGTCTCGGTTTATTTTACAATGATGCAAAATGTCAAATAGTATTAAAATTATGCATATATGTTGTCAAATTAGAATAGATGCAAGCACAAAATAATCAAGAAGTTGCAAGACATTTATGTCATATTCTTGAATTATTAGATCACATCACACTAATAAATTGAATAAATATATTTAAAAGATCAACATGATGTAAAAAGAAACTCCCTAAGATAGAACTTTTTAAAATAAGATTAATAAACTCATCATCAATTAACATAAAGACACTATTTTGTATATATACACTACATACATATTCTATATGGCTTTGGCATCCAAGTTTGTTCCTATATGTGTGTGTATGTGTGTGTGTGTGTGTAGAAAAAGAGAGAGAGAGAGTTAACATATTATTCCATCCTTGTAATTTTTTACTAGCTAGATATTTAGTTTTTTAAATATCAAATTTCTCATTGAGTCTTCTAAGAAATACCTATCCAAAACTTTTCATCTTTACATCTATGGGCTTTAATAGAACATACTGATGTGTCATTAATGATTGTTAGTTAAAGGAATGACTACACTATAACATAAGTCTCAACAGCATATAAAATTAGTTTAAGAGAGGAAATGGTATACTATAGCAGAAGCTTCCATACGTGGAGTCCTTTAAGTCAGTATTAGGCTGCAAAAGAGCATAGGTTCTTTAATGGCAAAGGGCACCCCCCTAAATGGAAAGAAGAGTCATGTGACATTCAAAACAGAGCTTGAAATGTGGATTACATTCTTCAAAAGTAAGAAATGCAAGACATCAATTAGATTGCATATCAGAGCATGACGATAAAGCTAATGCCTTTCTCTAAAAAGAACACAAAAAGGACATAAGAGAATTGAACTAAGCAAACTCATATCTATCTTACCAGAGCCTCTGCCTTTTGCCCTCTGCCGAAGCCGTAGTCTTTTTCTGTGTTGTATTTCTTTTGTGTTTTATTTTATAGATAGCTTTAAATCCACATTATCTTTTTTAGTTAAAAAAATTGATACACCTCAACACTTTTATGCTAGGGACAATGCACATTAATGATTATGGATGGAGGGATGAAAATTTTTAACAAAAATATTATTAGAGAATTTATAATTAGAAGTCTGATATTGGAAGGACTAAATATTTAATGAGAAGACATTACAAGGATGAAATAATAGATTAACTCTCTTTCATTCTCTCTCTCTTTATATATATAATTATTAACAAACCTACGATCACTAACTAAAATAATATTTAATGAATGTGAGAAATTTTCTAAAATAAATTTGTAGGCATAATAACACTGCATATTAGTGATAACAAAAGTTTTACAAAAACTCATTTAGCTTATTCTCTATTATGCATTGTAAGGATGATGCTCAAGACAAAGCCAAATAATTATTTCACATACTTTTTCATTCCACAAGTACCAACACATCATGGCAGACACATCTAATGTAAAAACTAAATTGTTTACAAAATAACTTCACTCATTTAATCATTATTTCTAAATAATGAAAGAAAAAGACTATTTTATGTAAAATATCACTCAATTCTCCAACAATAAGATGACTAATTAATAAACTATTTTATTATTCAAACTCCCTTTAAAGTAACAAAAATTTGTTAGTAGAATCCATTGGGCAAAAGTAAAGACTTGGCATAAATAATATTTTAAAATCATAAAAATTAACATAAAAAGTAACATCCTATTAATAGTATAACACAAGCAAAAGAGTGAAGACTTTGCATACTAAACTATTCAAACTGTAGCAAAATTTCTCAATTTATCGTAACCAATAATGAAGGAAACAAACTTCATACAAAGATCAGCAAAAAAGAGCAACATACCTAAAGCAAAATCAAACTATCAAAATAGAAACTTTATAAGGAAAAACATAATGTAACCAATATCAAAACATAAATTCCACTTATAGCCAATAAAATGTTATCCACATATGAAATGAAATCATTTTTAGAAAGTGAAATAAAATTAACCCTTATTATGAAGGAATGCACATAATTTAAAAGCACACATAATAAATGTCTTCTGAATTCTTTATTTATGAAATTAGTATTTTTTTATAATAGTAACTACAAAAACTATTTTTTTTTTAGAAATATGATAGAAGACAATTTGACTTTAACATAATCAAGCACCATACATACTAAGATTTGCAAACTTTGACTTTAACAAATATAGGTAGCATATATATTAGGTTTCAACACATCTAACCTTAAACAATTAAACTATTTAGATTAAGAAACAATTGAAAAAGGTAAGTATGTCTCACTCACTCACTTAATATATCATAATCAGATGAAACATTATAAATTTTCACTTAATATATCATAATCAGATGAAACATTATAAATTTTATCTCATTCCTATCCAATTCCATTTTGATTTGATAAGAAATTAATATAAAATGGAATTTTAAGGTATGAAGAAATATTTAACAATTTCCTTTATAGAAACCAACCAACCTAAGTTATATTTGTATGACTAATTAATATAGGATTTTCATCAAGCATTTGATATGTAGCATAATACTTAACAAAAAATTTCAAGTAAAGTTTACACCTTAAACATTTAAACTTATGAAATGTTAAAAAGTAGTTATAGCATTTCTATTAAAATGTACTCATAGCCAATGTATTAGTGGAGAAATATGGTATGAGAAGTTTTAATAAATTACATAATAAACATTAGAATGTTTTTTGGAGGCGGAATCATATTTTCCAAAGTTTCAAATTGATATCAGATTATCTTAGGTAGAAAATAGATAAAAGGTAAAATATTAACATACATAGCAAATACTAATGGCCTATCTATTAACCTATCATGCTAAATATCTAAAAAATTAGTGACTTTATTAGTCAAGCCAAAATAGATTGGAGATCCAACCTTTTAAAGGCTTATTATCCTTTAGATATTGTAATTGAAATACAAAATAACCCTATTCAAAAATCAGGGTCCCCTCGATCAGTTAGCTTAGATTAAATCATCTATAGGAAAATATTCAATCCATTAAGGTTATTAGCTTCAATTAATGTCAAATTCTCAAGGTTTAAATAGTAATAGTTTTCCTTGGAAAGAATTATAGAAATTACCTTTACTAAATAAAGTGTTAGTGTTCTTATAAAAGCTTTATCATGGAATATTACCAACATCCCATTTCCTCAGGAAGAAAAGTATTGATATCCTAACTATTTGCCTTTTCTATCAAAACTAAGCAAAAAGCATTAATCATCTATTCATAAGCTATGATTTTTCTAGAGCCATATAGTTTAGACATCTTCTAATAACCAAAAGAGATAACATACACCCTCAAGATCTCAAGAGCAATTTATCTTCATAGAGGTAAATTAGATAAGAATTTACATGAAAACCTTACTATTCTTATTATTGTTTCTTTGTATATGATTTTAATTATCAAGAATGAATCAATTTTTAAAGGTAAAACCCCCAATCATACATAGGTCATTCATTAAATGAAAAAACTATTAGTAGAATATGATTTAAATAGAATGAAAAAAAATTTAACTTTCTAAATCAAACACTAGGATCTAAAAAATTTATTCCCAAAAGAAATCCCTTTGCATATACCCAAGTGTGGATTTGGATTGAGAAAATGAAAAAAAGAAACTCATAAATTTGTAGATCAAATGGAAAGCCACTTATCTACCTTTAACTTTTTCCAAATAGAAATCAAGTCACTTATTAGACTAAGCCACTTATTAAAACTAAGTAGAAATCAAGTCCAATGGAAAGGCACTTATCTACTTTTAACTTTTTCCACTTGATTTTATGGTAAGGATTAATTTTTGTTCCTGACTCTAAAAGATTTAGGTTTAATCATTAGAAACTAGTTTCAATCTCCTACTATACCTTCTTAGTAGGTATATTAAGAGAGTAGAAGTCCATCAACTTCTAGATCAAAAATAAAAGGAATAGCTAGAGACTTAAAAATGCTTCTGTCTACAAGAATATTTTTTTATTTGGAAATTTATGATAAGAAGAAGATCAAAAGACAAGGAGTTTTTGTCCTTCATGAATTACTCAAGATGAAGACATTTTTTGGATGCTCTTGATATTTCAACTATTAGTGGTTTGGATTAATATTATTAGGAAGAAGTTTTAGGTAAATATTCTTTAATTTTATTAGACCTAAATTAGGTTATTGTTTTAGATTCTCAATGCTAACTAGACCTAAGTTATTTTCATGTAGTTGTTTTCTTCCTTTTTCCTGTTCTTAAAAAAACTAAAAAAATCATTTATTAACTATAATTTTCTTTCCAAGATAAATGCACATTTAAAGAGGTAAAGTTATTATTTTACTATGTTATATCATATCCATGAAAGTAATATTTTATATGACATTAAAAAATATCAAAAATTATATATTACACATTACAATTTAGAAAAAATATTATTATCCTTTTTGTATGTTTCTGATACTTTTTCTTTATTTCTATCAATCATAATGTTGTAGTACATGGACATAAACTATAATTATATTCTAATTCTTAACTATAAGCCTAACAAACGAACGCTTAATGCATATTACATTATAAGATAGGTAGAAAAGACATACTCATATTGAAGCCAAACACCATATCCTAATGCCTCATTACTAATTGATTTATAACCTCATTACTAATAATCAAACTTTTTTCCAAGAAACTACATTAATGCATAATCATTTAAATATAAATAAACTTTATAGAATAATCTCAATAAACATTTTTACAAACCAACATTGTCCAAATAATTGGCTTTCCATCACATTTCCTAGCACACGAACATATAATGACAAACTAAAATTTTTTAATGAGAATGGCAAATCTTATTAGAAAGTCACTTAAAGTGTGGATAAAAACATAGTTTAATCCCTAATTATATTAAGTTCACGAACCTAAGCATTCATATTGCATTATGCATGCAACAATTTTTGTATATAGCTTATTCGTTACCCTACACTATTTTTCAATGCATTTACAACATATAAAACTAATATATAATTGCGTGATAAAAGGTAGTAAGCTCCTAATATATTGTTGTATGATAGCAAGTAGTAAACTCGCACAACATATAAGTTGTAACTTTTCTTTGATATAAATTAAAAGGTTATTTAAATAATTTTCTTATTATGCCCATAATGAGTCATTGTTTTTTATTAATCATGTGATTTGTTTTGTTCGTAAAATGTTTGATCTTAATATAACGCTAAAAAAATAAAATACTTTAATATTTATAATTTGAAAGTAAGAGTAATCTCTTTTTAATATTTTCATTCTTTAAAAAAAAGAAAATAAAATAATTTAATATTTATAATTTAGAAGTTGAGAGTTTCCTTTAAATATTTTCATTTGAGCTATAATCTTTATTTTATCAAAATTAAAATTTTGTTTAAATCATTAATTTAATATTTATATTTAAAATTTTAAAAATTTCTTTTAAATATTTTCATTTTTATGAGTAAATCAATAATTTGATATTTATAATTAAAAATAAAAGCTCCTTTGAATATTTACAACTAATTAATTATGAATTTTTTTGTTTTCAAAATGATTTCTGATAATCCTTTATTATAATACTTCAACTTCATAAATAATATAATGGGCAATACAATAACTCATTTCATTCTTTAAAGGGCGGAATTTCTAAATTTAAGAATGAGAATTGCTAGTATTGATTAACAATAATTAATAAATGTAAATATGTTTTCTCTTTATAATAAGTTTTGATATAATGCCGTTAATTAGTTCTTTTCTTGTGCTTTCTCTTTTGTATTGAAATTTATGTTTGAGAGTGAGAATCGGGTTCTTTTCAAATTAAAAAAAATAAAATATAATAATAAATAAAAATCAATAATAAAAAATTAATAAACAAATTTTTTATTACAAAAATTTTGAATTATATCCTATAATTATTTTGATAAAAAGTAAAACCATAGTTATTCCTATTAAAAGTGAAACGCTCACAATAAATAAACCAATAGAATCATATAATATACATACCAAATTAGTTGAATGTATATTTCATAAAAATAAAATAAAATAATCACTCGAATAAAAAAAAACTCTGTAAAAAAGAAGAAAATGATTAACCTCTTTTCATCAAGTCAATGAAGCATGTGTTGAACAATATATGGTAGGGAAAATCATATGGCAAAATAAGCAAAGTTCCTATGGTCCAATTACGAATTATATATCAAATATCAAATAGCCAAATATTGGTGCCAAAGTTTCATAACTCAAATGATTAGAGGTAAGTCCAAACAATATAGCATTCTAAATAATCATTTATTAAAAGTTCAACTAATTAATTGACCAAGAACAAATATAATTTACACCTTGCATCAATTAATCAAGGTTCAAAATGTGCATTAGAGATATTTTTATAAAAAGTTCTAGAATGGAAAAAGATGCAATAATGATAACACCAATCATCTTAGAATTCAAGCCCATTGACTTTTCAAATTTGAATCTCATATTGAGTTCAAATTAAATTGGATCGATTTAGACTCAACTTATTAACATCCCTAATCATTTCCTCCCTATTTTAATTTGTTTTCTAATTTTTATGCATTTATTTTTCCCTCTTTTTCATTTTTGATGTTTATTTTGTTTTTGGGTAACAACTTCTTAATAGGAATGAAAAAGAATATCAATTCAAAAATATATTCTAAATGTCATTTTTATTATAGACTGATTTAATCCACTCTTCTTATAACTTCAAAGGTCTATTTTACTTCATATGAACATTAGAGTGAGGGTAAGAAAAGAAAAGTGTATAATTTTATTTGTTAAAAGAATTACTTTTAATTAGAGCATTAGCTTAAGGATGACTTTTTCCTAGTAACATTCCCAAGGTATACCCAAAAATATAAATGACAAAAGTTAAAATATTTTTAATTATTTTATAAAAATTACTTATTATGAGAAAGAATAGATTTAAGTGGCATTTTGTTTCAACATGTAAAAATAGAAATGGAATGAAATTATGTAAAAGAGAACAAAAGAAAAAAAATTGTTTGAAAATGGAATCATTATATTTATGATTTTTATTATTATTTAAGTCATTAATTAGAAAATAACTAATGATAACAAGTGGTAAAATAGTAATATTGGTAGTAACCATGATAACATTAATAAATATAATAGCGATAATAATAGTAATAATAATTGTAACAATAGTATTGGTGGTATGGCGATGATGATGATAATGATAATAATGGTGATAATAATAATAGTAGTAGTGATAATAATATTGAAAGAAGAATATTTTTTTTATTTCTATTAGTTAACTAATCTAAAACATAAGAGGAAGAGGAAAATCAAGATGGAACACCGAGTAAGATAATCGATTTTTTAATCTTGCTTCCAACCCTTGTAATCTTTTATACAAACGTCACCTTAGAAGTCTTTTTACAACAAATTATCCAAAAAACTGATGGTGATTAAAATTAAGAAAAAATGACGCAATTACAAAATTAGGCATCTTAGAATTTTTTTCAGGCAATTTAGGAGGTAATACA
The DNA here is from genome assembly GCA_020226215.1 of Sindora glabra. NCBI lineage: Eukaryota > Viridiplantae > Streptophyta > Magnoliopsida > Fabales > Fabaceae > Sindora > Sindora glabra. Next base: position 787,528 of record CM035236.1, read on the forward strand.
GGTTGAATGTGTTAGGACCCACTTTTACCAAGGATCACAGTGCGAGGAAAGTATTGATGTGGACCGTAAAATGGAACCAAGCAAACAGCCGTTGCCAACGAACTGTTTCAAAACTAAACGAGTTATTTTCCCGTTATAGGAGTTGGGTCAAAACTCTTATAAAAAGCCAACGGCTACAATCCTCTCTCTTTTCTTCCTTCTCTCTCCTCTCATCCCCCGACAAGTTTTTTGGAACAGAAAACCTCGGCGAAAGCATCGCCTCCCCCTGACACCATTCCTGGAAAATACCACACTCTTTCCATTTAAGCTCTATTGCCTCCCACATTCACCTTCGATTCTTTCCCTTGGTAAGAATCCCTCTCTTGCTCTCAACTGTTATTGTTTTCTTTTGAGAGATTAAGCTTACATGTTCGATGACCACTTCCACACCCAAATAATTTGCAGAAAAATATAAATTTCATGTGTTGTGCGGGAGCACCATCAGATTTCCTTTTCTTTTTCTTTGAGTGAGACTGAGAGGCCTTGTTGTGAATGGATTTTATCCGTTAAAGATCTTGTAATCTAAGCTTAGGCAGCAATCGGGTCTGTAAAGCTATTTTGCGAAAAGGAAAAATGTCTGTTGCTGATGTTGCTTTGAGTCCGATTCCCAAAGAATCGGTGTATTGCCAAGGCCAACTCGGCCATTGCTCTGGCGAATCCATTTTGATCTACCTCACCGCAGACGGCTCTGTCATTCCCCTGCCTGTCTTTGAGTCTGATTCAATAGCGTCAGTGAAACTGAGGATTCAGACATGCAAAGGGTTTGAAGCGAAGAAGCAGAAGCTAGTTTTTGGGGGCAGAGAGCTGGCCCGCCACAACACCCGCATTAAGGAGTATGGTGTTACCGATGGTAATGTTCTTCATTTGGTTCTGCGGCTTTCTGATCTCCTATTCATTGTTGTGAGGACAACTTGCGGCAAGGAATTTGAATTTCAGATCGACCGATACAGGAATGTGGGGTATCTTAAGCAACACATTAAGAAGAAGGGGGATGGTTTCTTTGATCTTGAGGATCAAGAGCTTTTCTGCAATGGCCAAAAGCTTGATGACCATAGAGTCATTCATGAAATAGGCAAGATCAATGATGATGTGATTCATTTGTTGGCTCAAAAGTCAGCGAAGGTCAGGGCTAAACCCATTGAGGAAGATCTCGAGCTTTCTGTTGTGGCGACCACTTCCGGTGAAGGATGGAGTGAAATAGTCCAAGCAGGACAGAATACGAGAAAGATACCACCTGATTTAGATTTCTGGCTGGAACCCATTATTTTGGATCCAAAGATCAAATTTTTTCCTTTCCTGTGGGATATGATGAACTCCACTTTTGATGGTTTAAACAAGGGAAATCATCCAATTAGGTCATCTGAAGGCACTGGGGGGACTTACTTCATGCAAAATTCATCAGGTCAGGAGTATGTTTCAGTATTTAAGCCGATTGACGAAGAGCCAATGGCTGTGAACAATCCACGAGGCCTGCCGACATCATGGAATGGAGAAGGTTTGAAAATAGGAACAAGGGTGGGAGAAGGAGCAATGAGGGAAGTTGCAGCTTACATATTAGATCACCCAAAGAGTGGGTGGCGCGTGATATCGGAGGAAGCAATAGGCTTTGCTGGGGTTCCCCCCACTATTATGGTACAGTGCTTACACCGAGGATTTAACCACCCTCAAGGCTACGATTTGTCTCCAAAAAACGTTAAGATTGGATCGTTGCAGACGTTCATAAATAATGATGGCAACTGCGAGGACATTGGACCAGGGGCATTTTCGGTGGAAGAGGTGCATAAGATCACTGTGCTTGACATAAGAATGGCCAATGCAGACAGGCATGCTGGGAATATATTGTTCAGGAAAGAGGCAGGAGGGAAGATTGTGCTTATCCCAATTGATCATGGCTACTGCCTGCCTGAGAAAGTAAGCATTTCTTCTTGTTTCTTACTGTATTGCTGAATATCTTAGGAATTTGGCTGTTGGATGGGAATTTATGATGATGCTCTTTGCAGTTTGAAGACTGCACATTTGATTGGCTATACTGGCCGCAAGCACTGCAGCCCTACTCTCCTGAGGCAATTCATTACATAAATGCCCTGGATGCCGATAAAGATATTGAACTCTTGAAATATTATGGGTGGGATGTTCCAGTCGAGTGCGCACGAACACTTAGCATTTCCACAATGTTGCTGAAGAAAGGGGTTCAGAGAGATCTCACACCCTATGCCATCGGAAGCATTATGTGCAGGGAAAATATGAACAAAGAATCTGTAATCGAGGAGATCATTCAAGAAACCCAGGATTCCTTGTTACCTGGCATGAGTGAAGCTGCATTTCTTGATGCCGTCTCCCGGATCATGGATTCCCGCCTTGACAAGCTTGCAAAATAGACCTTTTCTTTTGTTGATTTGTTTGTATTAAGGAAATGGCTGGTCCATTTTTGGGTGCAGGTGCAGGCCGTACAAAATGGGATGGTTTCATGTGTTTGTTAATCTCTCATTCTCCTGTCAACTATTCCTTGTGATTTCTAGTATTGTCAAAGGGTTAACGGGGGGGAACAATAAATGTTGTGTACATATAAAGTATACCAAAGTTCATGTTAGATGCTCTTTGAAGAGCATTTTTGCTTGGTACCAGCAGAGCATCCTAGTTATCTCAGCGGGTGTACCCTCGTCTTCTAAATTTGTACCGTTGCTTGTTATGTACTCCCCATCCGTACAAGGATTAAGGAGGCTAATAAATAGCCTCAATTTTTTTTATAAAAGGAGTTGCATTTTATTTATTTATCCTCTACTAAAAGTTAGCTTATAGGTAAAGTAGTTGGATATTTATTAGGATAATAGAGACAAAAGTAGTAGAATAAGGATGATAAATACAATCTTAGTTACCAAGTGACAAGGAATAGAGGAATAATGTGCATTAGACAAAGATGAGGGACATTGAATTTGAAGGATATGAGATTAACATAGTTATACTTTTTTATTTTCTAACAACAATACTTGGACTTGGAGTCCATAGTCTAAACCAAAATACATCAAACACAGCATCGGGAAAGAGAAACTGTTGTTATTATTTTTTTTAACGGCAGAGATTGTATTCTTGAAACATAAAATGATTTGAATTCATCCATATCCCATCAGAACCCATATGTCTATATAATTAAGACCTTCACAGACATTATTCGGCGGAATTACATGGGAACAGTCGCAAATAATACTTGTGTTTATGATGAGCGCAGTTAATCTTTCTCATATTCTGTTTTCGAAAGTTGAGCAGAAAAGAGCCTTATACCCTCGTTGTGTTTGCTAACAATTCTGCAGCCCAGAGACTGCCTGCGCTATTATTAATTAATTGATTGATAAATGCTAAATATTTTATTTTTATTTCATCCGTGTCATTTTTGTTCGTATTTTTTCACTCTGGTGAATCTTTTAGCAAGTGAGGATCCGATTCACGAATAAAATCAAGCTTTCCGGGCTACACTTTCAAACTAAGCAATACCATTTATTATATATCGTCATCATCCGTGGTTTAAGACCCTGCCTCACCATTCAGTGAAGCCACACCCAATAGTTCAACTCATATAACAAAATGAAAAACACAATTCAATCCTTTGTAATATACACTCAAATGAAATTTTGATTTTGCCAATATTAGTCTTGATCACCAGAAAAACCAGAACTGTGCCAAATATACATACATCAGCAGACACGTAAAAGAAACCACAAGACTACTTATATTTGTAGAGCTTGTTCTCCAGGCACAAATCGGCTCTCCACCACTGATGAATCCCATGGGCTTCTTTAAAATCCCGTGCAGGAGTTCCATTCACCGTCAGATGTGCTGAAGGAATGAGGTGCAGCGGCTCACATTCTTTCCCAAATGCACCCATCAGGAGACCTCCGATTGAGTTCTGAGTTGCTAGCTTTTCAATGCCACCTATTCCAATCTCCTCCATTTTCCTTCTGTGTTCAAAATATCCAATATATTCTGAGCATATGTGATCGGATGGATTCACAAACAAACCTGGGACCCAAGCAGACAAAGCTTCAAATGGATCCAATAACAAACTCTTCTGCTGTTTAGCCTTCATGGCAATGGTAAGTCCAGCTGTTATCACACTTCCAGCAATTCGAATCCCATGTTTCAATTTCTTATCTTTGATTCTCTCGATTGGGGCAGAAACATATGGTGGGTTAAATAGAAAAGACTCAAGGAACATGCCAGTCTTGGCCATTGTTTTCCCAGCAAGCATTGCTATGCCTGACCCAAGGGAGTGGCCAGCCAACCAGATATTTGAATCACCCGCAGTAGCAACCATGTTTCGAACAGCTTGGATAGCTATCTCAAAGCGAGATGTCTGATGAAGTCCATTTCGGATAAAATGGATATCCAACTCAATATCACGTGAAACTGAGTCCGCCTTTGTTAAAGTGCCTCGAAAAGCTATCACATAACGTGGACTTCTATATAATGAGTCATTATGCCGAGATGCTGGAGGCTTGAACTCATAAATAGCACCAAAAATGGAAGAATCGGCATCATCTATGAGAGGGCGAAACAACTGAAAATGAAAAAATGTCCACCAAGGAGGTGCAAAAGCATTGGGACCTAAGCGTCCTTCTTGGCGGTCCCTTTCTATAATGTAAACCCCTTGGACCAAACTAGCAGCAACAGACATTCGATGATGTGCATTGTCCCTGTATAAGATCACACATTATTGTGTATTTGGATATTGCTAGAACCAAAACAAAGACCATGCATACTAAATGATCAAATACATATTTCAGGATTCAAAATGATCTTGGCAAACTACTAGTTTTCAATATTGATGCTCTACCTGAAATCAAAACCTAGATCTATTTGGTTTTCAATAAATTGGATACCATGCAATGAATAAGAACAAACAGTAGTTTTTGAAGAACATATACAATATATTCCTACTATCTTGACATCAACAAATGGTTATGTACATCATACGAGTTTCATCATGGTAGCATTAACAAAATCAATCAAGTAAAATCAAGGCATCTAATAAACAAATGTCTCATGTGACGAGGAAACAATATTTCCTCCAGGTAGACACTTATGGCATTTATTTGCCCTCCTTCCTCCCTACCAAATTCAGGGTAGAAAGAATGGTTTTATAAATCTTACCAGTCAACATAAGTTAAGTGTAAGGGTCCTGAGAGGTCAAAACATTCCCTCTCGGAAGCCATCACACCCTACGCTGTCCTCACTGTCTTCCTTCTTTGGATCTTCAGGAATTCTGTAAGGATAGAAAATGGATCAATACCCAGCAAATTAGAGTGCTGGTGTATGCAAGCATGACTATTAGACATTAAATCATTAAATCTTCCATTACCAGTGCCCTGTCAAATCATGAAATGATTAAGACAATATCTGCAGAGTAATTGAAAATCAGCTACAGGATATCAGTAACAAAAGAACTACTACAGAAATGAGATGTCAAAGTTCTCATATTTATGATCATTGATTAAAAAATCAAGGAAGTCCATTACAATGACTAATGTTTAATGAAAGAAAGAAGTTTTTTTCCTTTTTATTTTTTGATGAATAACTGCATGAAAACAAGCACATTAACTCCAAAAAACCAATGTAATTTTCTGTGGTGAATATAGAAAATACATGTCAATTCTATGTACAAACACTATGATGTGCTCAAGCTGGATGTCAAAGATGCCTTCTAGAACCTTATAGTCGAGCGAAAAAGATTTAGTGTCAAAGCTTCATAAAATGCAAACACGTGCACAAAGTCAAGAACTAGGATTTGAAAACACAAAAGCTAAAATCATTTGTGTGTCCCATGTCAAATAATCAAAGCATAAAAGGTTCCGCTTGTTTTGGTGGAAAACATTTTCCATAGGTGTAATCTCGTTTATTTGTATTTATAATTATAAAATAATATGATGATAAATATTATTCCATTTTTTCAATGTTAAATGCGGAATGTGTGGTAGAAAACATTTATTTTAGGGATGAAGTTGTTTCCGCCGGAACCATTCATTATTTTCTAGTTACAAGGTATATAGGTGGCAAGGAACTCCTTTACTTTGTTCCAAAGTAAATAGAATTTTCGGAAGGAAAATGTCTCCGACAAAAGCCAAAATTTTACAACATTTTCCTTTCTCCACAAAGAATTCTATTTAGGCAGATTGACGTGAATCATCAAATGGATCACTGACTAATGACAACTTGAGGGGAAAATAAGGTTCCACCATGAAACGCAGGGATTAACCACAAAACCAGAAGATTTGTCCGACATCAAGATCTTTAAAGTCCTCGGAAAACATACACATTACTGAATTAATACAGACATTGTAAAAATAGAAATTTACATTATATATGAAAGAAAATATAATAATTGCGATTAAATCTGGAGGAATGTAGAATTAATGAGAAAATTTTACCTTGACGAACTGAAAATCCCTGGTGAAAGCAGATCTCCAATTGATGCAAATCACGGCAACCTTAGAAATCAAGTTGCTGGGACAGCTACGTTAAAAGTTGAAACTTGTTGCTCTCAAAAACCGTGGACTATGGAATATTCGGTGTACAACGACGTCGTATGACACAGCCAGATGGTTCCTCACCTGTCCGGTATCCGACAAACGATTGTTGTACAAAAAGCGGAGAACCGGGTACCATCAAACTGATGGTCGTCGGTCTTGGATCAGCCATTAGTTATGGCTTTTTATTTGGGAAGGAAAAAAAAAAAATACTTGTTCAGCCAAGGCCTCTCAAATTTTTGAAATATTAAAAATGTTCAAATTTTAATTTTAAACAATGTATGTAAACTAATTATAATTTTTTAACTATTTTTAGTGTGAATTAATAAATTATTGCTGAAATTTAAATTGATTGCATTTAGAAAAGTAAGGTGTGTATTTCTTTTTTTTTTTATTTCTTCGAGTTTATTGTGTTAAAAGAATACTTAATAGCAATTACAACTAGCTTACCTGTCTTTTTATACTTTTTAAATGAAATTTTAACATTTTCAATTATTTGCAATTTTTTTTGAAATTATGTAATAATAAACCTTATTTTAAGAATTATTTATATTTTTTCATTTTATTTTTAAATTTATTATAAATTTATTCTCTTTCATGTACAATTGAATTTGGCGTTGACTTAGTATAACAACTATTGTTAGAATGGAATGAAAAAAAAAAAAAGTATAAAATTGAAGCTACATTTATATAAAAAATGATATTGTTATTTTTTTGTTTATTTATAGCTTTTTTATAAATGAACATATATTAAATAGTAAAATAAAAATATATATGATATAATCAATAATAAAAATTTATTATATTTTAAACTTAATTATCAATATTATAATTAAAAAATTAATTCAACAAATTTTTTACATTAAATAATTTTTTATAATGAATATAAAAATATTTTATTTTAAAGTTTATTATTAAAAATATAATTACTAAAATATTTGATTTCAAAAATATCATTGTCTTAGTTATTAATGAAGAGCAATGCTAAAATATATGAAAAATATGAGAAATAGAAATATAAAAAAAATATTTTATTATTTTTATATGAAATAAATATTTCATCATTTGATGAAATGATCGATTCCATAGAATATAATTATTCTTATTCTATAATACCTATCAAATGAACTTTCCTATTGATTTTCATTGCATTCCATGTATCAAATAGTGTCATAAGAGAAAATATTTCCATTATATTCATTCAAATCCTACTTCAGGTTCTGTTGAAATAACTCAGTTTGGGCCAAATATGGAAGAGAAATGCGTTTCATAGCTCGGAGAATGTTGCACGTAGGGAAGAACCGTGTCAATTGAGGGAAGAAATGATCTACATTAACATTCCTTGAACTAGGCTAATGATAAATGGCAAATAACATTATAATTAAGTTAATGTAAGATATATTTTAAAACATAGAATAAATTATTATAATTATTGACAAGAAAACTAACAATTTAAAATTTAATAAAAAATAAAAAATTAAATTTATAATTATTCAATCTATTGATTATCTTATCACATTCATAAGGATGATAGCTCTAGAAAAAAAAAAGGAAAATTCAATTTATGAAAAATATAATTGAGAGGCTAAGGCCATATTTTATACAAATAACTAATAAATTAATTGATTACTAATAAATTAATTAGTAGTTGATAAATTAATTAATTATATAAAAAGTATTTTACAAAATTAACTGTTAAATTAACTATTAATATAAATAGATATTAACATTAAATTAATTTATACTTATTTGAAGATCAAATATATTAACACAATCAAAATGTTAAAAATAAAAATATAACATCATATATTTATTTATTCACTTACTTATTTTTTATTTAATTATTTATACTAAATTTATAATATCATAGATTTATTTATTTACTTAATTATTTTTATTTATTCATTATTTAAAATAAGATTATAATTATTTATTAATGGAATGAATTGAAAATTAATAACATTAAAAAGCACAAATTTAAAAAATATTTGAAAATTTCTCAACTTATAAATTATAAGTTATTCAAAATAATTTATTAAATTAAAGTTCATTTTTTTTTCTAATAAACTAGTTTGCAAAACACTTCTAAAGATTATCTCACAATTTATTGGCCAAATTCATAAGTTGTAAATCAACTTATTTATTATGCAAAATAGAGTTTAAATTGATATTAACCACATCCCTATCAAAAACTAGAATGATAGTTACTCTTACTGTTATGTAAATTTGGGGAGAAAAATATCATGGTGAAATCCACTCTTTTATCGTCATAAAATTACTTTGCTATTTTCTGTATAATCTTACTTAATTTTTAATTAAATTTTTATAATTTTAAAATTTAAAATTAAATCCCTATACTTTTTCTTATTTTTAACTGTATACTTATCAGTTTCACGTTAGGCCTCACTGATTACTGGTGACAAATAAATACAATACCCATCTTGTTAATGTTACTTAATAATTATTGATTTGAAGCATTCGTGCCATTTTTTATTTAGACCAAAGAAACAAATAATTTTAAAAAATCAAAGCATTTTACAAAATTATTTCATTTTTTATGAATCATGTACCCGCTTCACTTCAGCAACCTTTAAATTACATGAGCATAGTATTTCATTATATAAGACACTCACTCAAATTTAACAAAAAATACTCAATTATATATATTGGATTGAATATTAAAATATTTGAGTTGTTTGCCTTACATGCTTGAGTCAATCAAAGGGAAGCTTGTTAAGTGATGCTCGATGACTTTCTTACGATTTTCTACTTAGTTATGAATCTAATTTCTATTAGAGAAATCTATCCTTTGCTTGTACCATATATTTTAATTTGACTATTGTGTATTCTTTGCTGTTGTATTCCGGGCAGTTTTCGCTTAATGAGTTAACGTTGAATGATGATGTTCTCTTGAAAAGATAAATGCTCAAATTAAAATTTAGCCTACAATTTTCTTTGTGATCGAATGGAGAGCCATATGGAAGAGATTTATTTAGAAAGATAATATAGGTAAAGTTTCATTGGTGTTTGTTATAAAATTTCGAATTAGAATTTTATATTTATATTCAATTATTAACATCTAACCAATAATTATATTTGTTGAATTATAATTATTAATATTGAGTTGAAAAATTAGCACGCCTGTCTTCATTGTCGATAACCAATAATTATATATGTTGAATTATAATTATTAATAATGAGTTGAAAAATTAGCACGCCTGTCTTCATTGTCGATTACCTGTACCTGATCAAAATTCACGAAGATTCCGCTACGGAATCATACTACCATGTCAACAAAAATTACACTGCCATTTAGATTTGGGCATCCAGTGAAGATGACAATGCATTTTGGATAATGGGTATTTTAAATAATAATAATAATAATAATAATAATAATAATAAAAGAAGGAAAATAACTCTGGGAAGAACAAACGTAATATGAAAACTGTGCGATAAGTGCATCTACTTAGACCAAGCAACTGCATCTATTTCAGCTTGTGCGCTACGGTATAACTCCAGCCTCTTTGCAAGGGCGCTACGTCGTTCCATAATTGCCGGATCCTCATTCAGCAATGAAGACAGGCGTTTTTGCTGCAAAATGCATTTAGACAGGCGATCAAATTCATTTATTCAGCATGTATCAAAACGATAATCCTGGCAAGTAAGAGATTTATTCTCACCTCCAATTTGCCCAGCTCAGTGAAAAAGTGATCAAGTAGGCTTCGTTTGGCTTCCCGTACTTGACAATATACAATGGACTTGGGAATCGAATGCCTCAGGGATGCACAGACCATATTGACATAAGACAGAACTGTGGTTCCTGTTCACACAAAATGAGAGTAAATGATTTGCTGATGTGTTGATGAAGGACGCTCTATATAAGTGACAAGATGAAAGAAGCACGAGTTAAAACCAAGCTTGGAACTAACTTCTTTTCATAATACTTACCAATTCGCCTAAGATATGAATCATTATATCGATCAAATATTGAATGTGTAGGATTGCCACCCTTGTCTACATCTTGCGGAAGCTTCCTGAAGAAATCCACTGTCAGATAGCCACACTCCATATCAACTAGTAGCAGTGTTGCTTTTTTGCTTTCCTCCCTCATTCTTTCTAACGATTCAATGGCTGCATTCCCAACTTCAACCCGCAGACCAGGATATTGCTTCAAGTCCTGAGCCACACAAGCACCGACATCTTTATTAATTAGCTGGAAGAACTGTGAACCCCAGATACACAAATGTCTACAGGCATGTAAAATGTAAAATCCACACACACAAAGAAAAAAAGGAAAAAAAACACTATTGCTTTAACAATAATTTAAGCTCGAGGTAGCCAAGCCAATCCCCACTGTAACAGGCCATCATCCCCAAAGCATAGAAAAAAACAAGGACAGTTTGTCTTTTCCGAATTTTTCCCCCTCCATCCTTGACCATGTTTTTGACAGTTTAGTTTTGGTTTTCATAGCACGAGACACTAAATTATTTTTGGCCTTAATCAACTTTCTCTGAAGTTTACGGTGTGAATAATAGCCTTATTCAATATATTCTGATAATTTTACCAAGTTTTCTGAAACCAGGACACATGAAATAATTTATTTCAAATGGACAGAGGGTTGGAGTTTAGGGTAAAAGAGCGTCTTAAAAATGCACAACTGCTTACACCAAAAAATTCCTGATATACTCTGAATATTTTAACTTACAAAAAGTAAAGCCATTATTTCACGCATCATTATGGCAATTACTGCTAGAAACATGATAAAACCAAAGTGCAATGAGGTATGGAAAGTACCATGGGCAAAATGCACATGATGGCAAGAAAAACACAGAAATAATGGAGAATAGCATTGTCCATGACATACCACAGTCTCACTAATAGCTCTGTGAACCAGGTCTTTTAATAGGGCATGAACCTGAAAGCATGAAACATAAAATGACTCACCAATGAGAATGAACAGCTATAACAGCAGAATTAGAATTTCGCAGGGAAGGAAAAGGATCAATCTTAAGAACAAGTGTCTTATTTCATCATGTACTTCCCAACATGAAAAACATCAGAGATTTTGGAGCAAACATTGCACAACTGGGAGACTACGGGTAGCAAAATATCAATTGCTGGTACTGACTCTTTTAGGGAAACCAGCTCATGTGCAGCACAATTCAGCCCTGCTCTACAGCTAGCCTTTATCTTCATGAGTTTACTTCAAACTAGGAGTAAAATATACTTAAAACATAAAATATGTAAACCATGGAGGCCAGTTTCCATTATTATTTTACAATACACACAACGGTGGCCAATCAATTTGAAGGAAATTTCTGACATGGACAACCAAAATAACAAAGGCATTAATGCAACCAAAGATTGCAAGCAATAAGAGAAAAGACGGATTTTGCATGAAAATAATAGGTTGGATGCCCCTCTAAACCATAGGATGTGAAAGCGCACAAGGCATGTGCCTCTAGGAATGGCAAATTTTCATGCAGATACTTGCCTCATGGATTTTGCTCTGACGGAGCATGGACATGGTAGGAAAATTTGCTCCACACGGCATATTTTTAATCCGAAGCAAATTCAAAGCATGAGGCAGTATTAGTATAATTTGTTCCATAGAGTTCTGCATATTTAATATTGCAATTTAACCAAAATAAGTAATACATACATATATATATATATATACACACACACACACACACGTAGGACTTTTAGTAATTTAATTGTTTAAAATAATTTTTAATAATTTTATTTTTTATTGTTTTAATTTAAGTATTATATGGAAATTTTAAAAAAAATAAAATTAATAGAGAAAATAAAAACAAAAGTTATTGTTGTCCTAATTGTTGCAATTTATTGACTAAATTATGTGTATTTTTAAACTTATGTGGTGAGATTATATCAAATATTATGTGTTGTTTGTGTATGAATTTAAAATTTTTATTAGATTTTTTTTTCCAATTTTGTTGATTTCCCTACAAGACACTGATGCCCCATGAATTGCGGGGGACGGTGGCCTAAGGACGGGGCAGATGACAGGGCAATTTAAGGCAGATTTACCTCTGCTCCGCCCAATTGCCCTCCCTACATGACTCCCCAAGAGACCCATTATGCCCATGGTGTTGCCATGGCAAGCACAATCCTAACCTTTGCAATGCAAGGGAGGTTGCATAGCACAACTATCAATGGAAGGGCACTATGTGACATGGCATGCCATCAACAGCAACCTTACTTCAGATAACATCCTACAGTATGTTTCAAGAGGTCAATAATAAAATGTCCCCGGAACTTTTGAAAGTAGTACCTTCAAAAGGATCATAGACTAATAAGTTTAATGACAATAATTTCCAATATAATCTTTATCCAAGTCATACGTACTGCATCAACAGCTGCCTCAGCAGGGCCCCTAATGGTAGTTAGAGTAGATTCAATGAGACGACGGTATCCCTGCTCAGGAGCTATCAGATGAGGTTGATAACCATCAGCTTCCGTGATAAGTTTCCTTATATTTTCCATTGAAAGCTGCTTGTCAAATTGCAACCTTTTTAAAGCAGAGGGAAGCTGATTATCAAAGACATTATAAATTTTATCACCTCCAGGCCGCCTGTAAAAAGAGATTGAAGTAAGTTGCAATGGGAAAACAAATAGATCAAAAAGGCAACGGTGAAGGAGAGCAAATGGAGCACTGTCTTATTACAATGCCAAAAGTGCGGTACATACACGCCATCAAGATGTTCTTTGAATATTTGATCAAATAAACGACATATTTCCATGATTGCGTACAGCTTGCCCTGCATGCAGTTTGCAATCAGTCATTAGAAAATTCTTAACAGAAGGAATAAATATAGAATCCCCAAACATGGAGTTACATAGTATCTTCTCATCACCACAACTACCATCTGTCACCTCATAAAGACCGAGTGAATAAATTAATGGATATTCACAAACACACACAGTGACAGAGGGATGGAAAGGATGGAAAGGTCCTCTTCTAAATATTGGGCTTGTATATACAACCAAAGGTTTTAAAATTGATAAACTACTTGATCAATGAAGAAAACCTTACCCCAGCATCAGCTGCAATTGGTTTCCCTAAACGACTCAGTTCAGCTTCAAGTTCAGCAACAGTTTTGTTGATAAGGGATTGAATTCCCGGAATTTTAGACTTGATCACAATTTCTAAATGCTGAGATATTAAGCAATACAATTAAATTACTAGAAACCAATATGAAAAGAATACATATATCAAAAACTTTCAGCCAGACAGTGTTCAGTGCAGACAATGCATTATTGTACCTTTGACATCATCTTAGCTAGATGCTCAGAACCCATTCTGTGTGCAAGGTTCTTGTATTCAGGGGTATTAGAAAAATACTCCCGCTCTCTACGCCTTGCAGCAATCATGTCAACATTCTTGTTTATGTCTGCTTGTGACCGATTGACAACACCAATCCAGGGATACTTTAACCTATAAGCTTTTCCCTCCAATATCTGAAGCAATTAAAAACAAAAATCACAGCAATCAGAAGCAATTTAAGTAGCTACATTTTGTAACAGAGCGAGACAGGTGGCCAATCTTTCCTGTGTCAATGACACATAGATTGATCAGACATCTGCTTCATTCCAGTACAGGTTCAGGTAGGGAAAAATAATATGACCACTCAAGAAAATTAGTAAATAAGATGAGCTCCATTTAAAGGGAAGTAATCAAATTTCATAGTTGGAACCAGCAAAACCACAAAGGAAGTTCACAAACACCTTTTCCATAGTTTTGCTTATCTTTCACCTTATAAGGATTTTTCACCATGTTATGGCTTCTTGTATTAGGAAAAAAAATTGAGTGACTTACATCAACAGCATCAGTACCCTTATCCATAAGATCAATCTTTGTCAAGACTCCAAATGTCCTCTCCCCTGAAAAATTTTATTAACAAACATCAATTTTGACAATCCTGTTCACACCAAATTGTTCAATAAACTTACTCTCAAAGAGGCAAATTATTACAATCTTTAAAAAATTATATTTTACAGTAGCTTGATTCTTAGTAACAAGTGAATATCATGAAACTTGATTCATCAAACACGCACGAGGAGTAACCAAAGCTGGAAAAGAAAATATTCTTTACCAGTAGGGTCCACTTCACGGCAGATTTTTATAGCATCAGATGTGGCAAGATCTTGATTGGCTGGTGAGATAGCCAAAATTATGCAATTTGGCTGTAAATGAACATCAAGAATTCAGTATACAATAATTAACATAACTTAAAATCTCTGAAACATGGAAACTAATTCCTTAAAAGGCATTCTACGAGGCTTTCCCTCATTTGTTAAGAAAAACTATAGGTGTATTTGGATTTTTTTTTTTTGTTTTTCAAAAACTGTTCTTAAAAGTTGCTTTTAAAATTTGTTTTTTTGTTTTCAAAATCTGTTTTTGAATTTAAGGAAAACAAAGAATAGAAGGTGTTTGATAAAGCAAATAAGGAAAAGTTTCATTTAATTACAAAACTACCATTAGTGGAGGAAAACAGAGTTAAGAGAACATCTAAAAGTTGTTTCTTTTTTTCCTTTTTAACATTTAGAGTTACAATTTTTAAAAAATAGATTTAATTATGAAATTTTTTTTTATAAAGCAAATAAGGAAAAGTTTCATTTAATTACAAAACTACCATTAAGGGGGAAAAAGTAGTTAAGAAAACATCTAAAAGTTGTTTCTTCTCTCTCTCTCTTTTTTTGGGCTAACATTTAGAGTTATAGTTTTTAAAAATAGATTATAAAAACAATTACCAAACAAACTCTTTCCATTTTTGAAAACATAAAACTGTTTTTAAAAACAGTAACCAAACAGATCTTATGTAGTTTACAGAAACTCAATTATGATTACAATTTTGTCCAATAAGCAAACTCTGCAAGATGAATTTCCTATCAGCATAATCCCGAATGCAAAAGGTTGTATTATATATACAGGGGCAGTCAAGTAGAGTATAAATGGCAGCTTGCAGAGCTACCATGCTAAAACATTCTAGAAGATCCAACAATTGAATGAGGAATTACCTTCTCAATGTAGGAGCGAACCATATTCTCAATGTCCTGCACAATACTGTCTGGTTGACCCTCTGTAATTCACACAACCATCAGTTAGCCCTTGGCATCTAATTTTTAACAATATAACTTGGACAATTCCCACTTTAGTGCAGGGAAACATTGTACAAGAAACAAATGTCAATCTGTTACCTACCTACAGCTACCTTCGTAAGCCCAGGAAGATCAATCAAAGTCAAGTTAACAACTGCAAAAGGTCCAAAATTAAGATAAAGATTTCAGTGACAAATTAATTGTTAAGAAGAAAAAAAAAGGCTTCAGTTACTAAACAATCTTATTGACAAACTTATATAGGATGTGCATCAAGTGGAATGAAACAGAATAATGATAAAATCAGAATTCAAACTTACCATTAGGAGAATATATACTAAGATGAATTGGAACACTTGAAATTTGTTTAGTTCGTCCAGTCTCTCGGTCAGTTTCATCTTGAATCTCTCTTCTCACAGTAGCTACACAGAATATATTCATATTAGTATTGAACTATGCACAAAGTCACAAAACCAAATTCACAGTTTTAATAGATAATATACATAGGTTCACGTAGTGAAAATAAGCCAACCATTCAAGAAAGTGACTCAGTGAACATGGTGTAACCTGCGAATCATCATATAATAGTGATGATAAATAGATCAAATTTCAGACAGAGAAACCTACCAAAATCAGTGAACCTTTTCCTTGGGAGGTGTAGAAACTCAGCATACTCTCTGCTACCCTCTTCAATCTTGTGTAGCTGCAAGACAAGAGGACGGCGAGTAACAATCCCTGCAAATGTTTTGCATATGTCATTGTCAATCCCGGAGTTTACAAAGAGTAATTAAAGCAAAAGGCATATCCAGACGTTATTGTCTGATTACCTGATCCACGAGGTAAGAAATCCTTGCCTACTATGCTCTCCAATACAGAAGACTTTCCAGAACTCTGGAAGAAAAAATCAACAGACATTGTAAATCAAACAATTTCAATTAGAAAAGTCAAGAAGGCATATTTCCTTTTCAAAGAAGAATCACAGAAATCCCAGATTCAATAGAAAATAGGCTTCGCTTCATTATCACCTACTAGATACACTTGCTAGTTTAGAATTGTATTAAAATCAGTTAACACTCTAGAGAATTCACTTACACTTACAGAACTAACATTCTCTGTGCTACTTTTTAAAAGAGAGGAGAGGATTATCAAATGACATTGTCTTTATATAGAAGAACCAGAGCCCTTATGTGCCACATTAAAGCAAAGACATTCAAACGTGAAATGCCAATTCTTGTTCCAAAATAGATACCCCAAGCTCTTCAACCAGTATCAACAAGGGCTATCCCACATTGGTTGTGGAAGGGTCTGGGTGTTGATTTATAAGGGTGAAGAAAAGCCTCACCTCTTGAGTAGCTTTTGAGGCTGAGAAGGCTCAATAATCCCGACACTCTTCATGCTCCATTTATTGCGAAATGAGACCAATAACCAATGTGGGATAACCTAACATCTTTCACACGTAGCAAGATGCAAATAGACAACCCTTAATTGATTTATTACTGCTCTTGAAAGAATTTAGTTTGATACCGAAGGTTCCAGCCCCTTATGGAAATTTATGTCCAGGGCCTTCATGAAAGTAAGGTCAAACGGTTAACTTGTATGTTTAAAATAAAATTGCCTTTCCTCCCCGATGTCGAGAAACAACTTATTGTATATTGTTTCCTGGGAACAATAGATAATTGATATAAGTAAAAATGCCTTAGTTCTGAAAAAAATGATTTGTCATTATTACGTGACCCAGCTTGGAAAGTAAATCATAACAATAACTCAATCGGTAGCCAAGCTAGGCCAAGCTGGCTACAAATAGCTCGGGTGGACATCAGAACCGATGCACCTTTCAGATCATAAACCTTTTCAAGTAAGCCATAAATTTTGACAATCAAACAGCATAAAATACCGATCCGTGTTTTACTGACTCGGGAGAAATGACACGAGCATGGGAATTCAGATTTAGCATATAAACAACTTTCAGAACCATCTTCAATCTTGATTTAGAATATGAAGTCAGATTAGTAGTGTGTCCAAGAAAGAGATATGGATCCAAGCAAACCTGACCACCGACGACGGCGATAGCTGGGAGGGAATCCCAGAGAGTAGGCAGTGCACTAGCTTCGCCATGGTCGCCCAAAACGGTACAAGCTCTCTGAATCTTGTTCACCAAAGAAATTAGATTCTCCATCGGAATTGCTTGAGGGTGAGGTTCAGAAAAAAGTTAGATCTGAGCAGCTGGCCGGCTAAACTGAGAGCGATCTGCCGGGGATCAAAGCTGAAAAGCGCGTTATTAATGTGGGGAGGACTGTTTTAAACCCACGGAGACTCGAGAGTGGGTAACTTAAAAGCCCTGGGATGACTAAAAAGTATAAACTCAAATTTCAACTTCCGACTTATTCGTTGCGTTGTCTTATTTCTTTCACGTTTAACCCCACTGACCCCAAAGCCAAATTTGAATTGAAAAGTAGTCCCGTGCGAGAAAAAGCCAGTCTCCGCTCGCAGCTAAAAAGCATACATCAAAAAAATTTTGGGAAATATTTGGAAGTCTTCCTATCTTCAATTCCACTTATATTTTTTACAAATAGAGTAATTACTTCGTAAATTTAAGTGGTTGTCTCAAATTTTAGTAGGTTTGAAAATATTTCTGAAGTTCTAGTACTTTGTAAAGGTTGGGGTCAAATTTTTACTAAGAGAGTGACAATAGAAGAGAAGAAATAACATTATGAAAAATATTACTTTTAAAAAATTAATTTTTTTATTTATAAAAATGAGGCAAGAGGGGAGTAAATTTATGCAATGTTTGCATGGGACAAAGGAGGACAAGGAGAGGTTGGGAAAAAAATATTTCATAATTTTCTCTTTATTACGAGTTTTGATTCAAAAGGAAAGAAGGAGAAGAGTCCAAAAGTTTATAATTAATTTTTTATGGTTCGTTTGGTATCATTTTTTTTAGAATTAATTTTATTTTAATAAAATAATTTTAATTTATTTATAAATAAATTATATTATTTAGAAATTTCATTTATAAATGAATTATTTTATTTATAATGTATTAAAAATATATAAAATTTAATTAAAAAGTATATTTTGATAGCATCATAATAAATACAATGTTAGACATGATAAACTTTTATATAATATGTGCATTAGATCAAATGAAATTAATTGTAGTAAAATTGTTGCTAAATTAAATGAATTTCATAATGATCCAAATATAATTAAAATATAAATTATAAATAAAATAAAATAAAATCTCTTTTTACTTAAAACCAAATGCTATGTTAAAAATAAATTTATTTAAAAATGAAATGAATTCTTATTTTTAGTTGTTAAATTGGATAAATTTCATAATGGTACAAATGCAATTAAAATAAGAATTGTAAATGAAATAAAATCTTTTTTTTTTACTTAAAATCAAACATCATTTGAAAAAACTCATTGAAAAATGAAATAACTGCTTATTTTTAATTATGTCAAATAAGGGGCTACAATGCTTCAATGTACTCAACTATTCATTACATTGTGCTCCTTCAAATTCTTAACCATAAGGTTAAATTATATTCCAAGTCCTTATAATTTCTTATTTTTTTCTAAATAAATCTTTATAATTTAAAAGTTTCAAATTGGATACTTATACTTTTATTTAATTTCTAAATGAGTCTTTATTATTAGTTTGTTGTTAATTTTAAATAACGTAATAAATGGTTTGCTAATTGGATTTAAAATATGTCAATTTAGGATTGCCACGTAGACAAAGCAAATATTGTATAGATCCTTATATTTTCATGGATTTTTTAAATAGATCTCTCTACTTTAAAATTTTGAATTAAGCCTATACTAAATGAAAGAAATAAGAAAAAAAGAAAAATAATAAAGTACGATAGTTAAATTTAAATTTTGAATTTAGTATCATTGGTATTGAGGTAGACTAAATACATATTAAATAATTAAAATAATTTAAATTATATTTTTAATAAAAAACTAATAATTTAGAATTTGATTAACTAAAAATATTATTCCATTTAATAAAATTAAAGTTGAGAGTTTATCATAAATTGAAATAAGATAATTACACATTAAATAATTTGAATAAATAATATACTAAAAATTTTAAATAAGAATAAATAATTTATTTATTTTTAATGTAGATACATTATTTTTCAATTATGTTAATAGTTTTAGCACTTGACATATCTAGCATTAATATGACAATTACCAATAAGGTTCAAGGAAAAAATTGAAGATGAATATTTCAAGATATTATCCTCACAACTTGTACAAATTATATGAATGCATAAATATATTAGATTTGTCTCATTTTTCCAATATTCTATGCTCTATTATTCAATTGATGAAGTTTGAAAGAAATAAAAAAAAAAGGTTTTTTCTTTTCTTATTTGGATGAAGATAAAATTAAAAAAAATAATTTTTCTTTACTTATTTAGATTAAAAAATTGATATAAAAATTAAATTTATTTAAATGAAAATTTTAATTTCCTTTCAAATAAAATTTTAGACCGAAGGATCAAATGAAAAAATTATAATAAATCAATTTTCACTCATTTTTTTTACCTACACATGCTAAGAAAATAATTTGGTAGGTCATACTCTTTTTTTCCCCTTTTTCATCTATTTTCTATCTTACAATCAAGTAACTACAATTTTTTACTCATTTTCTTTTTTTAAATAAAATCATTCATTTTCTACAAAAACAAACATAAATTTAGAGATAGTTGATTCTTTATACTGTTAAAAAATAGGTGTTGTATCTCACAAAATTATCTTTAATCCACATTGATATATTTAGGCAAAGGATTTATGGTATGCTTCTAATTAAAAATTACTAAAAATTGTAAGTATTAAAGTAAAAAAATTTAAAGTAGAAATGCTTAGATAAAAACAATTATAAAATTAGAAGAATTTGAAATGTAATTTGACCTTTTTTTAAAAAGATTGAAATTGGTGTAAATACTACTTATGAAAATAACCAATTTGTACATGTAAATGTAGCAAGTGAATTTTACCTATATTGAATTATTGATCTATATAAATATATGACTTACTAAAAGTATCGACTATATGATATTACTTATAGGTAAAATTATATTGTAGGTTCCTGCCTATATGTTTTGCTATTAATAGCAATTAAAGTTCAGAAACAACATATAACTAACAAAATGAGTTACATTTGTTAGGCATGCACAATAAATGAATAAATTATTTAGCATGAAAAATATATAATTTTATTGAATTAAATAAAAATAATTATTTTCCTAATTTTTAACTTATTAAATTATTTTACTATATTGCATAATATATAAATAAATTATTTATTCCTATTTAAAAGTTTTAGTATATTTTTTATTCAAATTACTCGATGTTTATTTAGCTTACTTTTATTTATAACAAACTCTAAAGTTTAATTTTATTAAATGGTTTATTTTTTAATTAATCAATTTATAAATTATTAGTATTTTATTGAAAATAGTATTTAAATTATTAAATATATCTTTAGTGTACCCTAATATTAATGATACTAAATTAAAATTTCAAATTTAATTATTATACTTTATTTTTTTCTCTTACATTTATTGGGGACCTAAATTCAAAATTTTTAAAAAGTATAGAGATCTTTTTAAAAACTCATGAAAATATAAGGATTTAAATTATATTTGCTATGCTTATATGACAACTAAGTTGGTATATTTTGAACCTAGTTAGCAAATTATTTGCAGCATCATTTAAAATTAATGACAAATGAAGCAGAAATCCAATTAGAAATTAAATGGAAATGTAAATACTTAATTTGAAATTTTTAAACTATAGGAATCCATTTAGAAAAAATAAAAACTCTAGGAATCTAGAGTATAATTTAACCTAACTATAATTATCCTTCCTTTTTATCTTTCATTTTCTTGTATCATTGATCTTCCATTCCCTTCCTTTTTTAACTATACTAAAATGACCATTAAATTATACAAGAGTTTGTTTGAATTCCACCTTGAAAAATATTTTTTTTTTTAGAAATAATTCATTTTGAAAGAATTACTTGTAATAAGTGAGTTTTATGTTTGTGAATGAATGTTCGAAATTGCTTTTGCTAGAAGATGCTTTGTTTGAATTTGCGAAAGAAGATTACTTTTAATCGTTAAATAATTTATAAGATATTTTAGGGATCCTTTTTGTGAGTCAAGAGGTATAAATACAATAAATGAGACTCTAATAGAATGGATTTTAGACGGAAGAGATGACCACCGTACGAAGAGATTTCAAATGGGATAGATGAGAAACTTCATTTATGCTGACGGTGCAATGGTTGCAGAAAGAGACAAGCCTGAATTTACGTAACAAATCTTTTGTTTTTCATGGTAGAAAAAAGAGAGTTATTGAGTATTTTGATAAGCGGACGTGCTTCGGACATTCACGATGTCATAATGGTTGACAGATGTGTATTGTTCTTTCTATGACGTTAAGAGGCACATAAGTGTTGGTGGTAAGTGTTTATGGAGAAATATAGGTATGATTCTTTGTTTACTGTGAGATGCAGGTGGATTCTGATGTTTTTATGTTAGAGGACAAGAAAAATTTGGGCCAAGCACTGGCTGGTGACCCTCTTGTGTTTTTATGCGATTTTGATGATTTGTAAGTTGAAAAAGCTGAGAGTGGTTTGGGCATTGGCCGGTGAGCTCAGATCTTCTTTGTGACTAAGAAATATGAGATATTTACGGGAGAAGATGGAGATCAAGTCTGGTATATTCTATAATTAGAGTTAGGTTGCTCGGCTCAATAAATTCGATTGGGAAAAATACAAAGTTTGAATTTTTTTTATAATTCAAATATTTATTGAATTTTTTTAATAATTCTATTATTATTCGAGTTAAACCTGCGTTATGATAATAAAAAATGGGCTAATTAATTATATTAATTTATTTTTAATAATATAATTATATATTATAAAAAAATTATATCTAATTATTTTAAATATAAAATTTTAATTTTATATAATTAAATATTTTATATATTTAAATATCCTATTATCTCCTTAAATATATATATTTTTATATAAAAATATTTTCATTAATAATAAAAATAAAAATAATTAAAATTTTGAGTCAAGTATCAGGCCATATATTAAATTATTTGGATTGGGTCGAGCCAACCTTTTTAAAATTAAACAAGTTAGACTTTGGCTTGGGTTTGGACTTAGGCTTAAACCTTGTGTTTCTTGCAATTTTGCATGAAAAAGCCTAACCTAAAGGTCAAAAGCCCGAATCATGTGCATCTCTATCTATAATTCCATAAATCATTATGTTAAATCTCTTTTCAAATTTCTTCGAAAGTGCTCACATTACCCTTATAAGTGTTTTATCAAGTTTTTCTTATATCTCAAACCCTTATCATTGTACTCCCTTTAAATTATAATAACTTCAATTTTTTTTTGTGAGAGGAATAATTAAAATATCTTGTAAGTTTTTAAGTTGAAATAAAAATGACATGTGTATAGAAAAATTTTAATAAATAGGTATAATTAAATTAAGAAATAGAATAAAAGTTTATTTTAATAAATTTGGGAATATAAATTTTGTGAGAAATGGATAAGAAAATAATTAAAGAGTGAGATTTTAAGTTGTTATAAGTGAATAAGAGTATAAAGGAGATATAAGGAGCATTTCCAAAATGTCCATAAGCACTATTCTTAATTTATGAGCATCATCATCTTCTCCCTCTCTCTCTCTCATATTTCTTATTCTCTAAAACCCTTTATCTTCTCTCCCTACCTTTTCCTCTCCTCTTTTTCAATTCAAGGCATAGGAACTTCTTCAATTTTTTTATCCAACTAATGTAAAAAATATTATTTTTTGTTGATTTATCTCTTTATCTCTTCTTGATTGGATGGAGATTAGGGTTATTATGATTCCAAAAGAAACTAGAAACCCTAACTAAGAGAAACCTTTGGTTTTGGTGTGAATAAGATTAAAGAACATCAAATCGAACTTCTTAGTATGTCCTCTCTATTAGGTAAATAGATGCCCCACCTCTTTTTGTTAGATTTCAAAAATTTAAGCTTGAATATTATATTCTAGATTTTTATGGAAATATAAATGTAAATGCTTCATGACATGTTGATTATAGTTTAAGGTTAATTTAATGATATGAATGGCATCAACAATATAATATTAATGTGTATTTATCATTTGGAATGGATTTATGGCATAAAAATGCATTAAAGTAATAAAATGAATGAATGAATAGTGTTTATCAAGTTAGGATTTCTATAAAATCTCAAGTGAACAACTGGCCATGTGGTTTGGCCAAAACAAGTAGTGAACAACTAACCATTTGGTTAAGAATAGCTACTCGTTGTTTCTAGGATTTCAAGTCCAACTTAGAAAGGATATAACTTCTTTATTCTAAGTTCATTTTGAGCAAACAACCTACCATTAAAAAAATAATTAAGTTTACTTTCAAAAAGAAATTAGTTTCAAATAGTGGATAAAGGTAAAAAATTTAGGATTACAAAAAATTAAATTTTTAGGTCTAATTTATAAAGAATATAACTTTTTCAAATCTTAATCATTTTATACAAAAGATTAATCCATAAAAAGTTAATTAAGTTTACTTTTATATGAAATAAATTTTATAAATAATAAATTTCTAATTGTTGAATTGCTTATCAAACATCATTCAAAGGGTAAAACTAAAATGATCATGTAATGTATTATACTCAATCTACATTGTGTTATCATGATTCATAATGATCCAATGTGTGATATATGATTCCTAAATATCAAGATAGGATAGTTTATGATATGTGTGTGTGAGAGATAAATACAAAAATTGGCAATCATAAAATGAAACTTAGATATAATGTTATATAATATGTGTTGTAATAAGCTTGTTATATTCATTATGGAATAAAATGTGTTATGAGGCTATACATTTGAGGCATCGTAATGTTACGAAACATGATGTGAATATACTTATGATGTTGTTTATGTAATGGAATATATTACATAACTATGCATTAAGGCATGGTATTATTTGATTGATACGATGACTATGGCTTATGTTATGATATGGGAAATGAAAGTTATAAACTAATTATAAAATGAAAAATGTGATGGGACAATATGAATACTAGATAACTAATTCCCAGTAATAGAAAGGTAGGGTATAAAATTGACCTAGAAGGAATAAAGATAGAAATATGGGTAGGGTACTTTTATTAACAATCGTTGTGCATAGTGAATTAGATTTACAACCTAAATGTCTTTCTATGATATGATGATGATGATGATGATAAAATGATTATGATTGAGCTTTTTGAGGCTATGTAGGAATGAACATGATAATCTATCTATGAATAAGTTATTTTTGGCTACATGATGTGCGAATTGATATTTAGGAAATTATTTTAAATTTTATAGAAGAATTACTCAATAAATAAGATTATTATATTAGTATGTTTCTTTATATGAAGTATTTACTTATTGAGTGCTAGGCTCATTGGTTCATGATTTATTTTACAGATATAGAGATTTAGCCTCTACTACCACCTTTTCAAAGTTAGGCTTGTCGACATGCTTTCTAATATAGTTTTGATAACACCAATTATTTTTATGCGATAGTAAAGTTTAGCCTTTATTTTGTACATAGATTATGGCTAGATGGATTGTGAACAAACCTTTTATAAGTTGATTAGACTAGATTATCTTCATTTTAAGAAAGATTTAAGCAAATATAACTTTTTTATCTTTTATAAACCTTATTATTGTTAAGGAAAGTAATATATTTTTTTCTTAGATGTATATTTCCTCCTCATTACCTATTCTAGCTAATTAATTAAGATTGTAATGGTCAAATCAAGTTAAGCCAATGAAAACCACAAAATGAGTTCCATGTCAATCATGATTGGGTCAAGGTCGTGATATTTGTTTAACATAAATATTTATAACTCAAAATATTTGCTTAACAAATATTCATAATCCTACTCTAACATTAAAATCAAATTTAATTAGAAAGGTAACTTATTATTAGAAATAATAAAAATCTCGTGATTTAGAAATTAATTCAAACTTTAGTAATTCCTATCTTCATACAAATTCCATCTTCATTAATCTTCATACTTTACCCATTTTTAAATAAGATAATGTATAGAATGTCAACCATGAAAGCTCGCCATCATTGTAATTTTCAAAAAAAAAATATATACAGTAATCATTTTTCCATTAATCATTTTTACCTTAATCAAGTGTCATAAGTTTCACCATAGTTCATCCACAATCATATTATCCTATTATTTTGATGATATAGTAAATCTCTTCTAACTTATATTTTTCTCTTAAAGTTTAAAGCTTTTCATATTTAATTATGCTACACCTTTATGTGTAATATTTGTCTTCTGTGTATATATTTTCAATAAAGACATTTTTTTCTAACAATTGTTATTCAAATTTAATCTAACTTTTAATTGTTATTAGCTAGTGATTATATTCTATTTTAAATTATTTTTTTTCTAATCCAATTAAATTTTTTATTAGACAATGAATGGAATTACTTAATTAGCAAGTATTTAAAACCTTTAAATACCCTATTTTCAAGTATGAACAAGTCATTGATAAGATCAAAGAGATGAAGATGTAGAATATGAGATTTAGTTTTTTGCAACCTTCAAAGGAGTTAGTTGAGTCCTTATAATGAGCTCTTATTCTTTTGTGACGATTATTAAAAATAAAGAATATACACACTATAAGATAATTTAAGTATATTTGGGATATAGTTATGAAAATTATATTCCATTGGTGTTCTCTTTCTTATATATTCAATGGATTTGTTTCTTATATTTCCTTATAGAGTAGGCAAAAAGGTGAATCAAGTTAAATGTTCTGTCTTGTTATTTTTTTACTATTTCTTTAATCTTAAATTAAGTCAAAGTGCTTGTGCTTTCTAACTTTTCTAATAAAGGGCATCAAACCCCAGTTCTACCATATTTTGGAATTTGATTCAAGTTATCTTTGGTTCTTTTTAGTTAGTTTTGGTATTGTATTTAGATTGATTAAAAAGTTTTAACATAATTTGATTTTACAATTCTATATTAAGCTTAAGTTTTATTTATGTAACAGTTTTGATTATGTACTTCTAGTGATTTTATTACGAGAATTCTTTATACAAAATATGAAGAAAAAGCACTAGTATTCCATTAGAAGTAGAATTTTGAAGACATTTATTGTTTTAAAAATGATTTAAAATTTAGTGAATTACTTAACTTAGAGCTTAAAGACTTTTAAGAATGGAATTTGTTGATTTAAATTTTAATAATAATCAATTAATGATTAATTTTTATTATAAGTGTCATTCCTAATCAATTTAAGTTTCTTGTTAAACTAGAATTGTAATTACTTGTCTAACAAGTCTTTTAGTATATTAATACTTCAATTATGCAAGGCTTATTTTGATGGAAACACTTGTAATAGTAACTTTATAAGGATTATTTAAGATCTTAGAATTTGATTTTACTCTTTTAATGAAATTTCATGTACTGAGTGAAGTGTGTATACATGTGTGTGTCCATATATACTATTAGTGAGAAAATGTACCATGAGTTAAAGAAAGATTGTGAAGTATTTTAGGTACATTTTGGGTGTGGGTTTGAATTATGCAATTTTTAGTTTACACCCAATGTATACTTTCACCTTTTTTACTAAGTATGAGACAAACCCTTATTTAAGGTAAAAGTAGCATATGGTAAACCTCTTTAACAAATGTGTTTTCAAGGATTGAACTTAAGATTCTTTATTAAGTCTAGAATGTCTTGAAACTTAGTATATTTCCACTAAGCTAATCAATTCTTGGTTGAATTATTCTATTTACATTATTTTTTGTTCCCATAGTCAATTTTTTAGGCTAGAAATTAAATAATATTAAATTCTTATATCTTGTTATTTCTTACTTATTTGATCTTGAATTAGGTTAACAAGCACCAATATCTAAAATTTCTAACATAGGAAAAATGTGAAGTAACAAGTGATAAATTTGGTAGTGATACACCTATTTAGGATTTTAAAATTTTATTTCATAAGAGAAATAATTAAATCATTTTCCTTTAACAAAAATAACTAGTTTATTTTAACCTTAATAAATTAAATTGAAAATCTTTTAAGGGTAAAAATAAATTTTAATAAAGAAAAAGGTGAATAGAATATTGATGGAAAGAGAATTAAATAAACCAATTTTGAATAAAAATTTTAGTAAGTAAAGATAAATTATTCGAATAAGTTTAAATTAAGAAACCTACATAATTTATCTGACAAAAATGTATAAAATAAAAGAATTAAAGATTATAAGTGATTAGAAGTAAATATGTAAGTATGTAGGAGATTTTTAGGTCAATAATGAAATACCCCTACCCCTTTATAAGCTTAATTTTAGCCTATTTCTTCAATTTTTCCTATCACAACACTAATCCTTCATTCCCCTTTCACTGATATTCTTCCTCTTACTCATTTCTTCAATTAATCAAAATAGAAGGAAGCAAGCTTTGTTAAATTCTTTATACAATTAAACCATCATTAATTTTAATTATGTTTTCTTCTATTTTCTTTAAGTTTTGTTAAAGCTTGAATTTTGAGCTTAAAAGGGGAAACTTGGATTCTAATACAACCTTTTTGAAATTTTGGATGAGTAGAGCTAAGGAACAATACAACCTCTTAATTTTTCTTTTAAACTAGGTAAGTGAACATTCTAACATTAGTTTCAAGATTTGAATAGTTTTATCTAATTGTCTGGATTTTGAGTCTTGTAATGTATATAATGAAAATGATTTTTTACGATAAATAAATGATGTATAGGTGTTAGAATTTAGTTAAATACGGTTCATTTAGGATAAATTTATAATTTGGTAAAGATTAATTAAGTAATAAATGAATCAAAAGGTATTTATGGCATTTTGAACAGTGACATTGTTGGGAAAATTTGCAAAAATCTAGTTTAAAGGTTAACCATGGGGTCCTAATGGTCAACTATTGACTGGGGAATTTGGCAAAGTCCTGATAACTGTTAATTATTGCACCTTTAATAGTTAACCATTATCTCCCTAATGCCTAAGTTTAATACCATGAATTGATGATTTATTTTCCTTAATTAAATATAGGTATCTATATTGATGAATGCCCATATATATGACATGAATTGCCCATTTAAAATGGTGAATTTTGCTTTTATATATATATATATATATATATATATATATATATTTAAATTTATTAAATGATGGCTATAATTAAGGTTAATAATATTAATTAGAGCATGTAAGTCATGCAAGGTTTGAATTGTGTTTGTAGATGTATATAGACCTAATCTAAATATAATTGTACTATTGGAGGTTGAATTTAAATTGTTTATTGAATTTTTTTAATATGTCCTAAAAGGATACTTAGATATAGATTATTATAAGCTTTGCATTGTTTGAAGTTGTGCAATAAAGGTATAGTATTGTTAGTGAGTATAATTATATTGTGAATTTGTATCATTCATGGGACTTGAGATAATTGGTTTCATTGCTTGTGAAAAATGAAAAATGTAGCTATACAAATAAGACATAGAATTATTGTAAATTAATACATGTGTACTTGATGGGGTTGAATATGTTGAGATCATAATAAATTGTGATAAAAGTAATGTTATATGTGAACACTAAATTCAATAATAGTTTGATAAGAGTATCAAACTAACTCTGGAGGTGAACATCATGAGAATTGTGACAAGAGTGATATGATATGATGATAATATGATTGCTTTATATTTATCAAGCAAATTTACTAGTGCGATTAAAGTGCATCTTCACCAATTTATGGTTTAAGTGCACTTAATTAGATTGTTGCCTCCGTTACCCTAGGATAAAAGATATCCAAAACAAGTTAAACTTGAAGTTACGATTCACTATTTTACTCACTATTTTGTGAAACTTTTGTAAAAATCATCTTTGCTAAATTCTATTAAGATAATAACTCGAACTAAAAATTATGTTTAGGTTGTTAATAAATATAGAAGTTGAAGGATCAATTTATTAATGTAATAATTAATAATATATCACACTCTACGATGCACCTTATTTTTATGTTACTAAAAGTCATGTTTTAGTCAATTTAATGATTTATTAAATTTTAGAGTATGTATTTTTAATTAAAAAATTAAAATATTTCCAAATTAATCAAATATTGAAATAATAGTAAAATTAAATTATTTTTAGTATTCTATATATCATATGTAATACAAATTATAAAAATCACAATATCAATGAATATTTATTAACCTTTTATTAGTCAACGAAAAAATACTCAAGCACACATTAATACAAATACATGTGTTATTTAAATAAGATATTCTTTAAATAAATGGAATTAAAATGATGAAATCATTCAAAATCCTTACATTTCAAATTCCTTGAAATTTACAAATACCCAACTAAACACAATATTAGAGGATTTCATGGATGGAATTCATATCCTACCTATGTGGGAATATATCACAAGTGGCATTTAGTTTGTAAATTTCTCATAACTTCAAAATGTTCAATTTTCGTATTTGGTTCAAAGTTGAACAAAACATGCTTAGAAATGTTGATATTCCAAGGAATGTTTTTAATTTAATATTCCCTCAAAATATTCTCATTCACAAGGTAAGTATATTATATTTTAATGTTATGAAAATGTTTTAATAATATAAAAATGGCTATTTTGTTCACTCTTCCAAGTTTTATCACCAAATTTCACCACTACTTATTGCTATTAATTGTTACTCGTCGTGATTCATTATTACCTATAGCTAACTAGGCATGTTGATTATTTCTTGTTGTCATTACCATCATAAATTACCGTTCATTGCTGCCTATCATTGTTGACTAGTGCTCGTTGCCGCTTATTATCATTGATTATTGTTTATCAACACTTATTGCTATTAGCCACCACATGTGCACTACTTAGTATCATTAATTATCAATTGTTACTGTCTATGACTATTTACTATCTGACACTATCTACCATTGCCTCCATTAGTCATTATTTACCACCACAATTGTAGTTGGTCACTAAGGATAATTTTTTTTGCAATGTAACAATGTTTTTAAAAATATATTATAATATTCTAATAAATATTTTTACTTGAATTAAATATAGTAATATGAAATTCTTAAAAATTAGAAGTTGTTTACTTAGGGTTAATCAAGGAAAAAAAGGAGAATGGAGGATTTTCATTCTTTTTGAAAGAAAAAAAAATCATGCCTTTTCCGTTAATATGATTTCTCCAAATGTAGTCCAATTCCTTCATTTTAGATTTTGGCTTTATATCTTAAATAATAATAATAAGAAATTATAAAATTAATAATAATAAAATATTAAAAATATTGGTGATAATATTAATAAAATAAAAAATAACAAAATAATTATTGTAATAATAAAGACAGTAAAGTAGTGAATAATAATAAAAAAATATAGATAATTAATAATTTTAAGATATAAATAATTATAAAAATAATATGAATATATAATAAAAATAAAATAATAATAATATCAATAAAATAATAAGAATAAGTAAATAATTATAATAACTAAAAAATAGGTTAATTTTTGTACCAATTATTAACAAAGTCAATTAATGAAATTTGATTCTTTTATTTATTTGAATCAAACAAAGTGGATAATCATAAAGTATTTATTTTCTTCCCCTTGTTTTTTAAATTCACTATCAGTGTAAATCAATTTTACATTATTACTTACTCTTATGTTATCATATTATTTAAAAATTATTAAAACTCTTTTATATTGACATAACCAAAAAAAGTGTTTGATGGTGTCAATTTATACGAAGTAAACACAATAATTAACTCCTTAATCATAAAGGTTTAACTATTATATTTTTTAAATTTCATAACTAATATTATTAGTTTCTTATTTTTAATCTTGTTATAATTATATGTCTCTTCCATCATTAATAATGTTAAAATAAATGAAAAATATAAAACATAATTATTAAATTTACTTTAATAATATCAAATACATTACATACTTATTTTTTGCTTATGTTCTTTTTTGATCACTTACTTTAGTGTTATGAGTGAGGGAGAGATAATACCAAAAGCAAAAAAAAAAAATGATATTGTTATGAAATTTGAAGAACATAATAATCACTACTTATATAAATAAGAAATTAATTATTTTATTTACTTATTTATAAATGATTATCTATAAAAAAATATCACAAAAAATTATATAGAATACAAGCATGAAAAGTTAAATTTTTTTCTCGACAAGTTTTTATATTCAAAAGTGCCCAATGATACTATCATTAACAATATAAATATAATATTCTTAACACATGTATATACATGCATACATATATATACATATATATAATTAAACAATTATTCATTTATTTATCATTCATCTAGTTATTCAATTTTCTCTTTATAAGTTTTACGATAGAAAAAACTTTCTACTATTGCAAATTTGATAACCTTAAATCAAATATATATACTAATAGATTTTTAATACATTCTTTCATAGATTTTAACATTTTTAGACTACTAATTCTTTTCAATAAATAAAATCACTTATTTGTACACATATCAACAATTAATAAAATCTTAAAGTTGATTATCAAGAATTAAAAGATCTGCGATCTACAATTCAGAGAAATAAAATTGTAATAAGAAAAGCAGCTTTTACTTATTAAAAATGTAAAATAAATAACCATACAAAATATTGGATCCAAACAAGTTGTAAAAGAAAACAACTCATTGTTGTCCTCGTTAAAATGATTGTTAAACTTCTGTAAATTAAATATTATCATATCATATAAAATCTTTTAATATAATAATGCAAATTTTTTATTTAAGTCTAGGTCTTCCTAGAAAACAAAAAGATTTTTTACATCAAGATTATAAATACAGAGTAATCTAACTAAAAATTCTCCAACCTCAATTCCTTGAATATATTCTAAAGGGAGCGTTCAAAAACATTTTTGCTGTACTGTCAATTTTCTTTTTTTTTAAACCATGTATTATAAATGGTATTTGCTTACATTTGGTGGGGCCATTTGACCCAATACTTAATCTGCCCCCATAGTTGTAAGAATCGCGATCCAACTCATGGGATTGCATGGATTGCATGATTCTCGAGTAGGGGCTCAGCAAATTATGCTGAAACGCCCTATAAATCGGAAGAAGATGGGACCGGCGATTCACAAGTGAAAATTTCCAGAACATTTATGAAGGATTCTATTTTATCTACCAGCAAGAGCCATGAGACTTCTGTTGAGGCCTTATGGTACTTGACTAGTGATATGAGATAAACAAAGATGACATGCCCAGATGGAAATGCCAAGGGAACAGTAAAAATTAGTATAGTTGATAATTATGATACTAAAATAAAATGAATGGTGTGAATTTACAAAGCAGGATGACCTCGTCATGTGAGAGAACAGGAGAGCATCCTAATCCAATATAACCTGTAAGGTGTAACCTATAGATCCTTCAATAAATTACACTAAATCACTACTTAATTGGCATGTAACTATACCTAACAACGCTCTGAGTAACCTAAATTTAGAAGGCCCATGGTGAAAAGGAACATAAAATATATTTGGCAATTATCAGACTTAATTGCTGGAGTCTTGTGACCCATAACCATAAGGGTTCTTACTAGCCCAGTTCCATTGATCACGGCACATCTCATCGATGCCATATTTTGCCCTGAAACATCAATGAATTTGTAAGGAAAAGAAAGACTATTTGACAGAACAATTTTCATTTAATATCTCGTATGGTTATATTCAGAAGCATGATATCCTAAGAGTAATGATTTGAAAACAATATACCACTTACTTCCAATTAAGTTCCCTTTGTGCTTTCTTTGTCGATGCATAAACAATTTCAGCATCACCAGGTCTCCGGCCAGCCATCACGAGTGGAATTTTCTGGACAGTAAAATTAAATTACAAAAATAACATGTCAAACACTGAAGGAGCTAAATCTGTATATTAATGTTCAAAATGTTTTAGGCCTGAGATATAAAGTTAACAATAGTTTTTTGAGCTCAAAATGTCTACAGCACTCAATAGGACAAAACACATCTTGGTAATAAAGCACCAAAGCAGTTTGCAGAAGAGAATATAACTCAATATACTACTTCATTCCACCTTGTTATACATGTTTTCCATTTCTTGCATCTCATCCAAATAAATGTAACAACTCCCTGTATCAGGATAGATTTCAGAATGTGCATGCACATAGCTTGTGAAAAAAAGATTAGAACATGCACATCCTTCTAAATCCAAATACACAATTAAAAAATTGAGCCAGAACACTATAATACCAAACATTAGCTTACATAGTACCCACTACCACCACATGTTACACTGCATTTTTTAATATTACCTTTCCTGACGCCTTTTCAAAAGCTCTAACCATCTCCAAAACTGATGTTCCCTTTCCTGTTCCCAAATTGTAAACCTCACAACCTGTTCATGCAAACCATGAAAATGAATGTGAGAGAGAGAGAGAAGATCCCACTAGCCAATGAAATCAAACAGCATTCAACAACAACTGCTTCCGCCAGAAGAATTTACCAAAACTAGACCAAGTATGTTAATAGAAGACAATGTAACTTTGGTGCAATACCTATGTTAGAATCGTCCAGTTTTTGTAATGCAGCAATGTGCCCATCTGCTAAATCAACAACATGAATATAATCACGGACCTGTGAAAAAAAAGAAAAAAAAAAGGATAATGTTCATATAATTAGATCCTCTATGAAGAAATTACAAGTAAATTTTAAGAAAAGGGAAGAAATATAGGCATTCTCAACAAAAGCCAACTATTGACTGAGAGACGAGACAACTCTCATGTCAAGTGAATTCACACAGGTGGGATCCCTTGTTAAGCCTGACAGTATTCAGAAGAGAAAATCCAGTGACAAGAAGTCAAAAGCAATAAGAACATACCCCAGTCCCATCAACTGTATTATAATCATTTCCAAAAACCGTCAGCACAGCACGCCGGCCAACTGCTACTTGCTGAACAAATGGCATGAGATTGTTTGGAATTCCATGAGGATCCTCACCAATATAACCACTGGGATGTGCACCAACTGGGTTGAAGTATCTCAATAATATTATGCTCCATTCTGAGTCTGCACGGTATACATCACGGCAAATTTCTTCAATGATAAGCTGAAAGACAAAACTCATCAGACATTTAAACTTGTTCTCAAGACAGACGTTAGTATGAGTAATATGCATCAAAAAACCAATTTTCCCCCCCAAAATATCCGCATCCCTAATCTCATTTTTCAGCAAGCATACAATTGACAGTTTCCTATACATACCTTGGTTCGTCCATATGGGTTCATTGCTGAGAGGGGGAACTCTTCAGTACATGGAACTTCCCTTGGCCAACCATATACGGTGGCAGAAGATGAAAACACAAGCTGAAATTATTCAAGAAAGAGGATATCAGTCAAATAAGTAGAATGTTTCACAAAATCAATAAAAAATATTCCTTCACAGATCTTGAAGTCACTCAATTAATTTTAAAAAAATAAAATAAAATATGCAGGGAATATTTAAGCACTTCAATTCGCCAAGGAAAAGTTGAATAATAAATAAATAACTGACAAGAGCAATAATGAAGCACAATGCCATCAAATTCTGGAAACTGTTGCATCCTTGCAGATGAAGTCTACAATTGATGCCAAAAAAGGGGGCAAAAATTTCTTACCTTCTTGCATCCATGTGCAGCCATGACTTCCAATAGAATGATCGTCCCTATCAAATTGTTATTGTAGTAAAGTAATGGTTTCTGTACACTTTCACCGACTGCTTTCAGTCCAGCAAAATGTATGACAGCATGAAATCTACAGTTGAAGAGATAAATAGATGGGAAACAGTTACTAACAAATAAGATGAACGAGGCATGAGTAAGAACAGACAAACCATAAACTTCTGTCATAGTACTTACTGTGTTGAAGCAAAAATTTGCTCTAGCGCAGGTTTGTCCCGGAGGTCTATCTGCAAATTGGAAAACATATAAAGTCCAATCGGCATCACAAAATCAAACTAACATACTAAAGTACTTACATGCTGGACTTCACTATAAGAAGATGAAAATTAAAATTTTTGTTTTGCCTTGAAATTTTAAATAATTGAAGCACATGGAATTCAAGTGAAAAACTGCAGGCTGCTTTCAGTACAGATATGCGCATTTAGTGAAAATTGCCCAATAACAACACTACAGATAAATTCTTTAATTTTGTTCTTATAAAAGCCATGGTTCCAATGCAGAGGAGGCCACTGCTACTCAGTTTATGTGAGTGAAGGAGACATCTTGCAAAATTGGAAATGGAAGAAGAAATAATATAAAACAAAAATATATGTGAATCTGGAAGGTCGTTGAGTTCTTAGACTGTCATTTATAAAGCCTAAAAAGCAAGAGAACAGGGCTAGATCCAACAACAGACTTAACCATCCAATTTTCAAATTTATAGCATGTCCTAAAAAATCAAAACAAGGACTCGTCAAATTAATTCCTAAAACGATTGAGAAGTAAGCCAATAAATTTCTAAAACAGTTAGACAGACAGAATTTAAACGTGACTCAGAGTCACAATCTCTTCATTCATCATGAATTAAAGCACAAAACTTTCGAACCAACGGCAATTACATGATGGGATGAACCGACCGATCGAATCTGAGTTTTACAAATTAAATGGAATGGCTGAATTGTTAAGCCTAAGGCAACAATAGAGGCCGAAAATTTAGCTTGGAAAAAAAACTTACATCTATAAACGCATGCATCAGAATTGTGTAAAAGTCACGAGGAACGAAACAAGGGTGGGCAACTTATGGAAAGATATACCAGCCTGAATTGTTAAACCTAAGGCAAAAATGGGGGCCGAAAATTTAGCTCGAAAGAAATAAAATTTTGATGTCTATAGAAGCATGCATAAGAATTGCGTAAAATTCATGAGGAACAAAGCAAGAGTGACTACCTTGTGGAAGGAGATATTTTTAGCAAATTCACTGGCAAGTTCTTTGACCCTGTGAATGGCAATTTCAGAAGAATTGTCCAGGTTGTCGACGACGACAACCTTAAAACCGCCGAATAAGAGCTGGAGAACGGTGTGGCTACCGATGTAACCAGCTCCACCGGTCACCAGAACGGTCTTGTCCACCATGATTGGAAAAAAGGGAGAGAGAGGAACGATGAAAAATGGAATGATGCTTCGGAATCACAACAGGAGCCGGAAAGGGAGGGGAATTTATATAGAACAACGGTGGTGACGCGCGACGCCATCTTCGGAGAAGGCGAGAACTTTGTGACACGTTCATAAAGGAGTTGAAAATTCATACGTTTATTAGAAAATTAATGTGCTGCCGAATATTTATTAGGGTATGAACCAGATCAGCCACGTGGATTTCCAGTGTGTTCTCTTGTGATTTGGTCCTTGGCTTTTCTCATACTGTGGATGTGGATGGGGACCGCAGTTACCATGAATTTCTTATATCGGTAATCTTACTGGATGTTACCCCTTAAGTATTTATTTTAATAATATAATATAATAATTATATATTAATTATTTATAAAGAGCAATTAGATAAAAAATTAATTAATACATAATTAATAAATTTAAAAAAATTATCTCTCTATTCATTTTATTAAATATTTAAGTAAATAACTAATTTTAAATTTATTTTATAAAAAAATTAATTTTGAATTCAAACATCAAATACTATTTTTCAAAATAAGTATTATTATTAATATTAATGTTCAATAATATAATTCATAACAAGCATAAATTTTTTTGTAATGATAATATAATATATTTTTTATTTATCACGTTATAGTATAAAATAAATTTTTAAAAGTAACAATTTTATATTGAAAACAACGTATTTAAATTTACAAATTATAATATATATATATTAATTAAAATTTAATATTTTGATATTAAATATTTTATATTCTTTTAATTTACATGAAAAAGAGGAAAAGCTTTTTGCCAAAAAACACTAAAAACTAACTCATATTTAATATCTTTTAAAAGGTATATTATAATAAAGTTTCTTTCCAAAAATATAATAAAAAATATAAAATAGTAAACAAATAAAAAGTATTTAGTGGCTGTTGAATTTTTTAAAAAAAGAATTGATCTATCCCCTAGCCAAAATTTATGAAGAATATGCTAATGATACAAAGAAAAAAGTAAGAGAAATAATATAATTATTTAGGAACATAATACTAAAAAAGAAATAATTAATTATACTATAAAATAAAAAAATAAATTTACAATTATTATAGTGAAAATCTATCAAATGAAGATAAATTATTGAGGTATTTAGTGATAAATATCATTGGTTATATAGGTGCAAGTCGAATTATTCATTTGTTTATAGAAGTAAAAGATGACAAATAATTTTATCAAATGAATATAAAAAGAAAGTTCATTATAAATAAAATTTTATAAAATTTAAATTAGATGTAAAATGAGATGAAAATAAAGATAAAAGAATTTCTAATCAAATTAAACAAAGATAAAAATAGGGAAATTTTGAATAAAATCATATGAAGATAAAGATAAAATAATTTTAAAATTTTAAAATAAAAAATATTGTATTTGTTATCTGAATGTTTTTATAAAAATTTAAGATAATAAAAAATAATCTATTTATATGTATTATCGATTATAAATTTATAAATTTTATAACTGATAGTGTATATATTTACATGGCAGCCCTCCTCCTTTTATCATTTTCTCTAAAATTGTGATTTTCCTATTAAATAGAGTGAAATAATTAAAAAAATTAGCTAATGAAATAAATTATATAAACTAAATAAAAATATATATTTTTTACAATTTTACATATAAAGAATCCATTAAGTTAATGAAAATCAATTAACTTACAATTTTTTTATGAAAAGTAAAAATCTAATGAAATAAAGCACTTATAACAAAAAAAAGATAATCAAACTACAGTAATAATAATATAAAAAATAAAAGAATTCATTAAAAAGAATTTACATGATAAAAATATTGAATTGAACAACTACAAATAATTAAAAATAGTAAGAGAGAATATTTATAAATATTGAAGATGAAAATAAAAACTTTCATTTAAAAAAATGATGGTTTTGAAATGATTAAAAATAGAAAGAGAAAAAATAAATATAATTTGAAAAAAAATTATTGGAATAAAATAATTTTTATAAGAATGAAATAATTAGATAATTGTGAACTTACAAATAGTGAATATAAAAATAAAAACTTTTATTTTAGATAAAATGATGACTCTAAAATGATTGAAAGTGGAGAAAGAAAAAAGTAAAATATAAATATAATATGGGAAGATTTTTATGGTGATAAAACGAATAGGTAGTTATGAATTCTAGTGATAAATAAATATTCAAATTCAAATTTTTAGTAGAAAATAAATTTAATATTATAAGGATAAATATTTTTATTTTATAATTTATCTTTTATGTAAAAATAATAAATTAAATTTTTATTAAAAATAATAAATTAATATGTAATAAATTATGAAAATGACACTTGTCATAATAGGAGATGAGAAATATTATGGCTAATATATAATATATAGATATAGGTTATACAAATTGAGTTTAATGATTGGTTAATAAAAAATATGAGCATAATTATGTTGTAGCAGTGTCGTTCTTCTTAGTTGGTTAAGCCCTCATTCTAAAACATCAATGTAACTAGCAGACAATTAATTAATTAGTAATTGACAAATTAATTAATATCTTATGATTAATAATTAACTAATTGTATCAAAAATATCTAACAAAACGAAAATCGATTTAGGAAGTAAATGGGGTAAAATTTACTACAAGATTGTTATTTCTCTTTTTAAACTCTCAAATGAAAATCAACCATACCTTAGTATATTTTTCTAAGGTAAAATCTAAAAATCGATTTAGGAAGTAAATAGTTTGTGATTAAATCAAATATTGAACCTGGGATTAAAGTTATGACTCATAAAATTTGTAGCGATAAAAATAATTATTATTAACATCTTAAGTCAAATATTATGTACTATAATTAATTATTTTTGGCGCCATATTAAACAATTCTTTAATCAATTATTAATATTGCTCCCATTACTGTTATACATACTCGAGCAAAGCATATTAAATTGGGAAGAAGCAAAAATTTGATATGACAATGTTGATGGAAAAAAATTAAGAGATGAAATAATTATAAGTTTTAAAAATATTTTTATAATTAATTATATTTATTTAATTTTTAATTTTTCATCAAAAATTATAATCTTTTGTTTTATTATTTAAAATATATTTTACACTTTAGAACATTCAAATTCCTCCGTATGACTTGCAATATATACAAATTAAGGGAGTTCTTTTCTAACCTCTTCTTTGATTAGGAAAAAAATAAACAGAAAAAGAAGAAAAAAATTTCAAATTTAAATTGGAGAAAAATAAAGAAGAAAAATGTGTAAAATTTGAATTGATTAAAAAATTCTAATTACAAAATTTATTTTTAATATATATTTCTTTATTCAAATAAAAAATATTAAAAATTTATTTCTTTTCTATTTTCTTTCTCAAATCTAACATCCCAATATATTTTACATGTAAAATGGGAATGAAAACCATTTGCCCACTAGCTCAAGGGAGAATATTGAAAATATTGATCGAAGATTGTTGACTTCCTTTTCTATGCAAATACTCCAAGTATCTAATAGTTGCTTTTGTTTTCTATATCTTCTCCATTTGCAAGATTAGTTAACTCTTAAATTTTGCAAGTTTTTGATATGATTGAGTAAATAAATACCATATCCTCTTGTTAAATGATGTATACGATTTTTATTTTTTATTTCCTAATGATCTTAGGGCTTATAATCAAGATTTTAAATTCGGACCAAACATAATAAAGAATAAAAGCACCATTGAATGCCATTGCATAATTAAAATACCACTTTTGTTTATTATATTTTTCACACAATTAAATCGTACATTGCATCAATATTATTCCGTTGTTATATAATCTTGATTCTACAGTTTTTCTCCTTATAAGGAGGTGGCTCGTTTAATCTTGCAAAATTTATTCCACCTACTAATATAATCGATGCTTATTTATTTGGAATACTCCACCAGGTATATGTATTAAATAAATGGATGGATAGTAAATAAATACACACTTAAAAAATTGGGGAAACAACAAAATCAATCTAGTATTAAATATGTATTAGCAAAAATTAATGAACATCAATTTAATACGAAAGATTTTTACATTAATTTAGTATAAATTAAAAAAATATGTTCATCTTATCTTTTCAATATTAAATTGATGTAAAAAAATTAATATTAATTTAGGGTGAAGTTTTTAAAATTGATGTAAAAATATCTTTTAACACTAATTTGATATCTATCAAATCCTTTAGATAGTGATTCGATAGTTTCCTCTTATCAATTTTTAAAGGTTTTATAAAAATTTAAAATAAACCTCATAGAAATTATAATATTTTGCAGAGAAAATTGAAGTATATATAAATTTTATGTGTAATAAGCGCACAAAGAATTACAACTTTTGTATTTAAACATGTCTTATTTTTATGTAAATAAAAGTTACAATTTTTTCATAAAAAAATTTCATAAGAGATACAAAAAAATCTACAAAAAACTTATAAAATTATACATCGATACGAATTTTATAAATACATAGCAAAGCCTTGAATTAGTGGATCCACCAAATGGGGATAAATTAGTTTTGATAATTTTCTGGACCTTGAAAATTCTTAACAAACTGCTCTTCTTTTCTAGTGAAAAAACTTAGGTTTCGTGGTAATTATACTAGGAATTCATAAAACAAATAATCACCATAACATCGAAGCCCAACAAACTATTCATATACTTGAATCAATATAAGAATTCATCAACAAATAAAGAAGGAAGTGTCGATAATAAAAGAGAGAAGGGTAGTGATATTCCAAAAATAATTTATTGTGGTTAAAAAAATTGTTCCAATAATTACTGTCCTATGTCCCTTGTGTTTCATTACAATGCAATGGATATGCAATTCCAGCTACCTCACATGATATTGACATTCATCTAGAATTACTTGGCTCTAAGAATCTCAGAAACTCTCTTATCCAAAGGCAAAATCCCATAAAAATTTTGCTATAAAGTTTACAATGGAAGCTCAAAACCAAGATCAACTTAAATATGCAATGATTTTGATAAATTTGACCTAAGATAATTTTTTTATTTTTTTGGTAGGTGTAAGTACCAAGTGCATTTTGAAGCCTCTTAAATTTGAGATAAAATACCCTCAAGTATTTTTAAAACGTTTAAAAATGAAAAGAAGTCATTAATTAAAAAAAAAGCCATTATTTTAAATTTTATATTCAAAGAATTCGATTTAGGAATTAACTCTTAAACCAATGGCAGAGATAGAGGGGTTAGGCTGGGCCTCAGCCCCTACTAATTTTTAAATTTTTATATAATATATAATATAAAAAATTATATGATCTTACTAAATTTTATAATATTTTCTCTTGACCCTCCTGTCTTAATATTTCTCCCTCCGCTGCTGTCTTAAACTCAATTCAAATTTTGCAATTAAGAGATAATTATTAAATTGATGCAGCACAAATGTATAATTCTTTAGACATTTTAAATATCTTGAAAAATCAATTTATGAATCGGCTCTTAGAGTTTCAAAACCCCGTTTTAATACTTGATAATCAATTCCACTCAAAATGAGAAACTTTGTAGAAGAAAATTTAAAACTGGTTAATCAATCCATGAAATTCATTTTGAAGATTTTCATATAAATTTAAAAAAACAATTCCAACCAAATTCACTTGCTGTCCAACTTTTTCTAAAATGGGGAAAATCTATTTCAGCACTAAAATTCTTATTTTTTATTAAAAATCTATTTTGATCTCAATAAGATTAATTTTTTTATTAATCTCATTCTTAGTTTATAGCTTGTATCAATATAATTTCTAAAAAATTGAAAAATTTTAAATTTGCATGAAAGACTAAAATTTGAGAATTTTTAATCTTACAAGAATCAAATTCATATAAACTTTTAATTTAGGAATGAAATTGATAAAAATTTAATATTATAGGGATTAAAATAGATTTTTAGTATTTTTTTCAAAAAAGTTTTGAAACTTAAGTGATTTTGAAATGATTTTATAACAACCTTTTCCTTTTAAAATAATTTTGAGAAGTCGAGAGCAATTTTAAGACAACTTGAAGCACAGTTTAAATATAAATTATTGAGCCGAATAATTTAACTCAAAATATTATACATCATATAGAAATAAAAAGGAATTAAACCGATACTATTTTAACCAAAACTTTCATTTTTTTTCAAAAAATATTATTTACATATGTATTAATGAAAGAGTGATATATTATTTATATTAATGGTTAAAAAATAATATCTAAAAATATGATGGTAAAAAATAAAAAAAAATAGAAAAATTATTCTTTTAATTTTTTATATTAATATTAAATAAATAAATATTTTTCTTTACCTCAATATCTTATAACGAAAAGCTTCTTTGGTCCGGTCTCATTTGAAGTAATTTTAAGACAATTCAAAACAGAATAAATAAAGAAGGGAGATTAAGATAAGAAAGTGTAAACAGAGTGAGAGTCAAAAAGAAGCAAAGGGCCATATATCTGGGCTTCTTACGCGTGGCTTGCACAGAAAATCCTCTACGCGGATAGATTTCGTGGATGTCCAGGAAAGTAAAATTTTGATTTTTATAATAAATTTTCAGTCAAAGGGAACATCCTTTTATCTTATCCTGAAGAATGAAAACAGCCCTTCCACCGCCCATAGCCTTCTATAGGACCTCCCTTCCTTGTACCGTTACCATACAAGTTTCCTTAATATTTTTCCCAGAGCCCTCTGGAGGAAGGCGACTGGGTCCCATCCTTCTTTTTGTTGTCACATTACATTCGAATTTTTATATAATTTTTTTTGAATCGGTGTAAATTAAATTAACAATATCTTACAGAAAAAAAAATACATCATACGTAATAATTTTACATTCGAATACAAAATTTATACATTAATTAATATTTTAAT
Source organism: Sindora glabra (assembly GCA_020226215.1). Lineage (NCBI taxonomy): Eukaryota > Viridiplantae > Streptophyta > Magnoliopsida > Fabales > Fabaceae > Sindora > Sindora glabra. The sequence continues at coordinate 831,334 of CM035236.1, forward strand.
CTTTTCTTTTTTATGTATAAATATTAACATTTTACTAGTTATTTTTTTAGTGAATTGCACCCACTTTCGTTATGATTTAATTTAATTATATTTACATATCCTCTATTTTAATAAATATGCATTCGTAAAGTAAAAGAAGTAAGCACAAGTTTAGAATAGAAATGTGAGATGAGTGTATAGGACAAATAAAAGTTGGGGTATATTTCTAAAAGTGAAATGTGTGAGATTTGCATTTTAAAACAATTTTAGAGCTTTTTATGAATCAATTTTATATATTCTACAAATATTCAAACATCATAATTATAGTTTTGCATAAATTTCTTATATAGCAAGTATGCGAAAATATGTAATTCTACTAACAATACTCACATTATAATCTTTTTTAAATAAGAAAAGTATATTGACCTCGTTTATAATTTATTAAAATTATATAGATCTTTCTTCTAATTTTAAATTTTTAAATTCATTATACTTAAATCCAATTCGATATTTTTCATTAGAAAACTGTCGATGTTCTCCTTAAATAGTACATTTGACCGGTAAATACCAAGTTTACCCCATTACACTAGTACTCCATATTAGCTATTACAGAAGCATTTCATTAACAGAAAAAATTAATGTTTTCTCTAAATTCTTTTGCTTTACAAATTATTAGCACCAAACCAAAACAGAAGAGGGGGAGAGAGGCAAAATCCTCCTCACATCACATGTAGCTTTAACTTTGCACCGTTAAAGTTATTTCCTTTTCTCATTCCTCCTTCATAATTGGAAACAAAGCATCCCATGTTTTCGCATCTTCTTCCTCAAAGGATTTTCTCACTAAATAAAATAAAATTGTAGTGAAATTGAAAATAACTTGAATTGAAGTCATTTATAATTAGAAATTCATATGGAAATATATTTTTTTGTCTTTACTTGTAAATGTGCAGTAGGAACAGTATCATTCCTCTTACTTTGATGCTTACAATTTACAAACAACCCTTATTCCTACCAAGAAATTTCCCAATTTTCTTTTTAAAGAAAAACAGAGGCCTCTAAACAGAAGATTTGGGTCAAGAGCCAAAATTAGCTTCCCAAGAAACTTCATCTCACGATACTTTGAGACGTTGGCATACAAAGACTTCATTTGCAATAAATGCCTTTTAGCAAAGCATTTTTTGACAACCATTCTAATTTTGCTTCCTCCACACTTTGAATAGTGAATTTACTTTAATAATTTTATGATTTTATTCTTTTTTTTTTTTTTTGGGTCTACGATAGGGAAAGGTTAGGATGGGAACGGAAATCGAGCCTTATTTTCTTTGGTACCACACTGATTTAAAGGGCAAATAAATTGCCACCCATACCAGGACGTCGGTGGCAATAATTTATTATCTGTAGGCATTGTTTTGGAAGTCTGACTGGCCTAGCACCTAAGCTCAAAAATCAGCCGCTGGCACACTTAATTCACGAAATAGTTTTAATATTCTGAAAAATATTTTAAAAGAATATTACATTCTTATATTTAATTAAAATTTTAAAAAAAATCTCAAAATATCACATTCTTAAAAATAAAAAAATATTTTGTACCCTACTTTCATCTAAAATATTTTTATGAAGAAAGATGAGAATCTCATATTCTCGTAAAATAAAAATGCTAATGCTAAAATAAAAAAATTTAAAAAAAATCTCAAAATATCACATTCTCAAAAATAAAAAAATATTTTTTACCTTACTTTGATCTAAAATATTTTTATGAAGAAAGATGAGAATCTCATATTCTCGTAAAATAAAAATGCTAATACTAAAATAAAAGAATAAAATTATTTTCATATTTAATTTTTTTATTTATTATTTTATTAAATAATTTTTATTTAAATTAAAAAATAATTATCATGTTATTTTTAAACTATTTTTATTATGAAGAAATATAATAACATTAATTTTTTTAATTATAATTCCTTTTCTATTATTATTCCTAATGTTTGGAAGATTATTTTAATATAATTATATACACATATAATTTTTATATTAAAAACTAATACAACAAGCTTGAAATTTCTTAAAAAAAGGATATATTTATCCATAAAAATATAAAATAATAATATTTTTATGTCAAAGAAGAAATTATAATATAAAATTTAATACTAGTATGAAATATAATTGTAAAAATAATTTAGCCATAAAAATTTATAATTTTGTAAAAAGAGAAATATCAAGTATATTTAATATTATAATAATAACCTAAATAAACTGCGCCTCACTTTATTTTGAAAATTGATCTAATAATAATATTAATAATTTTAATAATAAAGTATAAAATATTTTTATATATTTAATAAATTTTTAGATGTTAAATATTGAAATTTAATTTAATAGCTGTTAAATTTTTTTAATTATTTATGTAGTTTTAAATAAAAATATAATTTACTACATTATATTTTATTATAAAAAATTTGATAAGGATATTTTTGAGATAATCTCAAGATTTTCAAATATATTAAATATTAACCAAATATAGTAATATAATATATCTAAAAATTTAGTAAAATATTCTTAGAAAAATTTCTAGTGAACAAACATAGAAATATTACATTTCTATTAATTAAATTATCAAGAATTACATTCTAAAAAATATACACTTTTCTAATAATGTAAAATTCTGCAAATCAAATGTCATCTTGAATCCAATTTAGCTAAAAACTTGGATTAGCTTAGTCCAATTTGGTAAAAATTGAAGTTAAATTGATGACCTGAATACTTGTCCACTTGTTTCTTTTTTTTTAACAAAACAAAAGTATAATGTAAAAAGAAAAATATTGAAAATTAATTTATTTTATAAGCGTAATAAAATAAATAAAACACATATTTTAGGATATTAAATTTAAAAAATTAGTAATCATAGTTTTTTTTCAAATTTTTTAAATTTTTTATTGCTAAAAAAAAGAAAAATGTTAAAATATTTTTGTAAAAATAGATTAGCAAAATTTTAAAATTCTTGAATTTATCCGAGAATTTTAAAAGGAAAGAAAATATTTCTTGATTCTTGGTAAATTATAAGATTCAAGATAAATAATTTTTATTATAAATTAATATTTTTATCATTTGTAATGACTACTTAATGAAAAATTTTAAGAATTATGTGAAAGTAATTTGAACTAGAAATTTTTTTTTTGTTATTTACTTTTTATTTGAATCAAAATTATATTAAATTATTATTATAATTGTAATAAAATTAATATTTATTTATTATTTTAAAAATACGATAATAAAATATATGCATATATATAATATATAATTTATTATGTATAAAAATATAGCAGTCGATTTAATTATCTAATTCGATCGATTGAATTGATTTTATCTTAATTCACTCAATTAATAGTAGGCTACGTTTTAAAACACTATTTATAAGTTATGATGGCAAACTATAGTTTCCTTCAACACCTCGTTATTTATTTCTTTTGCTTCTCTGTGCATCTAGTTTTCCATATTCCATTCATATTTCTGGAAAAAAGACGAGGAAATATTTCTATTGAAAGTAAAATTAATTCGGGGGCATTGCAGTTATTAAGTTTTTTAACTATATCAAAATCCTTTATTTTTTTTATAGAAATCCAGTATCTTAGAAAAATATTCCGGATGGAATACCATTAAATAGACTAATTTTATGAAATTAAATGAGAGATCTGTGTAATGTTAACAAACTACAATTGAGGTTAGTGTATTTTTCATTCTTAAAATTTATAATGTTCATGCTGATTATTACTTTTTATTGTAAAAAGGCTATAAAAAAATAAGGAAAAATGTAAAATACTCGCATCAAATTTTAGAGTGATTAGATTTTGCCTTCTCCAATTTTGAAAACTTGAAAATTATTCTCTTGAATTTTATAAAATTTGAAATTAATACTTATCATTTACTTAATTAACTATTTTATTAAAATATGTGATTCTTCATAAAAATTTTAATTTTGAATAAAAAATTATAGAATAGTTTTTTTTTCATATAATTTCACACCTCAATTACAAGAATATAATTAAAATTCTTATTAATTATATAATATAGAAATCATATATAAAATGACAAAAAATATAAACATTGTGAATCTTGTTTTAAAACTTTATAAAAATATCACTTTGATAAAATAATTGATTACATAAATGATAAGTGTTTATTTCAGGTTTTGTAAAGTTTAAGAGGTAATTTTTAAATTTTTAAAATTGTAAGGGTAAAATTTAATTATTCTAGAATTGAAGGAGGTAATTTATTTTTACAATATCAATATTATACTCTTATTTTTTTTACTAGCCTCTTCACATACAGTCCCATGCGTGTTAAGAGTTTTTTGTTTTTTCACTTAATTTTTTTACTACTTTTGTGTTTAGAGATTTTATTTTTTTATATCCACTCAACTTAAAATTATTTTACGTTTTACTACACCATTATGCATTATTGCATCTAACAACTAGAATTTTTTTTTCAAGATACATACACAAGACTTCGGGCTATTTAATTTGTCTATGAGCAAGACTTTTTTTAAATTTATTTTGATATTAAATATCATTTGAAAATTTAAAAATTTGGTATCAATTAAAATAATTGAAAATTTGTGAATACAAATCTTAATACATTGAGATTTAGTAAGTCATGCAAGATCAATTTTAATGATTTTGATTGTTAGTTTTTCATTGAAAAAAAATATATTTTTAGTTACTAATCAATATTATAGTATAATAAATATAATTTTTAAAATTTTATTATTTTTTAAATAATATAAAAGTTAGAGATTGAAAATCAAAATCCGCCGATATTACATGATAATGAGTAGTTATTAAATTAAAAGTGTAAATAAAATTGTCATGTAAATAGTTTAAAATTACATCTTAACCCCTTTATATTTAAATTAAACATGACTTATGTTTAACTTCTTGGGGAAGGAAAAATAAAATCCAAAATTTTCCAGCCCCTTCTCGATTGATATAGAGTTTTAATAGTAATATATATACATATAAGTAATTTATATATTTAAATATAATAACTACACATTACTTTTCATTTAGTGGCTAGTTATTTCATTTAAAATAGGTAAAAATTATTGTATAATCCTTTTATCAATTAAATATATATAATTTATATTTAATTTTTTATTAAAAATAAAATCCAAAACTCATCAATCCTTTTTATATTAATATAGATTATGTCTTAAAATAAGCTTATAATATAGATAATATTTAACATTGCTACTTTGCCGCTAGCCAATTTTTTTGGCATTAGTTTTGGAAAAATTCTAAAGTGCATAAAATTTCTCATATTAAGGTATTTAAAATAATATTTTAAATATTAAATTATTTATATTATTTTGTGATCAAATCTTTATATTATATATTAATTTTGATATTTCCTATCTCTTATTATGATAAGTATCATTCTCGTAATTTGTTATATATCAATTTATCTCTTTTTAATGAAAAGTCATTTTATTATTTTTTTCTCTATCTGAAAGATAAATTATAAAATAAAAAAATCTTACATTTATTAATCATCAATAATAAGGAATAAATGTAAAGGCACTAATTGCTCTTTTCATTTATCTTTTCAACATTAAATTAATTTTTAATAAAAATTTAAATTTAAATGTCTATCTATTATTATAATTTATAACTATTTATTTATTACATTCTCATAAAAATCTTCTTAAATTACATTTATATTTTGTTTCTTTTGTCTTTTCATTTTCAATCACTTCAAAGTCATCATTTTATCTAATATCAGATTTTCATCTTCACATTTAATATTTACTTTTAATTACTTCAAAGTCATCATCTTCTTTAAGATATTAGTTTCAATCTTCATCTTCAATATCTATAAGTATTATTTTTTATTACTTTCGACTTTTTGTAATTACTTAATCTAAAGATTCCATCATATAAATTCTTTCCTATGATTTCTTTTGCAATTTTTTTACATTATTGTTATAGCAATTTGATTGTCCTTTTTAATCTGAGTATTTTATTTTATTAAAATTTTGCTTTTAAAAAAATATAATTTAATAGCTCTCATTAGCTTAATAGATTCTTGAAGTGTAAAGCTAAAAAAAATACATTTTTTATGTACTCTAATTCATTAGGTAACTTTTTTGATTATTTTATACTATTTAAGAGAAAACGTATAATTTTAGAAAAAATTATGGAAGAAAAGGAACTAACATATGAACATACGGACTATTAGTTATGAAATTTACAAATTTGCAATTGATAATATGTATAAATAGATTATTTTTATTATCTTGAATTTATATAAAAATATTAAAATTAACAAATACAATATTTTTTATTTTAAATTTTGAAAGTCATTTTATCTCTATTTTTATCATTTTTTATTTTTTATTTTTTATTTGCATTTGCATTGATTAGAATTTTTTTAATCCCTATCTTCATGTTATTTTACATCCATTTTAAAATTTGCAAGCTTTCATTTATAATGTACTCTCTCTTCTTATCATATTGCAATTATAAAAGAAAAGTCCATTCTATTCTTATGATAAATGAGTTGTTAAATATTAATATTAATGATAATATTTATCTTAAAAATAATATTTAATTAATGTGATATTTGAATTTAAGATCAATTTTTTTGATAAAATAAATTTAAAATCAATTACTTACTTGAATGTTGAACAAAATTAATTGAGAAATGACAATTTTCTTCTCTTAAATTTTTTTAATTTTTATTTTTATTAGAAAACTTCTCCTTCAAATATCTTAGAGTTAGAGAGATTTTTTTTCTTAGAGTTAATTAATTATATAATAATTAATTTTTTATCTAATCCTCCTTATAAATAATTAATATATAATTATAATATTGTATTATTAGAATAATTATTCACCTATATTATTAAATTATTACTCTTAAAATTTTATTTTATATTGTAATGTAGTAAATAAAAAATATATTACTATTAAAAAATCTATTTTTTATAAATCATGTTATTAAATATTAATGATAATAATTATATTAAAAATGATATATAATTAATGTGACATTTGGATTCAAAATCAGTTACTCCCTTAAATATTGAGAAAAATTAGTGAAGAGATGATTTTTATTCTTAGAGCTATTAACTTGATCAAATTTATCTAACTCTCTTTATAAATGATTAATATATGGTTATAATATTATATTATTGAAATAAATATTTATCTGTATAATGCCTAGGCGAACACCTCATTGACTATATATTTTAATTTAATGTAATAATTATAATTATAATTATAGTTATTATATTTGACTAACAAAATGCATAAATTCCTAAATTTTAACGGGTCCTATGCTCAATTATTGTGTTGACATTTGATTAACATGAAATTTATAAAAATATAGAGGGAACTCATATATATGAATGATCTGATATAACAACTATCAAATAATTATTATACTAAATCAAAACTTATAAATAATTTAACATTTAAAAATTATTTTAATTGTTTTAACGGAATTCGTTCTACATACCTAAGAATTTCTTCCGAGTCTCTTGCTGTTTTGGTCTATTAACGCAGGAGTTCATGCCTTGGAATTCATATCCAAAAGATAATAGGCTACCCGTTGATGGAAGACTAAAGTATCAAGCAATGGCATACGTCACATTATCTTATTCAACAAATTATACTCACTTCCCTTATAAATTTAAGGTAATTATATTCATATTTTTTATTTTAGAAAATATTCACGAATCTCTCTCTCTCTCGCTTTATATATATATATATATATATACAGTCATTTCCCATTTTTCAATTTTAAACAAATGTTCAAATTTTTTTTACTCTATAAAGATAAAAAAAAAAGTAAATGCATATTTTTAAAAATAGAAGATGTGTGAATGCAAATTGGAAAAGATAAATGACATTTATTCTATATTTTTTCGACATAAAAAATCTGAAGAAATAAAATCCAAAAGAGAAAACCTACAACAAATTATCTCATAATTTTGAACGATTCACAAAAAAATCTTTTAAATTTATTACATAACATTTTAAAATCAACTAGTTTATTTCAGCTTGTTAATATTAAAATTTATTAATCAAGTTATAATTAAATAGTCAAGAAGTTCTATTATTTATAAATTTCAGGATCTTATAATTTTATGTAATAAGTGTTTATTTATTTAATATATTATAATGTATGAGTCATAGTCTTACATTAGCGGCAGAATTATATGTACTCTCATATGGACGTATGTCCACTTTCTTAAAATTTTATATAAAATTATGTATTTTATTCAAAATACTCCCATTAATTTTTAAAATTTACTCTTATTAAAATATTGAAATGTATTTAGCCCATCGAACCCAAATGCAAGCTGCGCCACTGCCCTCCGCCCGGCAAGCGCAAGCACAGAAAATGAATAGCATATTTTAATCTAGCAACCGCTGGAATGACACATGCGAATGTTCTCATCTTAGCTCTCAAAACGATTTATCCTTGTAACCCCTGATTGACATTTGCACAGTTACATAAAAACCTAACCCACGGACAACATCGAACAAAAAGAGTGTCACACAGTCCTTTAGGCTACCATTTTACGAGGAAATGATTGGTGTGGTCCTGATTAATTTTGTCGATTATTCTACATATGATCAATGTTTAGCACTGCTGCCTGTTGGTCTAGTGAGCAGTGGTCCTTTATCCTTCCATCGGTGCTTGTTCTTTGCGCTCTTTTGGTCCTTTATCCTTCCATCGGTGCTTGTTCTTTGCGCTCTTTTCCTAATGCCTACGTGTCCCAGAAAACAATCCGGCAATAGAAATATAGATAACTACATATTTATACTCATCAAAACGAATTAATCCAATTTTACTATATTAACCTAATATGTAAAAATTATACATTAAACTAATATCAAATCGAATTACTTTTTCAACAGTTCAAATTATTACAATTCTAGTTTCAATCCCAAATCAACATCTATCAAATAAATTTTTATGATCTATTACATTTTATTTTTATCACATTAATTTATTTATTATTAATTTTATATTATTAATTAAAAATTATTATTATTTATTAAATATAATTATATGTTATTATAATCTACAATTTTATTTTATATATCAATGAATCATATATATTATGTACAAAAATAAATATATATTATTAAATATATGTTGATCAAGTTAATAGTGTTATATATAAAAATAAATAATTATATAAATAATACATTAATAAATAAATTATAATAATTTATATATAATAATAAAAAATAAATAATAATGTATTATATTATATATATGTATATAATATATTTAAAATTAATATCAAAATTATTTATTAAATTTTTAAATAATTTAAAATTTTAATATTAAATACTAATTCAAATTTTTATATAATTACTTATTTTGATAAACTTACATAATATATACTAATAATATTAAATATATAAATTTATTAATTTTAATATAAAAATTATTTAATATTGCTCATATACATAATTTTAATGTACCAAATTTATTTTAATATCTATATAAAAATTAAATATATAATAAATTAATTAATTATTACTTATTATTATTATCAAATTAATAAACTAATTCAATAATTCGATGAACTAATACTTGCCAGTCTCAATCCTTGATTATATCGGATTAATCAATTCCAATATCTTAGTAGATTGAGCTACTATTACCATTTTTTATACCAATTTCAATTTCAATTCCAAATTAAGTAAAATTATACCAATTTTAAGCCAACTTATCAAATTAAACCCATTTTGACACTTTCTTTTACCTATGTTGTGTAAGCCGCCCCACTGACAAGTGCCAACCCCTCGGGGACACCCAAGTCTATCCATCACTTCTCTTTCTTCCCATGCGGTCTATCAGTTCCACTTAATCTTGTTCTAGAACCCTTTTTCTAACAACTATTGGTTTCATACCTGTTCAACTCGAACCATGCTACTAAGACCATTACCTCCGCTTCCTTCCTTCATTTTGCTCTTTCTACCTATGGGCAATAAAATATTCTGAGCAGTTTAACCAATAAGAACTTCTGAGAGGGATTTAAAATCTTTTCCTCTTTCCCTTCTAAGGGGCAGCAAAAAGAAGGATTTGGAGGGGGGTGTTTAATCACTCATCCTTCCTAGGAAAAGGATCTGTACCTAACAGTTTCGCAAAGATCGGTATTTGATGAAAAGATAAATAATTCCTTCATGCCTACTCCAAAATAATATTTGTGAAAACAGTGCTTTTATAGGATGTGATCATCCACTAAAATATTATGAAGACTAAAGAAAGCATTTACACCATAATGTGCTGTGATCTGCATACCATCGGACTTTTGAGAGCCAGAAAGGCCATTGCCAGAGACAATACCAGCTCAGATCCCATGCATTTCCATTATTATGATCATATGCAATCCTCATTCAATCGCGAGACAGAATACCAACTAGTCCAACATTGCTTGCTACAATGGGGACAAAACTGGATGCCGCTCTTTTGCATCATTACACAGGTAATGCAGCAAAGAAAAATGGGCAGAGGCAAACTTGATGTATCTACATATCTTTAATCTTCTTCGGAAGGTATGGGTTGAGAACTAAGAAGCCTCTCGGCTTCATCATTGGCTTCTACTTGTATTTTCCATCTCTGCATAGAGAAGTTAAACTTAGCAGACTAGTCACCGATATCAACTTTCAAAGGATAACTGAAAAGCCTAGCATCATTACTATCACGCAAAACACCTTTATAAAGAAAACAAAAGGTCACTTATCTATTAAAGGGGCAGATCTCAATTTCTTTTCTTGATCTTCATGTAGATAGACTAATTTATGCTAGAAATGGTTTCCTCCTAGATTATCTACCAGCAAAAGCATGTCGTTGGCTATCCAGTTCCTCTTCTAATTAGGTTAGTATATTTCTAGAAGTATTTTTGTGAGCTTTCTAGGAAGAACACCCCGCCGCCGCGGGGGGGGGGGGGGGGGGGACTGAAGACAAATGTCTAGAAACTATATCAGAAGAGAGTTCCATGTAACAATAACATGCCTCCTCTAGATTTTCAAGCTCCATGATTTGCTGTATCTGTTCCGTAATACTAATCTGCAAAATGAGGATAATTAGGCACTTGTGACCTTAGGATGTCATGAACCAATAATATATAGATGACAAATTGGTTTACCGTGTTGCTAGCAATTTCAGCAGCAGGAACATCAGTGTCCATCTCCACTTCAATTTCAATCATTGAAGAAATCTAGCGAAAGAGTACTGTTAGCATGCATCATTGATGGCAATATCATTTAATCCAACCAGGAGAACTCAATTTCCTGTTCCTCAGCATTGTAAATAAGGTTTTCATTAAAACGTACTCTGGCATAGCTTTCAATCAGTTCAATTCGTCCCCCAAGAGAATTTTGCAGGCACTCTCGAACTCTTTTGACTCTACTTCTCCGAGAACTAAATGTAAATAAAAAAAATTAATGATATGTTCATCTAGGAAAACAAAAAGAAATCTAAAAAGTCATCAATATACTGGGTATTGCGATGTATTAAGTAGCAGTTCACCGATAATTAGAGTTTCCAACAGCAGAAATTTTGTTCTCAAGTTGGCACATTCGAGCCAACATCCAGACCTACATAGAAAACAAATTAAACTTACACAACTTGGGCAATATCTACTAAAAAGAAAGAGTGCAGGAAAAAACCTGCATTATCTGATTTCTAGTACAATGTCCTATACCATCCTGAGAAGAAGCATAACTCATAGAACTCTGTTCTAAAAAAACAATTTTAAAGTAGCAATTGCATTTTTTAGGTATTTTTTTCTCATCAATTTACATATTTACATGATAAGGATATCCATCTTCAGTCAACCTCAAGCAATCAGAATCATTTTTCCCACAAACTCACAATATGAATGAGCCAAATGGGTCAAAGACCTCTCATATATTGGGAAGGGATAATTATAGCAGAAATAGTGACTTAGTTTTATTTAAAAGGATAATATCACCATGCTATGACAAATTGTACGTGTAGCTCACCTCTTTTTCAGCAGCTTCTTTAAGGTCTTTGATACGAGACTGAAGCACATCATATTGAGATAGAAGTTGTTGTTTGATAGCAATAGCTTCTACCGATCTTTGCGGAAGCTGCCACCAATTATCAAATAAGTAAATACAAGTAGATGAACTTACTATGTCTCAAAAGCAATTATATGAACAGTAAAGCCAATAGGAAATGAAGCAACATTATTACTCTACATTCCAATGCTAAAGATGAGTTCAGATTTTCAATCAAGGAGCTGACAAGTCATCACACTCATCACATTGTGAGAGTCACAACTGGAAACGAGTCAATCCCCCAATTTCGCGTAGTGCAGTAATTAGAGCAAATTAGAATAAACCTTCCTTAACTGTAATAAGATTCAATGACTGAAAGTGACAACTAAAGAAAACATTAAAACTTTTTCCTTTCTTTTTGATGGGAGAAACACAACTATGGTATTGTCAACAAAATGATCACTTCTGTAGTTTGTTGAAGAGAAGGCAAATAGCACTCTCCATAACTGTAAATAGAACCTAAAAAACAACATGAAACAACAGAAAATTTTAGTACCTGGTTCAACTGGGGGAGAACAAAAGAGTTCAATGTAGCTCCAACAGCAAGAGATGAAACCGCAACAAGTGAAAGGACCTGGGGGAGGCTAGGATCAATAAGTCCGGAAGCAGCATCACCAGTGGCAAACACAGCAAGAAGTGGAAAGAGGATGGATGGTTTAAGTAACATTGGACTTCCATCTTTCCTTGGTGCTCTCAATAGAAGTGATTCCCGGCCATCTTCATGGTTTATCAGGCACATAGGCTCACCAGGATAGAAATCAGGGGGCCTTGGACTGAATTTGAAGGGACCTACCTCCCTATAAACATTTGATGGAGCTGCTACAGCAATAGTTACCCTTTCTTCTTCTTGAGCTGGCAGATCAACTGTTTCGGTGGCAAATCTGTGTGTGCGAGCCATGCCAGAAGGGGTCTGCACCTACACAGTGAGAGAAGAAAGAGTGATGAAAATAGAAGTGAGATAAGTGTTAGGCAAGGGTATCACTAATTGATAGGAGGTTATCTGGAAACAAATGTAATAAGAAAAAAATACTAAACAATAGGAATCCCCAGTTTCTCAAATGATACACAGAAGCAACAAAGAATAATCCCAAAGCCCACTTCATTCAACTATTTTCCAACTTGATAGAAAACCATTTGGATGGAATGAAAGGACAAACTGAAGTAGTACCGGACAGAGAACCACAAAGAATCCCCCCCCAGCTGAACAGACAAACCAACTCATTCAAAAGTAATAAGTTCCCAACTGTATATAATCAGAGCAATTATCATAGTAAAATGTCAAAGTGTAGAGTATATACCACTACAGAATGGACAGCAGCAGGAATGCGTTGCCTCATTAGTTGGAGTAATCTCAACCCCCTTTCCCATGCTGTAATGTCCATGCTGCGTTCGGTAGGAGGAGATCCTTAGAAAAAGTGAATATTCCATGATCAACATCACACAAATGCACATTTTTATATCAACATAAAAACAAATAGTGGAATGCCTAGCCTATGGTGTTTCTTGATAATAATATAGGACTCAAGGGCCAGATGAAACTCACAATTTAACTATTGAAAAGTTAAACATCTCCAAATAATGAGGAAAAAATATGAAATGTAGACAACTATATTAGCCAACTATGGTCACAAAACTTTGCGAGTTTCTGATGTAATTTTTGTCAATTCACTGGATAAAAGAAAATGACAAGCCAGAGTGATAGAACAAACCAACCTGATTTCTTCTGATTGAATACTGACTATGCCACCAGAAACAAGCTCATACTGGTAACGACACTTGGCGCAGGAGACTATCTGCAGCAAAAATATTATATTATATATGTCCGCCTTGGCCCGATCATATAATCACGATTGAAATTATCAAACAAAACCTGTCCAGAGTTTTATCCACAACAGATGCCTCAGAGAACCAATCAAAAGACAGTACTTCATCATGTGTCTCAACCAAGAACCTCATCAGAAAGATTCATTCTGACTTGATCATAAAAATTCCATATACCACACATACCGAGGAAAACATCCTCATTGGCACATTTTGGGAAGGACTAATATTGAGGACTGCTGAGACAAGAACTATCAATGGTAACCTAATTACTCAACTATATTCAAACTTTTGGAAATTTAAAGGGCAGTAAAATAGAGTCACCTATGGAAACTCCCCATGAACTTACACGAAATCAAAAAGCTGTCAACCATGACACAGACAAGTTGTCAAATTAAAAATTAATGACACAGCATATATATAATCAAATAATTAATTTGAGTTGATAAAATATTGACACATAGAGTAAACATAGAGTTATTAAATATAATCAAACTTCACATTATATCATTGACATCTCATCTAATCTAATCATCAATATATTGAAAATTTTCATGGATCTCATATGTTGATAAATCCCTCTAGCAATGCATCATGATTTGGAAACCTAAAAGAAAAGAGGATAAACCTGAGGAACAGGGGTGAGCTAGGCCTTGTTTTGGGGTGGCTAAGTTGGGAAAATTTAAAAATTTGCCAAATGTTTTTGTTATTTTTTAAAAATATTTATATTTAGCCTCCTAAAAAATTTTAAAAAATTCGTATAAATCCTTAATAAATTTTATTCTAACCTCTTCAACATTTTTTCTCTAACTTCACCCATGCCAAGGAAAATATCAAAGTTTGCATTCCTATCTATAGAGAAGCAAGGACATTACATAAACTCTTCCCTTTTGCTCCAGTACTAGTGCAAGCATTGTTTTTTGGGTTTCTTCCTCAGTCTGTCAATGGCTTTGAAACCTATGATTTTGCTTCGATTAGTGACAATCACGGTTTGTATTTATTTTGGGAAGCCAATTATTTTGTTCCAATTGAGAGCACTTGTTGGCACCATTTTGTATTTGTTTTGGGAAAGCATTTTTTTTTTTTTTTAAATTTCAATTGAAAGTCTTTATCCAATAGAATTGCTATACACAGTTTTAAATTTGTTTTGAGAAGGGAAGAATATTTGACTAATGATTTATAATTATAACACAAACTCTCCAACTTCTAATTTTCTCCCTTTGCTTGGAAATAAAAATAAAAATAAAATCTACACAGCAATATTTGGAAATAGCTCTAGCCATGTTCTGACCATGTTGACACTGTGTCAGATATGGGAAAAAAAAATTTAGACATGTTTCGTGCATGTGTCAAGTGTAGTGCTTCTTAGCAGGAAACCATCCTTGGGGAAGTTTTTACATAATTCAATCAACAAACTGAAAGAAGGATCTTTATTTATTTTTTTTTTTTAAGGTAATCCTATCATTAGTTTAAGTTCATGTAAACACATTGCACAAGAAGAATGGAAGATTGGCCAGTTTTAAGAGAGTCTGCTATCCTGTTATCTAGTTAGTGAGGAAGGGAGAGGAACTGCAAAATTGCTTGTACACCGGCTGGACATTGGACTCAAGCTTATCTAACACATTTCAATCTTAATGATTCGTCATTCTGCATCCTTTCAAAAATGACAGATTATTCAGGTATCTGTAAAGATGCATGTTTGTGTCGAAGTAATTATGTTATAAGGTTTTTTGTCATTAAGCTTATCATGGATAACCTATGAAAACAGAAATCCGCCTCTCTAGTCTGATCTAGAGTCATCAGCATTCACAAAACGCACACAAATACCTGAATACCATGTTGAGGCTGTGCAACAGCGATAGCTATTTTACATCTAGGACATCTGACTATCTTCCCAAAAGGGACCTGCAAAAATATCCACATAATTATCATAATACTGAAATTGCTGATGATGTGGAAGGAAACATTTTAGTGCCATATTCATTATGATGTACACATAATGTTGCAATGCCAGAGGGAGGAGAAAATCATACCTCCTCAGCAGGTGACACACCCACTGAACAAATATATTCAATCACTCTAAGAGCATCAGCAACCCTCAATGATGCCGCGAGACCCTCAACTAATAACGTGTAAACGTGTGCATTTGGCCTGGACCACTTCCAGCTTTCAATCATAGAGTCACTTTCCCCAACTGTTCACAGACACTATAAACATTACTATCTGTAATAGTAAAGCAATAGAATAAAATGAGTCCATAAGAGTTTTGCTAACCAAGCATAGCACCCTAAATTACTTGCATTCTAGACTTCCAGAACTGTATTAAAATCCAAGGATGATAATCAGCAATAAAGTAATAAAAATCGCGAAGATTCTATGACCTTGGAAATTTGCTTATATTTTAGCTACAACAACCAAATGTGATAAGAAAAATATAATATACTAGGAAACCGGTGCTAAGATAAGGTATTGGAACATTGTTTCCCATGACCTTGATCAAAACTGGCGCGCATAGCATAGAAAAGCGACAAAACCAGATCTACATTATTCCTCTTAAGTGCAGCTGATATGATGAAGCAACAATCGGACGTGCTCACAACACCGCCACTTGTCGTAGACTTTTCAGCGATCATCTGCAATGCTTCATTGGCATCCTTGGCACCAGCAACAGCAAATAGCAGCTCTTGGTCCAATAGCTCCGAAACGCTGTTTTGGGAGACTTCATGCCCGCTTTCGCTCACGGACGCATTGGCCTTGAGGGATTTCAACTGACAGGAAAGAAGCAAGGAACTGCTCCAAATGAGAGGCGGAAGAGAAGCGTTACCGATGTTGTAGTTCGCAGAGAATTTACGGAAAGCTGTGGACGGATGTAGGAAGCCAGAGAAGCAAGGAGTGCACAGGGTCAGAGTCATAGCAGAATCCGAGAGGACCGTCCCGTCGAGGGCTCTCTCAATCAATCCATTTGCGTGAGAGGTTTATCAGGAACGAGCGGTCGTTGGGAAATGATCAAAAGCCAAACGGATAACGTAGTCAGAAGTTTTCGGCCGCTCAATATTTTTCCTATTTACAATTTTACATGACTCTTACAAAATCATCCCCGATAATTTTGTCTTTGCGAGTCATTTATCTTATCGTTGGTAAAAAAAAAAAATGAAAGAGAATTTTAAAAATTGGTTAGATGAAGAAATATGAAAAATAAAAAAAATTTAATGTGTAAAATTAATAAAAAACACATTTATCTTCTTTTCATTTTCCATCAAATCAAGCAATAAAAAGTTTGAAATTCAAAATTTCTCTTATTTTTCTTTCCTTTCTAACCTACCAAGTATGGGGTTACTAAAATAATTAAGCACCATATAGGATAAAGGACTTATTTGAAATAGGGATTAAAATAATCAATTATTAATTAATTATAACATGTAACAATCATAATTTTTCTACTAATAACAAGAATTTTAATAATGATTGCTTTTCAAAAAATATTTGATGAAAATTTTTTTAGCAAAAAAATACAATAAAAAATATGGCACAAAAATTAATTTATTATTTAATTATAATTTTTCTTATTAAAAGCATTTAAAATCAATTCTTTCAAATATTTAATTATTATTAAGAGTTATGCTAAACATAAAATTACAATATATACTTAAATACATTAATAATTAAATATTTTTATTATTATAATTTTGGCTTTATACTAAATAAGTCTAAAATAAAGGAAGGCTATGATGTTTTAGGAACCTTAGGTTTAAGAACCCTGGGCACATGGTAAATTGATATGTTGCCATGTATCAATTCAATTGTCTAAAAATTAATTTAATGGGTATGAAGATTTAAGCTAAATTGCAAGAGTGCTTCAAGTTTTATTTTTAAAGCTCAAGGCAAGTAGCATAAAATGTTTTTTCAACTCATGTCCTTATTAACAAATTGGTCATTCTTCTTATTTCAAAGTGCTTGAGCATGGAAAAGAAATTTTAAAGACAAGATTTTTCTATCTAGACCGTGCAATGATAGCAGAATATTCCGATGTTATGTCTATGTTATGGCTAAAGACACTAGAAGGTGGTGGCCAAGTTCAGAAAGCATTATGTTCACTAATTGAGTTCATGAACAGTCTTGAAATTCTTATAAATTTTGACATTGTGCCCTCTATACTTATTTTTTGCTTTGAGATTTGTACATTTGTTGTGAATAAGTTTATGTTGCATTATGGAAGTAATGGTTTCAACACCAATATATGATGTTTGTTACCATGATTTAGCAAAATGCTACATCTATATGTGTTTTGCGAAAAATAATGTGTTTTTGGTTCATTTAATAGTGGTTAAATTGTATTTTCTACACTTATAGGGATTTTAAATGTTGGGATAGTAAATTTTTTACTAGTTGGTCTAACATATGCCAAAACCTAAATGATTTGTCTATTGTTCAATGAGCTTGTACAAAAGCTATGAGTATTGACACTAATATGAAGCAAATTTGAGAGTTGTTGACATATTTATTCAAAACCCTACCTATTTTTCTATCACATTCATACATATTAAAGTGTATTGGCCAGATGAAAAGTGAAGGAAATGATAATTATTATCATACCCAATAATAGTAAATGATTTTGAATTAAAAATAGTTGTTCTAACTATATATCATTTTTGTTATTATTAGAACCAAGTAATGGTTTTGAAAATAAAATTATAATTTCCTTGATGTTAAGTTAGCCATATTCTTAGTTCTTGTTATTAACTATGATAAAAAAATACTAAGTCGAAGTTTGATTAGGAATATATTGAATTTTGCTAATTTAGATGTTATTTGAATCCTCTTACAAATAATAATGTATGCTTTTATATCAAAATAGATATTTGTAAGTTGCAAAATACCTTTGTATTATGGTTAATTGAAGCGATCACAAGTAACAAAGTTTGCATTATGTTATTTGATTATTTGGAAGCTAACTTTGCTAAATTTAGCAACCACTTAGGCCAGGTAAAGGACACAATCAATAAGTTGGCTAACTTTTAGTATATGACTCTAGGTGATAGAAGGTAGGATTGATTGGAGTTCTTAAACCATATTTATGTTACTTTGTGCCTTTAATTATATTCACGCTTTGATATGGTTAGTTTGGAAGGCCTTATAGACCTTTCCTCTTTTGATGTTGGTTACTAAATAATTTTTTTATAACTTTGACAAGTATTTAAACTTATATGCTTAGATTTTATTTTAGAAGTCTTATGAACTCCTAATATCTATTTATAGTTGTACCATGTTGGATATTAATTATGTGACCTTAAGTTTTATGATGCATTTCTTCAAATTCAATGTGTAATAGCCTTAGGAAATGCTAAATCGTGAATATGTGTTGTAGAGGGCTTTGAAGGCTCAAAAGGTACATGACTATAAATAGACTAATTGCAACTTAAATTGGTATTTAAAAAGCACAAATGAAGTGAAGATATGATTAATGATATTGGAATGTGTGGCGAAATGATAAGACAATATGAATGTATAAATCACCTAGTGAGGAATATATCTATACATATACATATACAATTATATAGGTGATGTGATACGGATGAAAGGGTAGCCTAGTAATACATTTGCATATAATTAACAAAGAACCTATTGTCCAAATAAGAACATTTGTTCATTTGTATGCAAACAACTGGCTGTTCTTCTCTGATGTTCTGCGAACCAGGTAATGAGAAGCTATCTTTCCAAAGCGAAAACCATTCTTATTTTTAGTTAACTCCATTTGAAAGTTGCACTTTTTCCCTTTTCCCCCATATTACTACTAGTTAAGGAACCCAAAGGGTGTCATTCTTGAATTCACAAATGAATTACTACTAAAAAGGGGAGAATTGTTATATCCCGAACCTAGTTTTCATAAGTTAATATTAGGTATTCATAATTAAAAAGGTGGAAGGTTTAAAAGATAATAAAATAGAAAACTTAGGATAAAAAATGTTTATGAGCCCATTTATTCCAAACTTTCTTTTTTTTCACCATTCCTTCTTCTTTTTCCAAATAACTTATAGAAACTCCCTTTTCCCCCTTTACCCTATCTAACATCAAATCATGGAAATCTAGAAGCTAAGAAAGGAAAACTAAAGTCAGGTAGTTGTATAAGCAAGTTGAGTTTTCAAGGATCATATGACTATCTTGATTGTCTTCACCTATTTGAATATTTTAAACAGGACAAAGAGATAGAAACTATATCCATATTTTATCTTGAAATTTTGAAAGAATCAAATACCAAAAGAATGAATAGAGTGTCTTATAATCTTCTCCAACCCAAGTGAATGGAATATTAGCTTAATACCTTGAATTTTCTCTTATTTTGAAAATAGATGAATAATGCCACCAAGTTAGTAATTTCTTAGATTTTAGTTGTATAAGATGAATAAGTGTAAGGAAATGGTAATGAACGGTTGTTTTAGGTTTACATAGTATAAAATCATGTCTTGATGAGTTAATAAGAGCTTAGAAAGCATTTAGAAGGGATTAAACCCCTAATTGAATAGTAACTTCATGATTAACATCTGTAGAAGACTAAGGAAACAATGGGCCGTTTGGCCATGTGGCTAGCTGTTTCACTAAAGTTCTTTGAAATATCCTTCCAGAACAAATGTTTAGTTATTTACAAGTATTGCTCTAATTGGCCTAAATGACCTTATGTTAAGTTAGGAAGTTTAAGATAGCTTAGTTAAACCATAAATGAGCATAGAGGAAGATCATTAAGTTAAAATCTAGTAATGAGGAAGGAATACAACTTGCTAAAGTTAATCTGGAATAAATAAAAAAGACTAAAACATATGGCTCCATATAAACTAGAGTAGAGTCTTGCATCTTGAAGATGTTGCCCTCTCATGGTGATAATACAATAAACAAAGACTAATCATGTGGCTCTATATATGATAATTGTAATAATACGCTTATGATATGATACATGAACATAGATAGATATACATATATGTATGCTTATACTATGCCCTCGTGCATATAAACAAATAGATTAGTATTAATTTAATAATGATATGAAAGATGCAAAGAAGATGCAATTACCAATTAATAGTATCCTTGTAAAAAGACGAGAAAGGCATAAGATTTATGTAGGAGGGATAAAGATGGAAAGGAAAAAAGGTATAAGAAAGACCATAAGTAATAAAGTGGATGTATGCTATGATTACTAAGACTTGTGTTTGACGATGCATTTACAATGCTTGTGATGCATTTGTTCCCTTGATATAGATGATATGTTATAGGTATGACTGTTAATGATTGTGTTGACTACCCTTTTCTTAGTAGATATCTAATCCAGTTAGGTTTCTTTTTATAGTGATAACTATTGAGGAATGTGTAGCCCAATTGGTGATATATTCATCAAATGATTCTTTTCAAGCAAGACTGTAGAAGATTTGTTAGCCTTATTTTATGTTAAATCATGTAATCCTTATGATAAATTTTAAGTTATCCTTTAAATGATTGAATGAAGTGAAGGGCTAGTAATTTAATTTAATTATTCATTGATTGTTATGGATGTCATTTTTATAGAATTGAAATTTAAAGTGCTAGTTAAGGCACTTGTTTATATTTGATAAATTATGCTTTGAATAAGACTTAGTGATATCATGGGCATTGATACTCGTTTTATAGCTTATGCATTTACATACTTGTTTGTTGTGAAAGGATAAGCTGATTTTGGAATGATAAAGTTAGGTTTAAAAAGGGACAAAGGTGATTAGGAGTAAAAAAGAGGTTAATCTATTTGCTATGATTGAAATTATATTGATTGCTTAATTTTTTTTATAATAATATCAATAAACAATTATAACATATTAAATAATAATAATGAAAAAGAGAAGGATTAACCAATGAATAGATCATATTAACCATATATTCATATATTATGAATTATTTATAATTCATTTAAAATTTTGGTTAAATTATACTTCAGATCCCTATAATTTCTTATTTTTTTTAAATGGGTTTCTTTAGTTTAAAAGTTTTGAATTAGGTACTTATATTTTCATTTAATTTCTAATTAAGCCTTTAGTATTAGTTTGTCATCAATTTTAAATGACATAGCAGACAATTTGTTAACTAGACTTAAAATATGTTGACTTGGAATTACCATATAAGTATAACAAATATAATCTAGATCCTTATATTTTCATGAGTTTTTTAAATGAATTTCTATACTTTTTTAAAATTTTGAATTACATCAAGAAATAAGAAAATAATGAAAAATAATAAATGATAATAATTGAATTTAAATTTTGAATTTAGTAGCATTGATATTGAGGAACATTAATAATTAAAATAATTTTAATAATATTTTTAATAAATTATTAATAATTAAAAATCTAATTAATTAAAATTACTACACCATTTAAGAAAATTTAAGTTTACAATTTATCATAAATTTAAATAAGATAACTATATATTAAGTAATTCTTATAAATAATGAACTAAAGCTTTTAAATAAGAATAAATAATTTACTTATTTTTAATGTAAATATATTATTTTTCAATCATGTTGACAACATCAAGACTTGGCCTGTTTAGTATTAATATGACAATTACTAATAAGTTTTAAAGAAAAAACTAGTTTTGCATCCCTAAGCATTTAATGTAAGATAAATATTTTAGGATATCGTTCTCACTACTTGTGTAAATTACATGTTTGCACAAATATATTATATTTGTCTAATTTTTTTTCAATATTCTATATTCTATAAATGGATTGATAAGGTTTAAAAGAAAGGAAAAAATTAAAAGAAAAATAATATATTTGTGGAAGCGTTCAATGGAAGAGGAATATTTTAGGATATCTTTCTCATTACTTGTGTAAATTGCATATCTGCACAAATATATTATATTTATCTAATTTTTTTCAATAATTTATATTATATAATCCAATTGATAAGGTTTAAAAGAAAGGAAAAAATTAGAAGAAAAAAAATTCTCTTTTCTTATTCAGATAAAGATAAAATAAGAAGAAAATAATTTTTCTTTATTTGTTTAAATAGAAAAATGAGAGAAAAATTAAATTAAGTTGAATGACAAATTTAATTACCTTTTAAATTTAATTCTAAATTAAAGAATCCAAGGAAAAATTATAACAAGTCAATTATCTATATGTGCTAAGAAAGTATTTTGGTAGGTTTTACACTTTTTTCCTTCTTCCATCTATTTTCTATCTTATAATCAAGTAAAAGAAAATTTATTTTTTACTCATTTTCTTTTTTAAAAAAGGTCGCTCATTTTCTAGAAAATAAACATAAGTTTAGAGATTTTTCATTTTTTAATTGCTATTCATCGTTATATGTTTGGAGCATTTCTCAAATATCATTGAAATATTAGTGTCATCACTTATGAAATTATCTTCAATTCACGTTGCCATATTTAGATAAAGGATTTATAGTATACTTATAATTAAAAACTACTAAAAAATATAAGTATTCAACTAAAAAAATTAATGTGCTTAGATTAAAAAATTATAAAATTAGAAGAATTTGAAAGGTAATTTGACCCTTTTTTTTAACAAAAATGAATTTGATATCAATACTATTTATGAAAATAATTAATTTGTGCAAGTGAATTTCATTGATATTGATCTAAATATCTGAATTGCCAAAATTTTCAGTTATATGATATTATTTAAAAATAAAATACTTTAGGTCCTTGCGTATATGTTTTGCTGTTATTAGTAATTAAAGGTTAAAGAAAAACAACATATAGGCATGCATAATAAATGAATAAATTATTCAACATGAAAAAATATATAATTTTATCAAATTAAATAATAAAAAATAATTATTTTTTAATATTTTAATTTATTAAATTATTTTACTCTTTAGCATAAAATAAATAAATTATTTAATCTTATTTAAAAGTTTTAGTGCATTATTTATTTGAATTACTTAATGTGTATTTAGCATACTTTAATTTATGAAAAAATCTAAACTTTAATTTTATTAATCAATGTATTATTTTTAATTAATTAGATTTTAAATTATTAGCAATTTATTGAAAATATTATATTATTTAAATTATTTAATATGTATTTGGTGTATTTTAATATCAATAATATTAAATTTAATTTAAATTTAATGATTATAATTTATTACTTTTCATATTTCCTTTCTCTTCTTTTTTACATTCATCGAGGACCTAATTCAAAATTTTAAGAGAATATAGAGATTTATTTAAATTTTTCATAAAAATATAAGGATATAAATTATATTTGTTATGCTTATATGATAATTGAGTTGGAAAATTTTAAACTAAATTAACAAACCATTTGCCATACCATTTAAAATTGATGGTAGACTAATGGTAAGGACCTAATTAGAAATTAAATAAAAATATAAGTATTGAATTTGAAAGTTTTAAACTATAGAGACTTATTTAAAAAAAATAAAAAATTATAAGGACTTAGAATATAATTTAATTTAAAATTTTTATATCCATTATAAATAAGTAAAATTAATAATTCAACTTAAATCCATTTGTTTACCTCCTTTGAGTAAAATCAAAACAAGCTAATCATTTGATCTAATGAACACACATTGTAAATAAACAAAATTATAATAGGTGCATTCTAAAAGTTTCATAGTAATCAAATCTTTGATCATGGTTTACATTCATAGTCATTTTATTGTTTAGAAAGAATGTAAATCAGATAATGTGGAAAATCTCTAAAAGTGATCACTTGTGTTTAAGAAAACTGTGAATATTATAAGGACATTCTTATATTATTGGTATAGGAATTCATAATAAAAGAAAATACCATTGGCCCTAGCTACCACATTAACAATTTAATACTATAAAGAATTCATACTTAAGCTTCCTAAGGCCTTAAAACTTATTCGGGCCTACTAAAGAAAAGTTTAGCTAGCAGATCATCACCCTTTTGAGGGGGCTTAAGACTTATCAAATTTAGTTAAGCAACAAGTGCATACCCTTGGCAAGGGTAGTATAGTTGTGAGGAATGGGTAACACATCTTTCCATCATGTGCATTAAGAATCTCATTTTTATGCTATTTGAAAAAATTAAAGTAAGACTACATCCATATGGTTTTGAAAAGTATACCTATTTAAGCATCTTATCATTAGACTTCTGTAGAATTGAGTAAGGGGCTATTGGTATCATAACTAAACCATGAAACCTTGTAAACTTACTTTTCCTTATTAACCAAGTCTTTGCTAGCATGATCTAGTAATGACATAATGTCTTGAACTTACAATGCCCTACAAGGATTACCCTAATGGTGCTTGGAGATGGTATGATTTTTTATCTTAAAAGGTTTATGTGTTGAGTTTTCACCTTAAACAAAAAAGTAGGGATAAGGCAATAATACCTTGTATTGCCTTGTAAAACCTAGCTATTATAAAATTATTATATTTTTACTTTATATACAATATATACTAACATACATATACATATGTATTATTATTTTTAACTATTTTAATAATTTAATTATTTAGAAAACTTAAAATACATTAAGATTTCACTTGAAATGATGAAGGCAGAAAGTAATAATATTTTATTAGTTATATATCAATTGTTTTAATTTTAAATTATTTAAATTAACTATATATAACTTTAAACTTATATTATAACATTTTATTTATTTTGTTTAATTTTCCCTATTTAAATTTAATTTTTCCCTTTTATTTCTTGTTTATTAATGTAATGTTTATGATTACTTAGGAATTATGTATAAATTTGTAATCTTTAATTTTTAAGATTTATTTATTTTTATTATTTCTCACAAGCTTTTATGATGCATAAAGATGAGGCAAATTTTGTTTCCAAACATTAAATATAGAGTAAAATAATATTTTATCTTTAACAATGAAGTATAGGGTAAGAGAAGGTTAATTTGCTCTTATCCTACTCAATCGTTGTCCCTAACCTCATCCATATCATTCTTATCTCAACAAATCTTTCCTTTTATATTAATAATGGTAAAGAACTTCATTATATTAGACTTTTTTTTAGAAAAAAAATGACATATTACACCCCAACCATCTTACTTAAAAGTTAGCATTGATAAACTAACATGTCTCTTTATTCCCTTTAAGTTATAAATGTACTATCCTCGTATAATTAGCATTGATCTCCTTTACAAACCTTTCTCACCTATAAATACTCCTCCTTAACCCATTTCAAAAGGAGACTTAGAAACCTAAGTTCTCTAAACTTTTAGTAGTAATCACCATGCTTACTCCCAAAATTTTCTTTGCCTTACTTACTTAAATTTTTTGGAAGGGGATGCTTGTTATTTATCTCTTATTAATCCTTTAGTGGAATTTCATTTATTGTACTTGTATATTTATATAATAAAATCCTCAGCATAAATACATATTTACTAAAATTGTTTGAGATTATGTAGAAAAAAATTACTTAAGATTAAATCCATTTTTTACATTAAGGCATCCTTTCATTTGGAGCACAATTAAGGCACTGTTGGGACTAAGCTTTCCATGGTCTTCATGTGATTTTTTTAGCCAAGCTTATGTGGTTAATTATCATACTATTTGTTAGCTTTAAGATTATATATAATGAATTTTGATGATGACAAATAGGTATTACAATAGCATTGTATATCTTGTGCTAAAGTGATATATTATATAAGTTTTAATAGACATATTATGTTATAGTTGATGCATATATATGATATAAAGAATATGCTTATTTTTTGTATGTGCATGATGAAATTAAGTGTTTGCAATAGCATTGTATGTTTTTATATCAAAATTTTATAAAAATTTTAATAAACATGCTATACTATGGTTAAAATAGTAATGCTTGATAATATGTTAAAAGAATGATATTTTATACAAGCATCACTAAATATATGATTAGTCAAGATACATGATATAATGATTATGTATGCTCTTGTGCTAATTTGTTATATATGTGAATATTGTATATTAATATCTTACATATAAGATTGGACTAACTATATTCTTTGCAAAGTTTATAAACTTGTATATAGGAAAATCCAAGATAAAGAAGAGTGAGCATTGAAGCAAGAAAATAGAAGATCATATTATGCTTAACTTAAGAATAAGGAAGAAAGACAAGAAAGAAGATGTGATCTAAGCATTAAAGGATGAGAAGACTAAAGTGTTTGAAAGCTTTGAGGCATTAAGAAAAAGCCTAAAGACTTGATTGGTATAGTTTTTCATCTTAAAGCTTAGACTTTCTTGTAAAATAAAATATTTCATGATATAGAGTTCAAATATGTTTTCATAATTTTAGCTTGATCAAAATGTTTTAAAAGATAGCCCACAATCATATTTTAACAAGATAGCTTATGGGGACATTTCAAAAACCAATGAGATATGGGGTTCAAATGTTTTCAATATTGACCTTTAGTCATTCTTCTAATCATATCTCATAAATTACTTATGATTTGATTGTAAAACCTTTCCATTTAAAAATAGACTCAATGATCTTTTCATGGACATATCATTTGCTTAAAACAATCAATATATGAAAGAGTTATGATTCTTTCAAGATGAGTCTAGAAATCAATTTTCTGTAATTTGGTCTTTTCTGATGTGTTCTCATTATTTTAATCATATCTTGAAAAATAAAAATGATATGAGCATGATATTAATTTTATATGAAAATAGACTCAAAGAGCTTTCCATAGATAGGTCATTTGCTTATAATAACTAAGATATGAAGAGTTATGAATTTTACAAATTGAGTTTCAAAATTAGATTTTTATAAATTTATTATTTCTGACCTTTGCTCATTTTTTTAAATATATATCAAAATTTACATATATATGAGCATTAAACTAGTTTCATTTGAAAGTAGACTCAATTAGCTTTCCAACGATAAGTTATTTGCTTAAAACGAACTTAAAATGAAGAAGTTATGACTTTTTAAAGTTGAGTTTATATTTCTGTTTGGATAAATCAATTCACCAATTGATTCTGGATATCTAGAGAACACCCTGAATGTCCTGAATCGATTCACCAATCGACTCTAAGTGTTCTTGTGCGTGAATAATGGTTAGTAACTACTAGTTTTCATTCCTAACAACCCCAAATGGCTATAATACTCCATGAGCTTCATATATAAGTTAAGAAACAAAAAATACAACTAAGAGAGAGTTGAACTTCATTCCTTAATATTATTTTACACTTTCTTTCATGAAATCATGAATTAAGCTCTAATTCGTGAAATTCTTCTATTCTTAGTGCTTCATTTGTATTATCCACTTTTTAAGAGAGTTTGTATGAATTGTTCTTTATCATATATCATTTTTTAATTGTAAAGGGTGAGATATCCTTTTGGAATTCTTAAAGAAAGTGAGGTATCCCTTGTAAAAAGAATTTTTGCTCAAAGAAGAGTAAAAAATTGTAAGACTTCTTCAAGTACTAATTGAAACTTGAAGGGATAGTGGATTAACACAAGCTTGGAAAGCTTAGAGAGTGGATGTATACCTTGGTGAGGATATCCAAGGGAGGAACCACTATAAATTTTTGTGTTTGATTTCTCTTCCTTATCCTTTTATTTTTCTGCAACATTGCTCTGTTTTTCTATTGTGTATGCTTTATTTTGCTATTGCTATTTACTGGACATTTTTTTACATTAATGCTTATGTTGTTACTTGAATATTTGAATGATTAATTCATCTTCATTCTGCTATTGCTGTTTGCTGAGATATTATGCTGAATGCTTTATTCTTATTGTTAATAATTGTTGAATACATTATACATCAATATTGATCTTAATCTTTAAATGATTGAAAGGTTGAATTAAATGATTGAAAAAGAAATTCATCTATACATGTGTTTTTTGATTATTCATCTATGCATAGTTGAATGAGTGATTTTGTACAAGAGTATTGAATTGCTATATATTGTGTGCTAACCTCTGCATTGAATTATCTTCTTAAAGTTTTATTTATAGATAATTAAATAAGTTAGTTTGTACTAATTCTTAGATTTGTCATATCTTGAGTGCAATAAACATCTTTATAAAACTCCCTTGGAATTGACTGAATTAAGTTTATTCTTATGATTTCCTAAAATCAAAGGTTTTCTAAAAAAGATTTCAAAAATAAGAAAAATTTTAAAAACACCCAATTCACCCTCTCTTAGGTGTAGGTTGTCAAGGCCAACACTATTGTATAAAACTCTTCTACTTAGGAGGGTTTTTTTTTGCCATATGACATGTGTAGTGCTTCTATTTTTTGCTGAAATGCAAGGATATTAAAATCATTTATTTGAATTTCATCTGATAGTTATACAATAATCTATTTAAAAATATAAATTTATAAAAAATAATTCTAACTTTATATTAATATATTTCATAACTTATTGTTGATTGATTAAAATGTATAAATTAAATTTATATTTGGCATGGTTTTAACTAATGATTTTTTTTAGAAAAATGATTATTGTAAATAATTTTAATTTGAGAAAAAGTAAAAAACATAAGTTATAAAAATATTTTTTTTTGTGAATGAAGATAACTTATTATTTAATTCTATATTTTTTTCTCACTAAAGATATTTAACATCAACTTTTCTCACAAATAGCCAACTATTACTAACGGTTGTATCTAATATAATCAATTATTGAATTAATGATAATTACAATACAAAATTTAATATTAATTACAATTAATAAGGATATTAATGTATTAATTATCATTTTGTTTCAAATTTCTAACTGAGTTTTAAATCACCTGATAATTATAATATAAATTTTAATGATAATTTATAATTGATTATGACAAAAATTTAATTTTATTCTTTATAAATTTTAAATCACCTAATAATTACAATATAAAATTTAATAGTAATTACAATTGATTGAGATATTAGTGGTTGAATTACTATGAATCTGCTTAAATGAATGCAAATGATTTTTTAAACATAACAATTTACAAACCTTAATTACAAACTCAATATCGGTTTAAGTAAGATAAATTTACTTTACAAATTTATTTATTTAATTGTTGAAAATAATTTTAAAATGAAGCTCTAATTATAAATTATAAATTGATAGTAAAGAAATAGAAAAAGATGTAGTCTACTAATTTATAAAACACTAGATAGGCCAAAGTAAATATACTTCAATGTTTAAGGTTTTATTTTAGAGAAAAATATTTTAAACACGAAATGATATTGAAATCAATGTAAAAATAATTATATTTTCTTAAGATTATTAGGTCGTAAAGAGGAAATTTTTTTAATATTTATATATTATCATTTTAATTAATAAAATTTATAACATATTGATTATGATTTATTACCTTTTTTGAAGTAAAATTTGTAATTTGTAAATGTTATTAAAACAAATATGCTTCTACAACATTTTCATTTTATTTGAATTAATGACAAGTTTGAAATTAAGATTTATAGATCTGTGAGTTTATAAAACATTTTTATCATTTAAATGAATTGATGATAGGTTAATCAATTCATAAAATCTTATTAGTTCATCTTTCTAGATGCCATCCCGAAAAAATGTTTTAAGGCATGAAAGTGTTATTCATAATTCAATTTGTGTAGTAAAGGAATCAAGATAAAATATTATATTTAAAAAATGAAATGCCACTAATTTATGTATTATGAGATTAATATTATATTTAAATGCATTTCTTATATTTAAATTATATAAAATTAATCCATTTAAGAAATAGATTTTTATGTTGGATAAATTAAATTTTATGCCTCTCATAATTTTTTACATTTGGGCATTTGATTGGCTCACCCAATGCCCGAATAATTACATGACCCAACTGACAGGTCGAGGTTTGAGCCGGACGTCCACGACCTACTGTGGATATCCTTTACATGAGCGGTACAAGCCGCACGGTCATCATACTTTCTGAGGGCTTCCGGAGTCTTCGATTCTGAATTTCTGTTATTCAGAAAATTGACCTCCAAATCGTCGGCGTCGAGGCTTTGTTCCCCATTCTAACACCATTATTCAGGGAAAAGAGGATCATGGGTGGAGCTCAAGCAATGAAAAGAATCCCTCGCATCAAATTCCCCCAGAGACATCCCTCAGGTCCCTGGTTCTCTCCTCATCTTCATTTTATCTACGTTTTTCGATCCAGTTCTATCAATTTGATATTTACTCTCGTTAATGCTTGAAATTCGAATCTACACTTAGTTTAACTTGAAGGATTTTGCCGCTTCTCTCTCAAATATCAAAGTCCTGACGGCATTACAATTTCCTAACCTTCTTATCTCAGAATTATTGGGGCCTAATTTACCAGCAACGTTAACGTCTGACAAAATTTAAATTCGTTGCTTCTATGAGTATAGGTCAGTTTGACTGGTAGATATTTTGAGATGCAGTGAAGCATCAATCTCTCGTCGTAACTCTGTCCTGACTTCAATCGGTGTTCCTGGAACCAATTTGATGTTTATTTATAGAATATTTTCGGCTAGGTGTACAAGTGTATTAATTTTCGGTTTCTCTGGTGTTAAAAGTGCTGTTTAGTCCTAGGATATTTGATAGGTCATTGGTATCACATTCCCAAGATAGTATTTCAGGAATTGCTCTTTCTGGGTTGCTAATAGATTTCTGTAATTAATGAGGGTATGTGATGACTCTGGTTGCTTGCAATCTGAATGTTAAATTTCTTGCTAAGTGAATGAATTCTGGCAATAACCTTGTACTCTGCATCTTCCCAATATATGGATTCGGAGGCCTATACCTCGTTTTGTTATTTATATTTTCATTACTTTCTGAGAAAACCTCATCATTAAAATAGTGTCCAAAGCGCAGAAGTATACTATTGTTGAAGCCCAATTACTGTTGGAAGGATCAATAGTACAGCATATTACTTACTAGTATGTCAGGAGTGTCCTGTGATTTAAATTCGGTAATAAGTAAAATTTTCACCTTGCGTTCGGTGATCTTGTTGCAGCATCTGCATCTGGGGCTCAAGCTTCATCTCCAGCAAGTGATGCTAATATACCTTTCTTTTCTGGTTCAAAAGCTACAGCAACTTTGGGGGGGAAGGCTTCTGATCAGCCCAAAAGAACTCCTTTGTCCAATCAGGAGATCGAGGCAATTTTGGTATGCAAAATTTTGTTTCTTGGTCGTTCCAGTTATATTTGCGTTTACTGATGGAATGACTGACTCTTTTGGCTCATAACGTGATGTACTTTTGGTCTCACGATGGATTAGGTGCCTTTATTGTCTGCTAATTGCATAAGATACTTTAAATATCAAATAAAGATTTAGGGTTCTTAAGCAAGTGTATTTCTCTTTTCCTTTTTTCCTTTTTCTTTTTCTGGGTTGATCTGGTTCATTATCTTTAAAATTCATTGATACCCTTTTTGATGACGAAAATTTGTTTCTTCATATTGCATCTGGCTTGTCATTTTGTCTGGATTTGGTTTGTTATTATTATTATTATTATTTGCTGCTGATACAAACTTTCTGATATTTTGGCAGTTGGGCGGCTCCTTCTAATTATATATTGTTATGACGAGAAAGGAAGACTATATATTTCCCTCCTCCCCATGGTTGTAATTCATCAAAATTCGACATTTGGTGGTTCCAATTTGGTTTTAATGGTTATGTAAGAACAATGTGCTAAATCCTAAATGGTTAAATAATGGAATACACTCGTTGTTGGAATAATTGATTCTATGATAGTAGGGTAAAGGAAAGGATGATAGCAATAATCATCCAAAGCTTAAAATGTCAGAATTGCACATTTGTGATACAGAAGTGTATATCAATGCATGCTTGTGACAGGGAATGCAAACTTTGGCCATCACTTTTTCTTTTGGAGAAATTGTTCAAGGACAACAGACTTGGGGTTTTTCATCGGAGGACCTTTTTCTCGGCGTTCCAACTCTTCCAGCCTAAACGTAATCAGTCTGTCCCAGTTCCCTCCTTCAAATAGAACACCTGCCTTACCATCGGTGATACGCTGAACAATTCCGCAGTACATGTAATATGGGTTGTTCGGGTTCTTGACAAGGGCAATCATTCCGGGCAGTAAGAGTGGCAATTCAGGTGGTTTTGGCTTCTTTGAGAAAGAGAGGTCAGTGATCTTTTCTGATGCTGCTGCTGGTTTGGGAGGTGGGTTTTCCTCGATAAACTTTTTCAACCCCCTCTCACCCCCAGGAAATCCACCCGTTAGACCCATCATTTCTTTTTCAAAACCATCTTCAGGAATGCTGGTGGACAGCGATTCTTCTTGCTCCTTGCTTGCTGGTGGCGGCGGCGGCTGGGGGTCAGCTTCCCTTTTCAGCTCTTGCTGAAGACCTTGTTCCCCGTTGCATAGTCCTCTGCCCCCCAGGATTTCCTGCAAGTTGAATTTAGCAGACGGTCGCACGCTCTGAGTGGATTCCATTCTGTGAAATGGAGAAGGCTGTTTGCGTTGATGATGAAGGAGGTGATCTTGACCAAGGAATTGTGATCGAAGAAGAGAACCATTGAGTATAGGAAGAGTAGCAAAAGAAGCCATTGTTAACAGTCTAATAAACAGGCGCTAGCATGAGAGAGGGGAGTGGGGAATTCTGGATAGCCTTCTCAACTAATCCTCCTCCGCCACTTTCTTGTGATCAATGTGCTTCTCGATCAATGGGCCCACCGTCTCTGACACAATCCAAAAGGATTGGGCCAAATGCGAAAACTAACGAGACCTCGTGTTACGACGGGAAAGCAAAAGTTTTTTTTTTTTTTTGGGGGGGGGGGGAATAAAAGATGAAGCATCAGTAACCTTATGTTATGATCCATGACACGGAATTGACTAAAACAGATTGAATTTGTATCAGGTTTGTCTCATTAAAAATTTGTATTAATTTAATTTATATAAAATTAAATTTATATTATTTTTTATTTTTTTTACAATAATTTAGTAATTTTATTTCATATATAAAAGAACGAAAAATTGAGGTGAAGGAGATCTTTATAAGAATCAGATAAATATAATTTTTTAATGAAGATAAAATTGATATAAGTTCAGTTTTATAATAGCTAAAATAAAATTTTAATCTTGGAAAATTAAGAGTATGACGATGTATGGGAGCTCAACAAGGAAGCTTATGGCATTTGATTCATGAAAAACTCATTATTACGGCCATGCACAAGTTAGGAGTAAGTACTGCCTCATGACCAATTTTGCCTTGCCTATGCTCTTATTCTTATATCATTCCTTTTGGAATTAGTTCCTCTTTCCGGTTCCTGTCCAGATTAAGTAAAACACGTAAAGTACTGACAAGCTCACAAGTTTCATTCATGGACATTTCCATTTTCATTTTAAATCTAATCTAATTAACTACAAGCAGATGACAAGAGGCTTACTTCTGTACATTCTCATTAGTGTCCATGGATGCTAGTTCGATTCAACGTTTTTTCCTTACCTGAAATTCAGTTTTCTTAAAGGTGGCTCTGCAAAAGAGTATCTATGCTTATTTCTTTTCTCCTTTGTGAAGCGTAAAGGCTATGCCAAATTTGCGGGAGGAATTCTAGTAACATGAAGTTTATTTGTTTCTTCTGTAAGATAGAATCCCAAAAACGGAAGAAATAAGAAGGAAAGAATTTGATGCACTTTTATTTTTTAGTGGCGTGAGAAAAATAAGCACATACCTAACGAGAGATTTTCAATTGGTTTATGAGCACATGATTTATATATCTATTAATAATAAAATTTGAAATAAATTAGTTACCCATACTATCTTATTAATAATGAGTATATAAAATATGTATCCACTAGCCAATTAAGAATTTCTTTTTATCTAACTCAACACAAAAAAACATGCGCAGCCACCCAACTAGCGAGCCGCAGATCGTAACTCAAGGTCAGCAGTATCTAATCACAGGATGCCGCCCGTAGAATTCGGGTATGATTTGACCTAAGCAATTTACGTGGGCACACATGCTTTGCACGCGTTCGCGAGTACCGGATATAGAAATAAGAGGGGACAAAAAAGAGACAAATTACATTATGTAATTTAACATTTAATTATTACTAATTTATTTAAATAAATCGAAGAAAGTTTTATAAAGTTTCTTTTTTTATTAATTTAAATTAAGATTTAAATTTAATTCACTATCAATATGAATAAATTTTACAATATTATCTATTACTATAAATAAAAATAATTAAAACCTTCTTATTGTTAATAAAAAATTTAATTACTACTAATTATTTAATAATATGTTATTTTCTTATTAATAAATAGTATAAATTATTTTAATTGTCAATAAATCAAATTAAAACCGTTTTAATTATGTGCTTGCCATTAGTTTAGTAAAATAAATTTTTTGATTTTATCTTTTTTTAATGAAATTTAGACTTTAAAATATCCCAGTAATAAATATAAATAATAATGGACAAGTGATTATCAGAGTTCGAGAAAAATAATTCAAGTAAACAGAAAAATTCATAAAAAAAAATTCATTTTATAAACTTACTCCCATTTAAACTTTAGTTGCTTGCCTGTCACTATCTAAATTGCATTAAAAAAGATAAATTCGTAAAGTTTTTTCATTTTATTTTGATGATAAGTGTGTAATTAAAGTGGGCAAGGAGGTAAGTTTACAAAATCTTTCCATTTTGTTCGAACGTCAATATCTTAGTTGATCTTTCTTGATGTCCTTGCTCAAGTAAATTGTTTCACCTTGTAAGTCTTACCTTTGCTTTTATTATTATTTTTTCTCTACACTCACACGCCTATTTTTTTTAGGTACAAGATTAATCCTCATTCGAAATTTAATAGAAATTATGTTACAATTATATTACTCTGAGCTATCTAATTAGTAGGCCACATCTTTTTCTATTAACTTTACTATCAATTTATAATTATAGCTTCATTTTAAAATTATTTTCACCAAATAAACAAATTTGTAAAATAAATTTATCTTACTTAAACCAATATTAAATTTGTAATTAAGGTTTATAAATTGGTAAGTTTATAAAATCATTTGCATTCATTTAAGCAGATTCATAGTAATTTAACCACTGATATCTGAATCAATTGTAATTATTAGATGATTTAAAATTCATAAAGAATAAAATTAAAAATTTGTCATAATCAATTATAAATTATCATTAAAATTTATATTAAAATTATCGGGTGATTTAATTAGAAATTTGAAACAAAATGATAATTAATACATTAATATCCTAATCAATTGCAATCACTATTAAATTTTGTATTATAATTATCATTAATTCAATAACTTATCATTAATCTCCCATTATATTTTGTAATTACCATTATCTTGCAAATAATTTATCATTCAATAATTAATTATATTAGATATAATCATCAGTAATAATTGATTATTTGAGAGAAAGTTGATATTAATCTTTCTAAATATCTAATTATTGTAATTTTATTCTTCTTATTTGGTTTCTATCAATTTTTGCTCCCCTATTTGATTTATCAAACAAATCATGTTTTGAGAATAAAAAAAGATTCAAACTTTCATATATGATTCATTAATTTTGTTGAAACCTTCTAATATCTAGAAAAATATTTCTTTTTATGCTTTTATAGAAGTTTGTCATAACAATACGAAGGAATCGTTGAGTGAAAATAGCCTTGAGAGATTCAGAAATTGATTAAACTTAATTTGAATGACTAAAATTGCACTAATTAAATATTTGGAAATCAGATGAATTATTTTAAATTAGAAAAATTAAAATAACATAATTTATAATTTAGAAAGATCAAAATTATATTTAAACCTTATATTAAATATTTACATTTTTTAAAAGAAAATCTATAATTTTAAAAATAGAATAAGTGTAAATCTAATCAAATTAGATTAAATGTTTGATGTTAGAAGGGGAACATAATTTTGACTAGTGATGTAAATAGATCAAGTTATTCGCGAATGACTTGAAATTGCCTAATAAAATTTTTGATTGCAGTTCAACTTTAAATAAATTGAGTTTAAATGAGTCAAATTCAATTAATATATAAGTTAAATTCAAACTTCATATAACTTGATTTGAATTGTTTGTGAGACTAAATGAGACTTATAATAAAAAAAATTATTTTTATACTATATATAAATAATGTAATACAAAAAAATTTAGGGTCTATTTGAATTCTATTTTTAAAATTATTTTTTTTATTTTTAAAAATAAAAACATTGAAAAACTTGTTTGCTAATGTGCTCCTAAATTTTACTTTAAAAAATTGTTTACGAAATTTTTGTTTAAAAAAGAATAAGTTTTAAATATTTTTTGAATTCGTTCTTTTATTATTGATGGTAATTTTATAATTAAATAAAGATTTTCTTGTTTACTTTACTGAACATATTCTATTCTTTATTTTTTTTGAATTCAAAAATAGT
Source organism: Sindora glabra (assembly GCA_020226215.1). Taxonomy (NCBI): domain Eukaryota; kingdom Viridiplantae; phylum Streptophyta; class Magnoliopsida; order Fabales; family Fabaceae; genus Sindora; species Sindora glabra. The sequence continues at coordinate 868,560 of CM035236.1, forward strand.
TTTTAAAATAATAATTTTAAAAATAACTTTTAAGAATAATTGTTAAAAATAAAAAATATATCTAAATACATCCTTAATCATGCTAATAATCATTAAGGTTAGATGAAAAAATACGATATGTTCGTTGAAGCAATTATCTTTCTTATATATGTTACTTTTTGCTATATATAATTATTGTTATTATTTAATGATTGTGTTGATATTTTCATAAATTTGATAGTTATAAAAAAAATTATATTGATAATTTTTTCTAGTACATGTTTTTATTTTTCTAGTCACAATTGAAAAACTAATAATCATTAAGATTATATAAAAAAGTATGATATTTTGGTTGAAATAATTACTTTTCTAATACGTGCTACATTTTGCTATATGTAATTGTTGTTATTATATAACAATTGTACTGATATTTTTTATAAACTTGACAGTTATAAAAAATTATATTAATAAATAAATTAAAATTAAAAAGTACAATATTTAATTTATTTGTGAAATATAAAATCTATGAAATAATAAACTATCAAAATAAAATTGCAAAAAATTGAACTAAAATTTAAATATTTTAAATTTGATTAGAAATTGAAGTCAAATAACATACAACTCAAATAAATTCATTTAAAATGTATTCAAATTAAAATTAAGTTCAGGTTCAAATTGTTTAAATTTAATGATGTTTGGCTTGCTCCATTCGTTTCAGCCTAATTTGAACCAAGAGGTCCAACACAAAAGGATCCAAACGCAAACGAGATTTAAAGCAAGCCGCCGGCAACCAATTACAACTCTACGTGAACAACATATAGCGGCGTCCTCGAATTAGCACTCTTATTACCACACATCTTCCGTTCCTGTCGTCTTCCTCAATCTCTCTGTAGCTGTAAATTGACAAGCGGAAGTTGCAGTCGTTGAAGATGAGCTCTCAGGCTTGCAGATCCCTCTCTAGAGCCGCACGTTCTCTTCTCTCCGCTTCCAAGGGCTCTTGTTTTTATTCCGGTAATGCCTTTTATTATCTATGTTTTCTCACTCATTACGGTTTTCCTTTTCACTTTCTTGATCCGTTCATGCTGCTTAGAATGCGTTTCAACTTAAAATATGATTACTCCTACAGTCCTGGAGCTGCGCTGCCTGCAGATCTGTGAAGTGAGTTTCTATTTGTTTGGATAGAAACTGTTCCATATCAATCCTTTGAATGAACAAATGTCTTACAGATCCTTCTATTAATGCTTTTTTTTTTTTTTTTTTAAAGATTATAACTTTAACTTCCCTATATTAGGATACTGTATTTGTTAAATTGTAATGGTTCCCGTCTTTTAACATAACTGATCTGTTCAAGGCAGTGTGGCATTAAGGTTCTTTGTTCCTATAGGGAAGTTTTCAATATGTTTGTTGAGTAATTTTTACTGCTGTCATCTTGAAGCTACTAAGGTATTCTGTTGTTAGTGTTTCTGTCTCTAATCATCCAATTTAGCTTTAAAAAAAATTCTTTTACTGTTTCTGCGTTCTCTTCATGTGTAAATCTGATAATATAGATAAAACTTTTATTTTTTTGGCGTCAAACGGTAAACATTTGAATATTACTCAGTTTTAGGATGCACTTTGGATTGGGGAGAACCTGTGATATATGTGACAATTTGAGTTTAAGCTTCTCTGAGACCACTGAATTGCTCCTCGTACAGAAGGGCGCAGCGCAGCTGCAGCAGCAGCAGCGGTTTCATTCACCAGCAAGGTATCTTCTTTCACTTCAACTTATGGTAAGGCCGATTCGGGAAATGGACCCAGAGCATGGCTTTCAGGGGCTCTTGCTTTTCCTGCTGCAGGTTTGGATATGAATAACTCTTCCTCCAAAACCTATGTTTTTTCTCTACCTTTTTCCGAAATGATTCTGCATATGTTGAAGTTCAGTTGAACAAATGGAAATGTGGCTTCCGAGATCTCTTCTACAACAATTGCGTTATTGCCTGAGCATAGTCAGGAGTAAAATTTGAGATTTGGACTTACTGTATACTTGACTACATCCGCTTAAGACCGACACTCCCTACTTAGATTCCAAAACTCTAAGTGGAAATTAATCAAAATCCATGATAATTTTTTAACCCATCCAAAAACTCTTTTGAATAATTTCTTCTTCAACATACTAATAAGGCTGGTGTTTTATCATTTATAGAAGTTGCTCTTAGAAAGTATGAACACTATCAGAGTAAATCTATTCCTTAAACTCGACCATAAACAGGCCATTTTTGGATGCCAGCAGGCTAAGATTCTGAATAAAAATTTGCCACTCTGCAATCTGAATCGCGTAAGATGGATATCAGTTTCCAACAAACTCTCTGTGAGTCAACCTGATCGGTACAAAATTATGTCATTAGAACAAGGAGATTATTCTTTAAATTGCTCTTTAAGCTGCGAACTATTATGGTGTGTATCATTTACTGTTACAATGTGTATCATTTATCCCTTGTTTGAGGTACCTAAAAATAGGATTTCATTTCATTTTTAAACGAATTTCCTTTAAAAATGGTTTTTGGTTCTAAGTAAGAAATATTTCAATTTAATTTCAATTCTTATTTTAATTACATTCGTACCATTATGAAATCCCTTTCATTTCATTAGAATTCATTTCATTTAGACTAAAATATATATTATAAAAAAAAAATTATCCTCCTTTTCAAATTATATTCAGTTTGATGCCATCAAAATTTATGTTTTCATTGAATTCCATGTATTTTTCAATACATTTTAAACAAAATAAGTCATTTACAAATGAATTAAAATTATTATTTTTAAATAATAAAATTTATTTATAAATGAATTGAAATCAGTTCTAGAAAATTGTGATGCCAAACAAAGCGTTAAAGTTCAACTTTTAACACGTGTGATTTTTCTTCCGTTATATGTGTTGTAGCTTACATGCTCCTAGATCAGGAAGTTCATGCAGCTGAGGTAAGCTTACAATATCTCATACTGTATTCTATCTTAGCTTCCTTCATTGCTTTCATTGGTTTACTAAAGGCTGTTTATCTCATTACTCAGATGGAGCGCACCTTCATTGCCATTAAGCCCGATGGAGTGCAGAGAGGGCTGGTAAAGTCAAATTAGAATTCTTGCACTTTATAATGTTTTATTATGAATTTATGATGTGTGAGTGAGCAATGTGCTAGTGCAACTGTGTCTTTGCATGGAGTAATATGCCAATACGGTTCCTATATCCAACCATTTGAGATTTTCCGTTTTCCAATTGTAGTCTATTTTTTCCCATTCAGTCGAGGTTTCATCTTTAACATGGGCGATTTTTAATTTTATTTCAGATTGCAGAGATTATATCTCCCTTTGAACGGAAAGGTTTCAAACTTGTGGGAATTAAGGTATTGATTCCTTCAAAAGAATTTGCGCAGAAGCATTATCATGACCTTAAGGAAAGACCCTTCTTCGATGGCCTTTGTGAATTCCTAAGCTCTGGTCCTGTCATTGCAATGGTTAGAAAGAACTCAATCACTCGTCTAAAATGGACTCGAATAACATGATTTACTTAACACTGTCACTAATTTATTTTTAAAAAATTGATGCCACAGGTTTGGGAAGGAGAAGGAGTTATTTCCTACGGCCGAAAACTAATTGGAGCCACAGATCCACAAAAATCAGCACCCGGTACCATAAGAGGAGATCTGGCTGTTGTTGTTGGAAGGTAATGTTTTGCAAATGAGACGTTACTTTCTTTGGATGTACTGTTTTAGTAGTCAGGAACTAATGAATATGTGTCCTACTGTCTTCATTTGCACCCATGTGTGAACTTGAAGTTTCGAATTTGACCCTGATTAATGCCTTTGACTGCAGAAATATCATCCACGGGAGTGATGGGCCAGAGACTGCAAAGGATGAAATCAAGCTGTGGTTTAAGCCCGAGGAGCTGGTTAGCTACACAAGCAATGCAGAGAAGTGGATTTATGGAGTGAACTGATTCTTTCCATCTCTCATCCGAATAGCATAACTTCATAGTCTAGCGTAATATTTAACACAGCAATGTAATTTTAAAATAAATTATTTCTTGTCTGAGGTGACTGTCAATTGGCAATCTAGGCCATCGGCTGAATTCAAACAATCAGGAATAATATCTTTCACCCTACTATGAATGGCATTGTTAATTGTTTCATTAATTAGTTAAAGGCAATCGGGGTTTCATCTGGTGGTGGGATTTTACAAGTTCCATAGATGGTTGACTAGATTATAGCCCGTGCATTGCACGGGCAACAATTGTATTCATAAAATATTTATATCATATTATCATAACAATAAATATATATATATGTGTGTGTGTTGAAAAGAGTTTAAAATATAAAGCAATTTATGAAAACAAAAATTTTAATATTATACTTTCATTAAATCATATATTCTAGAATACTTCTTTAAATATAATATTTGTGGTTGACTTTGAATTGCTACTCTCTTTGCCATCTATTTTGACTTTGAGTTCTTCTCTGATTCTGACTATGGATATAACAATATATAATTGCCCATGACTAAATATAGGTTTTGGCAAATGTAATCCAACCCTTTTGAATCATATAGTATAATGCAATTTATGAAAACAAAAGTTTAATATTATACTTACACTGAACTATATATTTTGGAATACTTCTTTGAATACAATATTTGTGGTTGACTTTGAATTGCTACTCTCTTTATTATTTATCAATGTTTTGAGGCCTTCTTTAGTTTTGACTTTGAATATAGCAACATATAACTACCCATAACTAAATAGATGTTTCAGCAAATATAATCCAATCCTTTTAAGTGATTGTCTTTGATTTTTATTAATTGACATTGGATATGACACCACCACTAACAACAACAATAACAAAGTCTTATCCCACTTAATGGGGTCGGTTACATGGATCACACAACGTCATTGGGCTCTATCAAAAGCCAAGTCTTCGGTGATATTATTCACCAAGAGATCCTTTTTTATAACTTCCTTTAATGTCCTCTTTGACCTCCCTTTGCACTTTTTCACAAGGTTAAAGACTATGTGATCAACTCTTCTCACTAGTGCCTCTAATGACTTTTTTTGCACATGATCAAGCTACCTTAACCGATTTTCTATCATCTTTTCCTCAATAGGTGCCATGCCAATTTACTCTCGTATACAATCATTTCTTATCTTGTCTTTTCTTGTATGACCATACATCTATCTTAACATTCTTATTTTTACTACCTTCATTTTTTGCTCTTGTTGCCCTTTTAGAACCCAGCATTCACTACCATAGAGCATAACTGGTCGTATAGCAATTCGTAAAACTTCCCTTTAAGTTTAGTAGGTACTTTATGGTCACAAATCACTCCAGATGCTTTTCACCATTTTAACTATCCAACTTATATCCTGTGTGTGACATTTCCGTCAATTTTCCCATTGCTTTGTAAAAAAGATCCCAAGTACTTAAATTTAGATATTTGCGGTATGATGTGATCTCCAATTCTTATCTCCAAATCATTTCTATTTTGCTTTTTGTTAAACTTGTAATGCATATACTCCGTCTTACTCCTACTCAAGTGAAAACCTTTTGATTCCAACCCCTGTCTCCAAAGCTCTAATTTATAATTAATCTCTTCTCGCGATTCCTCAATCAAGACTATATCATTCGTAAATAGCATACATTTAGGGATATTCTCCTGTATGTCCTTAATAAGAACATCTAAGACTAGATTAAATAAGTAAGGACTCAAAGCTGAGCCTTGATGTAGACTTATCCTTATAGTGAAGTCCTTTATCTCTCCTCCAGGAGTTCTTACACTTGTAATTACTCCATTGTACATGTCTTATATAGCCTAAGTATATGCGACATGAACTCCTTTCTTCTCTAAACCCTTCCACAACACTTCTCTCGGTATTCGATCATAAGCTTTTTCTAGGTTAATGAAAACCATATGTAAATCTCTTTCTTTACTTCAATACCTTTCCATCAACCTTCGTAGAAGATAAATAGCCTCTGTTGTAGACTTTTTTAGCATAAATCCAAATTGGTTCTCTGCAATCTTAATCTCGTCTCTTAATCTATGCTCAATCACTTTTTTCCATAACTTCATAGTATGACTCATAAGTTTTATCCCTCGATAGTTTGCACAATTTTGAATATCTCCTTTGTTCTTATAAATAGGCACCAAAATACTTTTCCTCCACTCATTTGGCATTTTCTTAGATCTCAAAATCTCATTAAATAACTTGTGAGGCAAAAAATACCTTACTCTCCTAAAAATTTCTAAACTTCAATAGGAATACCATCCAGACTAATGGTTTTACCATTATCCATCCTTCTAGGAGCTTCTTTTACCTCTTTAACTAGAATCCTGGGATAATAAGTCAAATTCTGTTTGTCTTCTTGGGTTTCTAATCTTCCCATATCCCTAGTCACTCTTTGCTCATCATTGAAAAGCTTATAAAATTACTTCTCCCATTTTTTTTTATATCTTCATCGGTGAGTAGAACTTGTCCTTCTTCATCCTTAATACACCTTACTTGATCCAAATCTTTTGATTTTCTTTCCTTATTTTTGGCAAGCTTGTAAATGTTTCGTTCTCTATTCTTTGTCCCTAATTCTCGGTAGAACTCCTCAAAAACTTTAGATTGTGCCTCGCTCACTGCCTTTTTGGTTTCCTTCCTAACCATCCGATACCTTTCCCAATTCTCTGCATTGTCACACACATGCAAAGCCATAAAACATTCCCTTTTGGTTTTGACTTTTCCTGCACATTTTCATTCCATCACCAAGATTCTTTATCTCTCGGTCTAAAATCTTTTGATTCACCTAAAATTGTCTTAACAACCATCTTAACCCTCCTAGCCATTGCATCCCAAATATGGTTAGCATTTCCTTATGCTTCCTAATTACCTTCCTCCAATAATACTCTCTTAAAAGTCCTTTGTTTCTCATCCTTTAGCTGCCATCACTTAATCCTTAGATTTATAACTTATTGTCTTTTCTTGTTATGGAATTTAAAAAGGACATCAAGGACCATGACCCTATGCTGTGTATTAAGGCTCTCCCTTGGAATCACTTTGCAATCCTTATAGATTCTTCTATTTGAGCTCTTTACTAAAAAGAAATCAATTTGTGACCTTAAAGTTCCACTCTTGTACGTAATTAAATGCTCCTCTTGCTTCTTAAAATAAGTGTTCACAATCTTAAAATCATACACCATCGAAAAATCAAGAATGGATTGCCCCTCCTCATTTAGTTCTCCATAACCAAAACCTCCATGCGCTCCCGAAAAATACCTTGCATCACTACCAACATATCCATTTAAATCCCCTCCGATGAAAATCTTTTTTTCTTGTGGAAATCCTTGAACCAATCCTTCTAGGTCTTCCTAAAACTTCTCTTTCAAATGTGTCTTCGATCTTATTTATGGTGTATAGGCACTAATAATATTAATAGTATCCCATGCAACTATTAATTTTAAAGATCAGATCCTATCCTCTGTCCTTTTTACATCCACCACATTCTTCTTCTAATTCTTATCTACAATAATATCAACTCCATTTTTTACTCTAAATTTCCCTGTGTACTATAGTTTAAAACCTACAGCGTCTAGCTCTTTGGCTTTTTCTCCAACCCATTTAGTTTCTTGAAGACACATAATGTTAATCCTTCTCCAAATCATAGTGTCTACAACCTCCCAAGATTTACCTGTTAGCGTGCCGATATTCCAAGTACCAAACTTAATTATGTTCTCGTGGACTAGTTTCTTTACCCACATTCGTCCATAAAAATGTGAGGACCCTTGCTCATTTAACACTACATCCAAGTGCTGATGCAGCGGTTCTAACTCATTTGACACTGCACTCAAGCCATACAGCACGTTACTTCTGGGTAATGACCTAGCATTAACACCAATAAATGATCGTGTGTAATCCATATAAGAGATTTTAATAAAGTTTTTATGTTGGCCATTGAAGGCCTAACACAACCTCTTAGGAGAGAAATGCCGCACTTGGGTTATAAGCTGGTGCTACCCAACTCGGCCAATATATATATATATATATATATAACCAAAAAAGAAGAAGAAAAAGAGAGAGGAGGAGGAGGAGGAAGAGAAGGCGGGGAAGAAAGAAAGAAAGAACAAAAGAAAAAAGATATTTGATTCATCATACTTCTCTCTGCACATTGTCTGTCCAAAGAAACTTGGCAGGATCAATACATTGGATATGACACTGTGCTAGGAAATTGTCGTCTTTGTAATTTGAAAAGCCATTTGGATTGGGATGGGCTAGGAACCATTCGAGGTATAAAAACCTTCATTCCAATATTTGTTCCAATCAAAACTTTAGCTTTTATAACATAATCGACCAATTAAGTGATTATCAATCATGTTCCATTGTAAAGACCAACTAATTGGTTAATATTTCTCATGAGCATAATTGGAACTCTAACTTTGAGTTTTAAGTTATAATTAGGCAATCCTGAACAATATATACCATTGAAAAATTTTAGAGTTAACAAATCAGCTTGATATGATTTGTTTAAACTTATTTTGTATATTGAATCTAAGCTCAAGTACTCTTTTTCCTGATTTTGAATCAAAGATAGAATGTATAAGTTCACATCATCAACAATACTAAGCCTTGAGGAAAGAATTGTTGAATCCTATATGCTTTCTTTGTTATCATGGCCTTTCATCAAATTAGGATACATTGAATGAATAATGATTTCAATTGGATCAGAAAAATCTTTAATTAGAAGATCATTAGGAATTTCTATGTTAACTTCTCCATCATTCGATTCACCAAGTTTTCCATCCCTAATTTTTAAAATCCATTTAGAAAATTCTGTTAATTGTTCAAGTTCAAAAAGAGAAGATGACTCTGATTGAAGTTGCATATTCTTTGTTAGAGTCAAAACATGACAATAATCTCGCAAATAGGAAGAGTTCAATGTTACATGGACAATATCGAAACAATTGCCTCTCGGTACAACAAGAAGAATCTGTTGAAAATTACCACAAAAAATAATTGTTTTACCTCTAACAGGCATAGTATGACTATTTGGATTATCAAATTAAAGAATATCTCTACGTGTTTTATCAAGAGCTTCAAAAGAAAATTTATACATCATTAGAGTTTCATCCCTTATTATAAGATCACTCTTTTGTAATAATTTTACTTATGGACTCCCTTGTTTTATATTGCATGTTAAGTCTTCATTGATATCCAATAGAATAACAAATATTGAATGAGCTGTGCATCCACCTAGAATTAAAATAGAAGCTATGCCACTTGAAGTAACAATCAATACAATCTTACCTTCAGATCTCAAAGAAGTAATTAAAGCTTTCATGTGTAAGTCTTCCCTGTACCACTCTAATCGTATACAAAGAAAATGCCACCATTAGCAGATTGAACAACATTATTTAAAGTGTTGAAAATTTCTTTTGCTTAGATGTCGTTGAATGTAACAATTTTGTTGCTTTACCTTTAAAAGCTTCCTTATAATAATTCAACTCATCAGCTATCAATCAATTAGGGATTTAAGTGAGCTCATTCACACCTGGAATCGATATTGGAGGAAAATCACATAAATTATGACCATTACTTCTTAAAAATTTTTCAATGTCAGCAAGAGCATAATCTTTCAATTGCTCATCTGTAAGAGTTAAATTTGTTTGCACAAAAATTAATTTTTACATAATTAATTAAAAATATAAATGAAATAAATATATCAAAATATATTGTAAAAATTTAGAAAGTTCTTAATACTTTCAAGTTCAAGTCTTCTTCTTTCCATGTAGAGAATGTCTTTAGAAAGTAAGGGCCAAGTTTCATTCCAAACATCTCTAAGTCTTGAAAGATAATTGCAAAATAACATAGTGTAATACAATTTTCAAAAGTATTAACAAGAACCCCAAGAAAAAGCTTTTTTAATTACAGAAATATATTCTTTATCATCATCAAACAATCCCAAAGCATAGCAAGCTTATTTAAATATATCATAGACAATGCCATTTATTGTGTGTATATCTTGGAAACATGTAGGTCCTTTCACTTTGTTGAGTAGTGCACGCAAGTAGTATAATTCTCCAACTAATGGTGGAACAAAGTTAATTCTTCCAATGGCATAATCACACTTTCATTTCACCCATTTACGAATATCCTCTTTGTAGATATATTCCAAAGAAAAATTTATATAAGATAACTTTCTAGCATTGGGATCTTCCTTGTTTTTCTCCACCCATGCAGTAAACATAGTATCTTTGTTTGCTTCCTAATTTACAGCTTCTTTCAATAAACCATCATCAGTAATAATTAAAAGTTATTCAGCAAGAAGATGAAATTTTAATCTCTTTACTGGAGGTTGCCTATGATGAATTTCATAACCAAATATTCGCCAATATAACTCACAAGCAAATAGGTATCTATAGTCATAATAAGACTTTATTTCATCAATATTTCTAGATAATTGGACTTCTTGTTCAGCTTGACATAAAGAAGTTGTGATGCACTCATAAACTTTGTTCATATATTTGAAAATATATCTGATTGAAGTGCCTTGATTACAAGATTCAACATTGATATGTGCTTGGTAACGAATCAATAACTGAGGATTATATGGAACAATGAAGTGATTTTCTAATAAAATATGATTTTTTTAATTGTCCTTCCATTGTTTTGATGTTTATATAAAGTACAATTATCATTATCAAGTGAAGTATAATCAACAAACTTCTTGGGGAAATGTTTAGTGCATTTACCATTCTCCATGCAAGGATATTTAGGATTGGCTGGTTCACATGGTCTATGAATTATAAAATTCTTGACCAAATAATACAAAATTATATCTTCTTATTAATATCTTCAGCGGTGAGTAATTTATCTTGAAAGGAGAGGAAAATAATTATGTGTGCATCAGGAAAACCCCTCTTTTAAAACTTAATTGTATATAATACTACAAAAAAAAGAAAAATTCCATGTTACTTTAATAATAAAATGTATTTAAATCAATATTTGTTAACTATAACTTCAAATTTTAGAAAAAAATTGTAAAAAAGAAAAAATACTTACAAGCTAAAACTTTTCCAAAGAAAAAACCCTTTGTCAATTCTTGCATCATATACTATAACTTGATTTTAAAAATTCTACAAATTAATTCGCAATGATTGGATAGTTTCAAGCTTAAAGGATAAATGATTCTTCGAATTTTAAGCTAATTTGAATTGCATGTAAATGTTAGAAATATATTTGGATATCTGGCCCATCTACATATGACCATAGCATTATAGTGATTTTACATTGTATATCTGGGATTGCCTGTGAAGCTTGATGGAAGATAAATTCTTCTACCTGTGGATGCTGTATTAGTTTGGCCATTTAAGAGAGCATTATTGAAGCCACTGTACATATCCATTCTAAAATTTGGTTGGTGACTTCTTACAAATCCAAGCCTTTTTGCCCCAATCATAGTATATGCATTAATAATAAACTGTTGCAAAAGTCTTCTTGAATATATCAATGTTGAAAATTCATTTAATCAGTCTTGTAACCAAAAAGCAAAGAATTCTCTAATTGACAATCGAGATCTTATTTTGGCTAAACTTGCAAAAGGTTTATGATGGGATATACCATCTCTATATGCATCTTTAACAAAACGAAAGATTAATGGATATTGTAAAGCAAGATAAAGAGGATGAATCTCATTAATACATTGGACCTTACTACATCTACTTTTAATAATTATGTCCCTTTTATCGCAATTAATATCACCAACAATCAAACCTATAACCTTGCTTGTGATTGGAGTGTTATAGTTACGCCCATCAATCTTTCTAGAGTTAATTAATCTTAATCTTACTTCTATTGTTTAATTTTCTTTGTATTTATCTCTTGCCATTTGAAATGTTTTAACTAAAGGATTGACTTCATCAAGTATCTTTATCAAATTAGCGATCAAACTTTGATCAATATTGTTATTTATTGAATTTGTGCCACATCAAAAATAAGAAAACCTTAAATACCATGATATAAAAAAAAAATGAAGCAAAAATTGATCATTCAAATAAGATATACAACATATCAAATTTACTTAACAACTACAAGTCGATTGTTAATTTCATTCTCTGTATTATATATATAAAGTTGAGCAAAATGTGATGGATTACCATTTTGAAGGAGTAAATTACCAATTCTATGGTAATTTTATCCATGAATTCGATAAACATAAGGATCACGACTATTTGTTACATCCTTATCCAACTTACCACCCATAGATGTGAATGAAAAGAGAGAATTGTATGCACGCATATTTTTCTTAAAGTTCTTGCTTCTTATTGAATGTTCATCTAAGAGTATATTTTGCAATAATTGTGGCAGTGGTTTCATGAGAGGCTGTTTAACTTTTCCTTAAAAATAACAAAGAGAGAATTTTAGTTTGTGATATTTCCTTCCTTTTGTTGTGCTTTCTTCATATCATATCAATGCCCCATAAAATTCATATTCGTGTTCTCTATCACCAATATCCATGTAACCTAAAAATATAAAGATGAATAAAGTATTCCTCATTATTTACAAGATAATGAAGAAAACATAATAAAGAACTACATACCATCGTTCATGGTATTATCTCAAATTCTAGTTTAGGCTTAAGAGTTTGATGTGAAATACCTATCATATCAAAATAATTATTAATAATAAGAGCAATTACTATTATCAGTTGGAAAAGAAGTTTAGATTCTTTCTTTAAATTAGTTTACTAACCACCTTGATTCTTTTTAATAATCGAGGTCATCAATGAATGATCAAAAGTACCTTTAATAATATTTAAAGAATTTCAAGTTCCTGTTAATTGTGCTGTAAGATAGCCGTAAGTAAAATCTTCATTTAAAATAGTAGACCTTTAAATAGAGGATGCATCATTCATCACTTCTTATTCAACCTCCAATTCATTAATACTTCTAACTCTTTTGTAGCTTTTAATTTGATCAGTGTCACCTACAATTGATAAATATCAAACATAAATGCAAAATTATGGTTATAATTTCAACTTTAAAAGTACAATTATTTCATCATTAGTTATATAACAAATTCTAACTATTACATTACCTTCTATATTTACTTCACGAATAGAATTGAATGTACTTTCCAAATTAATTATTATATTAGATATATCACATAATGGTCTACGTTTACTCTTCGAAATATCAACTTCTCCAATGCTTGAAGAAGGAATGAACATGTTTTGGTTTGTAACAATGTTCTCCTTCATAATCATTATTCTATCTTCACTTCGAATTGAATCATCTTTATGCATGAAAAATAAACAAATTGTTAGAATTTTCTATTATATATATACTATTAAAAAAAGGAAATGATAAAAATAACATAAGAGACAACATTTACCAAAAACATGATGACTTCCGTTAGTAGAATGATCGAAAGATGAACAAATCTTTATTTATTGAATTGATTGAAGAGTGTATGGCCAAGATCCTTGAAAAATTAAACAATAAAAAGATGTATAAATCTCTTTTATAAAAATAACATTTTCATTAAATACAAAATGTTATACCCAAGTTGGACTTCTGCTTCCCTTTCCTTTGTGATATTTTAATCTTCATATAGTTTAATCTTGCTTCATTGGAAGTACCATAACTTTCCACTGTTTTATTATAATCCATATCTATTTTTATCAACAAATATATTAGTAAGGTATAAAGAAAATGAAGAATTTAATTAATTTGTGGACTACTAAAGGATTTTTTAAAAAGGAAATTGAATTAGAAACATGACTTGTAATGAAGCCAAATATAGAATAGAGACTTGAAAATAAAAAAGTCATGAATTTTATAGTTTACTTATAGTTACTGTATTTTAACTTATAGAAATATAGATTAGACAATTGGAACAAATTGAAAGATGGAATACAAGAAAATATTTAACTTGTGGTTCCTACATTTGAGTTTACTCTTATATATTTTTATCTTATACATTTTATCTATTCTTTTCCTACCTGTATATATATATTGAAGGTTGTTAATGCAATTTAAGATATTTTTTGTTTAAAGGAACTAAGTTATTAGCTAAGAACCTTTTCTTTACTTATATATAAACTAAAAGAAACAAATAAATGCTTTAAACTAATTGATGAAAGAAATGTTGAATGAACTATACAATTTTAAAGAATGAAAAATAAATAGAAAAATAGGAAATGATTAACAAAATAAGGATTCCATATAGATTAACAAATGCTCCAAAATAATGGATTAGACTTTCAAATTTTATAATCACCACTAACCTTAGCAATAATGCTTCATCACTGGACTTTGTTTTGACAAAGATGGATATGGAATAATAACTCCAAAAAAAAATAAAGATACATTGGAAAGAACAATGAACAAAAATGATAGAATTATATACCCTACATTAGTAAAAAATGATGTGAAAATGAAGTTTTTCACCTCATAATACCAAAAATTCAAAACTAACGAAGTAACTCTTAAGAAAATAGGTCTTCAGATAAATCGTCTCAAAACTTAAATATAAAAGAGATAAGAGTGCCCTGTTCTTTAGCTCAAGAAGCAATTTTCTATTCCCTGCAGAAAAACTTCAGTTAAGATAATAATAATTATATTATATATAAATCAACATTGATATTAAAGGAAGGAAAAATAGAAAATTTATGTGGAATTGTTACCGATTAACATTATGAAAATCTTAAAAGATGAGAATTGGTAAAATTTGGTGCCACACTACAATACTTCATCTTCAAACTTTATTTTTCATGAAGGTGGATATGAAATAGTGATTTTAGAAAATGACAAAGATATATTATAATGAACAATGAATAAAAATTTCTTCATTTTGCATACCGAAAAATACTAAAAATTGATGTGAAAGTGAGGAAATAAAGATAATAGCAAAAATCCATAAGTTACCAGCTAACTCCTAAGTAGAAAGATACTGAAATAAATCATGTAAAAAATCATCATAAAATAGTGATAACAGTGTCCTGTTCTTATCATCAAGGAGCAATATTCTATTCCATATAGAAAAAATTTAGTCAAGATAAAAGTAAACAAATATATAAATGTGCATTGATATTAAAGGAAGAAAAATAGAAATTTATGTCTGATTCTTACTGATTGTTGTTTTAAAAATGTTAAGAGATAAGAATTGCTCTCATTTGGTGCTTGATGCTGAATACAATAGAAATCTCTTACAAATGAACTTTTTGAAGAACGATATTCAAATTCTGTAACAAAATACTGTAAACTAAAAAAGAGCTATGAAAAAAGGAAGAAAACAAAGAAATACCCAAAGCATAGCAGAATAGAGGAAAAGTAAAAGTTATCGTGTTGTATAACAAAGGAAGTATAGAAATGGAAAGAAAACATGAAAAGCAAAAGACACGGTTAGCAAAATTATGTAAACTAAAGAAAGAGGCTTTGCCATTGATAGTACTACATAGAGAATCACACATAAAGTAATGCCTTGTTGGTATTTGACTGTATTTAATAATATGATAAGTTAACCGGGATGCTATAAAAGTTATCGTATGGTATAACAAAGGAAGTAGAGAAATGGAAAGAAAACATGAAAAGCAAAAGTCACGGTTAGCAAAATTATGTAAACTAAAGAAAGAGGCTCTACCATTGACAGTACTGCATAGAGAATCGCACATAAAGTAATACCTTGTTGGTATTTAACTATATTTAATAATATGATAAGTTAACCAGGATGTTATAAAACAAATGAGTCAACTAGAATGGTATAAAATAGATGAAAATGTTCTTTTTATTTAGAAAATAATTCCCAAAATAAAATTCTTAAAGTAATAAATTATCATACTGCTATACACATAAATAATAATATATATATATATATATATATATATATATATATATATATATATATAAAATAATTCTTATATTTGAAATTTTCAAATATGTACCAACTTTAAAGTATAATAGGAGAACAATGAACAATTTTATATATAATACTCTATTGTTGCCATATCTAATTCTGATTGTATTATACTGTAACTCAGTATTGTAGAGTTATGGTATCTTTTTATTTAAATTCTACCTTTTAATTTATAATGATTGATTAATGTTTTAAAATTTTAATTTCTTGATGGTTTTTGACATTAAACTCTCGGTCTCTTAATTTGAATCTTGGAAAGTATCATTATATTCTAACAAATGCTAGTTTTTGATTTTCTGTTCATTAGGAAAAAAATTTGAAATTCTAGAAAAGGATTTAACTAATCTTTTTAGTAATTCTTAATCCTCTTAAGTTTGGGAGTTATTTTTTTATTTATTTATAAGGATTTTCCAATGTTTAGGTCTTTGATTTATTCATTAATTTCGTTGGGGTTATAATGGCAATTTTTGAACTTCTTAACATATTCAAGATGAAGTCCTCTTGTGGGAGGCTAGGAGCAATCATTTATTGAAGGCATTGGATGTGCTTTGATATATGTATTTCCAGGCCATATTTGATCTATTTTTTCTGTAGCATAAATCAATTTCTTTAACTTTAAGAAGATAATATTTGTATTAATTAATTGAGCTTAAAGGTATTAGAAGCATTTTGTTTCTAAAAACTAATGAGTGAATTGATTTTAAGAAAAAAAAACAAGAGATAGATACCATGCATGTGCAAAGAGTGCAATAAAGGATGCACTTTTGGTTTTGTTATAGCTATTCATTTAGAATGTTGGACATAGAGTGCAATGAAGGATACACTTTTGGTTCTGCTATTCTTGTTTATTAGTATTTTTAATGAAATTACTTAAATGAGATAATAGGGATTTATTCAATTTTTTTTTCCAAAGAAGGCTTTTCCAAAAAAGACTTATTCTCCATATCATAAATTACTTGTCTAATTTGTAGTTCAAATAAGAATAAGAAATATACATTGCATAGCATGAATCCATGATCATTGTTACAGTTAAGATTTAGTTAGTTAAAAGATAACACAATATTCTAAAATTCCTCAAAAGCAGAGGAACATTTAAGACCTTGTCATGAGTACATGATACAATACTTATTCTAAAACAATAGAAATAAAAGCTTGCAATCCAAGTAGTGGAGATACAATCTAAATAATTTTATCTTTTTATGCTTAACTTGCACCTTTAACTTATGGAATGCTAAGGAGAAATTAGAGATGAAAGTGGAAAGTCATCAAAGTCTACTTTGTAATATTTCTCTTGCATAGGGTGATAATACTTGAAGTGGCCAATTCTATTTCATTCTCAGATGACACAGAATAAGTCTTATTCATCTACAATATAAAATAGAAATTAATAAAAACCACTAAGAATTTACTTTTCTTTGAAATAAACTATCTATTTTAGGAAAAATATATCTTTTAAAAAATTATGCATAAAAGCAAAACATACATCTGAATCTATAGTTCAATTGTTTCCTTTAGCATTTTCATCAAGAAAAGTAACATTGTCATCTTGGAAAAAAAAATGAAATCACTTCAATAAATAGAATAGTATCATATACAGAAAGTAAAGACATTAATCGACTTAAACCTTATGGTAACAAGTTATGAACTTAAAATATACCTTGTTACTACCATATAACTTAATAAAATCTGATATAATCTTTTTATCATTAGTCAATTTAGCAACAATGTAACTCTGCCATATCTTTTTGATATTATTTTGTGTAATATCCACTTTGAACAAAAAGGTTTTTTTTAAAGAAATGCTTCTTTTATCTCAAATAGATAGTCAAATGAATCACCTTCTTAAAAGAAGAATGCATATGTTATTAATCAATACAGGAATATATGCAAAATTTTGCATAGACATTTATATCCAAATTTACCTTTATTAGTTTGGTCTTTATATCTAAAGCAATAACCTTACATATTATGGTTGCATCTGGTTCAAAGATAACAAAAGAAACTTTTGCTTTTGAGTCTTTCACTAACATTTGAATTCAAAACCTATCAAAAAAGGAAGAATATTAAAATTTATCATTATGGTGAGTTCAAAATCAAAGAATGGATAAAATGCATATGTTCTTGGAAAAAATGAGGAACATGTACATTGTGCAAATATATTTCTTAACAATATGAAGTTTGGAAAAGGAATTTTACTTTGGAATTATCATTGATGGGGGACAACCACAATTATAACAATTTGTCTTGCCATTATATCCATTAATCTTCTTCTTGTATGAAATGCAAGCCTCATAAAACCATGGTTGATCAATTTGTATCATTTGAATTATTCCTAATGTAATGAACTTACTAGCCTATAAGCAAATAAATAAGTTGTAAATAAAGTAGTTAATTATATAACGTAAAAAGAATAAAAATCTTATAGCACATAGTGAAACAGAATTAAAACTTATGAAATATTACTTCAGTTGAGGTAATTTCAGGAATAGTTTTCTTAGGAGTTATGTAGAGAAAGTCTTCACAAGGATTATATGAAGAATATGTCGACCTTTATGTATATCTTTGAGAAAGAGAATCATCAGATAGATTGATCCTGACAAAATAAAAAAAATCAAGTTTAAAAGATAAACAATCAGTATAATTAAACAGAAATGGAATATAAAATAATAAAAGATAATAAATAAAAAACATTACATTTTTTTCAACTCTTCAAATTGAGGAATTTTAGGATTAAGTATTATCTTGGAGGCTTATAGTCAGTTTGTAACGGTTAGAGAAGCTAGATGTGCATAAGAAAATAATAAACATTAAATATCACAACTTAATAGGATGTGCATAAAATAATTATAGGAAAGAAATGAAAAAACAAGGATATTGTATAAAATCTAAATTTAAATTACCTCCAAAAGGTTTAATACGGCATAATTAGAACATTATGACATTAAAAGACTATTTGTTATCCTTTTCATTGATGTAATTTGAAAGGTACTGAGCATAAGAGCCCCACAACACACATTTTAATTGATTACCTTTGAAAAAATAAGATCCTAAAAGATAATAAAAAGAAAGAACTACTAATAAAATAAGAAACAATATTCAAATGATAAAGAGTTAAACTCACTTTTTATCCATGAGAATAACTTTAATTTGCTTACTTGTGACACCATTCTTAGTGTATTCATTAAGATCACTCACATAATTGATCTCACTAATAACATCTTAAAAAAATAGAAGAAGCTTAGAAATAAGGAACTTATTTGCTACAACATTATGCTCAAGGAAAATGAAATAAAATATAAAAATACTTACTAACCAAACACTCTTTGGGACATGTTTTCAAATTCAACAAATTCAAAACCTGATGAATGGATACCTCTTTTTACTAGATAACAGAAAATCTATTAAAGATAATTTGATATGCATGATTGGTGCATTTATAGTCACCAATGTTTTCTTCAACATGCAAATGCTGCATTAAATAACTTTTCCTTTCAGCTAATATATCTTTGAATTTGTTTACAAGGAAATTTTTAATAGTTCCATGAATACAATGACCCTAAAATGTTAAAATCCAAAATTAACATTCTATTTTTTACAAATTAAAATATATTATCACATTATTCTCCATAAACTTTGATATAAATTACATAAAATACCTTATCATCCACAAATATAACTTCAATACTATTGATGTCATTTTTATTGCCATTTTTCAGGTGACACCAAACATGCATAGCAAGATAAAGAATTTTCCTTGTTTCTTTAGTATCATTGATAGTAGATATGGAATCAATTCGTGCAGCCATTGAAAGCAAAATTCAATAGAATCTAAAATTAAAGATGCTATAAGGAAAAAAAAACATAAGAATTAAAACATAAGAGCTTGAATGATTGGTGTAGAGTATTATAAGGTAAATATTTGAAAAAGTAAAAACATAAGAGCTTGAGTTTCTTTATGCTATAAAACCAAACTAAGGTTAGGAAAGCAGGGCTTTAGGCACACTCAAGAACAAAATACACTAGAAAATAGGGCTTTAGGCACAATAAGTTAGGAAATAGAAACATATTTTGTAGGAAATGCATTAGAACACAATTTTTTTTATAATACCTAAGAGAAAAAGAGATAATAAACCCCAAAAATCCTAAAATAAAAATTAGAATACAAAAATCTAAGAAAGAAAAATATAAGTTATAAACATTCTAATAGAAAAAAAGGAAAACAAAGAGATACCGGAAACTAAACTAAGAGCGACTTTAAAATAAGCCAGAAACTAAAATTGTAGAAACTAGAGAGATACTAGAAATCAAAATAGAAAACCCTTCAATGTCTAAGCTAGAGATATAAGTTATAAAACTAAACTGAAACAATTTTTTAAAAAATATATGGTAAATAATGGAAAGTTTTCTTAGTATCCAATATACTAACTATGATATATAACATGGATAAGGAAACTGTATTTAAAATATAGTTTTATATTAACCTTTTTAATAACTTGAAAAGGATATGGGAAAATAATAAAAAATAATGTGAAGAGAAATAAAAAAAGATACCTGAGGTTAAAAGACCAACAAAGTCCTATGAAAGGTATAGTTTTAAAATGACATAGATTAAATGATTTAAATATATAACATTAGTTAATCTAGTTATAGTAGTAAATATCATTATGTTGAATAGATCAAGTGTAAACAACTATACTTATAAGTATGTGATGAGCTTTAAAGTTGCTCTTTGGACTGGGAATTTGAAAGAAAAGTGAGTCCACAGTTTCTAAATTTATTAAAAATTGAATTCAACATGATGCAATTGAACTAAAAATATACATCAAGATGAAGACTTAAGTTCTGTACTATCCAATTATTTTAACAAATGAAGCCTTAAGTTATGTAGATAGAAACCGGAGAAGTGGTAGGATGCATAAACCAAATGCCTTAGACAATAAAAGATAATATATAAGGATTACCAAAAGAAAATAAAATATGAAGAAAACATATCAAGATGTAAGAAAAGAGGTAGTAGAAACCAAACTAAAAGTGACTTTAAAATAAGTCAAAAACCTAAATAGTAAAAACCAAATAGATAGCAAAAACTAAAATAGAAGTACCTTTAATGTCTGAGCTAGAGATATAAGCTATAAAACCAAATTAAAACACAGGAGCTATAAAGTAAATATTATAAAAATTTGAAAAACTTAGCAATATTAACTTCTTTAACAAATGAAGCCTTAGTTTCTTTAGATTGGAATCGGAGAAATGATAAGATGTATAAACCAAATGCATAAAATAATAAAACATAATATATATAGATTACCAAAATAAAAAATAAGTATCAAGAACAAACATCAAGATGCATGAAAATACTTTAGAGGCATTATTCACCTCTAGAACGAAACATAGTAGAGAAATAGGAGAGAAGACACAACATCATAATTTCCACACTCAGGAACAGAATACACCAAAAGGGAAGGCTTCAGGCATAATAACTTAGAAAACATTCTAATAGGAAAAAAAACTAATAGGTACAATAACTTAGAAAACAACCTAACAAGAAAAAAAGAGAACAAAATGATCACAAACACTTAGAAAACATTCATACCCCCAACCAAATCTACACTAATACTAACTTGAAAGGTGTTTTGGATCTGGATCAATAGAAAAACCTTCAAAAACTAAGGTGTATAAGTTATAGATATATAGGATGCATAAACCAAATACATTAAATAACGAACGATAATATTTATAGTATAACAAAAGAAAAAAATCAAGAACATATATCAAGATGCAAGAAAATATTTCAGAAGTATCACTCACGTCCAGAAAAGAATACAGTGGAAAAATAGAAGAGAAGACACAACACCAAAAAAGATTTTAGAACATATATCAAGATGCAAGAAAAGATTTCAGAAGCATTACTCACCTTCGGACAAGAACATAGTAGAAAAATTGAAGAGAAGATATAACACCATAATTTGCATACTCAAAAACAAAATACACCAGAAAGTATGTCACGATCGAAAACTAAGGGTTGTGACCGACGTATAACCTTAGGGCAAAATATAAACATATAGGCTATGCTAGCATAATACATTGAAAGATAACCTGTAACCTATTTCAAACTTAAGTGAGTATGTGCCCAACACACAAACAATAACTTTTCACATACATTTAGTCCACGCGGACTTTCTCATTTCTCAACATTCACCTATTAAATCATATATATTAATATATAATCATGTCATTTAGCATACATATAAGTCTACAGAAGCATGCTCTGCCTATGGGTTTAATGGAGCAGATCTAAAAGTATTCAAAATTTAAAAAATACATAAAAGTTCTACATCAAGCTCACATGAACAAAGTGTGGCTCACCACAAAAGAATGCTCATCTCTCTCTAAGGAGCTGCAGACGACGGACCTGGAGCCAAGTCTCTATCTAAAAAATATTACAATAAAAAAAGAGTGAGTCTTGGACTCAGTGAATAGATAATATGAATTTCTAACGGAAATGGGACAAGCCATGGCATGAGTTTTTTTTTAAAAAAAATTTAATAACTTTCCAATACCAAAAAGATATCATAAGAGTTATTCAACATATTTGACAAAATAACAATTGAAATATTCCTTAGAAGTAAAATACTAAAACATAAGTTTCAAGTTAAAAAGTAGATAATAAATTCTAGAATCATAAGGAATCATCATAGATATAGAATTATGGTAAAATTTTCAATAAAACCCATTCATAATAAATAGGTGATCATAAATAAAGTTAATAAGTTTAAAAATACATAAACCATCAAAATCACACTTTAGGGTGGGAGATTTTCAGTTATGATTAATAAACATGAGCATTCTACTCATAAATTAATACTTTTATAAGAGCTCTCAGCTCTAAGGCAACCTATCAGGCTACTATAAATCAATCCACATGTGTTGGCCGATACACGGGACTAGCAACTCCCCTGCTAACTTGGGTTTGAACTAAGGTGCATCAAGGTTAATGTCATCACTGCCGTTAGCTACAGTTTCTAACTAGTCTTCTCCCAAAACAAATTTATAAAATAGCAAAATACTAAGCACACACTCACACACACACACACACACACACACATATATATATATATATAATAGTTATATGAGAAATTATTAGAAATAAAGAGTTTCATAAATCAACAGTTTAAAATAATTTCAAACCATACTCCTTTCAACTATGTATAGTTCACCAAGGCTTTCAATCATGGTATTCAATATCTCTAACATCATATCATTTCAAACTCATCAAAAATCAAATTTTACAAGCATATGTGAAACTTCAACACATTATCACTTTATCTACAATAATCTTTCAAAGAATTCCAATAGTATACCATTTCAAAATAAGTTACATAAATCAATTTCCTAATCATAAGGTCATTTTAATATCATTCTTATTTACTATAACTTAAGAAAATTTTAAAGTGCTTGTCCCAAGTGTACCTAGAACTCTCTATATATATATGGAATTAAAAATACATAGAAAATAATAACAATTAATAAATTAATAAAATTAATATTCAAAGTATAAAGAAGTTGGAAATTATATAAAAATGTGGAGATACACACTATCTACTCACAAAATGGCCAAAATACTCAAGTTAGTTTCTTCCCACTTCTTGAACCACTAATTCCACTAGGAAGTTTCCCTTGACCTTGAGCAAGCACTCAAATAACAAATCAAACACAAGTCAACACTTAATTACATTATCAAGCTTCCTATTTCAAAAACCCCCAAATTCCACACTATGTGCATAACCATAAAACAATCTAATATTTACTATCTACTAACTAATTTAAGCTATTCTAATTCCTAATTAAGAGAATGAAGCTTGGGAATTACCTTATTAAGCAAAAGAGAAGAAATTTTAGAACTTGCTGCCTAAAACCTCAAACTCGTACTATTCAGAAATAGTAGTAAGAAACAGGGGCAAACAAGAAGAAAATAGAAGAAAACATGCAGAATCGTGAAGGGAGGTAATTGTTTTGTGTATTTAAAAGTGGAAAAGGAGGAATAAGGAGAAGAAATGAGCTGAGAAGAGAGGACGTTCGGTTGTGGCTGTTGTGTTTGTGTTTTCTATTTTTCTACTGGGTCTGTTTTATTTTTTTAGGGTTTTGTCTCGAGTTGGTCTGTTTCGGGTTTAGGTCAGCAGATGGGTGGGTCAGTAGGTCAGTGGGTCAGGGTTTCAGCTCACGGGTTCAACAACTTATTTTTATTTCTACTGTTTAAGTAAATGTCCCCATTTCCTCTTTAACATTTTACTCTCCATTTACTTAAGACATAAATGTAAATAAAGAAATACCCCCTATTTGGATTCAAAAAAAATTTAAAAAAATTAAAACTCTAAAGAATAAAAATTTAGATTTTGGGTTTTAGTTCAAAATGTTGAATTTTGAAAAATTTTAAAAATAGCTTCTTATCAAAATAGTCCTTTTAGGTATTAAAAATTTTATTAAAAATCACTCTTTGATGCAAAAAAATATAAGAGGAAGAATTACTAGGATTTTTTATTCTCAAATAATGCATATTTTATATAGTCCTCCAAGGAAGGCACTCAGACTTGGAAAATTTTTTGAAATTCTAACAAACTCAGTTTTATTTGTGAAATTAAGTTAAACAAGAGCATATATCAAATTAAATCATTTCAACAAGTTGAAAAAAGAAATAGTTTAAGGTCATTTAAGGTAATCCCAAGTTCATATTAAAACTATTTAACCGTGTTTTACGTTATAACGATTCTACGTTACCTATGAAAGGCAAGACCATTACAAAGTAGGCCTTTAGTCAAGTTAGCAAATAAAAACACAATAAAATAATTGTGTATGGAGAGAAAAGGAATCGTACAATTTTTTTAAAAAATATCTAGTATAATAGAGAGTTTTCTTAGTATCTAGTATATTGACTATGACAAATAACACAAATAAGGAAACTATAGTTCAAATATAGTTTTATATTAACCCTTTCAATAACTTGAAAAGGATATGAGAAAAAAAATAAAAAATATTGTGAAAAGAAATAAAAAAGATACCTAAGAAATTGAAGAATTTAATTAGCTTATCAATAGGTATATTAGCTTTTTTATCATACTTCTTAGGCATGCCCAATAATCTATGAGAAGTATACTTTGTCTGTGAATTAAACTATATAAATGAATTAGCAGTAACTCAGGCAAAATAGGCTCTCTTATCTATTAGATAAAAGAAAAAAAATAAAGAAAATAAAAACTTAGTGAATTGCACCTAATTATCTAACTTCATATCAATATCTCCAATTAAAGGCACTGCTTTACTTAAGTTACCATTACTTCTAAGTTGTTCTCGGATAGAATCATAAACTCTTATCCTTCTTAATAAAACAAAGGAATTTATGGAGAATTCATGCTCTTGATAACAAAAGAAGAAAGTATTATAAGTCATAAATTTAATCACATAGATAATAATAGTTGGATACCTCAAATAGCACATATAGAACATGTATTAAGGTTTCGAGTATCAACAAATGACCTAAATTTGGAGTTTTAGTAAAAGAAAACTAAATCGATTCAGAAATAACAAATTAAGAACAATAATCTGCAAACAAACAGAGAAATCAAGCTAGTAACTTTAAAAATTAATCAAAATAGAGAAAAATTAGAAGAACAATAGTACAGGAAATAATAAATTACAAAAAAGGAAAAAGGATAAGCTTAAATAAACTTGCAAACATATAGTAAAGGCTAAAACGGAGACATGTAAGTACAGAAATTAGGCTAAAACCCTAAAATAGAGACATGCAAGTATAGAAATCAGGCTAATAACCTTAAAAAATGATCAAAATAGAAAATAATCAAAACAATAGTAGTACAAGAAATAATGAATCATAAAAAAGGAAAAGGGACAAGCTTAAATAAATCAAAAGCAAACCCAAAAACTAAAAAAAATAGGAATGAATGAAGATCTGTATCAAGTAACCATTAATACAGATTAATTCATTTCAAAAAATAAAAGAGAAACAAAAATCAAACACCAAGCCAGTGAAATCAGACCCTAATTACGAGGACAAAAATAGGGCAACATGCCTCTTCACCAGAAATCCACCTAGCTACTCGCTCTTAATGAAGAGGAATGATGTGAATGAAGTAAATTACAAGGCTTTTAGTATAAATTAGATAAGCTTGTTTGCATTAAGCTTCGACTTAAAAGCAATTAAGGCACAAATTTTTAAACAAATTGGTTTAGTCTAGTCTTTTTTAATGAAACGGGTTTCCAAAATAAATTAGAAAATAACAAACATATATATGAAATTACCTTTTTTCATTGTGATTCGTCTATTGTGATGGAATAGGGTGATCCAATAGAGAGACTACTAATGCTAGTAGCTGTTTAGATGTAAAACTTTTAAGAAAGTTCTATTTCTCTCACTTTGTAAAAGAATGACTAACAAAATAATTCATCTATTTTTTATTTCTTGAAAAATAGAATTTTTTAGGTGAACTAAATGATCTCTTAAACTATTCAAATTATCTCTTCGTTCTCTTCTTTTCACAATTGCCATTTATTTATCTACTATTTAGTACAATGCCAAGAGAATTATATAGCCTTGTTGATTTCTAAGTGAATGCTTCCATGGGTGAAGATTTTTTATTGATAAAATTGGAATAAGGATTGTGAGGTCCCAGAAGCAAAGTCTTTTCATGGATGGTCCTTAGATTTACCTCTTTTCCTTTTTCTTTGCTATTGTACGCACTTTTGATTCTCACTTTTTCATTCTTTCTTCCTTGTTCAACATAACTTCGTTCTTTGCTAATAAAAAGTGCATTTTTTTTCATTTTTGTTTGTGCTTGGTGTTAATCTACAAGGGTTAGGTAAGCGTTAACCTATCTATAGTTGTCTATTCATCCTGTGTTTTACATTGATATTTTTACATATATTATTATATTATTAAAAATAATTAAAATATTTTATAATTAATAAAAAAAATTATTTTTCCTTAAAACTAATTCTTAATTATTCTTGATATTTAATAATATGGCATCTTCCCATTTACTCACAAGGCAAAATATATTTTATACAATAATGAATTAAATTTAAAATATTTGGACTTTATTTATTTTTGGAAAGAATTTTTTTTATAGAAAAATCATTTTTTATATATAAATGAGTAAGAGTTGTATGGTTCTATATGTTGCAATTAAAAAAATAATCCTTAAAGTTATAATAGTATAAAAATTCCTAAAAAAACTCCATATTGACTTGCAATTAAATCGTAAATAAGTTAAAATTATTTAAAACTAAATCAGATAGATGTAAAGTTGCAAAATTTTGAGTAATTCTAAATTTTAAATTTGCACTAAAATATCATTTTATATTTTTTCATATTACTTAGCTCTCTTTAAAATAAAATAGGATAAGAAAATTAACTTACAAGTTTGCTTCTCTTAGAATAGTAAGCCATCATTTGAGGAACCAACTCTCTTTTACATCAAAACATTGTGGAGAAATTTTTAATCATAAAATCTTCTATAATTTTATGACATCAATGGTATTAAATTATACTTCAATTGTTTTGGGTTTGATGTGTGAAGAATAGTGATGAATATTAATGATTAATTTTTTCCCTAATTGCTAGTAATGAAATGTATATTAAAATATAATTAATTTGTTGTTTGATGCATAATTATTCCAAAGAAAAACTTTTGAAAAGAGTAGTAGTGTAATGATACTGAAATTTTCTACTTCAATTTTTGTTGTTGTTGTAATAGTTGTGCGAATTTATTAGTAGTGGTTGGCAACCATTTTGAACTTGATATTACAATTTTGAATCAATTTCAAATGTTGATGTCATTTCTTTTTTGTCTTTCTTCTTTTCTAACATGACATTTACTTTCTTTTAGTTTGAATAGTATACACTTGTGTTAAAATCAAAAGATGAAATAAGAGTCCATAGATATTGTATCAAAGAAAGATATGGAGAAAGAGATGAAAAGTGAGAAATTATTCATAGATGAGTAGGAATAAATATAAAAATCATAGGAGTTGAGGAAAATATAGGTGAATATGGGGTGGTTGCTAAAGTAAGTAGTGCTCCCCAGTGTGCTTGGATTACTAAAGTTAAGGTGGTTAGTAATTATATTTTTGGGGGATTTTGGTAAAATGAGAAGTGGAGTCCAAATCTATCAATTACCTTTAAAATAGTATAAAAGTATAGATTAGAACACTAAGAACTCATTTAACATTCTACATTATATAGTATAAGAACTATTGAATAGCATAATACAATATTATATAAAAAAATATAATATATTATATGACATTTGATTTATTATTATATATGATTAGAATTTGTATAAAATTATTTTATTTTTTATTTGTTATCATTTTATACAAGAATATATAAATTAAAAAAATTAATTTAATTATAATATCCTTGCACATAAAAAAATTAATAGAATTGTTATATATGAATTTGAAGTACACAATTAAATTAAACAATTCTTCAACAAAAATATCTTTTAAAAAATTATGTAATATATATAAATTAAAGACTTATACTATGATAATGAAATAATGTAAAATTTTTCACCAAGACACATATATAAATGCTTGCGCGCACACACAAATATATATGCACATTGGTATGTATATGAGGATGTATATATAGCAATTTAATAAAAATTATAATAAATTAATTCAAAAATATAAAATTTAATAAGTGTCTTGTATAAAATTTTAAAAAATATTTTATAATATTAAAAAATATCATAAATATAGTACAATATTATCAAAAAAAAATTTAAAAATGCAAAATCAAAATATAGTTGCTAATGTAAAAAAAATTAATTTTAAATTTATAAAAAGACATGTAAGAGAGATTAAAAAAATATTTAAAATAACTTTTTTGATTTTAATAATTTAAAATTTATCTTAACATTTTTCTCGTGGGATCCTCTCCCTTAAGAGTAGAGTGGATAGCCTTAAAACTAATACCTTGTTTTAACACACCACATAATATAATATACTATACAATATTTAGTCTATTATTATATATGATAAAAATTTGTATAATATTATTTTAGCTTTTTCTTATTATCTTTTTATAAAAGAATATATAAGTTTAAACTAATTAATTTAATTAAAATGCTCTTATATATTAAATATCACATCTCAAATAAATTTGAAATATATAATTAGATTAATTTTTTTTACAAAAATATATATTTTTAAAATATGATAATATATATAAATTAGAAACTTGTGCTATATTAATAAAATAATATGTAATGTTTCACCAACACACATATGCAATCACAAATATATGTATGTATATACTGATACATTGATATGTACGTGAGAATGTATGTATGGAAAATTAATAAGAAATTATGATAAACTAATTTAAGAATATAAATTTTAATAAACATCTTATATAAAATCTTAGAAAAATATGAAGAAATTAATATACACTGTCAAAAAAATCATAAATATAATATTATCAAATAAAAATAAAAAATGCTAAATTAAAATATAAGTATTAATCTAAAAGAATTTTTAATTTTAGTTTTATAAAAAAGATGTGTGAAAAAGACACGAGAGAGAAAAAATTTAAAATAATTTTTTAATTTTAATAATTTAAAATTTGCCTTAATACTATTTTATCAATTCTTATCTTATTTCATATCATCCAATCTTATATAATAAAAATTTAAACATGTAGAAATTTTTTTTTGAATACAGTGTATACTTTATTTAAAATTCTCAAACATTATGCAATTTATTTTATACCATCGAGTGTTACCGAGTGTTTTAGGATTTGTTAAATGAAATCCATAATTATGCCATTTATGTTTCAAAGAGACCAGTACGTTATTCAAGTATCATAACACAGGAAGGGGTGTGTTGTTGACCTAATTGGTTTAGAAGTCTGTCAAACTTTTTTAACTCATCGCCAGCAACAACCAGAACCAACCAGCCCAGCAATTCATCCCCTGCTTCTCTCTAAAAGTCAACACTGGTTGGCCTGACGAAATGTCAAATTAAAACTAAAGCAGGTCACCATATTTACAAATCTTGCTACATCATTGTTAAATTGTTGACATTTGCAGAGAGAGCAAGAGAGAGATCGATTATGGCGCAAAAGAGATACATCATTGAGATTGAGAAAGGAAAGGAAGCTCGGGATGGCAGGCCATCCGTGGGTCCTGTCTATCGCAGCCTATTCGCTAAGGATGGATTTCCTGCTCCTACTCCCGGTCTCGATACTTGTTGGGATGTTTTCCGGTGAGATTTTCTGCAAAATTTTAATCATTAACCTAAAATTTCATATTTGATTTGATGCACCAAAAAAAAAAATAAAATTCCAGGACTACAAAATTAGTCTTCTTCATTGTTTCAAATTGGCTGAGTTGCTTTTGCAAATTACCCATTTTAAGTGTACAGATTTTGTTAGCAACCCAATCCACGAGTGGTAAGTAAAATTTTATTTAATATTGTCGGAATCTAAGTGTTTCTTTTGTTCACCTTCCTGAAATTAAATTACTATTTGTAGCTCTTCTAAGGCTAAACTTTCAATCAAAACAGCACGAATCTTCTTTTTAGGAGAGGCGGAGTAGTGGAATTCTTACCTTCTTTTGATATGAACAGTCATGATTTGACAACTATGGCTTGTAGACGAAAGCTGAAACTTCAGATTATTTGCTCGGATGCGGTGTTTATGTGTGGCTGGTTCTCTATCTCTAATGGGCTTGAATATATGGTTTAATCTCCTTGAGTTAGGACATATAAATATATTACATGTATTAGTTCGCTTTTTGCTATCTTGAAAATATTTAGGAATAGTATAAAAGACTAGCCGTTTTAGCACTGAATGTATATTACTTTTACAGAATGTCTGTCGAGAAATATCCTGGAAATCCAATGCTTGGTCGGCGGGAGATCTTGAATGGGAAGGTAGCTCTTTTTTCTCCCGAGTTCTCCGAGATTTTTCTTCCATAACTTATCTTCCATATTGTGCTCTTAGTTCACTTCTCACATTTGTCAATGTAGCCTGGCAAGTACAAGTGGCTAACTTATAAGGAAGTGTATCACTTGGTGATGAAAGTTGGAAATTCCATCCGCAGTTGTGGTTACGGGGAAGTAAGTGAACCATGTACTTGTATGGAGTTTTATCTTATGATTTTCATCAAAGCAATGTTAAATAAAACTTCCTTGATTTAGACTATACTAAATGGATTAATGGATATTTCATTGTTCTGTTATATGATAACAACGTTCTTGTGCATGGTTTTGTTTAAAAAACAACACAAAATTTATCTTTGATGGATTTGCTATCTGTATAAGTAGCTCAGTAATTTTATTGGAAATTTCATCTTTGGTGAATTTGCTATCTGCATGAGTAGCTCAGTAATAAACCATGTCCTAGGATCATATGCTTGGCCTTTTTAATTTGCACCCAAACTTGCAAAAGGGTCTTGCCTATCTTGTTATATGGATTTCTTAACATTTTATGGTTACTGTCCATAGAACTTCAATTTTAAGTTACTGGCAAGTTGTATATTTGAGCTGACATTTGTTCCTTGCTGGGTCTATAGGGTGTAAAATGCGGTATTTTTGGTGCCAATTGCTCAGAGTGGATTATAAGCATGGAGGTAAATTCCATTGGATCTATATGTTGATCTTACCTGTGTCCTCTTTCCTGTGTGTTTATCACGGCTTTGTTTTTCACTATTTTCTGTGGGTAGTTTAGCCTGTTTATTATTTCATCCTTCTTGAATATGAAGGTGAATATGCCATTTATTTTTCTTGTATGAATATATGATGTTTTGCTTGTCTTGGCCACCTATCATGGTCATGTTTTATGTTTCTTGGCTGGTGTCTTTCTCTTGATGTTTTCTTACTTATATTTAAAATGACTGCAGGCCTGCAATGCTCATGGACTTTATTGTGTTCCTTTATATGATACATTAGGTATGTGGACACCTTGTTTAGCATGCATGGTAGTCAGGATCACAGAATTGTGATTCAGATTGTGCAATTCGATTTGATGCAGAAAGAAAATGATACAAATCTTTGATAGACTTGTTGATAGCTCTGTATTGTAGTGATTCCTTATCTGAATCCTGTCTGAATTGCTGGAATTGTGCGCAATGCATACTAATCTATTCTTTGTGCTGAATTGCTGATCACCCCTGTTCTGTGTTGTCAAGCCTCTGTTCTGTACTATCAGGGCTTTATTTTGCAGAAACAAATGGGTCGAGCCAGAAACTGAACCGGTCTTTTTGTGACCCAAATTTAAAAGAGGCCCAGAACACAATTTTTTTTTTCAATTCTTTTTTAGAGACTTCAAAATAGTTTTTAACACCAATATGATTCATTTTTACCCTCACCCATGACCCATCTTCTAAAATCCTTTTTTCACCTTGAAACCCTAACCTGCATTATTCCAATATTGTGTTCCCAAGCCAATCATCTCACCCATCTTCTAAAGCCCTTTTTTGACTTTGGAGAAGATTGAATGCTTCAGTATTATGTTATCTGTTGATGATATGTTGAGTTAGTTTTGAATCAATATGACTTAACTCTATTGAAACTTGATGTTTATAATTTTTAGTTCATGATGTTAGACAAGTACTATATTTCTTGACTTAATTTTTTATCATCTATGCTTACATTTTTGTTGTACATAGGATAAAACATACTATTTTCATATTTCTTTGCGAATCTACGATTTGCTTTGATGCACAATTCAAATATTTGACTAATTGATTCGTGTTTTGATAACCTTGTTAGCATGTTTCCACATGATGGTTTTACAGCTACAGAATTGAACCTAGTTTTCTAATTCCATCTTACATATACTCATGGTCTGTTACAAACGAAGTTTTTTCAGTCTTGTTAATGCTTCTCCAAGAATATATGCCATCCTATTATTTCAATGGTTATTTTCCATACTTAGTAATCACGAGTTCTAATGCTGTGATATATATGACTTAAGGTGCTGGGGCTGTAGAATTTATTATATGCCATGCGGAGGTCTCAATTGCATTTGCAGAAGAAAAGAAGATTCCTGAGGTTCAGCTATTGACATTATCCATGTTAATGCAATGCGTTATTAGTGATGATTAGAGAGTGTACTTTACCATGTTTTGTAAAGATTCAGTCTCATCCATATGTTTCTTTATTAAACATTTCAGCTATTGAAGACATTTCCAAATGCAGCAAAATACCTCAAAAGTAAGTTGGTTATGAATCTCTCCCTTTCTTTTCCTGGAATGTGTTTGTGTTATAAAGAAGTAATCTGCTGTTTTTCTCTATGCAGCACTTGTGAGCTTTGGGAATGTTACTCCTGAACAAAAGCAAGAAGTTGAAAAATTTGGGTTGGCAATATATTCATGGGATGAATTTTTACAAGTGGTTGGTTATTTATTTGACTTATTATTATCTCTCTAGTATTAGTTCTTAAAGCTGTAGGCAAGTAGTTCAGAATTATCCGCTTACTCTTACTGGGAAAAATGATTGTTATTTACCTCTTATCCACAAATTGTTGGAGTACTGGCAGAATATCTGTGAAATAATTAGTTGATGCAATTTTTGCTGAATGGGAATGAAAAATGCACGTGTAGATAGAAACATCTGTATTGATTGGCTAGTTTGAAAAATCTACATTGACATAATTTTTCTAAAAGCTGGTTCAACGATGACTTATTACCCATAGGTGACACTGCCTCTCTCTGTTTCTTTGGATATTTTGTGGTTGCTATTGCTAATTCAAGTTTTGGGTGTTTGTCTCAGGGGTGTGACCAGAGCTTTGATCTCCCGGTGAAAAAGAGAAGTGACATCTGTACAATAATGTATACAAGTGGAACTACTGGTGACCCCAAGGGAGTGTTGATATCCAATGAGAGCATTATTACACTCCTTGCTGGGGTTAAGCGACTTTTAGAGAGTGTAAATGAACAAGTATGTGCTTTATTTTAGTATTAACATTACTGAATTTTTGGCAAAACTTTTTGGTCTTTCCTGATCTCCCCTTTTATTTTTACTGCTTCACAGTTGCATGAGAGTGATGTATACCTTTCATATCTTCCCCTTGCACACATC
Organism: Sindora glabra; assembly: GCA_020226215.1. Classification (NCBI taxonomy): domain Eukaryota; kingdom Viridiplantae; phylum Streptophyta; class Magnoliopsida; order Fabales; family Fabaceae; genus Sindora; species Sindora glabra. Next base: position 902,560 of record CM035236.1, read on the forward strand.
TTTGATAGGGTCATTGAAGAACTGTTCATATGGCATGGTGCCTCTATAGGTTTCTGGCGTGGGGTGAGTACAAATGCTTAATTCTTCCCTGTTAAAAACGAAGTTTCAATACAATCATCATTTATACAATATATGCAGGACGTCAAATTGTTAATTGAAGATATTGGGGAGCTAAAACCAACAATTTTTTGTGCTGTTCCCCGTGTACTTGATAGAGTGTATGGAGGTAAACTCTTGGCAAACATTCTAGACAGCTTGATTCTATGTCTTAGCATTATGTAGTGTAGATGGTGATGGCAATGTTTATAGTTTAAGCGGGGACAAAACCTTTATTTAAATGATTTGTAAGTCAATGAAGTGCCTTTTGATCTAAATGTCCTTCCTGGCCAGTTTTCTTCCCCCCAACCTCCACCCTTCTCTGTTATTGTGTATTGAGGACCTTGAGATCTCCATTTTTATCTCATAAACAGGTTTGACACAGAAGATTTCTTCAGGGGGTTTCTTAAAGCAGACAGTGTTCAATCTTGCTTACTCATAGTAAGTGCTGTGTTATTGTAACTGATTTCTAGACAAATCTGCAAATTGCTGGGGTTTTCCTTGTAAAATATTATGGAAGTATGAAGAGCCTCTTTGTCAAATCACAAATAAATATTGTCTAATTCCCTATTGGTTTGCTTTCAAATTGAGATAAAGATTATATAGTTATTTTAAAAATAGTTGTTGCCAGTAGCCTTGGCTTCATTCTGCCATTAATATAATATTCTGAAAAATGGCTGCAGCAAGTTGCATAACATGAAGAAGGGGGTCAAGCATGAAGAGGCTACTCCGATTTTTGACAAAATTGTGTTTAATAAGGTGGTGCAATGTATAATTTTGATTCCCTGCCTGCTTATGCTTAACAGTAACTGTGACCAAGTTTCTCTATGGTTTGGATTCATCAATGTTTTTCAACTTAATCAGGTAAAGCAGGGTCTAGGGGGAAATGTACGTCTTATTTTGTCTGGAGCAGCACCTCTGTCTACACACGTGGAATGTTTCTTACGTGTAGTGACATGTGCTCATGTCCTACAAGGATATGGTATGAACTTTTTAGAAATTTATTCCTCTCATGCCATGGCATCATTTAGATCTGCATGCTGCTATTGGGACATAAATTTTCTTTTGCTTTCTTATAGAATATGGCTTGTTTCATATAATTTTGTTCTAATAAAAATAGGTCTCACTGAAACCTGTGCGGGAACTTTTGTCTCCTTGCCAAACGAACAGTCAATGCTTGGTACAGTGGGTCCTCCAGTACCAAACGTGGACGTGTGCTTGGAATCTGTTCCTGAAATGGGATATGACGCCCTCTCAAGCACACCAAGAGGAGAAATTTGTGTTAGTGGAAATACCTTGTTTTCAGGGTACTACAAACGTGAAGATCTTACAAGAGAGGTTATGATTGATGGATGGTTCCATACAGGTATTGTCCATACATGTTTTTCAAAATTAAAAATCAGATGCTACATCAAAATGGCTGCATTGTCAACTTCATTCATAATTAATCTTATTTGACAGGTGATATTGGAGAGTGGCAACCGGATGGAAGCATGAAAATTATTGACCGGAAAAAGAATATATTTAAGCTTTCACAAGGAGAATATGTTGCTGTTGAAAACCTGGAGAATATTTATGGTCTAGTTTCTGCTGTTGATTCTGTATGTGCTGAAAACCCTTTAATTTTTTTGGTGCTTTCGACATGTTAATATATTTTCCTCTTGACTTTGGAAGAAGATTTTCCTTTCATATGAAAAGGGAGGAAAGAAGAGGGGGGATTATAACTGGAAATACTTGAGGTTAGAGTTTCAAGATATTGTTGCTGAAATCATGCCTTGAGACCAATGGGATCGATCTTATGCAACTAATATTTTCACTCAAATTGAAATTGTATGGTTAAGAAGTTCACACTACTCCAGCAGACTGCAGACTGATCTTCAGTTTTTTTAGCTGTTCTATTTGTTTTGGCACCATGCTTGGATATTTTTCTTGCATACTTAAACATATCTAAACAGCATGGGTGTTTCTTGTTTGATGTATTTTACCCTTGCCATATTTTCCATGTGCACAATTGTACATGCATGCTGAACCAGTAGTTATCAAGTCCTGGTTAATGGTTCTGCATCATCAGCCATTGTTGTAACTTGTGGATGTTTGAAAGATATCAAAGGGCTTGTGTAGTGCCAGGGTAGTAAAAAAGAGTTTCTCTTTTTTCTTTTTCATGCGCTTCAATGTTCTGTTGCAGATATGGATTTATGGAAACAGCTTTGAATCCTTCCTTGTTGCTGTTGCTAACCCTAACAAGCAAGTGCTTGAAAGCTGGGCAGAAGAAAATGGGATAACTGGAAACTTCAATTCTCTCTGCGAGGACTCTAGGGCAAAAGATTTCATACTTCAAGAGCTCACAAAGATTGGAAAGGAGAAAAAGGTGCTGTTTAGTTGTTGAGTCCCTTGATATTTTGTTAGAATTTGCTTTTCAACTAGACGTCTGTGTGCCCACCCCACACACAAGAATCATACCTGATGCTCTCTGACAATTTGAAATTGTTGTTTGGCAGTTGAAAGGTTTTGAATTTATAAAAGCAGTTCATCTTGACCCAGAGCCCTTTGACATGGAGCGCGACCTTATAACTCCAACTTACAAGAAGAAGAGGCCCCAGTTGCTCAAATATTACCAGGTACAACTTGATGAAATCTCGGGTTTTCTTTTTTGTTTTTGCTTATTAATATGAATAGATATGGGAGTGTAGTGGAATTGCTGAAATAGAATATCCTCTTTTTTCCTTTCTAGTTCAGTTCTATGAAAGGAAGAAAGCACAATTAAGGCAAAGAAATGCTTGGCAATTTCCATTATCTTGATTAACTAGTCAGGGTGATTGGATCACTTTCTTTATTTTTAGTATACTCGTATAAGGTTTTCCCAGCATAAATTCTTGTTTCTTATTCCAGTCCCTAGTTACCCTGCCTTGTTTGCTTATATTTTTGTGTATTCTTTTGATCCATCGTTGTTGTTATTATTATTATTATGTGCACAGAATGTCATTGATAACATGTACAAGAGTGGAGGCAAGAGCAAATCCAGTGTCTGAGATATGCGTTGGGAGCTGAAACCAATTTGTTTTTAGCTATGTAATTACAGTTGCCTTAGTTCAATTGTATCCTTTCGGTGGCTGTTGGATGGATAACTTAGAGCTGAAACTATATTAAATTATTGTTTTCTTCCACTGCGCAAATCATTCCATATACTCTAGCCCTTGCATTTGCCATATATTAAGGGAAGGCCGGCTGTATTTTGTTTTGGAAGATATCGCGGAAATTGAATTTAATAAGCAAACTACTTGATTTTTTTCTTTTTTTTTAATCCCAAACCCCATAACATCCTGCACGGCATCATGATACTAACTCTAATCTGTAATATACGAGTACTGAGTTAACAAAGGTGGCACCGGTAATAAGGGAGTGCTAAAAACAAGAAAATATGTTGACGCATTTAAACTATTATTTACTCATGCTTTGCTAAATCATAATAAAATTGTCAAATACTTTTCTTGATAATGAAAGTTCTAAAGGTAATTTTATGGAAGGATTAATTTTTTTAAGAGGTTAAATGTGTTTATTAGCGGTTTATTTTTTCCTCAGCAAATAAGTTAAAATAAAAGGAGTAATCATTTAAGTATTTGATCTCCAGTAAGAAATTTCGGTCATTTAACTTTTGGGGTTCAAGAAAGTTTGTGCTAATAGATTTCCCTTTTATCCATTAGGCATATGATATGTGTTTCTTGGTTCTATCCAGTCGGTGCGCGTTTCTTATAATCACCATGATTATGTTAATAAAAAAGGTCAAATATATTTTTTATCCTCTTAGTGTATAAATCGATTGGATTTGATCCTCTTTAAAATTATAATTTAATTTTGATCGTAATATAGAAAATGGACCAATTCAAATCCTCCTCACTAATTTTTGTTGGATTTTGGACCGAGTTTCCAACATTGCTTGCTCTACTCCACTCAATCAGCACAGCGGAGAGAATCGGTTTCGCCGACGAGGCTAGATTTGAAGTACTTTGACCCTAATCATCCAAAATTACAAGAATTCTTCATTAAGGTTTATTTTCCTCCTTTTTAATCAATTCCATAAAATCTTTTAAATTAAAAAAAAATTATACAGATCCTAATTGTTATGAAGATTTTATCTTGTTTGTGAAAATGGTTTGATAAATATTTACTCTTTAATTGCTTGATTGAAGGGAAAATTTGGAGGAGATGAAGTGGGAGGAGGAAAGAGATTAGAGGAGATCAGGGTTTAAGGGAAATGTAATGAAATGGAAGTTGCAGGGCATATTTGGGCTTCTATAAAGACAAGAGTATTTTTATCATTTTGTTTTAATTTTTTTTTCAGACTCACATTCTTATTTTTAATCAATTATAACTTTTAATCCTTTTATCCAAAATATTTTCCCGTAACTGATCCCTTCAAATCTTCTTTTCAAGCCCAAATTAACTTGTTGATTTCTATTTATCGCAAAGTCTTATTCAAAACTAATTTAATTAATTAATTCTCCTTCCTTTGTGCATTATTCAAAATTTTCCAATCAAGATTTATTTAATTTTTTCTAAAATTTCTATTTAAATTTTCTCCATAATATTTAACTAATTAATCATTCTTCTTATAGCACCAAATTTTAAATTTCAATTGAAAATGTAACAAATAAATTAATAATTGTAAACTTAAACTTTAAAAATGTAACGTTGGGAATATGAAATTAATGTCATTGTTGTCGGACCAATTCCTTAACCAATCATAGTCATAGTCAAATCTAGAACAAGTTAGTTGGTGTCATAAGGTTCCTAGTTGATTGTGCAGATTGATCAATAATAGTTGCAAATATCCTGTAAGTGTGAAGCCCAGTTTTGTTTAAATATCCTAATTCTCATAACTAATTTTGTTTTTATATTTATCAAGTTAGGCTGAATTTTTAAATTTCAAAATTATGATTCAATTACAAGTTATATGAGATTATGATTTTAGTTTTTAAATATAAAATAGTACCTTTTTAATTGAGTAAATCTTATTTTCCATTCATGTAAAATTCAATTTTTTTAATTTCATCTTTGTGAAATATTTTGTAATAATTTTATTTATGTGAAATATTAACTTGTTCATTTTGTTCTTTTATTAGTATCCGTATTAAAATAATTTGTTTAATTTTGTTTCTATTTATCCTTTTAGGGATAGAATTAAATAAATTAATATTTTATAGAGATAAAACTAATACAAAATATTTTGTTAGAATGAAATTAACCCCTTGTTTAGCACAATCAAAAATAGGATTTCATTTTATTTTTAAATAATTTTTTTTAATATAGTATTTGACTTTAAGTAAAAAGAGATTTCAATTCATTTGTAATTCTCATTTTAATTATATTTTTACCATTATAAAATCTATATAATTTTGCAAAAATTTTACTAGAATTCATTTCATTTAATCTAAAAAATATATTATATAAATAATTTATCCTTTTTATAATATTATATTTATTATAATACTATCAAAATTTACTTTTTAATTGATTTCTATGCATTTTTCAATTTATTACAAATAGAATAATTCGTTTATAAATAAATTGAAATCATTATTTTTAACAAAATTGTCAAATAATAGAATTCATTTGTAAATGAATTGATTTCATTCAATTGAATTGAAATCATTTTTATTGAAATAAAATGAAATCAATTCTAGAAAAAATGTATGCCAAACAAGTCTTAAGAAAAATTGGATTTCATATGTACGAAAAAGGGGTTCAACATTTTTCTTTAATTTAAATTTGGTGTCTGCTTAGGTGTGGTATACAAACGTCCATAAATTTTTGTTGAGTCAGATGCAATTAAATCACGATAAATCCAATGATGCACCTAATTAATAAAATGAAAAAAAAGTATTGAAAATGTTAGTAAATCGAACAAGACGGAATCATTTTCTTGTCAAATGGGTTCCCCTTATAAGAATGCATCAAGTATTTCCTCTTATAACAAGTGAAATCAAGATTAAATCTCGCCAATTTACTTAGCAATAGTGGCTTTTATTGGTGAAAAACAAATATATTATTCTTTTGAAAATATATTGAATAGATTTTCTATCCAAAAGTTAAACAAATGACAAGATTTACAGATATAATATCAAAAATCAAAAGGCCTTGGATTTTATAAACCACCTACATTGCATCCCTAACTGTTGAATCTGCCTTTTGTATCATAGGAACTGCATTATTCATCATTAACATGGTTATACATTTTATATCCCAAAAATAGTAGCTATAACAAGAAGATCTTGCAACAAACAAGTCATCCTTACTAGCAGTGCAAAATGGTCTAGTTATTTCAATCACTATACTTGGCTCATACTGTACTAACAAAACGAGAAAAAAAATCCATACCTTGCAACCTTTCACTTGATAGTAATCAGTAGATACATCGAAAAAATAAAATATGTACACTTATGAAAAGTGTTGGCCTCGTAGTAAGGTTAAATATATGGCCTATAACAGGTCAGAAATTTCCATGAAGTGTTAAAAGATCAAATTGGCTTATAAATCTACTAATAATGTTAAAGTGGAAAGGCCAATGATTGCTCTTTGTTCTTAATTGGCCCATGGAGAGTGAACTTAAAGTTGGTATCCAATCATTTATTTTAGTAGGTAATATTAAAAACTCGTATCAATAAAAAAATTATAGTAAAACATTCATGCATTAACCCATTTTTGGAAGCCTTAAGCGAGTGATTCAGATATTTTGAAACTTGAAAGATTAATAAGTCTAATGGAAAAAAAACTTCACCCCAAAGCTTAAAATTGGATCTATCGATAGAAATAGTCTTAAGCAAGTGATTCAGATATTTTGAAACTTGAAAGATTAATAAGTCTAATGGAAAAAAAACTTCACCCCAAAGCTTAAAATTGGATCTATCGATAGAAATAGATGGCTAGATGATACAAAAACCACCATACTAAAAGAGAAAACAATCTCCTCGATACACATACCTAACCTTAGTACTTGAAAAAGGGACTAGTAAATTAGTAATTAAATATAAAGCACCAATATTATACTTATTTTAATTAATTTTGAATGCTTCCCTAGAATCAACATTATAATTTACAATCATCTAATACAAAAAAAATCATAAACTTAACTTTAGCCATTTATGAGATCCATGCTTATTTATTTATTGTTATGTAAGCCAATGATGCCATTGTCATTATGAAAATAAGTATTTCTAAGGGTAGTATGACCTTAAGCCTTATCTTTTCTCGATTGTAACTACTTTTTAAGCTATTACCACGCAAGAACATTAATATCTTTTACGCCAGAGGATTGGCTATTCTCTTGCCACTTGCCCCTAAGTTACATATATAATTGGTACATTATATAGATATTATCATGACAGGAATATGCCATAATGAGTTTAAATTAAGGGATGACAAAAACAATAAGAATATGTACATTTATCACTAAGATCTTCTTATATCCCTCCTTATTAGAAAGTATGTTATGACTTGAAAGCAATTTTGGCTCAAAGAAATCATAGAATTCACCTTCGGACATAAAATAACAGTTTCATTTTAGAAAGTCAAATATTCCTAGAAATAGGTGCAGAGCTTTGTGTCCAGAATATTAAGTAAAAATAATTGTTCAATTATTACAAGTTCCACAATGATTTTAACTAAAGCATTCTACCTTGTAGAGATGAAAATAGTCAGAAATCGCTACTCTCTACTCATTTCACAACATGCAAAAGTAAAGGGTTATAAATTTGAATCTATATCTGAACTCCAAAATAATTGAAGGAAACATGATTATCAAATATGATTCATTATTTAGATCTTAAGATTTGACCTAAAGGGAAATTAATTCAAATCAAGCTGTGAACTTTTTTTTTTAATCTTTCCTAGAATAGGATGAATCATGATGAAATCTCCTGAATCTTGCGATTTTAGCAATTCATGTGGTGAATCTTGTTAAATAATTTATGGGTTATATATAAATTATTAATGTAATGGGATTATTATTAATAAAGGCCCTCTGTGACATAATAAATAGACAAATAGATACTTAACCCAAGACTAGTAAAATAGGCTTGGATCCTATAATGGATAGGATCCAATCCAAGACTCGAATATAATTATATAAATATGGGGTCCTTATCTCACATCTCTTATGTCTAGGATTTGAGTACTCCATCGATCTACCCTATTGCATAAACATGGAGAATGCTAAAGAAGGTAATTCCCTGTTCTACTTTGTGGAATTAACATTAAAAAATGGATTTACATGACCTAAGTATGTCATCTTTTACAATAATTTTTAAGTAATTTATTATAAATTTTCTCATGTTGTAATGTAAAATTCAAGATTAAGTTTTGAATTTGATAATTAAAAATTGAAAATTTTCTATCAATCAGTATTAGAGCCAAGTTAGACTTCTAATTATGGGTAAGAGTTTTGTATAGCTTCCTTTTTAATACGATCATGAAATTGAGTAATACATTATTTCCCTAGTAAAAGTTTTTCTACAAAATTTGCATTTTAGGATGAATACATGGTTATGTCTTTTTTGTCATCCTTAGATATTGCAAATTACCATATGTTCGACTACTTATACATATTGATAAGTATATTTGCCTATATCATATGGTGAATTTTGGTAAACAATAGGAACTAGCTTTGGATGATATTATAAGCTTTAGTTATGATATTTTAGCTTGTTTTATGATTTCTTACATGAGAACCCAATAATTTAGAAGATATATAAGGCCTCAGAATCATAACCTTCAAAGGATTACATAAAATATTTAGGAGTAGAACATAGAAATTCATATTATGTTTATGAAGCATGATAGTTTTAGAATTATATTGAAGGAGAAAGTGATAACAAAAAAAATTGGGTGATCTTCTAGAACTATGTTAAAGTGGTAATTCGAATTTTTATATAATATTGAAATGCTCTTAGTTTGAAAGACACATGTTTGGGTAGTTACAAAGCCATACTTTAAAGGTAGTTTTTAAAGGGAAGATATCATAAAATTTTCAGAGCAATTTACGATTTTAGGTGGAATTTCGTTAAAAAAAAACTATTTAAAACTTTAAAATTGATGCTGTTTAACCCAATTCTATGATTAAGATTTGTTAAATTAAAATAATGCAAGACAAATGTTGAAATTCTATATGGAAGTCATGGGTCTAGGAGTCTTCTTGGGAGAATTTTAAAAAATTCAAAACCAAATTTTTTATTTTTAGGATAAAAATTATTAGGTGGGTTAATGTATGGATTGTTCAATAAATCTAGTAAAAATCTTGAAAAATTGGCATAAAATTGTGAAGATTGGGGCTAGATTTTTTTTTTTTTAGGTTGAGATTAGGTCAAAACACTCACTTGCCCACTGCAATTGGAAGATGATCCATAATACACTCATGCGCATGGCTAGCTATGTAGCCTACGCATGGGGGCCATGCACTACTATGCTAGTAATAATGATCACATTATTGTGCTCCACCTTTAAGCATGTAATTTTGGATAATTTTTTAAAATAAAGAATCTTTATGATATTTTTTACCTAAATTTTTTGAATAATTGTTTGAAACAATTTTAAATTGAAAATTTTCCTAGAAAATTCTCATGCCATTAGCTACTTAATATAATCTTCGTAGCATTTATGGGCATTTTTTGTATAATATAACAATTTTTGGAGGGATTATTATATTTAATGGAAATTACTATATATTTATATTATACTATAAAATTTTGTATAATTGTGCACCTACCTTTGTCGGACCTATTATATGAAATTTTGTTCACAAAAAAAATTGAAAGGATAATTTATTTTTGAAATTTATGAGGTGTAGGCTATACTAATGGTATTAAATATCCTTTGATATTATATCATTGGTATAGTAAGTTGGTAATAATGTGAATGTAGGGTTGAGTGTTTTCATTTCTAAAAGTTTTAAACACCTATTAATGTTAAATTTTAGGAATGTAATATTTGGCTCCTGTGTTGTGTTATAAAATTCTTAGATGCCCTTTGGTATTGAATTTTATAATACAATACTATATGAAATTACATGATTAAGAGGAAAAATATTAGCATAATTAAGTGTATACATGCATTAATAGTTTAACAATTTTCCTCAGCTACTTTTCACATGTAATTGACCTTTATAAAGATGCTACATGGAACAAATTATTATGAATGAGTTGAATTTGTAACATTATACCTAGTGATTGCTAGGTTAGATATAGCAATCAACGAACCATAAACCAAACTTGAATCAAATTCGCTTGCAAATGTAAAAGCAAAACATGAAAAATAAAAAAAAATTAAGAAGATTTATTTAATGATCTTAAAGTATTCAATTGACCCAACTATTAGAAAATGCATCTTTGTGATTGATATCACAAATGCAAAAACTTTTTTGAAATCTATGGGAGAAAAATTCAAGAAATTTGATAAAGTACAAAAAGGATACTATCTCTCATTACTTGAAAAGATTTTCTATAATAGAGTCAGTGGAGTCCGAAATCATATTTTGAAGCTTAATAATTATCATAATAAATAAAAGACCCTAGGACTTTATCTGGATGATGATTTCCTTGTTTGGAGAGTAGTGAAGTCACTGCTTTTGGAGTTTGATATTCAAAAGGCTACTTATCAAGCTTAAAAGGGTGAATGGATAGTGGATGACATAATAGTCATTTTAAGCCAAGCAAAAGAGAACATGAGGAAAGGGAAAACCTATACAGTTAATCTGGTGGCTTACGACTCTCTCTTTAGATAAGGAATGAGAGAACATTTTAAGGACAATCATGGGAAGTTTTCAAGTGATGGGAAGAAAAAGCAAGCTGATGATCATCTAAAATCTAAAAAGGTCCAATTTAAAGGCAAATGTTGATTTTGCAAGAAATTCAGGCATTAGAAAGTAGATTGTTTCAAATTTAAGAAATGGTTAGAGAAGAAAAAGAAAAAGTTAGAGAAATCTGAAGGAGAAGCCCACTAATTAAAAATGATTGTTTTCGTTAAACTTGTACTTAAAAGACTTCCTAAATTATTATTTTATTTGGACTTATTTAATTTATATTTTGTGCCTATTTCATCTTGTTAAATAAAGTGTTTGATTTGGTACATAGCTCAATCATTTTCATATTTATTTTGAAGATTATTACTTTAATTTATCAAAAATTTTTTGAAATTATCTCTAAATTTTAAATTATTTTTTTAAAGATATTTTTTAACAATAAGAGCTATTGAGTTACTTGGATAGTGGGAGCAAAGGATAATATATGTTAACTTCATAATTGATAAAATTATTAGCTACTTCTTATGGTTTATTCCAATACAAATATATGATTTTAATTACAAAAAGGATGCTAAAGAGCATTATGGGCTTTGGGTCGGATCGATACTCAAATTCTACATCTGATTGAAACAAGCAGACTATATAGACTTTCCTCTTAGATGTATTCAAAACTCACTTATGATCTAAAATAATTCATTTTAGTGGGAGTATTGTTAACTAAGTGGAAAGTATAGTTTATGACTAAACAAATAATATTAAATACATGTGAGATAAATGGAAATTGAAAAAGCAAGACAAATTAGAATATATGACATTTTTGGTAATTCTAGATCTGTACAATAAGTAAGCACATGTTAATTGAAACAAGATGGTTTAATCAAATCTATCTAAACGCCTGAAAGTAAAATGTGATGGACCCTTTAGACACAAGTCCTAAGGGTTTTTGGCTTATCTTGATTTTGATATCAATAAAGTTAAATATGTTGGTGTGCTTCTATTTCACTACTTTGAAAGGTCAAAATTAATTAAGCCTAGTAATAAGAATTGTCCCATACGAGTTGGTCGCATGTAACTTGTTGTTTTAGGACAGTGTTTTTTTAAACTACAAACCATATTATATCTAGGTGGTACAATTAATTTCACATTGACCTATAAAAGATTGAAAGATCTAATATGTATAGGTTATTTAGGCTTACTTTATTAGCTATCCAAGTAATTGTAAAATTATGATTAGACATATGTTAGAAGGCACTTATCATAAAATTATTATGCAGTTAATTATAGTGACCTCCATTAAAGGGCAGAGTATGTCACATGAGATGATTTTCCTTATCAAGCTAGAAAGATTAAGGGGTTTCTCTCTCAGCAATAATAAATTTGCCTATGAAAAGGACTTCCAATTGAAGTATCTATTTATAAAAGAAAAAAATGCATGAATATATTACCTAATTTTCATGGACGGTATACTTATGGATCCACTAACAAAAAATTTAAAGATAAATATTAAAGCATGATCATGTGAATAATGTGATTTTTCCTAAGCCTTGATTAATATTTTAGGTTAGTGAGAGTTTTGTTGACATGAGCTCACTAATATCTTATGATATGTTTAAAGGGAATACTCATTATGAGATATTCATGATTGTCGCCATGCATTTTGTGCACATTCTAAAAGGGCATAGTGTGTAATTAAAGACATTTAAACCCCATCTCATGGTTACTGAGAATTTCATTCTCATGATATATTTTGGATAAATGCCAGGACTCGTGCGTAAATTTACATGCAATTACATAAAGCTATGTAAATCTTATTCTATACATATTGATGGCATAGGTTAACAAGGCGTGGGTATCTGGTATGTGTTACTGCTAATATTCCTTCGGATATAGCATTTATGTTATTAGATACCTATGATCTCAATTAGATCGATAGTGAGATCATAGGTATGAAAGTACCATTTTTATATTAACATTAATTTGTTTATTATCACATTAATAGATTATGTATGTATAAATGGGAGATTATTAAATAATTTATGGAGTATACATAAATTATTAATAAAATGGGATTATTGTTAATAAAGGCCTTGTGTGATATAATGAATGGGTAAACTGGATACTTGGCCCAACACTAGTAAAATGGGTTTGGATCCTATAATAGATAGGATTTAGAACCTGGATATAATTACATAAATATAAGGTTTGTATCTCACATCTGTGATGTCTAAGGTTTTAATATTTCATTGATCTATCCTGTTGCATAAACATAGAGGCTACTAGTGGAGGTAATTCCCTATTCTACTTTGTGGAACTAACACTAAGAGATGGATTCGGATGACCTAGGTATGTCATCTTTTACAATTGTCTTTAAGTAATTTATTATAAATTTTTTCATGCCATAATGTAGAAGTCAAGATGAAGTTTTAAATTTGATAATTGAAAATTGAAAATTGAAAATTTTCCATCAAATCTTGCAATTTGCCAAATAGGAAAGCATTGTGATAATTTACAACCTGTGAATTACATTGAACCCCTACACCCTCTACATTCTTATATGAGCTTAACTATCATGTTTCATATTTATGACTCATTTAGTTTCGTTTGAATCTACATGAGTTCTAACTTTTAGAGTTGTAAGTCATGAATTTGAAGTTTGGAATCTTCTTGGAATACGAGTTTATGGTATTCAAAAAAGTGTTTTTCACTTTTTCCTGGCTTATAGTTGGCCCCTACGTAACATGAATCTTACTGATTCTCAGTTTGATTTGATTCATAATTCATAAAATATGCTTTTTGATTCATGATATGATTGGCGACTCAATACAGTCCAGCAAAATCACTTTCCAAGGAAACATTAAGGCCTGAGCAGCCGTATCTAATATCAGTCATACTCTACAGAAAGAATTCAGCTAGAAATGTTACTTTAAGTCGCTAGAAAACACTATAAATCATGGCCTCAAAAGTCAAACTAGAAGAATTCAAGGACAGGACAGTTTCCCCCCAAATGCTTAGAGTAATATCTCATATTTCTTTGATGGAGTATTCTAGTTCAGAAGCATTGCTGAAATATTGGAAAGGCAGAAACACATGGTCGTCCAGAATGTATGAGAATTCTCTTGGGTCACAAGTCCATCTATAAATACGAAAATTTTGATACAATGCTTACCATGGACGTAACATATCCATTTATTTAAGTATAGAAGCAAGAGAAAGATTTATAGGAGTATTTAATATAGATGGCCTTTGTTTGTTCAGTGTCATCGTTTATTACATTAGCATGTAGTTTGTGAGAAATATATCCAGATCAGAAAGAAGGACCCACTGATGACAAATTGTTATGGCGGGAAGAGTAAAGGTCACAAAAATTAAGGGCTTGCTGCAGAAAAGACCAGTGATGGCCCATTTTCCATGTCAGCCCCACACACAGATTCTTTCCCCGGTTTTTGGCAGAAACAGAACCACCGCTTTAATAATAATTTATATCCCCCAACAGACTCAGCGTGAACTGAAGCGAACCCCATCCCTATCTCCCTTTGTTTCTCTCCTTAGCTTTGGTAAGCTGTCTCCACGACCACAATCTAACTGGAAAGCGGTTGAAATTTCCAAAATGACGCAGTTGTTCCTAATTCTTCTGCTTTCCGCCCTCATTGCTGTCTTGTCCAGCTCTTTCACGCTTGCCCAAACCCAACCGGTGACTTGCTCCAATATAGTACCTATGAGGTACAGGTATGATAAGATTTCCATAACGGACTTTGGTGGCGTCGGTGATGGGCGGACGTTGAACACCAAGGCCTTTCGGGAGGCCATATACCGTATTCAACATCTTAGAAGGCAAGAAGGAACGCTTCTTTACATACCTCCTGGTGTATACTTGACTGAGAGCTTTAATCTCACCAGCCATATGACCCTTTACCTTGCCCGAGGCGCTGTTATTAAAGCCACACAGGTTCGCCATTCTGCTCATATTTCCTTTTCCTCTTCGTATTTTCGCCTCTTTAAAGTGAATTTAATTTAGTCATGATTAGACGGAACGAGAGGTGCAAATTTAAAGGTTAAATGGCTTCCTTGCCTCTAAATTGAAATGCGAATTTGACATGTTAAACCAGTCGAGGGGCAGCGATTTTAAGCAGTTTTTCTCTGTTTCTGAATTATGGTCGGTAGGGGTACAGATATATGTAATTGATTGTTATTTGGAAATAAGGGATCTCCATGAGTTTTGGTGGGTCCCAGGCTAAATGGAAGAAAAAGATAATGGGTGAGGCTCCGTCTTCATTGCAGCATGTGCATGTCATTTATATCAACAGCAAACTCTTTGTTAGACAGCTGGATAGTTGCACATTGATCGTGTCTTCTTCGATAACAACGACCTGGAATATTACTTACCGTGTTAGTACCATTGATGTGGATACAAGTCGTTTGTTAAATATTTATCTGAAATTAAGTTTGAGTATTAGTATTTGCAGGCTTTGTTTGTCAATCAATACGAACTGACAATCACTATTTATCAATGATCTCATGGTATTGGGAGATTATGATTTGTTTGTATTCTTGTCTGGTTGAAAATTAGACGACCTCCTGAGTGTACGATGCGCTTATCTCAGTCCTTTCTTCTCTGTTCTTGGAGGCAACCTTCTTCATCTCCTGTGCGTCATTGAGCTGGAGCCATAACAAAATACATAATTTGTGGATATTACTTGTTTATGCTGAATGGGAGGAAACTATGCCTTCTGAGTATTTTGGTTGATGGAATGGTGATACTGCCCACTCTAAGCCTTATAAAAGAACAATGCTTAACAACTGATAATAGCAATTTTGCTAGCTACCATTAGTCCCGTTTGAGAAATTTTCACTGCCTTTGGGTGACCAATGTTCTTTTTGCTGGCGTATTCCACAAACAAAGAATTAGTCATCATGTTGTTATTAATTTATAAGCATTAGAGTAAGTACCAATTTTTTCCTCTTATACCCTTCTTATTATTCATGACTCTTATTTATACAGGATAGCAGAAAAAAGCTAGATGGCATCAGTTTCTCAGCTGTCTCTTTTCCAAACAACCTTGAATTATAGATCCATGATGTATCTTTATGGTTCACTTGAAATATCAGATGAAGCATGAGTCTTGATACTTTGTTTTTAACTTTCTTTTCTTGCTTCACTCCTTAGGATACAGGGAATTGGCCTTTAATTGCAGCTTTGCCATCATATGGAAGGGGAAGAGAGCTCCCTGGAGGAAGATATATGAGTTTTATTCATGGAGATGGTGTTCATGATGTGGTCATTACTGGTTAGTATCAGATCTTATAATATTTTGTGAGGAAACTTTTCAGCTTTAACTATGGACCTAATTCATTAGATCATTCCTGGCCGTTGAATATAACAGTAAATTTTAAGCACCTAATGAAAGAATTAAAAGAGGGGGGGGGGGGGGAAGAAGCGAAATAGCTGCTTTCATAGCCATAATTCGGATGTCTTGTGAGCTGCAGCTGGTTTTCTGTAAAGAGTTGTAATTTGTAAGTTTCTTACTTGTTATTGAACCCAAGCCTACATGCTTCCATGTCAAGATATCTCTTCTTCTCATATTCATATTTTTACAGGTGAGAACGGGACAATTGATGGACAAGGGGATGTGTGGTGGAACATGTGGAGAGACAGAACGCTTCAATTTACAAGACCAAATCTTGTTGAATTTGTGAATTCCATAAACATTATCATATCAAATGTGATTTTTAAGAATTCTCCCTTCTGGAACATACACCCAGTTTACTGCAGGTATATATGCATTTATTCTATGGTGGTTGCCTTGCCATAAATGTAGGGGGACTTGAATTTGAATTGATTCTTGAGTTTGGTTGATTTCATTGCTTGACGCTAGCTTAATACATAACTAAGAAGGGAACTAAATGGGTGTAACTCGGAAAGTGTGATTTGATTCTGAAAGCTCTTCCTTTGTTTCAGCAATGTCGTCATCCGATATGTCACAATATTGGCTCCACATGACTCTCCTAACACTGATGGAGTTGATCCAGGTAAATTATGCCAGAGGTGCTGATGTTGATAAATAGCTAATACTACTAATTCCCCTTTTTATTAATTCCAGTGTTCATATATGGGGCTTCTGAAGTTGGTTATTGAGTAAACCACCAAATTCATTGGGAAAGATAGAAGTTACATCATATTTTTCCTGAAAGTTTATTTTATATCATATAAGCTCATAACTCTCTAATTTTTACATCAAATATATTCCTAAAAGATGGATGTTATATCAAGTTTTGTCTCAAAATTGTAGTTAATAGATGTAAGACAAATTTTCAGAGGAAATCTAATGTATTATCTATCCTTCATGGACCAATTTGATGTTTTACTCTTATTTATAAGGCAATTATTCCTGACTTGTATTGGACAAACTGTTAAGAAAGAATTGGGGATTAAAGAATGTTGATTCCACAAATTCAGTACAGTCGGTTGCTTGAGGCCTGAGAAGTATCTCCACAAAGATATAATTTCTATGTACTATTTAATTTCATCACTTAAGTGACTCTTTTCTGCTTTTAGGATTTGCAAGTATTTATAGGTGTAATAAATGATATGCAAAACTGTAGTTTTTGGTTATAAATTTTTTCATCCCCTGGGTGTCACAATCTATGATGTCAGTATTTAACCTAGAAATTCCATGTGGATTGTCTGACTATTATAAGATGAATTCTTGGATCCATTCAACTTTATTATGGATATATGCAGATTCAAGTTCTAATGTCTGCATAGAAGACTCTTACATGTCTACTGGAGACGATCTCGTGTCCGTAAAAAGTGGGTGGGATGAATATGGCATTGCTTATAGTCGCCCTAGCTACGGTATCACCATCCGACGTGTCACAGGTTCATCCCCTTTTTCTGGAATTGCAGTGGGCAGTGAAACCTCTGGTGGGGTGGAGGATGTGCTAGCTGAGCACATCACCCTTTACAACATGGGAGTTGGTATCCACATAAAGACGAATAGCGGCAGGGGAGGGCTTATAAAGAATATAACCGTGTCAAATGTGTACTTGGAGAACGCAAGAAAAGGAATAAAGATTGCAGGCGATGTTGGGGGTCATCCTGACGACAAATTCAACCCTAATGCTCTTCCAATTGTCAAGGGCATCACAATTAAGAATGTTTGGGGTGTGAACGTTCTGCAAGCGGGTTTGATACAAGGCCTGAAGCACTCGCCTTTCACAGATATTTGTCTATCTGACATACACCTTGGTGGCATGACAGGACCTAGATCTCCCCCTTGGAAATGTTCTGATGTAGTTGGATCTGCTCATCAGGTAAGCCCATGGCCATGTTCAGAGCTGGCCAGCTACCACCCTGGATCATGTGCTAGTTACTCGTAAGATCAACAGATATTTTATTGCTGCTCAATTCAATAAGAACACTTAGAGCAGCATTTTTCTCCTGAACAATTAATCAATTGTTATCAATTAATCAACAGAAATTATCCTTTGCTTCTGGAGGGTCACGTGTCACCCACATGCACTAATCATGCAAGGCAACACAAGATATTGTTAAATTTCAATATACAGTCGATCCAGTTTCAACTTCATGAGGTTTCTTCAAATTTTACGTTTGGGTAGCTTCTGAAAACCATTGTAAACTCACGGCAGAGCTTCAGATCATAATAATTTAGGATATAGAGGAGAAAACTCGAAAGATCATAAGTTAATTACACAAAAGCATACATGCTCGAGCTTTTCAACTCGAAATAATAATAATTCAGAAAAAAAAAAAAAACAAAAAGAAAAGATCCTATATTAATTGCACAAGACAGAAGCACAAACACGCACAAGGTTTTGTACATCTCCGAGGGATGCAAAATTATTTAGTGTATAGTATATACAAGGACACAAGTCCTCGGCATAAAGTAGTAGATGATTGCTAAAGACAAACTAGAAAGGGCAACAGGTACACATAATCATCATACTACTATCACTATGTATCGTGTGGCATCTGAATCAGAAGTGGTTCAAAAACTTGCGGATCCCCCTCGTGAAGGCACCCTCTTCATGATCTTCATGGTGGTGGTGGTGGGGGCGGTGATGAGGATGTGGCCTATCCATTTCCTCGCTCCTCTCCATCACAGGTTCCTGAGAGAATCTGGGTGCCACTCGGTGAAACCTGGTCCATCTGGGAGGGATCTGACGGACAACACCGCCGTCCTCGAACTTGCTCAGGATCATGTCGTTACCGTACGAGATTTCACGATGGGGAAGGCGTGGATCCCAGGGCTTCAAATTGTGACTGTGGCGGCAACCGTGGCCACCTGAGCGGAAGGATAACGGCATAGGGCGCCTCATAATGTCGTGACGGTTGATTGGACGGAAACGGATGAGCGTGAGAGGAACATGATCAGAATCAGACTTTAGTGAAGATAGAGTTGACCCCTCCATTGAGTCGAGGGTTTCCGAGTTGGATTCGGAGATTTTGGAGTCAGAGGTTTCATCTGTTTGAGGTTCCCGCTGGATCATCGTTGCAGATTTGGATTCGGTTTCGGGTTTATCGGTGGGGAGGAGGATAGTGTTGGCAGCGGAGTCTGGTTGGGAGAATGAAACATGGTTAGCTTCGTCGAGCATACGAGCAGATGAGACGGAAAACAAAATGAAGAGACATAGTGAAGCGGTGGGGGAAGCCATGGTTAGGGATTGAAGTTGTGATTGGAAAGGAGAAGAGGGAAGAAGAATAAATAAGGGAAGGGGCGGGGCAGCCGCAGCCGCAGCGGGCAACGGGGAAAGCCAACCACGTTATTGGAACTGAAGAAAGTGGGACCCAGTCCGCGGATTCACATTTGCAGTCTCCATTGCGCGCGCGCGTGTTAGCGTGCACGACAATACCATCTATGCGTAATGCGTTGACCTTTTTTTTTCTTTCAAAGAGAAATACTTAGGCATACAATATATATGTAAATGAAGGCAATGACTTTGCGGTATATTAATAAATTTAATCATTAAATTTTATTTATTATATATAATTTTATAAACCAATAAATGAAATTTAATAATGCATTAACATAATTGATATATTAAAACTTCTCCAATAAATGAATAAGGATACATAAATTTTCAATTTGGAGCTTGTATTGTGGCTTTTGTCTTTGGGAACGGGGGTGTGAATATAATATGAAAATTTGTGCCGAGATAAATTTTTAATCCCAAGTAAATCTCAAGATAGATGCAATATTAATTTGTTTTGCATTGCAGAATTTTATAATTTTGATATTATATTTTTAGCTATATAATTGATGCGTGTACATATATATATATATATATGAAGTAAAAGGAATGTGTTTGTATGTTCATACAAGAGCAAATAATAATTTAACATTAAAATTATTGTTCAAATTATATATGTTTTTAAATTTATATTATTATTATATTAAATATTATGTATTGTTTATATATAAATTTTTAAATTTTATAAAAAAATTTCAATTCCTTTCTTTTTAAATTTCCCTACGGAGCACTAGTGTTTTGCAAATTGTGGGAATGGCAATTCAAATTGCCCTACAAACGAGGGTAGGATGGATTGGAGATAAATGATATGGATTCGTGAGACAAGATAGCATGAAGTTGATTTGTATTCACTCTATTCCATTACCATTCTTATACATGGTCTCATTTTAAATAATTTTTATATATTAAATATTTATAATTTTAATTCAATATAAAAAAGTGTAATTATAATTTTTGTATTTGATTATTAAAATAATTGGCTTTGTATATTTTTATGAGCCTTATATTAATTAAAAATCAAATAAAGGATTTGTGATAAATTGAAACTAATAGAGAATTCATAAAAATGTGAGGGACTTATTTATTTAAGTTGTCAGATGTAATTGAATCAAAATTTATAAATAATTTAATATTTAAAAATTATTTAAAATGCTTTCATCTACGTGTACGATGACGCGTAGCTAAGAATTTTTTCCTTTTTCTTATGAGAGGCGGTGGTGTGTTGAATTCGTATGAGAATTGGGCCTGCAACAGATCTCCCATTTCGTTCGAGTTGGGTGTGGTCCTTCTTGTGACCACCAACTCAGTTGGGTGCGCACTACAGTGTTTTTGCCCCAAGTGTGGGGTCCGGAACCTGGGGCATGTGGCAGCTTCTAGTACTGCCATGTACTTATGTCACAAAGTAACAATTCATATTTTATACACACAATCTTGCGGGAAAAATTCTAGAATGACCCCAACGCATGTGATTACAAGGACTGCGAATCCAATTATTTTTCATGTCAGCTCTTTCTCATTTACGCAATCAATTACAGAGATGTAATATTTAGCTAGTTTAATCAATTTTGGCTAACCCAAATGATTATTGTTAAATAATTTTTAATTATAAAAATACAAATATGTAAATTAAAATTGCATTGTATGAGTTGTAAATTTTTAATTATCCATTTTAAAATTTTGAAAGAATTGTTTGAAGTAATGAAATATATATCTTAAATTTGGAAAGAATTGTTTGAATTAATGAAATATATACATCTCAAATTAAAATTTAGGAAGAATTTTTTGTAAGTCATGTAAGTTTTTTATTTCAACTAAATATATTCGCATACTTTTAAGATATAATATGAGAAAAAAATTCATATTTACACTTCTAAAAAATTAGAAAACATTATTTAAAATTTTTGATATCGGTTATTACTTAACGTATATATAAACGACATAATAAGTTTTGTCATTTTATATCAATTATATAAACTGATATGAAAAAGGTTATCATATTAATTTTTTAGAAAAAAATAGTGCCTTTTATGTTTTAAAGATTTAATTAAATATCATTTTATGTAACTTTTGTTATATTTCATTCCTTTTTAATAAATATTTTTTTAATCATATTAAATATTTTTGTTCAATTTTTTCCATAATCATATAAAAAATCTTATTTATATATTCTTAACCATATAAAGCAAAAGTATTCAAATTTCAGTCATAAAAATTATTGCCTACTAATTTTGTAAATATTTTTTTATTTTATCCATAATTTTTAACTTAAATCATATAATTTGCTAAAATTATTTGAACGAATTATAAATTATAAATAATATATATAGATATATTATACACATATATAATATAAATATTTTAATATATATATATATTTATATATATATAGGTAGTCTTAATTAAGTTATTGAATAATTTTAAGCCTTAAAATGGTTCTAGTTTATTAGTAAATTTGAAAGTTTATTTATATAAATAAATTTTTGTATAAATTTGAAAAATTAAATTCAAACTCATTAAAAATTTCAAGTATTTTTTATATTAAAAATTGATTAATTAAAAAGTACAATATTTATTTATAAACTTCTTTGATAGCTATATAATATAATCAAATGTAATTTATATTCATATTTGAATATAAAAATGTTAGAGGTACAACATGTTATATAATAAAAATTTTTAAAAGAATTGTGTACAAAAAAAACTTAAAAAGGAAGTTACATTTGAACTATAAACAATACGGATATACACAAGGGGGAAAAAAAGCATGTATTTGAGAGAATAAAAAAAGTGATGCAATACATGAGTCGTGAAAATTAAAATTGAATACGTTATTAAGTGATTCAATCAAATTAAAATTTTAACTCATTTGAAATATTTTTGTAATAAAATTAAATTATATTGTATTATATTATATTATTTAATAATATTAGTGCTTAAACTATAAATAAAAAGAATGAATATGAAAAAAAAATGAACATCATTGCAAATAAAAAAAAGGATAATAATATGTAAGTGTACAAAGTAATAATATCAGCATATAAGTATGTGGATATGAGGAAATATATTATAAAATATTTTTATAATAATTATAAAATATATTATACTATATTCATATTATTTAATGATATTAACATTTAAGTATGTGGGTATGAGGAAAATTGGTTAATATAAATTTAAACTGTTAAAAGTGCAGTTTATACTAAATGAATTAATTAAAAGAAGTAAAAACATAATTCTTTTTAGCCAAGTTTTCTGTCCAAACATAAATTATGCTAATAGTTAAGTTGTAAATCATTAAAATAAATATTTTATATTGAAAAGCATAAAATTTAATATAATTAAGTAAAATTAATATATAAAAAAATTACTGTTTTTTTATTTATATAAAATTCATGGATATCAATTTGTGTGCAGGAATGGATCCACTCCATATATCCATAAAAAAATTAAAATTGCACACACATTGACATGAATCACACCTACTTCAACTTCTGAATTCTACTCCGAATTTTTATAATTATCTAACCCTTTTTGTGAATTTCCACCACTGTGAAAAAAGAATATTTTAAGGTACGGCTTGATCAAATCAAACTTGCTGAATGGATATCTTAGAATTTGCCTGTTAAATGTTACGAAACCCACCACCCCCCCCAAAAAAAAAAAGGAAAAAGGTGAAAAAAAAAATGATAATGTCGTGGTATGAAAGGACAGCCACTCAAGTGCCATCCAATCCCTTCTCCCTCCCCATTCTCCACGGAGAGACACCTGTTATCTGTTTTGGAGTATAATTTAAAGGATAACCCTAGAGATTTAGTTTAATATTGATCTTGACTCCCTCCTTATTCTTATTAACACCATGAGTATAGGTCAAATTTTTAAATTGATGATGAATAATATTACTCTTGGGTAAATAACTATGACCAAGAAAGACAACCATAGAGCATATTGGATAAAGTTAAACGGTATAATTGTTGGGCTGAATGAGATCTTCTTGAGCTGCTACGACCGTAGGCACTCCAAGAGCATTGGGTGAAGACGAAGGAGGAAGTTGAACTCCACTCGAGCCACAACATTAGCAAGTTAAGCCATCTCTCTCTCTCTCTTTAAGGAATTAAATTACCCATACTGTATCACAATTTACTTGGATGGGCGAGAGGTTGATTTGTAAATTCGAAATAACGAGTGGGGTAGTAGTTTGGGAAATTGAAGAGAATTCAACTATTCAAGCCACCAATTTGAGAAGAGCTTTCAGTGCTGCTGAAGGACGAGAAAAGAAAAAAAAACACAATTCAAGAAATTAACTTATTTAAGTGCTTG
The DNA here is from genome assembly GCA_020226215.1 of Sindora glabra. Classification (NCBI taxonomy): domain Eukaryota; kingdom Viridiplantae; phylum Streptophyta; class Magnoliopsida; order Fabales; family Fabaceae; genus Sindora; species Sindora glabra. Next base: position 926,531 of record CM035236.1, read on the forward strand.
AGCTAAGCTAATAATCATTGATTTTTAAGGTTGAGTCCTGGTAAATGAATATTTGATTAGTTATGTGATGGGGGACAGTTCAAGGTCACATGATACGTTCATGGGACGGAGTAGGACAGTAGGAGAACAAACATAATGGTCTAATTGTGTGAAACATTCCAGTCTTTGACGCTGAAAACCATTACGGAGGGAATGCGGCGGAAACTGAATCGGAAACAACACATCTTGTTAAACTGCATTGATTTTTTGACTGCTCTTGGCCGAAAGAGTTAAAATTTAAGTTTTGTTTATTTTGGTAGAAAGTATCTTTCATTAAAATGCAAATTTAAGCTTTGTTTATTTTGGTGGAAAGTATCTTTCATTAAAATGCAAGGAGTTTGATGTGATGGTTAGATATCATTTTTTTTTTATAACAAGATATATAGATAACATGCTACTCATATATTTACATAAAAGCAAATGAGATTAGCCTATAAAAAATATTTTTCCAAAAAACAAACAGAGCCTTATACATGCATATATATTCACCAAACAATTTTAGAGAGGATAATTAAATTGCAGGCGAGGAGGTCATCTGCGGATGGATTACTCGTCAAGTTTTTGATTTTTTGTTGGTGATCAATGCGAACAATTAAATTAATAATGGATAGTATTTCAAAATGACATCATGTTCCGAGCTAAGACTGTATATTTTATGAGCAGCATCTTACAAGTCAGTTTGAATTTGTTTTATTCATATATCCAACATGTGATATTAAGAAAGCACCATGGGTGCCCCTTCATATGGTCAAAATGACAAGCATATTGCCCTTAATTAAAAACTTACCGCCTGCATTCTGTACAATGCTTCTATTGTTTAAGTGTAAATAAAATAAAGGGAAACGCCTTGACTTTTTAGACAGTGTGAATTCCTTAAGAATCCTGCACGTAGTAAGTGTTCGCCTAGGTGTGGTCTTAGTCTATTACAGCTTAGCTTAGATGAATTAACAAATGTTTGGAAGTGAAGCTTCCTTTCTTTCATTTAATATAAGAAGCAAACAATACAGCTCTGAAAAGAAAAGGAAGCTGAGTCCGAATGGGAAGCACAGAAAGCGATTCGCACTTCGTCTTCATGAACTATGATCCCCAGTACGAGCGACTTCGAGCAGATCGGTTAGTTCTCCTGTGCGTTACAGTTTATTACTAGATAATCTAAATGTCACTCACTCATTTTCTACTTTTTAATAAAACAAGGAAAGGTGCGAATGAGCTTGATTTGTACCTCAGTAGGTAGCAGGATCAACTGTTGGCAAGCACCTTAGAGCCAGGAACCTACAACAAGACATCTTCATTGGCAATCGTTGATGGATTTGCAGTAGAAATCACTGAGAATCAAGCAGGTATAACACATATTATACATACATTTCCTCCTCCGATTTTTCGAAATGGCCCATTGCTATGCTTTCTGAAACAGGCTAGTCTGCTTAGATCTGCAAAAGGGGTGAGGTTTGTGGGGAAAAATGAAGGAGCCCCTTGATGCAATAATAGCAATAGCATATCATCAGGAGATTCATGTTTTTATCAAGTTTATGGTAATTTTTATGTATAAATGTGCTGTGATTCTTGGATAATGGTGGTGAAATCAAAGTAGATTTGCGTTGATTGTCATCATTTATATATGATTGCATGTGTAAGCCACAGCTATTTCAGAACTTGCTGCCGATTTGCCCTTTCTAATGCTCAAGATTTGATGAATCTTGTTGGTTTGATAGCAAAATAGATTAAAGATGTCACTCAAATAATAACTTGTTCTGTCACGTTTCCAGCCTCACTTTTGCGACCAAGGTGGGCTAAAGTTAAGCTTGAAACATTTGTTTAAATTAGACCCCAATCCAAGCCCAATTGGTTTACAGGCCCATAGAGGAAACGGAGATTAAGAAAGTGGAAATTGAAAATTGTAGCTTTGTTGCTATAACAATCATCATCCAAGAAGCAAAGCTATAATTGTCTGCAAAGGACAGCTTCTATACTCAAGCCCAGGTCTTCTTGCTTCATAAAACATATATAGGAAGCTTTGGCCAGAAGCCCTTGAGGGAGAGTGAACATCCAATCCCCTGATTAATTCCTATTGGTCTGCCTTTGAGACCCCTTGTTATACTGAATACAAGAATCTGTTCTTTTTATTCGCGGGGCCTCCATGGCTTTCATGGCGCCTGCTCATTTGCTGGAAAGATAACAAGATAGAGTTAATGGATTTTGGGAAGATAAAACGCGGAAATGAATAAAGCAGCTTCAGACATGATTCTCAAATATATATAATTCCTGTTCGACATTCCATTGCTGTCTGTTCAGCAATTGATTTCACTTAAAAATGTGATGCTCAATCACGTTGACATTCTTGAGTATAAAAAGACGTCATGGAGACGTAGGAGAAAGGACATCCACATTCTACAAAGCCCGTAAGCCATCTGGGAATTTCCACTTCAAATTAATTTGGTGATTTCTTTATATCCAAACGAAACTTGAAAGCAGGTAAAATATTAATTCTAAACTAACAGATCCGAAAATTTTCGTTAATTAATGTTGTCTTTTGGCATTTCAGTTCTGCAACAAGTATCCTGTATTTCTGCAGAAGAAGAGAGAGGGAAGGAAAATACCTGTAAAATCTTATGTCATGCCTAATTTCTTCACTAAATTTAGGAAAGCTGGTTTGCCAAAACACAAGCTTGAAAAGTTCAGCATTGGGGTATACATACTTTTTTGTCGTAGCCCAAATAATCTATGTAGATGTCGACTATAATTTAAAACCGGAATTGATAGAACAAATTAAAAGATGATTGTTTCTTGATTATTAAACTTACACAGATTGAGGAACTAAGATTGCATGGAGAGACTCCCGAACATAAGACTCACTCATTATTTTCTATGTGCCATTGTTTTGATTTTGAAAATATAAATGATGGCTGAACAAGTCAATAATACGTCACTCGCTGCAGTACTCTTTCGTAATAATTGGGTCAAGTTCATTAAACTAAGAAATGGGGCTGATGGCAACAACCATTAAGTACACGTCAGCAGCAAGAACTTACGCGGAACAAGGTTTGAATGTTCCAAAGCCCCCTCTTCATTCATTCGAGCTCTGACTTTCTAATACTACTGACCCAGTCAGCAGTCCAATATTTGCTTACTGACCAAAGACTGGTCTTCGCTGAAAAACTCGCTTCCATCAGTCAAACTGGGACTTTCCACTCAAACATAGAGATTCCATTTAAATAGGAAGGAGGCTGAGCTTCATTCAAACCCAAACTCCTCCATGTTTATTACAAGTGCAGTTCCAGAGCAGCCTCTTCTCAGCCCTGAACTGCAGCATATCAAGCTCAACCACTTTATAACACTGCTCACAATCATTCAACATATAGCTAAGCTCATAAATAGTTCAAAATGGAGAACGAGTTGAGCTGGCAGCACAACACACTCATCACCGAGCTAATTCAGGGAATGGAGGTAGCAAGAAAGTTGAAGGCAGACTTGAGGACGTCTTCTTCGGCTGCGACCAGGGATTTGCTGGTGCAGAGGATATTATCTTCTTATGAAAAGGCCCTACTCATTCTGCGATGGAACGCCTCAAATTCCAAGTCCCATCCTGCGGGCACAGCTGCTGGTTCTTCGGCTGAGTCTCCGATATCCGCCATAGGAAGTCCTGTGAAGGATGACATTGATGAAGGTCTCAAGAATCAACATGATCTTGACCCTGACTCGAAGAGAAGGTGAGGTTTACCAAGGCAATAGCTGAGTGCAATTTTACTGCCACAGTCAAGAATCAACAACTGTCTCATTAATATTAATTTGTTTGTGAATTTTGGTTTCAGAAAAATGATGCCCAGATGGGTGAATCAAGTTAGAGTGAGCTCCGAGACCAGCCTTGAAGGACCCCATGATGACGGCTATAGCTGGAGAAAATATGGCCAGAAAGACATCCTCGGTGCCAAATATCCTAGGTGAGAAGCCTTCCTCAATTCTGTTTGATCCACAAATTCAAAAGCATTATTTCATATTATTAGCTTGGCCTCTATCTGCGCAACCATCTAAGAACCTCTTGGTTACTTCTGCAGAAGTTACTACAGGTGCACCTATCGCAATACTCAGGGCTGCTGGGCCACAAAACAAGTACAGAGATCAGACGAAGATCCTACTATATTCGACATCACGTACCGAGGAAAGCATACTTGTTCCCAGGGCAACAATGCCATTCTGCCACCAAAGTCACCAGACAAACAAGAGAACCCACGTAATTATAATGATACTCACCATGGACAGCAAGGCCTCACAGAATTTAAAGATATCCTAGATGTCAATACAGACAACCTGGAAGACGGAGAGATAGCATGTCCTTTTACTTCTCCCATGACTTCCTTTGGATACATGATGCAAAATAACCAGAGCCTGCTTCCTTTGTCACTGGAGAATGATTCTTTTCTGGCCAGCGTTTCTCAAACCCTTTTTCCTCCAACCACGCCAGAACCAATCTATTACTCGTTTCCATCATTCAAGATTAATCAGTTTGATGGGCAGCATCATAACCAATGTTCAGAATCTGATATCACTGAGATCATTTCAGCCAACACATCAGCTACCAATTCTCCAATCCCGGATTTCAATTTCTCGCTTGATCCCGTGGAAATTGATCCAAATTTCCCATTTGATACCCCTGGATTTTTCTCTTAGTTTCAACCAAAACACGTACAAAGTAATGATTGGAATTCGCAGAAAAAGCTGGTCATGCGTGACAATTATGGGATGTATGTTAGGAAAACTTGAGATACTAGAAACAGTGAGACAGTAATGGTAGCCGCAATAAATGCCAGCGTAGTTGAGATTAGGATCTTGGTGTTTGCACTGTTAAGCACTTAGAAGTACTTTTCTTTGAAGAAGGTAAATGTTCTAAATGTACATTGGTACAAAATACAGACCACCTGTTAAAACAGAAAATGATTGCGAACATCGCATAAGGGGTTAATTGAAGCACATCAAGTTACAATTCACAAAGATTCCATTCCTTTAAATAAATAATATACACAAAATGGATAGGCCACGTTGTGAGAAGCTTAGAGGATAGGCACAAAATCCCAGTCAAGATTAGAACTAGTGGTACAAATTATTATATGAACGGGTTTAATATTAAACCCGGATTCGAGGTTTCCTCACTTATTTGGACCCTGAATTAGGAGTTGAGGCATTTTGTTCCGAGCTTTCTGCTTTTCTGAGGCCCTCTCTCAGTCCCAACACAATAAATAAGTTAGTTAGAGTGAGAAGCGACTCAGCCCCACCGTGTAACCAATCGACATTAGACAAAGAAGTCCCATAATGCACCTTTGCTGTCATGCAATGTAAACAGATATAAGACATCTAAAGTCCCCTCTAATCGATCTCTGCATAAACAGTGCATCTTTTGGCAAAGTGAACATACCATAAATTCCAGCAGGTACTGCTCGATTGTGTGACCAACAGGGAGTAGCAAAAATCAAAAACAGGTCATTAACAAGGTGTTATTTCAAGCAAGAAAGACGATCTGCCAAAAAAACTGTAGATGTGGCAATCATGCAACAAGGAAATCAATACGAAAAAAATCAAGAAAATTAAAAAAAATTTGGCATGTATTAGATTGTGTGAAGCAACAAGTGCTTGATCATTAAACTTGGTCAAAATAGCTACAGACAAAACAAAGAAAAAAGCAATAAAAATACTTGCTCATGCTTGATTTCCCTTCAATTTACACTAAGTTGGAGAATAAATTGCTACTATTCAATTTAATTCCTTCCAGAGATATTTATATCAGAAGACATTCTATTATAACCCTTTTTCTAAATTTAGTCATAGAGAGAAAACATGTATTTTCAAATCTTGTACTATAATTAAAAAGAAACCAAGACAAACATGTTTTTTTTTTTTTGTATAACCAGATCATGAATGATAATTAATTAAACTGTTTATATAACCATATTCATAATACTAAACTGAAAAATACAAAGTGAAAAAAAATTATATTAGATATAAACTATTTTAAATCATATATCTAAAATTAATTTCAAATGCCAGATTTATCTAAAAATGTTTATATATATATATATATATATATATATATGGAATACAGTTGATTCTATAAAAATTTATTCATACAAGCAGCAAGAAAGAAGATTATAGATTCTAATCTGCATAGTTGTTAAAGCACGCCCTTGCTCATAAATATATTTTCTAGTGTAAAATTCAATCTGATACTAACTGACTGTATACTGTTTCAAACCAAAAGCAAAGGCATTGGCGCTCAGCCTAGTCTCCAATATATTTCAACCCATTCACATAATTGATGGAATGTTAAATAAGAAACTTGATTGTGGCAAGTAAAACATTAATTCCAAAAAAACGTCGGCATAAAAAATAATAAACCATCTAAGCAGAACCGATAAATGCTGGAATAGCAAAGATAGGAGGGAGGACATGAAAAACTCACTAGTAGCCCCAACAAAGGCGAGCAGGAAGTAAAAGCCAAAGAGAGTGAGCTTGGGAGCAGATTTAGACTTAGTAATGAAGTACAAGAAACCCATGTAAGGGAACAAAGAGAAAGCAAATAGCTGAGAAGCAATGCTCTGGGAATCAATGGTCGGTGCCCATGGATCAATAAAACCACACACAATCGCCGATCTTTTTGCAGAAACCCTTGGGTTCGTGTAACCCTCGACCTGTCTCAGTGCTCTCGATGACCGCTGAAAACCCACCAGAAAAGTTGAAGAAACAAATTTGGGGGATTTTGTAAGAGAAAGCGGGAAGGTAGCTGCCATTTGCCAAGGCACTCTAATCCGTGCGCGTTTAGATCGATCTTATCAACCAAATGCAACAACTGGGTATGTTTGGATATATTTTATTTTTATATTTTAAAAAATAGTTTTCAAAAATTATTTTTAAATTAAAAAAATTAAAATTAAAAGATAATTAATATTACAAATAAGAAAATATTTTATTTAATTATAAAATTAAATTTAAAAAATAATTATGAAATTATTTTTGTTTTCTTATTTTTAAGTAAAATAATTTTTAAAAATAAATTTTAAAAATAAATTATCAAATATATTCTTCTATTTTTTTTAAAAATAAAAAATTATTTTTAAAAACAGTATCCAAACAGATCGACCGCTCATTTTTGTTGACGCTTCGGTTTATCTTTGAGTAGCAGCATATAATAAGAAAACCATTTAATGGCGCCGGGACGGCCCAAAAAATCCTCTTGCACGTCAAGGGAATGCTTACAAGCACCCCGGCACTCGAGTCCGATGGTATTTCCTCGCATATTAAAATGGAAAAATTCTTATCTACGTTAAATTTGATCCGTGAAATACTAAGAAAACCATGTCATTAAAAATAAAAATAAATAAAAAATTTTGACTGCAGTAAAAAATTTAATAATTTATTATTGATATAACAATATATAAATAAATATGAATAAATGATAGTATAAAGATACTAATAGTGAATAAAAATCTTTTAAATATTAAATAAATAACTAACAAGTTTGAAATCGAGTAGCAGTAACTGCAGATATAAATAATTACCGCATTTGGCCTTCCAAATAAGTGGGGCCACCTCTATTTTTATTAGTACTATGAATTCTTTGTCTAGTATTTAATCAATATAAAATCTATAAAAATATGAGAAACCCACTCATTTAAATGACCAGATTCAACTGAATCTAAACTCAAATAATTTGATGTTTAAAAAAAATATTTTAAATGACTTAATATTTTCATATACTTCCGAAATTTCTCCTTAAAATAGATGAGGTTGAAAATTGAAATCCTGCCAATCCTCCTCTCATCATCTACCTCCCCAAAAATAGCGGAAGGGATGACCACAACAGCAAGGATAAGTATTAAAAGAGAGAAGGACCTCAACATTCAAGAGAAAAGAAATCCACAACAGTTTAATTCATCGTCTGTATAATTATCAGAACAGAAAAAAGGAGAGTTTTCCCCTATAACCGTTTGACAATTTTTCTTATAAAAGCCTAATTTACTATTATCATGAAAATCTTTTCAATAGATATGAATAAAAATTAAAAAATATATATTTTTTGGCTATTCACTGGGGTAGAAAGTCCTATGCAAATCCCAGAGAACAGCGGCCGATAAAAAATTCCTAGGAAAACAATTTATGATCTAGAACCAGTTCACCTATCATCGTGCCAACATTGGATTAAAGTAAGCATTAGCAAATATACCTGGAAAGATGAGAGAAAACTTTAATACTAGGAAATAGATCAGGTCAAACTCATACTTCATCGAATAAAGTTTAGCCAGCGTCCCCCACCACGAAGCACAATCTCAGGCCCATCACAATATTCAAACTTACATGTGATGCCTACTTTCGTGGCTTAAAAATGGTCACAATACAAGGTTATAAAACAAATAAATGCAAAACTTGCGATTTATTATAAAAAAAAAAAGTAAGTCCTAAGAGATTTTAAAAAATGCATTTGAATTCCACCTAGGATTCGCAAAGAGGGGCCAAGTTACATAAGAAACTTGTCAGTTACGCGTCTCAACATGAAGTTTGAGAAGGAACTTGAGTATCTACGCAAACAACTAGAGCCTGGAAGTACTTGTCACAAATGTTGATCCCTGCAAGGGTTGAATGAATTTTGCCCCAAGAAACCCTCTTTAAAGTAGAAACCCACTCATCACTTGGACTTCGTTTGAAAGGGTCACCACTCTCCGGGGATACATGATATGTACAATGGCAGGAAACTCCAGCAAGAGACACAAAAGAAAGAAATCGCAGCTTTCATGTTCTCGTGTACACATAAATTAGAGCAGACATCATCATATTTAATAATGAAAAGTGAAGAAAACCCATGTCACATCACTACTTACAACAAGTTGAATAAAGTTTATGGTACCCAGAATCATCAACACATGTTGAGGCCTTTATGACATCCCTCCAATGTCAGAAGAATTGAGGAAACTTATTTTGCACACAGGAAATAGCTGGGTATGACAGCAGAAGAGGGCTAAACAGTGGGCTCGAATGCAGCCTGTTGATGCCAGATACCATTAAGGTTAGACTGCCACAACCTAACCATTCCATCACGTCCTGTGGTAGCCAAAGTCATTCCACTCATGTCCCACTCCATCTGCCACACCTAGAGTCATACATTAAATTTAATCAAAGAACATCTCTGGATTCCAAATGTACAGTTACATTCCATCCTTATAGACATCATATTCTTCCCAGTGCCTAGAAGCCTCATAACTATAACATGCTTACACTCTGCACACAAATTCTATACCAAAGAAACATGTTAAAAAATCCTAATATGTCTGAAAGAAGACCCAAATAAAGCAATATATACAAATCAATTTAAATCCAGAAATCATAGTAATATACAGAAGCAAATCTAATTAAATTATACCTCCCCTTCATGACCTGACAGTAGGGCGACTCTTTCCGCTGGAAGTCTTCCATCAGGATCTGGGCTCGATCCAAGACGCCATATTGCAAGACCCTTGTGAGTTGCAACTGCAATTGTCTCATATGGTCTATAACATAATATTACTAGTTATGACAATGATTACAACAGATGCAATAATTTCACATTTCTTTAGCTACAAAAGCTAACAAAAACCTGATCCAACTAGCATAGACTTCCACACATTAACCGATTAATATGAAAGCTGATTAGCTCGATTAAAGTCTATTTTTGCTGTTTAAAAGTTACAGCAATACAGAAGTTTAATACCTGCCAATGTTTGGTGCCCATGCAACAGCAAAAACCTGATCACCCTTTTCCTCAGGCAGTGCCAGTTCTGCAACTGGAAGCCACCTTTGATGGCCTTGATCAAATTCCCACACCTGCAGAAAGCTATAATGTGTCATCAATGCAGAAAAATTTCCTGTTTTTAAAATACTGAAATCCTTCACATTAACGAAGTAACATTTGCAAAAGTATGTGCAGTGAAATTCAAGGGGGGGGGGAGAGAGAGAGAAATAATCTTTGCATGCAATGATCATACCATAACAAATAGGGTCAGGGCGCACATAAAAGCATTAAGAACAGGGGAAAACATAACATTTGAATCACCTTAGAAGAATTAAGCTCTGGAGTATTTGTATTAAAACCTATAACAAAGCTGGATTCCTGACTTCCACCTTTTTGCAGATTCCAAGAAATTGATGCGGAAAAGCATAAAGCCTTCCCAAACATAGACACTGACTCGATAACATTCTGAAATTCAGCCTGCAAAGAAAGTGCCAAAGGAAATATTAATAATATGGGATTCTTCTAAGAAGAAGATTCTATATCAAATTTTTGGAGTAAGTTACAATCTGACAAACAGTTAGTATAAGCTTGTTTAACCTGAAGCTGCCAATTTTTCAGTTCCAAGGGATCCAAGAGCTCATACACTCTCACATGACCATCTGAACATGCAGCCACCTAGAAAGTTCATAATGAATTGCATAGCAAGAAATTACTATTACTAAATAATTTTAGCATTCTGTCATTACACAAGGAACTGATATATTTTAATATGGTTTAAGGAAATGTATGACAAAGAAAATAATTCAAAAAGCGTCCATAAGAAACTTGGATGAATCATTCAAGTTGACATTGCAACAGATAATATAACAAATGACAATACCAAAAGATAACTAAATGATAACAGCAACAATAATAATAACTGAAATAGATTACATGATAATAGGTCAAACAGAAAAGCTAACGAAAACTTTAGTTGCTTTGTAAACTCACCATTTTCAAAGTAGTCAAAGACATTCCAAATTGGACATCAAGGACTTTGCTAGAACTGCTTCCAAAGCATTTGCACATCTTCCACTGAAGAGGCTGTGAATCTATACAAACCAAACAACACAAGATATGCATAAAAACAAACTTTCAATCTTTACTGAATACAATTCTTTTATAAATTAGCTATGCAAAAAAAGCTCTGTGACGTACAGCAAAATGCATGGAAACTAAAATACTGGAATTGGAAGTAAGTAAACAACATGTAGGAACCTAGAAAATCAATAAGCAAGCATGTCATGAACAATATCATAGAACTTGCATTTTTCCAACATATTACAAGCTAGCCTAAACTATGCGGCCCCAGTCAAGATATCTGGCATCAGCAAAAACATGCATATTTTATAAAATTGACGTTGGCCGGACACGGTCAAGCAAGAAACCCAATCAATGGTACCTTCTACAACCTCCTCCCACAATGACACAGTTCCATCAGCAGATATACACGCAATAGCATCTCCATATTCTGGAGGAACCCAAACAATCTTCACAGTGCTTCCTTCATGAATCTGAAAAATTTTCAGCAAAAATATAAATTATAAAATGCAGAAATTACCAGGATAAAGAAACTATGCAGAATGGACAACCAAGTTTTTAATGCAAGCTCCATGGATAGCGAGAGCTGGCAAAATGAAAACTATCTTCTGCAAATATGGTTCATACGTAAAAATATGGCACATCATACATAAGCAAGTTGGCAAAAGCGAATCAATTAGATGAAGAAAAGAAAGTAAAGAAAAACAGAAGTAAGACGTTAGGATATTTGGGTTTAGATGAAACGAAAGCCTCTTCCTTTAGAACACAATGCAACAACTATCTAGATTACAACATAACTCTTAAAAATTGATTTCTCTTCCAACAACCGGGTTTTTACGACAGCAAGCAGCCTAAGAGTTTCTAGTCTACAAATAACCTAAGTGTAATAGGAAATATAAGAGTTGATTAATGATAGATTGATGAACAAAATAAACAGAGGGTACTAGACAAACCCTAGATTTGAAAGTACAGCGGAGGGAAGAAGAGGATCCTGGGTCGCGGAAATCGAAGATGGAAAGTGTTCCGTCAGCGGAACCAGCAGCTAGTCTCGTGGCAGAGTAGTTCCAGGAAGAGCAGGTAGTACCATTATCGAGGCTCAGCAAAGGCTTGGCCATCGAACTACGTCTCCAGCTACAGCTTCTGCTTCTACTGAAACCCAGTTCCCGGGCTTTGCATAGAAAGTCGGAGGAAAGGAGAAAATTTGACGACTTATTTTTGGTTTATAAATAAAAAGGAAAATTTTAAATTATTTCTTCTGATTAAATTTTATCCTCCTTTAACTTTAAAAATTTTAAAATTACTCTTCTTAAATTTTACAAAATTTGAAAATTATACTTATCTTCCTCCTAATTAATTATTTTATTAAATTATATAATTTTTTATAAAATTTTTAAATAAAAATCAAAATAATAATATAATATTAAAATTATATATTAATTATTTACAAAGAGAATTAGATAAAAAAATTAATATGCAACCTATAATTCTAAAAAATATCTTATAAAATAAAATATTATAATTTTATTACATATATATCATTAAATAATTAAAATTAATATTATAATACATAAAAGATTAAATTTGTAATTCTTTCATATACATCATATCATATAAAATAAATCTAAAACTTTTTATTAATTTTGAATACTCATAAATTAAATCAAAGTTAAACTAATCCAAACTATTGTATTTTGAATATGTACTGTAATCTTTAAATAAAAAATGCATTTATACTTTTACATTCCTAAATTATAAGTTTGTAAGTAAATAACAATTCATATAATAAAAAAAATTAAAATATAAGTATCCCATAAATTTTAATAATTATAAAACCTTCAAAAAAATATTTATGAACAAGAAAAAGGATAAAACTCAAGGTAAAATAAAGGAAGAAAATTAAAAATATTTTAAAAATAAAAAAGCCAAAAGTGTCTATTAAATAAAATAATTAAAAAATAAGTATTTAATAAAGTAAAAATTAAGGAAAATTTAAAGAAAAAATTCTTCTCCCTACCTATTTATCTACTCAACACTTAAGTAAATAATTAATTTTGAATTTATTTTATTAAAAAAATAATTTTAAATTTAAATATCACATTAATTAGATATTATTTTTTTAAAATAATTATTATCGTTAATATTAATGTTTCATAACATAATTTATAATAGAAATAGATTTTCTTTATAATAGTAATAAATTTTTCATTTATCATACTAGTGCATCGTAAAACAAATTTTTGAAATAACTAATTTTGTATTATAGACATTTTATTAAATATACTATATACTTGTTGACTAAAATTTAAATTTTTAATATCAAATATTTTTTATTTTAAATTCACATGAAAAAGAAGAATAGCTTTTGGTAAGAAAGCACTCACAAAGGACTTATATTTAAGTATTTTTTAAAAGTTATATTATAATAAAAATTAACAAAAAAAACTTCTTCCAAAATTTAAAAAAAAAATCTATATAGACATATAATAATATCATAGATCACTAGTGGCTTCTGTAGTCCCCACATATGTTGGGAACTCATGATAAGGTAATCAAATGAAAATTGTTGGATGAGATTACATACAATATCAATTATTTGTATGTAATCTCATCCAATGATTTTTAGTTAACCACCTCACTATGGGTTTCAAACCCATATGGGTATTATAAAAATTACCTTAATTCACTACTTTTTTAAAAATAATGATTAATTATACTTATGAAATTATAAATTTATAAAAAAAGGTAGTAAAATTAAAAAAATTTGATATAATCATAAATATAAAATAGTTTGATTGAAATTTAAGAAAAATATGTTAAGAACATGGAGGAGAAAAAATAGAAAAATAACATACTATAAATATTTAAAAAATAATATTATTAGAAAAAGTAATTAATTAGATTATGAAATACAAAAATAAATCTATAATTATTACAATGAGAATCTATCAAATGAAGTTGAATTATTATGCTATTTAGTAAAAAATGCTGATAGATACCAAACTTAAACTTTCTTAAAGAAAAAATAATGTTGAAAAGTAAATAGTAACATTGATAAATTAGATGGATTTGTAACTTGTGTAAGTTGTATTGATAGTTAAATGTATTGATTTAGCTGCTAGATTGATATTACTGTTAAAAGAAGAAATAATAACATAGAAGTAATATGGTTATTTTTGTTTTAATGGCTTATGTTTCTGTTTGGTGCGATTGTTCCATTTCAAAGTTATTTCCTCTAACTTTTACTATGGTTGATTTTGAAAATCAAGAAAATTAGTTTTGGTTCCTTTCACAGTTGTCCATTGTACTTGATGTAAACCGAGGTGTAACTTTTATTTCTAATCTTAACTTGGAATTGCTCAAAGCAATGCTAAAGGTTTTTCCAAGAGCACCTCATTTCTTTTTTCTTTATCTTTTAAAATAAAATTTGAGGGACAGATTCAATGGTGCTGCATTTTCAAATTTCTTCAGGGAGCATATAGTTCACTGATTTGGAATGTGTGCATATTCTCTAATAGTAGGTGTATTCATTAAGAATATGGCAATTTTCAAATAGGAAGAAGGTTGAACTGCTAATAATTTTCTCATGGGGCTTACACCGGAGTGTTGGTCGAATGTTTTCAGCCGTAGTTGTCATTATGGTGAGATGACATCAAATGTAGCTAAATCTTACAATTCATGGATTCATGATATGAAGAAATTGTCGATCACAAATATAATTAATAATATTCGTTCGAAATTGATGGAGTGGTTTGCTAAATGAATGTCAAAATTAGTATATTGGAATAGTGTTATTTGTCTGATCTGGTTATCGAGATTAGAATTACACTTAAGGAAGTACAAAGGTTGGGTGATTAGGAAGTCATCAGAAACTATTTTTGAGGTGTTAGCAGATCCAATCATATGTGTGGATATTTCCTAACGCAATTGTACTTGTAACTAGTGGCAACTGGATGGCTTTATTTGTGTGCATGCAATTGCCGCTATAAAGAGATGTGGAATTTCTTTGAATGAGATTATTAAGAATTATTTCTATATGAGCACGTATAGGAAGATTTATGAATATTTGATACACCCCGTTCCTACAATGTTGAGGTAGGGGGTTGCTGTAGGTGATGAAGTAGCTATCTTACCTCCAATTTCAAAAAGATAAGTAAGCAGACCTAAGAAGATGAGAATTAGATCGAAGGATGAGTGTGTTAAGAAAATTAGGTGCAAAAGATGTGGCAAACTGGGACATCACAATAAGAAAAGTTGGAATGAGTCAGCTTGAATGGAGTGTGTTTCTGTGATACAATTGCATTCATTAAGATTTTTTCTTTTTCTATGTAAAAAGGAACAGTAATATGATTTAAATACATTAATCTAAGTGATTGTTGGTTAATATTATTACTTGACATATTCCTATTTGGTTAAAAATTAAAAATTACATAATTACTTGGATGTTACTATTTTGATAAAAAATAGTAATACTAAGATAGAAGCTCATAAACATAGGGTAAATGAATTCTGAATGTTGAAAGTAGAACGTGTTGTATTTTTATTAGTTTTAGTAGTAACATCAACAAAAGAACAACAAATTAGTTGCATGTTACTGTTTTGATTCTAGCGGTATTTTGTAGATGGGCACTTTATGTTATTAAATAACAAGGTAGGAGTTTTGAAGATAAGTTAAATAAATTCTGAATGTTAAAGGAGACTAGAAAGAAGAATATGCTTCATTTTTATTAATTTTAATAGTAATATGAACGACAAGTAATACATAATTGCATGTTATTATTTTGATAAAAAATCAGTAACATCAAGGTAGAAGTTTATAAATCATAGCGATAATGAATTCTAAATGTTAACATAAACTAGAAATAAGAATATACTGTACTTTTATTAACATGTACAATTGAATGCTACATATAGTTGAATGTTAATTAAGTCTATAATTTTACATGAATTGAATGTTACATATATTCATAATAATCAACTTCAGTTGGAAGGATTGAAATCCATGAGGAATTTAGTGACTAATCTTATTCTATATTTCCTCACATATTCTAATGAAAATTATTTTTCAAACTCTTTATTGTTGAATATATCATTTATTTGTTTGCAGACAAAAATGCCGCAGTCATGCCTGAAATTAAAAATTTTAGGAATGAGTTAGTTTGGTACATCTTAATGATGGTACTTTTAGATTAGAAAAGAAGTTGTTACTTACGATTGATCTTCTTGTTGTGGTGACCTTTCGTATGATATGATTTCAAAAGGAGGCTCTAAAGTGGCTGATTATACTCTCATATCCATTTCGTTCTTTTGAAAAATTTCATTCTTTATTTTTTCGTAGTAGTCTTTCTGTTGTTAAATAAAGACGTTAGGTAAGGTATCAAGTAAAAAAATGAATATATTATTGTCTGGTCTGCAAACAGCAATATCAAAATGAAAACTAAAAATGAATTCAGAAATCAAGCATCATTAAAAAGAAAATCAATAAAAAATAACATGTTACTATTTTAACAATAACAGATCGCCTCTTGTTCTGAGATTTTATTGTTTGGTATAGAAATAGTAACATCAATAAAAAAATCAAAATAAATAAACAAATGAAGTTTAATTAACAATTAAATTGTGACAAAACAACATGTTAGTGTTTTCACACAAAATAGTAACATCAACAAAAAATAACATATCATAGAGTAGCATCACACTTTATATGTTTTATCGAAGGAAAAAATGTGTTATTGTCTCTATACTAAAGATAACATGTTTATTTTCGTTAGACTGAGATGTTATTATTTAGTGTGATCATTTTCATTCTTTTCAAAGAGATCGACTAACTTTGCAAAAAGGCTGGGAATTTATTTTAAAACTTTATTGGGATTTTTAATTAGTTAAATTTTTTTATAAATAATATATTATTATAATTTATTATTAAATTATTAAATATTTTTTAAATTAAATATTTTTTATAAATAATATTATATATTTATTCTATTAAATAATTTTTAAAATTATTATAATTTATTATTAAATTATTGGATATTTTTAAAATTAAATAGTTTTTATAAGTAATATTATATATTTATTCTATTAAATAACTTTTAAAATTATTATAATTTATTAGATATATTATAAATAATATATTATTATATATTAAATATTTTTTAAAATTAAATTAATCTACTTTTTATAATTATTAAATTTTTTAAGAATTTTTAGAAAGGACAAAATGAAAAATATGAAAATTTATTTAGGGTAATTTGGTCATTTTTCAGATAAGCTAATTGAAAAGGCTCCTTTTCTTAACTTTTTCGTTTTTAGCTTTTTGGGACCAATCAGCTGATTCAATAAGCTGATTACCAAACACCAAAATCAGCTTATTGGCAAGTCAACCAGCTGATTTTGATCAAACCAGCTAACAGTTAATAAAAAAGCTGTTTGTCAAACATGTCCATTGTCTTTATACTAAATATAACATGTTATTTTTCGTTAGACTGAGATGTTATTATTTAGTGTGATCATTTTCATTCTTTTCAAAGAGATCGACTAACTTTGCAAAAAGGTTAGGAATTTGTTTTAAAACTTTTATTGGGATTTTTAACTAGTTTTTTTTCCTGCATTTAGTCTTTATAGTATTTTCTTTCTTTTGACAATTGCCTATCCTTTTCTCATGTATTCTTCTCCCTTCTTCTAATATTACCTTCTTTTACTATTAAAATAAATATTTACAAGGGCTTTTCGCTTAGGAGTTGACCAAACATGCAAGCACAACAAGGTATTGCCCCATAAAATAAATATACTTCTAGTTGAACTTTAGTCTGAATGCCCCTGATCACTTAAACTGGCCAAATAACATGCAAGCCTAAAAGGAATTGCACAAAAAGAAGATCACATTTTTAGTTGAACAAAATAATATATAAAGATAACATTATTAGACTTCAAATAGTAACATCATGTTTTTGAACCTGAATAAACTCAGTACTATCATGTTACTGTTTTGACTTGAAATAGTAACATAACTATAAAAAGGAATAAGACAAAATAGTATTGTTATAAAAATTTAGAGCATACACATTGTTTGTTATTGTTTTCTTTGTGATTACATCCATTAACTTTTCTAAGGTTATGAACAAGTCCTGCTAAGAGTATGCCCAGACAAAAGTCCTGCAAATGATGATATGGCATAGGAATGAGTTGAGGCAACAAGCAATAATAGTAAGTTAATAAAAAAAATTAAGAAGAAAGTAGGACATGACTTACAATAGGTCTCCTGCTTTTCTTATTTGCATTATTTTGTTTTTGATATCTTGAGTTAAGTATTTTGTAGCTGGCCACTTTGTAGTATTTGTTGCTTTCTGAGTTTATTTCTTTTTAGGCAATTATGTTGTTGTTTCATCATAAATTATTACATAATCCTCTTTGCTTTTCCCAGTGTCCTCCTCAGCAGTTATTTTTTGTTGTTGTGTTTCTTTTTATTTTATGAGTCTTTTTCGTGATCCCGAGTACGTGAAGTTTTCATTATGTTTTATTTTTCTTATTTTTGCTTTAATCTTTGCGATCGTTTAACTCTATTTTTTCTCAATTTTATTTTATTCTTCAGCTTTTGTGGTTTGTATTTTTTCTTGTTCAACCACCTACACATTTATTTCTATTAGTTGTACATTCAGCTGTTTATTTTAATTTTTCAACGTGTTAATGACCACTTTAAGGTTTTTTATCTACTTTGTTATTTTAGACAATTGCTCTTGGAGCCATGTGTTTTCATGTGTGCATTTTGTGATTATTTCTTTGTTTTATTGTAATTATTACTCTAATCTCTGAAGTTTCTTTGTGAGAGACTTCAATTCATCGGTCAATTCGTTTATTCTTGCGTTTACAATGAAGAACTAGTCCTTTAGTTGTTATTCTTCATTTTGGTCTTGTTATAGGTGTTCTTTATGGGATAATGCAATATCTACGAACTGATCAAGTTTTGTTGTTTGTGGTTGAATTATGTATTGGGTCAATCTTGTGTCGTTATCACTTTTTGATTTCTTCAATTGACAGGGTGTGATTTGTGTTTTTATTTTGTCATGGTATTCAATTAATTGTAGTTTTGTGTCAGGGTTGTAAAAAAGTTGTATTTCTTCAATTATTGGTTTTAGTTCTCTTTTGACAACTAGAAACATAAGAGTGGTAGCTCGTTAGTGTAATTAGTCAATATGTTTTTTTTGTGAGAAACAGTAATATATAGATAAAAGACTAAGTGACAGTAAAACAATAATATAGGTAAAGGATTAACAATGAAATACAATAAATAGACAAAATGAAGTATGATTAAGAAAAAAAATTTAAAAAAAAGGGTGTTACTGTTTCCACTAGAAACAGTAACATCAAACAAGACGTTATTATTTTATGTGAAAATAGTAACATGAAGTAAAGACTGAGAAAATTTTGTTAAATCAAGCATGATTAACTATAAAAATTGATAAATTACAACATGTTACTATTTTCAGAACAAACAGTAACATTTGCTTTTGTTCTAGTGACATGTTTCTCTTTGGTTCTGAAATAGTGACACCAACCATAAAATATAGTAAACAAACAAAATGATGCATGATTAATGATGAAAATCTGGGCAAAATAATGTGTTATTATTTTATGTAGAAATAATAACATGGAACAAAAATTGAATAATACGACAAATTAACCATGATTAACATTAAAAATAGATAAAAAATGTGTTATTATTCTAAAAATAAACAGTAATAAGTTTTTTTGTACTGACATGTTTTTGTTTTCAGAATAAATTGACTTTTTCCAAAAGTTACCTGGAGCTGGTTGATAAATTGATTCCCCAGTTGGCGTATGAGGAGCTTTAAGTCTCATTTGAGGCATCTTAGCACTCTTTGAATATGATGCCCGTTAAGCATGTTTATTGTTTCACACAGTTAATACTATCGATAATACATTGTACATTTTGTCATATTAATTTTCAATGGAAGTTGCATTCAAGAATAGAGTAATAAAAAGGCGCCTTTGATATTATTAAGAAAAAAATAGCTAAAAATGAACATATTACTATCTACAGAACAAACAGTAACATGTTGTTATTTGATATTCATATAATAACATACAGTAACATGTGTCAAAAACTAAAAGTAAATAAGCGAATTAAGTATGCAGACAGTAACATGTACGAAAAACTTAAATTAAATAGAAGAATCAAGTGTCAGTAATAAAAAAAACTGCAAAGAATAAAATATTACTATCTGCAAAAATAAAAAGTAAATAAGTGAATCAAGTATGCAGATAGTAACATGCATGAAAAACTTAAATTAAATAGAAGAATCAAGTGTCAGTAATAAAAAAAACTGTAAAGAATAAAATATTACTATTTACAAAAATAAATAGTAACATGTTATTATTTAGTATGCAAACAATAACACAAACCAAAAATTTAAAATAAATGAACAAATGAAATCATAGTAATAACCAAACTGCCAAAAAATGTAGGGTAACACTTTACAAATAAAATAATTACATGTTACTGTTTAGTGTTTAAACAGTGATATGAACCAAAACTATCAAAAAATATACAAGAAAAGTGGCAAGAACATTCAATGAAATGAATAGAAATGAATGATGACAATATCAAAGATAATAACACGAAGTAAAAATAAGTTTGATAACTTTAACTTACTAGCAATAGCATGATACAGTTGGTGATATTTGGGGTGCTATCCTTTGTAATGGGAGTCATTAGTTGCTCGTGTATGTATTGGAAACACTCATATTATGCTATGTTATCTACTTCCTTTACATATTTGATATATAACTTACTAGCAATAGCATGATACAGCTAGTGATATTTGGGGTGCTATCCTTTGTAATGGAAGTCATTAGTTGCTCGTGTATGTATTGGAAACACCTATATTATGCTATGTTATCTACTTCCTTTACATATTTGATATATGACAAGCCTAGTGTATGAGCCCTGTTTGATACAATATGTATGATGCCATTTTTTATGTAAACATAATGCCAAAAAAAATAAAATAATATATACGGTGCCATTTTTCACCTTTGAAACAGTAATATCCAATACAAAGTGGGGTTAGTGATAATAGGATGCAATAAAATAGTGTGTAAGGCATGTTGATCGTTCTAACTTCTAGGGTTTTGGTTCAATGTACATATATATATAAATCCATGCAAATAGTAACATTTTCCATTAAGTTAATTGCAGTATAATGCTTATACTAGAATCAATATTAAGAGGATGTGGGTTTACCTGTTGATGACCCATTCTTACTTTTTTTATTTATGTGAAGTTACTGTTTGAATTGGTTTTAAGTTTCTGATGTCGAGAAATGCTGATTTCTCGATTATTCAATGTCGTTTAAGTTTGTCTAGTGGTATTTTCCCACGATTTGTATGGTGTCTTCGTGTGATCTCTCGAGTTTCTTCACTGCTAATGTGCTTTGATAGAATGCAATTTGTTATTTTTGTTTCACATCTTTTGTTCTTCCCAAAATGCGCTACGAGTACGTCGTTTCATCTTTTGGGCATTGTGTTTTTATCATTTCGATTTCGTGTCTTTTCCTATTCTCGATTCGCATAACGGATACATCGTATTGTATTATGGATGTTGTGGTAATTTGACTTTGGGAACAACACCTAAACAAAAGAAAGTTAGGTTTTAGTACCTTGCTGCAATAAATTACAATATATGATACCAGCCTGATTTTTTCCCTTTCTTTTATTACTTTATAACCCATTTAATGTTCCTCTTTTTTTCATTGTTCTATTGTTTGCCACTAGAAACTAATATCACTATATATAGCATGATATATAATTAATTTTATTATAAGTTTTTTAAAAAAAGTTAAAAATTTAATTTAGGTATTGTATATTGATGTATATAATTATATATTTTATTTAAAAAATATAAAATTTAAATTCAGATTTATTTAATTAAAGTTTTATAATATATTTTTTATTTTAATGTTCATATACTGTATTTTAAATGTTTAGAATTAAAAAAATCTCTCAGAAATCTTTTCTCCACTTGGAAGGTATATAAGTGAAATAATTCAGATTTTTTCATTATATTATTTATGACTCTAACAAAATTTATAGGTAGCAAAAGAAGCCCTGTTAAAAAAAAATTTTATTCAACTATTTTTTAATTGTCAATATCAATCATAAAAATTGCTATTATAAATATGCATTAATTGAAATTTTTAATCTTTTATAACTTACACACTTTTTCTATTTCTTTTTATCTATTTCACTAAATGTTTTTTTTCACTTTATGTACTTATAAATTAAACACTAATATGAGATTGAATAGTATTAATACATCATAAAATATTTTATTATAATTTTTTAATAAATGAAAGATTTAATTGAATTATTTTGATATATATAACGTATTTTAACTCTTATACCATACAATTGTTCATTTTAAATCTAAATATATATATCTTTTTAATTACTAAAACAAGCTTTTTCTTTTTCTTTTATTTTTTGAGAAAAGTATAATCTTTACTTGAAATTTTTTCCCTCCAAAACTTTTTATTCTTTTTTTTTTCCAATAATACCTCTTTTATAAATACTTTTTCAATTACAATTTTGCTGCCTTTTGTAAAATTTCTTGGACTTTAAACAAACTCTTGATGCAAGCTTATGTATTTATATGTTTTTTTCTTCCATCTTCATGTGCTTATTTTTGTTTTATAAATTTAAATCATATTTTAAATATTGTGTTATTTTACATCTCGTGTACTTTTTGTCTTTTTTTCTTAATTTCATTTTCAACTTCTTTATTATTTTATAACACAAATATTATTTTTATTAACTTTACTATTTTTTATATCTACTTTTATTATTCATAATTTACTATATATTTTATTTCTAACTCTTATAATATTTTATAACTTATTTATTATCTCTATTTTATATTAATTTATTTTATTGGCTGTTGCTCTTTTTCTCTCTTTTTCCATGTGAATTATCATTATTTATAAATTAGATACTAATATTACAAAGTAATATAGATTCCACATGATATATTTAATTTCATTATAAATTATTTTAAATAAATTAAAATTTTAATATAGAAAGTACTAATTAAAATAATTAATCACATATATTATTACTTAATAAACATATTTAAAATTTAAAGTCAAATTTATTTATTTAAAATTTATAAATATTTTCTTAATATCAATTTCTATGTTCTAAATTAAATATATATTGATTGAGATTTTATCAAAACTATCATACTACTTCTCTTTTTATAGACACTTTATTATATATATTTTCATTTCTATTATTTATAATTCAAATGTTAATATCATTAATTAATATAAATATAATATAATTAAATTTTTATTATGAAATAATTTATATAATTTAAATATTTATTTTAATTAAGATATTTAATTGTATATTCTATTTTTAAATTTTATATTATTATATAATTCACTTATTGTCTCTCATATATATATATATATATATATATATATATATATATATATATATATATATATATGTCTATTACTATTATTTATAACTTAAATCTTAATATTAAAAATTATTATAGATATAAAATGATAATTCTAATTTTTTATTAAAATATTTCAAATAAGTTTAAAATTTGATAAAAAATTTTAATTAAAATAATCAATTACATATTCTATTATATAATAAAATATCTAAAATTATATGTATATGTTTATTACTATTATTTATAATCTTAAATCTTAATATTAAAAATTATTATAGATATAAATTTTTAATTTTAATTTTTTAAAAAATATTTCAAATAAGTTGAAAATTTAATAAAATTTTTATTTGAAATAATTAATTACATATTCTATTATATAATAAAATATTTAAAAATCAAAAGAAATTTATTTGTTTAAAATTCATTAGTATAGATACACTTGATATTATTTTGCTGTATTTTGAATTTTATAAAATATAATGGAGATTTTATCAAGATCACTTCACAATTTACGCACTATATCACTTTTTGTTGTTTTAAATAAATTAAAATTTTAATTTAATGAAATTATATTATATTTTATAATTTTAACTTTATATTATTATATAATTCACTTATTGTCTTTCTTCTTTATATATATATATATATATATATATATATATATATATATATATATATATATATATATATATATATATTCTTTTGCATTTTTTATGTCTATTACTATTATTTATCATTTAGATGCTCATATTGCAAAGTATTATAGATAAAATGATAAATTTAAATTTTTTATAAGAATATTTCAAATTAGTTTAAAATTCAATAAATTTTTTTATTGAAATAATTTATTACATGTTCTATTATTTAATAAAATATCTTAAAATTAAAATAGATTTATTTATTTAAAATTTATTAATATATATTATTTTTTTATATTTTAATATATATAAAATATAATTGAGATTTTATCAAGACTTTACAACTTATGTACTATTTTATTTTTTATTATTATCTTCTTTAACTTAAAAATTTAATTATTTAACTATATATTATATTTTTAATTCATACATTATTTAATATTAGAGTCATATCATAGTTTTTATTTGTTCAAAGTCATATTCTTTTCTTTTTTTAATATCATCATGTTATTTATAATTCATATGTTTATACTATTAAGAAGTATAAATACAGATTGATATATTTTATTCTTTTATTATTTTTGTTTTAAATAATTTAAAATTTTAACTTATTTAAATTATTTAGTTATTTATTATAATTTTGAGTTTTAAATTATTTTAAAACTCACACATTGCTTTTCTTTTTTTATTTGTTACATTATATTTTTTTATATCCACTTCTTTTATCTACAACTTAAATATTAATATCACTAAATAGTGTATGTGTGTTAATATTTAATTTTATTATAAAAATATTTTAAAAATTTTAAAATTTAATTTGAAAAGTATGAATTGAATTATATTGTTAAATATTTTATTTTTAATAAAAATATTAATAAATTAAAATAAATTTTACTTATTTAAAATTTATCAATATTTTTTTATATCAATGTTCAAGTACCATATTTTAAATTAAATATGATATTTTATTTTCCAATAATCAATACCATTATTATTCTTTTTATATTTTAATTACATATTTTATTTTATATTTTCCTATTTATTACTGTTCATTACAATTTAAGTATGAATGTTATTGAGTAATATGAATGTAACATAATTTTTTATTATAAAAATATTAATTTAAAATTTTAATTGAATTAAATTATTTAATTATATATAATTTTTAACTCTTAAAATACTATTAAAAATTTGTTATTTATAAATTTAAATATATAATTATACAATAAATATAATAAATTAAATTTATAAATTTTATTATATATGTTAAAAAAATAGTAAATACCCGTGCATCGCAAGGGCTCAAAAACTAGTTTTTCTTCTAAGTGGTTCATCTAAGCCTCTAAATACCTATATATTAATAGAATCAATTTTAATTTGAATTCATTCCGGATATATAATCTAAGTTTCAAAATTAAATTATTTCAATAAAAATGATTTCAAAACATTTAAAAATATTTATTAAAATTAATTTTCAGATAATTCTTATGATTAATATAAATTCCATTTGATGGTTTAAATGAATATACCGGTCAGCAACGGTTAGGTTTTATTTTTGTCTCAATTTCCTTTCTTTGGAGTATACAAGAATACATGACTAGAATATATATAATGGAATATTAGATTGACTACATCTAAATTTTAGTCTAATTACATTCAATACTCCTTGTTTTTTAAAATTATACATTTTCATCTTCTTTGAAGTACTTTCATCATTATAAAATATTATAAAAATTTATTCAATTAACAATCTTGTAAGACCCCTGGCATGATTTCCTGGCCGTTATTTGGCTAGTAGTTCTCTTTAGGAGCATTGTTCCTTAGATTTTGTGCAAGCTATCGATGATGATTATTACAATGTCCATTTCTTTAATGAAGATTCTAATTTTAGACTAACTAGGTTTGTCAATCATTATGTATGTTGATTTGGTCATTTAGATTCAAATTCTAGGCAACCTTTATATTTTTTATATTTTTTACTACTGCTAGGATTTGTCAATGTCTTTAATAAACCCTTTCTAAAACAATGGGTTATCATGAGCAACCCCAGAATTAGAAGTAGCATTGGCAGTCATTGTATTCAGAAGTAAAGTAATACCACTTCTTATATTTTATGGGCATGCCAATTTATTTTTGATTGAAAATGTTAAGGATATTGAACTCTCTTTAATTAAAAGTTGGGATTCAAGTACACAGTATATTAGCAAAGTTTTAATATAAAGTGCACTTGAAGACAGAAATGATATAGAAAGAAGCAATAATAATAAAGCGCAAACCATGTAGATATTAAAGGATAATTACATAAAGTGAATAGAATAGAAGCAATTCAAATGCAAAACCTACGCTAATACCAAAAGTCTTTGCAAAGCCTTCTTCAAAGATAAGAGTACTTCAATAAAGTGATGCTTAATTTGGTTGGAGGCTATAAAAAATCTTAACTTGCTCTTGCTATAGGGACAATGTTAATGGAATTTGCATGAGATTACTCAAAATGGTTGCATTTTTCTGGAGCTAGTAGAGTGTCAGAGGTATAACATAGGGTGCGTGCAAATTTATATATTGTTTCCAAAGTAATAAATAGAGCCCTCTGCATGTTGTGATTGAAGTATTCATGGATTTATGACCTCGGGCAATTAGTTGCACTTTGACATGATGGATTGTTATTTCACGGACTTTGCATGGAAGAACAATGTAGATGGAATTTGCATGCAATTTTTTGAAGCTATCAAATGTTGGAGGTACAACGCAAGGTATGTGCAAATTTATATATTGTCTTCAAACTAGTAAATGGAGCTCCTTGCATGTTGCGATGGAAGCATTTATATATTTATGACATTGGACAATTAGTTACACATTGGCATCATGGACAATTATCTCATGGAATGGATAGTTACCACGTGTGTAAGTGGTTAAGAAAAATGGCCTATCATTACTGGAATAATTGTTCATGATCCCTATTTTCTTGCTATTTTTTCAGTATGTTAATTTAACTAAAGGTCATGTTGATTATTCATCCATTTCGGCAAGACCTTGGTTGATTTTCATTGTTATGCCGCAAAAACCTAGCATAAGATTCTTCATTTTTTGCCAAACTACTAAGGTTTTGTAAAATAAGTGTAACACCCCTCTTATAAAACAAGAAGAAGATTATAACATTTTTCTTCTCTCCTTCTCCTCAATTCTCTCATATTCCAACACGTTACAAAGTTGTAACATTCTCTTCCATTTAAACCAAATATGTTACAGAGTTATGAGATCAATTAATTTGTGAAAGGTTGTACGTGAAAAATAAATATAAAGACTGGACATACCATCAATATATTTTAGTTTAAATATAATTTTGATTCCTCTAATATCCAAAATTATCAATCACATTTGATTTCTTTAAATGAAATATTCTATTTTCATATTAAATCCAAAATGATAAGTTTTATCAAATTTAAAATAGAAATCCCTAATAAATACTCAAATATTCAATAAGCCTCTAATGTAATAATTATCAAGAGACAAACATTAGTGAGACTAATCTTATTATATCAAACAAATGTGAAATTATTTTACTAATGTAATGTATGAGAACACATTTAGTTATTATCGCCACATAATTGATCATTTTTCCTTCCTGATGATTACAAGTTGGAGTTTTTTTGGGGTTTTGTATACCAACTGAAAATTTCAAATTGCAAAACCTAAATTATTAATGTGAGTCAAATATGATTCAATTTATATATTAAAAGGACTAACTTAAAATATTTCATTAAAAAGGATCAAATGTGATAACTTTAAATATTAGGAAGATCAAAATTATATTTAAGTTTTATATTTTATTTTGTTAATAAAAATGTTATAGGTGCCAAAAAAAGAAATTTGAAATTAAATTTCAATTTTTGATATTCGTTAAATTAAATTTTATATATTTATTTTACCATTAGATATTTAATAATGATTCTTAATTTATATTTTATATCTATTTTTAATTTTTATTTTTGGTGTATATAATATTATTGTATTGATAATAAGTTGCGGAACACTAAATATTGAAAAACTGGTAAACGCTACGTGGGTCAAATTAAGCTTAAAAAATGGCAACCAGAATCGTGAAATGAGAATCAAACTTAAATAAAACCGAAAGACATGGACGATTGGCACACCCACGTACATGCATTATTTTGATTGTACGTACAATATTAGGATGAAAATATATATTGTTATTGTTATGCCAGGTGTTAAACACATGAAATATGGATTGCCGTGGCTGAAAACCTTTCAGAAGCTGACCTTCTGACCAAAGAACCGAATTCCGGCGAAAGTCGACCAAACTCCAACTCTGGAACTGGGGTTATGGTGGAGAGCACTGGCCCGGATTCGTTGTTAACCACGTAAGTACGGTCCCTGGGTTTCTGATCTGAGGAATTAGAAATGGCGGATTTGTGGTTATTTGGGCGCCTGAAAAGAGACCTAAGAAATTTCTGAATGGAACGAGAGATTTTGGAAGACTTTTTGGATGGGACACGACGATCAGGCAGATGGGGCATGGATAGGGTTCTGGAAGAATTAGCAATGGCTGAGTCCAGTTGGCGTCTGAAAGAGTTGAGCTCGAAGGAATCATAGAGTGTGCTGCCACAATCCCATTCCCACATGTTGTTGATGGAGCATAAAGTATATAGCATGTGGGATATATAAGAAGGGGAGAGAAGAAGGTGAGGTTGGTAATAACCAAACTAATATAACTAATTAGTGGTTGGTTCATGAGGAGAGACGAAACGCGTAAGTTAACTGTGGATGACTTGCGAGTTGTCACCTGAAAAGAGGCAGAAGAGAAGCCTACCCGGTTGCCGTAAGTTTTAGTGTTGGCTTGGTTTGATGGAAAGCGCAGCTTTTTAGGAAAAAGAAAAATTTTAAATTATTTAATTGATCATTAATTAAAAATAAAAATTTACTTTCTTGTAAATTATAAGTTATTTATTAATTAATAATTAATTTATAGTTAAAAAGATAAAATTATTTATAATTAATTTAATTATTAATTATTTTAACTTTTTATCATCATATAATTATAATAAAAATTTAATTCTATATAAAATAATATATTATATTTATCTCTTATGTTATTTTATTTATTAGTATATATTTATTATCTTTATAATTTATTATTTTAATATCTAATTATACAAATTAAAATTCAAGTATTTCTTATCTGTTTTATATAGACTTGTTACAAGTAATTATTTATTGCATCAATTACTAAACTAATATTTTTCCTCCGTTAAAATTATATTCTATTTCAATTATATTAAGATAAAATTATATATATAAGATATCCTAGCTTTTTTATATAAGTTTGTTTTACTTTTTATAATAAATTATAAATTTTAAAAAAATTATGATATAAAGATAGATTAAAAATATATTTTAAATAATAATTAATGAAATCCAAAATTTATTGATATTTTTAAATTAAAATTATGAATAGTAATTTAGATATTTTAGTAATATTTTAGAAAGTTTAAAATTGAATTAAATAAAATATTAAAGTATAAAAATATTAATTAAATAATTTACCATTTAAAAAATTAATTTTATATAGAAACTTATTTCATGTATAAATCACACAATTTATATAACACATATTTAGGTCGTGAAAATTCAGTTTATTTACGAAGGCGTAACTTGCACTCCCTTGGTCAAAAGTGGGAAGCGCCCAAAAGTGGCCCGGGCCGAGGAGAAGTCTTGACGCTGCGCTTTCCTTGACTTACTGATCCATCCAAACTCCAAAGTTCTTCCTATCAGTGGAATTTATTATTTGCAAAGTCAACAATCATCTGCCGTGAGGCTTTGCATGTTTTTAATAAGTGATCTGCTGTATTCAATCCATTTCTCTTCTACAGCTCCAAAGCTTTCATCCATCGCAAACAATTTCATTTGAATGTAATTAAATAATGAGGGGAAATTGCCATGAATGGTTTAAAAAAATAACGGTGTGGATGTTGTGCCCAGTATTTAAAAAAATAACGATTGACTATACTCTTCCTTTTTCTTTAAAAAAATCCATAATGAAAACAAAATTAAAATCGTTATTGTTCCCATAAAAAATTTCAATAAAAAATAATCTAATAATAAAAATATTTAATTTTACATGGGGTTGATTTTTTTCATAAAGTTATCTAATATATAATTTCAGGGGAAAATTAGCCTTTACCCAATGTGGCTCTGCATTTTTTCACTTAACCAACCTATAGTTCTAAATTATATAATTCATCTACTTGTACTTTCAAATTATTAACACTTTATTTATCTAAATTATTTTTTATCTAAAATTTAATAAAAAAACTCATATGTATCGGTTGTAATTTTTTGTTTCTCAACAATTGTAGATTATATTATAGAAAATAAATCTTTAATAGAATTATAATTTCTTTGAGGTAATTTAATTTTAAGTGAGTATCAAATTGAATTAAAATTTGAGCAAATAAAAATCATTACATGCAATACAAATAAGTTTCTTATTAAAGTTTAGATGAAAACTAGTTTAAGTGAGTAAAGTGTTAAAAATTTAAAAGCACATGTAAATAAATTACATTACTTAAAATTTCATATGGATTAGGTAAAAAAAAGAATCAAAATCATAAGCTTCCCTAATTTGCAATGGGAAGAGGGAAAAATCAAAATCAAAAGGGAAGGGAGCCTCGACTTGTTTAAAATGGACATGAATTAAAAATCATAATTAATTTTTTTTTTTTTGAATTCTCGATATGACGATAGTCATATTAAGCCTAAACTAATTTGGAATCAAATCATATTAAACTTCAAATTTGAGAGAAAACTCTTCCAACACTATTTTTCCCACTTAAGAGGGTGAAATCAAAAATCTAATTTAAGGGACATCGAACTTCACCTACTTAAATTAATAAATATAAATAAAAGTTTTAATTAATTTTAATATAAATATAGGCAATATCTAAAATGCACTAGTAAATTCAACTATTAGATTATTACTATATAAAAGAACAAAATCTAATGACTAGTTCCACTGGTGCAACTAGTAGATCAAATTCTCTCCTATAAATGTATAATAACAAGATTGAGGCCTATATACACAGGTCACAATTTTGAAAGTGAAAATACATTGTAAGAAAGAAAGTGATGTACAGTTTGGTTAAAGGACTTGATTGCCAAAGAGCTTGAATTTGTTGGCATCCAGAATCAATTTTCTAATAGAAGAGAATGCGCCCATGATTCCTGCACCCGTGAAGACGACCATAATGGACACGTTGATCCAATATGTGAAGGATGATTTTGGAGGCTTATATGTCATGTTGTAGAGAAGCATTGGCAGAACGAAGTCCAGAGGAATGAAGCCAATTGCCCCAACCACACCGTTTATGTCTCCGAAAAATGGCAACATTGCCGCCACAAACCCACATATTATCATGTACGTTGTCCTAAGAATTACACGAGGAATCAGGTTTCTTTTGGAGAACACCCCCTGCCTCACATCGGCCGATTTCTTCTCCATTATCTCGTAAGCTACTTGAGAATAAACCTGTCGTATGTATATATCTGTTAGCAAATTAAGACAGAGATTGGCTATATATATATATATATATTGTTAATTAGGTTACCAGGCCAATGGCAAAGAGCTGAAGGAGAACGAATATGATGGCAAGGCCAAGGACCCATGTTGGAGCCAAAGAAGGTCCATCATCGGGCATTAGACTGTTGAGGATGTTTGCGTTGGCTTTATTTCCAAACACCCAATATCCAGAAACAGCAGCCGAGTAGAAAGTGACGCATATCACGGAATAACACATGAGGAGTCCTTTGACCATCTTTCCAGTGGCAGGTGGGGCCAGAGTTGCCTGTATCTCTGGCAGTATTCCATTCCCAAATATTGCTGCAATTATGGAGATGGAAGCAAAGGCACTGAAAACCCTCGCAGATTTTCTAGATTCCAAGGAATAGTCCTTCGGAGGGGCGTTTCTGGACAAACCAGCATGGACGGAAGCAGCAACCACCAAAAGAGTGTAGCCGAGGCTGAGGAGCAGCGAACACAAGTTTATGTGTCTCAGGGAATGGAAGGTGGGAAGCTGAGATAGAACTATCATCACCACTGTCACCATTGCTATAAATTCGTACAATCTCAGGGATCCATGCGGTGAAATATGGGAGTACATTATCTTCCAACACCATCAAAAAACACTCCTCATTCAGATTTTCCAGCTACATATCTATTTTCTTATTCAAAATGCTAATATTATTATAAAATATAGGTTAGAATAAACATGTGGTGGTTTACAGGTTTAGGTTGATCCCTCTCCTAGCCAGGAACCTATGGCGTTTTTATCCGTTGAAATACATCCTTCTCCAAACTTAAGATCATCTGGCAACCAAATTAATTAAAATTGGGCAATAAATCGTACAAAATTTAATGCGAATAAATATCAAAATTAAAAAAAAAGATCATGAATAAAAAGAGATTTATTATATAATAAAAAGATTACAAGATAATAATTCTAGAATTTTTTTATTATATAATCTTATAACTTCTTAATCATTTTTCTTATATTTCTCATAAATTTCTATCCGCACTCACCTTATATTTTTTTTTATATTTAAAATTTTTGTTTGACAAGAAATTATAAAAAAAAGGCTAACTTAAATAAGAAGGCAATTCGTAATAAAAAAATAATAAATAATTAATAACAATTATAATCTAAATCAAATTTAACATAAAAATGAAATTGATCTCATTTTCTTTTTAATTATTTTTTTGTTACCTTAAAGAAAAGAAAAATAGACACAAAATATTCTGCCAATTTCATCTTATTATATACGAACAAAGATTTTGAATCCCATTGCATATTAAAAATTTATCTCTATTTTCCTTCTCCTTCGGTATAACAATAAAAAGAGCAAAATAAAAAGAGAGGGATCCAAATTCAACGCAAATTAAATTTGGTTGGACTGGACTGACCCCACTAGTTCTGCAATCATTTAAATATTTCTCATCTTCAGACTCGAATTTCGTCCTTCAACCTTCCTTACCCAACATTTGGACCCATAATTTGGTGGTAAGCCCACAATTCATTGCTTGTTACGGGGAGCAACTTCCAACTCCCAACTTACTAACAATAACAATAACCAAACATCCCGAGTAAATTCCTTACTTAGAATAGCTGCATAATTTAGATACAAACTTTATATTTCATTGTGTGAAATCTGACTAGTTGATACCTAATTAAAATGGAATGTGATAATACAACTAAGTAAAATAATATAAAGCAAACCTCAAGGCATTGGCCAGCAAATAGAATTGATCCCACCCCAATGCCAGCGTTGATGGCCCCTTGAATAAATATTACAAAATAGAACAGCCAACCAGATCCTGTTATCACATCAAACAAATGCCACTTGTTAGCTTTAATGATACGTTACGTTGCACTGAGCACAAGTCACGCAACTGCAGAGCTGCTTTTATTTATATATATCCTAAACTGTAAAACGACGAGTGGATCAAACTTCTCTCGTCGTTAACACAAAAAGATGCAACGCTGCGATTAATTTAACAAAGTCTTCGGACATGACGGGACGTATAGAATTTTAATGCGTGCAAAATTAAATAGAAACCGACTACGACCCCCCCCCCCTTATTTTTGTTGTTCGTTAAAATAAAATAAATAAATGAATAAATAAATGATGCAGTTGAGAGGAGTTCGCATTCATTCACACCCAAGACATCAGCGGCCAGCTCCCGGAAACGGATGTGGCGGCGGCCGGATTTCTCGCAGTGTTCGAGCACTTTGGACATTAAATAGTATGAGTAGAAGGTGACCACGCCCATCACCGTTAAGCACAAGAATCCCAATCCCCACCCTAATCCTCCGAAGACATACGGCAACGTCAGTATGGTGGGTCCCACGATCGCCGTCGTTAAATGGAAACCCGCATGCCACCATTCACCTGTAACTAACACTATTAATGGAATTGGAGAAAACAAACTAAACCAAACACCATGATGACTGGATTATTAATTACCTTTTGACTGGAGGACGAAGGCGGCTCCGGCGTCCTCCTCACGGCGGCTCTCGGTGATGGGGTCGCCTTTGGGAGGCTCCGCCATGGACGAAAGTTCAGTGAAAAACAAGAGAGAATGAGAGAGCCGAGATGTGGTTCGGAATCCCAGGTTGCTCTAAGGCTTGCGTTGGGTTTTCAATTTTATATAATGGGCGGCAATTTTATAGGAGAAACCTCGAGCCAGTATGCAGCTAACCTTTGATGGAATTAACAAGAAAAAATAAAAAATAAAAAAATCATGGATGATATGAAGACAGAATATAAACAGAATAACATTTATCTAAATCCCCAAAACTAGAGCCACAACGTGCAAATCTTCACGAAGCGCTTTTCCCCTTTTAAAGAGTTATTAGAAGATCAGAATCACTGTCTGAAGCGATTCCTGATCTCTTATTTCAAAAACATGAAAATCCCCTGCAAAATTATTTTTTTGGAGTACATCAGTTTGTTTAATGAGAGTTTCTCTTGCGGAGATAATCGCTTTGCAAAACGTTTTTATAATACCCAAGTTTATATTCATCCTTTTTTTTGTCCTATTCAAATTATTCTAATTTTAAATTTTGAAGTATTTCTTTTAAATAGTGGTAGTATTTAAAATTTTTCTCATTTGATCAAACTGTAAATAAGTAAATTAATTATTTGTATATATACTTGTCTAAAATGTTATCTATTTTATTTTGCAATAAAAATTAAAAAATTCAATATTTTTTCAATGATAATTACGATATATTTTCTTACTTAGA
Source organism: Sindora glabra (assembly GCA_020226215.1). Classification (NCBI taxonomy): domain Eukaryota; kingdom Viridiplantae; phylum Streptophyta; class Magnoliopsida; order Fabales; family Fabaceae; genus Sindora; species Sindora glabra. The sequence continues at coordinate 961,334 of CM035236.1, forward strand.
TTTTTGTTTTGAAATTAATTTAAATGGTTTTTATGATAATTTTTTCATGAAATTGAAGATATTTAATTATTGTGGATATGATCATTTAGGAAGATATATATATATATATGTACGTGTGTGTCTTTTAATAAATAACTTCTTTAAAATTCATAGAATTATTAGGTATTTACTTTTGAGCCAATAAATCTAACGGGTTATCGTGTATTTTATCAGTGACTTTGATCCTATTTTTATAATTGTTTTCTTAGGAATCAATGGCTGAAAATTTTAGACGCAATTAGGAACAATCTACTTCAGAAGCATAGGATATTTACCCCTAGCTACCTAAAATCAAGGTATAATGAAAATCAAGTGGGAGAAAATATGTGGTGCGAATCTGAATTTGCTATATAGTGGGCGGCAACGTCGGTATAATGGGCGACAAGTTTAGTGTGCAGTCAACCTTTGATGAAATTACAAAATAGCATTTATCTAAATCCACGAAACTATAGCCAAAGCGTGCAAATCTTGTTTTGTCTAAGTCTTGTCGTTTGATATAGATAAGTATCATAAACTATGATTATCAATTTCTTTTATGGTATGATCATTCAGTTTGAATCATGCATGGTTAGTGCACTTTTGGATAATAATCCGATCTTTTTTTCTTAATTTATTGAGACGTGCATTAATTTTTGCTTTGAAATTATTCTCTCAAATCACATGGAAACATAATTTCATTTTACAGTATATTTACTTTTGAGAAATGGGCATACTTTTATAGCTTTAAAAATATGTTTTTTTATAAATAAATAGTGGTTAAATAGAGAAACTATATAGTGAATTAAAGTATTAATAAATTTATCTCCTCTCAATAAGAACTTTTTTTAAAGAATTTGAACTTCTATCTGTTGATATGCCAAGTTGGCTTAAAATTGATATTCTTTTTATAATATATTCACCTTAAAAAGTTGATATTTTAGGCAAACAAGAAAATTATCTTTTTATTTTGAGATAAAATGAGACCAAGACAATCACTAGAGATGACAGACCTTTAAAACAAAGGAAGTTGAGTTACGAATACTGCTTATTATAGAATTCATACCTAATGAATCCACATCTGAATCATAATATTTTAGAGAGCTTGATTCCTATTATTACTTTATTTTAAGTTTATATAATAAAATTTAACATTAATTGTCATTTAATATATTAAACCCATAAATTATTCCTACTTATTCATAAATTTCTTTTAAAATTATGATATGATTGATATGAAACCTATGAATTGAGTTAATAATAAAAGAGGAATTAAGGCCATAAATACCTAAATTCTGCTATAACCAAGTAATTCTTCTTATTTCCTTAGTATACTAATCAACATTAGTATATTCTCATTAATATCATGAATCATTAGAAGAAATTTTCATTATAGATTTTGGTATCCCTCTATCGTAACCTCCTACTTGCTTTCTCTCTCTATTAGGAAACTAAGTTTGCAAAATTGATAAGATAAAATGAGATTAGGGTAGCTATTAAAGTTAAGGAACTACTAAAATAAACTAGATTGGATCATGAATTTTACTAAAATATAGTATTTAGGCTTTTTTTTTTTTTGATAGGCCTATTAAACTTTTTTTGTATAATCTGATTAATAATCGAGCCGGGTCAGGCCGGGCTAGGCTAGCTGGCCTACTTATATTAATTAATTAATCATAATATAATTATATATTAAAAATAATTATATCTAATTATTTTTAATATAAAAATATTAATTTAATATAATTAAATAATTTATATATCTAAATATCATATTATCATTTTAAATGTATATTTTTATTTTAAAAATTAATTTTTTACCTAAAAATAAAAAAAAATTATTTGGATTATTGGTTGGGCCTTTAGGCTATATATTTAAAAAGTCAAGCCTGGCTAGGCCAAACTTATTTAAAAAATACTTAGGTTAGGCCGAGTTCGGGCCATAAATTTTATACAATTTGGCCTGCACGATCGGATCTGAAGCCTAATCGGCCTAACCTATCTATATATCTAATTCATGCTTAATGAACTTACATTTGAATCATAATATCTTACAAGTCCCGATTCCGATTATCACTTTATTTTGAATCCATATAATAAAATTTAGGAAAAATGCAAAGTACCCCTTCAACTATGAAATGGTTGAATTTTACTCCTTCAAATTATAGAAATAGATAAATAACCCCTTGAAATTATGCAAAACTTGGATTCTATCCCCACCATTAGTAATTTAATAAAAAATATTAAAAAAATTATAAATTAATTCCATCAATTATGAAACATTTATATTTTGCTCCTACTAACTTTTAAAATTTATAAATTAATCCTTTAAATATATAAAATTTATGATTAATACCTATTATCTACTTAATTAACTTCTTTTATTAAATTATATGAATTTAAAAAAATTTAAGCTTGAATCATAACATTATTATGTATTATATTATCACATTATTTTTTTATGCATAATTCTTATGTTCTATAATTAATAAAAATCAAGTTAAATATATAAAATTTTATATAAAAACTTAAATTATATTAAATAAAAATACTAAAAACTTAATATTTTGATTTTATATAATCATATTCAATTTAATTTTAATACCATAATAATTATAGTAATGATGAATAATAATTACTTCTTTGTCACTTACGTTTTTTTTATATTTTGCTTTATTAAAATTTAATAATTATATAGTATATGAGTTATTTTTATTCTATTCTTTTAAAATTTATAATCTATTATAATACTCATATTTACACTAACACATTTATTTTTACAAAGAGATTATATCAACTAATAAATTTAATTTTTGTATATTTTTTTTCAATAAAATTTTTGACAGAAAGTGGGAAGCTTGGAGAAATAAAGTCATTGAGGAGGGAAGTGCATATTTTAGTAGTAAACAATGACCAAATAAAATTTAACTCAAAACCAATATGGTGTAAGGATTGAAGAAACATCTAATTTTTCTTCAAATAAATGTGTAATCTTGTATAAAACAAGATAATCTAAAACTCTATTCAATCTTTCTTAAAAATTTATATTAGTTAGGCTTCTTTTTGTGATAGAAAATAAATTTCAATGAATGTTTGTTTTAATTTTTGGAAAGGATTTTTATATTCCTTTTGGAAAAAATGTAAATATAGTAAATTTATTAACTAATATAATATCTTTCTAAAGATAAATGTATTGGTCTAAATATGAGTATTACAATGAATTTTAAATTTTAAAAGAGTAAAATAAAGATAATTCATATATTTTATAATTATTAAATTTTAAATAAAGTAAATTATAAAAAGAAACACTCAAGCGACAAAGTAAAAATCATTATCCATCATCATTATGATTATTATGGTGTTAAAATTAAATTAAATATGATTATATAAAATAAAAATATTAATTTTTTAGTATTTTTATGTAATATAATATTTGTATTTACTTCACTTTTTATTTAATATTTTCATTTTATATTCCATGAAATAAGTGACTAATTCAATAAAAAAATTAAATAGTGACAATTAATGTTGAGTAATACTAATAATATGAATTACAATATTATTATGTATTAATTTATTGTATTATTTCTTACACATAATTTTGTAACTCATTTTCAAATTTTTAATTAAAATTTTATATATTTAACTTAAATTTTATTAATTATATAATATAACTATTATACATAAAAAATAATATGATAATCTAACATGTAATAATATTATGATTCAAGCTTAAAAACTTTTTAAAATTCATGTAATTTAATAAAAAAAGGTTAATTAAATAGATAATGAGTGTTAATTATAAGTTTTATACAATTAAGAGATTAATTTACAAATTTTAAAATTAGTAGGAGTAAAATATAATTATTTCATAATTGATGGGGTTAATTTATAATTTTTCTTAATATTTTCTATTAAATTACTAACAATGGGGTAAAATCTAAATTTTTCATAGTTTCAAGGGGTAATTTACTTATTTTCATAGTTCGAGAGTATAAAATCCAATCACTCTCATAGTTGGAGGGAGTAATTTATATTTTTTTCCTAAATTTTAACATTAATTGTTATTTAATATATTAATGTGAGGTTTACCTTAAAATTTCTAACAAAATTTTGATAATATATTTATAAAATACAGGAAAATAATAAATAAAAATAATTAATAAGTGAATTAAATCATCACGTGATCTTTTAAACTTATTTGATTCAAATAAATGCATGTATCTCGATGAAAATTTCCTAAATTTCAAGACGTGAAAGATCGCCTTTTTTCCTTAAAAAAAAATCAAGAAGTGAAGGAATTATAAATGAAGGGAGCAAATGATGATTTACAAGCCTCATATCATCCCCCTTTTTATATCATAAAAACTTAACGTTATTTTAGTAATAAACTCTAACTAAATCTCCTTTATTTTTTTTTATAAAATATTAAGATAGAGATTATATTTTATTATTTAATATTAAATCTAAAGAATTTGAAAAAATAATTTTTTATATTTTAAAAAAAATCTTTCTTTCATTATTATACCTTTAATTTTTTTAATTATTAATATAAAGTAGTATATTACTTCTTCATTAATATATATATAATATCTTCATAAAAAAATATTTTCCAACAAAATAAATAGATTTGAATATATTTGAGATATCATGTTAAGAGTTAAAAGTTAGTTAAGAAAAATGTTTCATGCACTGAGTTATTTTGAAAAGGAAAAGTCTTATCTTAATAAATTTCAGATAAAATTAATTGATTCTCTAACTTTAAATAGATTTGAATATATTTGAGACATCATGTCAAAAGCTAAAAGTTAGTTAAGAAAAATGTTTGATGCACTGAGTTATTTTAAAAAAGAAAAGTCTTATCTTAATAAATGGAAAAGTGTTATCTTAATAAATTTCAGATAAAATTGCATAATTGATTCTCTAACTTTAATTAAAGTTTTTATTTTGGTCTTTTAAATTTTATTTAAAGTAAATTTATATTTAAATTTTTTTATTAATGTATAATGTTACTCAATAACTTAACACATTTAGAGTTTAGAGTTTAATGTTAATTAGTAACCTAACATAATTATGATTTTTAATAGAGATGCTTATATATCATCCAACTTACCATCTTACATGACCCATATGAATCAAATTTATATATTTTTATTAAACACTTTTGATCTTCATAACTTTCACTAAAGTTTTGATTTTATTTCATGAATTTTATTTGAAGTAGACTTATCCTTTAACTTTCTAAAGATAATGAGAAGAATAAATGCCAAGCAAGGATTGTTTTGAAAAAATTAAATTATTGTTGGCACAAGCACCAACTAAGTTTTTTCAATAAAATTGATATAAGAAAAAAAGCTGCCTAAAAAAATATCGTACAAAATAAATTAAGTCAAATAGCAAACTTATGTATAATAAAGAAGAAATGAATGGAATCGAATTTGAAACTAATCACTATAACTGCAAGGAATTAGATAATTATGAATAAGAAAAGTAGGATAATTTTATTTCATATAAAACTTCAAAGACAAAATTGAAATGTTAGTAAAAATTAGATGAATAAAAGTTTTTTTTTTCTTTCTTGCTATAAGAATAATGAAAGCATTACTTATGTGGGCTATACAAGATGTCATGTAAGCATATTCATTAAAAAAACCCTAATGGTGCTAAATTGTTAAATAACATTATATATTTTTTAAAAAGTTAGATAAAATTTAAAGAATAAGATTGAAATTTTAATAAAAATAAAGTATAAAAATTTCGTTTTTACTATTAATTTCCTAATTTATTTTTTGTAATTTTATTCATTTTCTTTTAGTCATCTCACATTTTATATCCTAATGACGTAAACCTTACTTTTCTAGTATTATACATTTTTTTATGGCGGTTGCACGTTGTTGTATTGTTTGCTTATTTTCATTAATTCAACATATATAACATTAAAAATCTATTTTAGTCCTTGTTAGACGAAGTAAGATTAAATTTTTATCAATTTTATATATTACTAAAGGTTTGAATTAATTTGATCCTTATAAAATTTAAAATCCTCATATTTTATTCCTTCCGTACAGTAATTCAGTATTTCATTTCATATATTAAAATGAAATTATAAAGTCTATTTTAGTCCAGATTAAATTTTTATTAATTTCATCTATTACTAAAGGTTTGAATTAATTTAATCCTTATAAAATTCAAAATCCTCATATTATATTCCTTCCGTACAATAATTCAATATTTCATTTCATATAGGAAATTTAAGTATTTTTAATCTTACAAGACTAAGTTAATATAAATTTTTAATCAAGTAAAAAATTAACTTTTAAATAGGTTTTTAGTATAATAATCATATATATATATATAATTAACTTTTAAATCATTGACTAAAAACTTATTTTGACTCTTTTAAGATTGAATTTTCATCAATTTCATCTATTATTAAAAGTTTGTATTAATTAGACCTTTATAAATTTCATATTTTATTCATTCCGTACAGTAATTCAGTATTTCATTTCATATAGGAAATGACTAAATTTAAGTATTTTTAACTTTGCAAGACTAAGTTAATATAAATTTTTAATCAAGTAAAAAATTAACTTTTAAATAGGTTTTTAGTACAGTAATCATATATATAATTAATAACTTTTAAATCATTGACTAAAAACTTATTTTGAATCTTTTAAGATTGAATTTTCATCAATTTCGCCTATTATTAAAGTTTGTATTAATTTATAAAATCAAAAACTCAAATTTTAATCATTTCATACATAAAATAAAATACTAATTACTACATGAAAAGATTAAAATTTTAAAATTTTTAATTAAAGATAAATTTGATAAAATTAATAAAAATTTAATTTTATAAAGATCAAAATCGATTTTTACTCTAGATCATTATATTCTATTGAGTAAATTAAATTTTTATTTTTAAATATCTTCATTGCTTTATTTATGAATTAGTTTAAAATTAATTTTACCAAATAATTTCAATACGGTGAATTCACTGCTTATACATTATTGCATATAGATATGTAATATCATAAATATAATTAATTAAATTTTAAATCATTATATTTTTATTGTTAAATATCTTCATTGCATTATTATAATTAACCCTGAATAAATATGAATATGAGTTATTTATGAATTAGTTTAACAACTTTATCAAACAATTAATGGTTATGTCGATACTTATAATAATTTATCTGAAATTATAAATGAACTTTATGAGTAGCATAAACTATTTGTGACTTGTAAACGAACTTGAGCCTTAAAATATAAAATATAATATCTCTCTATATATATTTTATTTATTGTTTATGATTTAATTACTTAATTTATCGGTTCATTTTGATTAGAATTTAAATAAACTAATTATCGGTTCATTTAATTACTTAATATCAAATAATTTTAATACAATGAGTTACCTTGATGCTTATAATTTATCTGAAATTACTTAATATCTCAAATTATTTAAATAAACTGTAAGCGGCATGAAGTTTTTATGAATTGTAAGCAAACTTGAGTCTCAAAATATAACGGTGAGGTCTTTCATGGGCAAAATTTCAAGGCACGAATAGCTGTACTTATTGACCAATAACTGTTAAATATGTGGTAATAAGTTACCTAAATTTTTAAGTTTTATACACTTTATGTTTATGGTTCTTAGAAAGTATTTATTATGAAATGACCCAAAAAATAGTTATATTGGAAGATTTTATCTAATTTCTATAAAATATTTTATATTAATTATTTATGTAAAATATTAATTTATTTAATTTTATTATTTTATTATAATTATATTTTTATAAATAAAATTGATAAATTTTATAAGAAATAAATTATTTAATCATAAAATATTGTAATATAATTTTTTTAGTTAAATAAAATAAAATTTAAAAGAAACAATAATTGAAAGTAATTTTTTTATGGGATATGGGTTTTCCCTTCAATGGTTGGCAAATTTGGCAATAAAAGATAAAACTCCGATGCGTGTGCATCTAAAAATAGGAGAAGCAAATAATGTTGGAATGGAAGGTATATCATGTTATATTTATGTTTTTAAATATTTTATTTTAATTATTTTATCAATAATATTATTTTTAATAATAAAATTTTTATTTATCATAAATTTATTAAATAAAATATTATTATAAGCAATATATAAGATTATATTTAGATATTAATATATTACATGCAACTAATTTTTATAATTTTTATTTTAACTAATTAAATTTTTTGATAGAAATCATGTTATTATTTTTTAATATAATGTAATTTTTTTCAATTTTTGTTCTTTTAAATTACTTAGGCATGTATATAAAGTCAAGAAATACCAAGAAACTGTTATTAAAAAGCCAACATCCATTCATAGATACTTACTTATTTTTCTATATTTAAATATGTTTCACCTAAAAATTTGAAAAAAAATATAAATGATTTGTTATTATAATTTTAACATAATGCAAATAGATTATATTTGGACTTCATACATTAAATTATTAGTTATATTTTTTTTCTTGATGTTAATCTATGTTTTCTTCACAATTTCACATATTACCTAAGGAAATTGAATTTCATCTCATTTATTTTTTATTTTATTTTATACAAAAATTAATAATAATAATAATAATAATTAAATTAATAAAATAAATATTTCATATAGTGGAATTAATTTATGGTAATTAATTTATTATGCATACATTCATACGTTTTTCCCCCTCATCTTGATGGTTTTAACAAGGGCAATAGCAATGCATTAAGTTATAGTTAAAGGAAAACATTTAAAGATGCAATATATATTATATATAAGAAAGTTAACAGTACCCGTGTGAGTGAATCCCCATATAACCACAGATTTGGATTCGTCTCTAACTATATGTTTTATAACATTAATATTTATTTTATAATTTATATCAAACAAAACGTAATTATCTATTCTCATTGTTGGATTTTGTTGGATTTTAAGTTTTTTCATTAAAAAGATATTTAATAATTAGTTATATTTTTATTTAAAAATAAAAATGAGTTGATGAAAGATAACATTATGTTTGGACTTAAAAATTGGTAGTTCAATTACTAAAAAATTTAAATTTTATATGTTAAAATATTTTGTTTAGCAATAAATAGATATCCATGCTTGGATTGGAAACCTAAGTTGGATGCTTTGTCCACTGACAGAGTGAGTAATTCACCATTGCTGGGTATCTTGATGCGGCCATCCCCCATGTTATGTCAAAGTTTGAGTTCAAGTTACCAGCAAAGAGCTTAAAAAAATGAAACTATAAGCATTATTTTTCATCAAGTCCTTCGATATTATTCCAATTAAATGTTAAATAAATAAATTCACTATTGATCTAATATTATATTATTAAGATATATTTTACAATTAATTTTTATAAAAAAAATTAATACACTTATCAAAATTTAAATAGAATAGGAATAATATTAAATTTTCAATATTAAGTAAAAAAATTTCTTTATTACACACGAGAGAATCTTACTCTCGTGTCAATTAACATTTAATTTCTAGGATTTAAATTTTAATTTGTTTATAAAAAAAGATATCTTAGGGAAACATAAGATAGAGAAGAATTAAAATGGATTTATAATTTTAACAATTTATAATTTATCTTAATGCTATACCTTTATTCTTTCACTTATAGAGTAAATAGTTTTATATAAAATTTAACATATAAGCTGAAATTTTTGGATAAATTATATAATACATTTAAAATTTTCTAATATAGTATAAATCATGATTGTATAATTTATCTTATATTAGATTTTATGTTATGTACCAAATAAAATTTCAATAATATACTCTTGCATTTTAATTATTCTTTAATTTATTTAGTATTTTTTAATTATGTATTTTAATGATATATGTTATTATTGAAGGTAAAAATTCTTACTAGTAGTGATAAAAAATAATAGTAGTTATGTTAATAACTTAATATATAAGAAAGTTTTCATTTTTACTGAGCTATTGATTTTAAATACATTGTTGGGATAAATGCTAACTACTATTGAGTGGCAAGAGAATTAATAATTATTTTCTTATTTTTGTAATTTGTTAGTATAATTTTTTATTATTATTTTCATTCTTTGCCTCATAAATTAACTTATCAACTTAGTTCATACAAAGTATGATCCTAAGTTCAAAATCTATACATAATGGAGAATAAAATACCATTGCACCACTAAAATGTTAACAAATTATACATAACATTATAAAACTTATGTCAAGAATTAATAATTTGCAATTAAATAAATAATTATTTTTAATTTTGTTTCTAAATATTTAAGTGTCTACACAATTAAATGAATAGAGATTAAAATTTAAGCTTACAAAATTAAGTGCTAAATATTATTTAACAATTACAAATTGGTAGAAAACAAAAATCTGAAACAATTACTCTTAATAAGTTGCCAATTTTGTGAGATCAAAATTCAGCAGACCAAAATATCACAAGTGGTCAAGGCATGGATAGCTGTCCTTTTACTAAGGCAGCATAGAATGTGCCAATATAAATTTGTGATATTTATAAGTCTAAATAATCTCTCTCTCTCTCTCTCTATATATATATATATTATTTATTAATTTTAATTTTATTAAATTATCAATTCATTTAATTACTTAATATTTCGATATTAACAAAAATTCTAGTTATTTATTTTATAAAATAAAAAAGCCAAAGAAATTTTTAACTGCTTGAAAAATTAAAGAAATTTTTAATAATATTTTTTTTTGTTTATTGCCTGTATAGTTTTTATGAATATTTGCAAAAAAGAAATTTTTTTTTATACCAACAACTGTATTTTTAATTTTTATTATTAATTACTAAAAATGTAATAATATATCAGAAATTAGTTTTGTAGAGTTTCTGTCAAAGTTTGTTTAAGCTCCCTAAACTCAATTTAACTTGCTTAGCAGTGGAACTTGAATTCAATTTTAAATTATATCAATCTCGAATTCATAGTTTGGCAGCCTGAATTCACGAGCCTAAATTTATTCTCAGAAGATCCAAATCCTATAAAAATATAGCCCATTTCCTTGCAAATTGCCGTAAGAAGCTCAAAATTTGGTCCCACTAAGATAGGGTTATTTCTTTTCTCTTAGATATGTGACGGTGTGTGTGAATGGGAGAAATGCCGTAAGAGGCTCAAAACTTGCAGCCTCACCTTCTTCCCACTTTCCGGCCACACTATCTCGTAGACATGAGACGGTGTGAATGGGAAAAATGCCGCAAGAGGCTGAAAACTTGCAGCCACATTATCTCGTAGATATGAGACGGTGCGAATGGGAAAAATGCGGGTGTAATTGTGCAGCATGAAATTTCATATGTTGCTAGCAGAATCGTGTGTGCGCCCTCTCATCAGATTTTTTTCTCAATTCGCCGGATATTATATGCTGTTGAATGATTTGGAATTTTGCAGAAGCGACAATTGAAATTTAATTGAAAAAAGTGTCAAAGCTTTGACATAGCACCAAGTAGATGTTCAATGAAGATATTGAACGTCATATCATTCTTCTGCCTTCACGGCCAAGCTTGCAGCAACAGTTTTGTTGTATTCCTCCAACTCCTTCTTGTATGCATTCATTGCCTCAGCAGCTTTGTTATTCCAGACTCGCCTCTCTTCCTCACTCAGTTCCTATATAGCAACAAAGTCACATCAAACCTGATCGAAACTCACAACCATAACTACCAAACAAAGAATTTCAATTGCTGTAATACCTTCCATTTCACTGAAATAAGTGCATTGAGGGTGGAGTTGTTTATTCCCAGCCGTTCCTCCTGTAATCTCTTCCTGGCTTCTTTGCTGCACCAAAAAAAAATAATGATAACAGAAAAAAAGCATTGCGAACTCCGCTAAACCCTCTTCAATTTTAAGTAACTTCACCCTTGAATTGAATTTACCTGAATAGGATGAATGAGGATGCAGGTCTCTTGGGTCTGTTAGGATCAGAATTCTTATCATGATTCTTCTTTTGGTGATTTTTCTTTGTTCTCTGCAGATTTTAACAGTTAACTTAACAGAAAAAAATCGGCAGGTTAATAGTTAACCCATCGGAAATGGGAAAATGGACCTTGATGAGATTTTCGGTTTTCTCCTTCTTCTTCAGCAATTGTAAAGCTTCTTGTTTCTGGAGTTTCAAATGCTCCTCCTCCTCTTTTTTTAGAATTCCAGCTTCCTCGTCCTTCATCTGTTTATAGGCCTCCATCTCCTGTATATATTTCTCCTTGTTCTGCTTTGCCATCTGCAAGTGTTGAATAGCAATAGTAAGAAGTCAAATCACCAAACAGAATGGCCAAATCAAAGAAACCCAGGTGACATGAAGAACCTCTTCATAAGGCCTTTTCTGTTCTTGAGACATGCTTTTCCATTCTTCGGCTGTGATCTTGGAAACCTGAAAGAGAAACGCCCGTTAAACCTGTGTTCTCATGGACTTATAATCAGAGAAGCCATAATTCCTAAATGCAAGTGGAAATTGGTTACCTCCAAGACACTCTTATTCTCAGCAAGTAGAGCTGCCCGCCTATCATTTGTAAATAAGAAAAAGGCTGACGCAGGATGTTTTGGTTTCAATGGATCCTTCTCTTTCCTGTGAATGAAAGTAACAGACAAATATCAATGAAATGTGATGGTGAAATGTATACATTGCATATAACAAAAGGATAATTTACTTTTTCTTCTTCTTCTTGTCGTCTTCTTCAGTCCCTTGTTTGAACTGGATATACTGCTCAAGCAATTCCATTGCAGTTTTCTGCTTCTGCTCCTCCTCCAATAGCTTCATTGCCTCGCCCTCACGCTTTTCCTGAGCAACCACTCTCAAATAAGCTTCTTTCTCAACCTGATATTTCTCCTCATAAGGCCTCTTCTCTTCTGCACTAACGGTCTTCCATTTAGCACCCAACATGTTTGAAATATCTTTAAATTCTGCCTCTGGGTTCTCCTTCTTAATCTGCAATGAAGCATACAAAAGGAGAACAAAGTTATTCCCACCGGCTAAGTTTATATGAAAGTGACAATCCCTTGACTCTGAGAAATCATTTAGATCCCCATTATACCTCAATCCATTGATCTTTGCACCACAAAATATATGGCGGAGAAGGTCTTTTCTTTTCAGGACAGCCATTCTTCTTCTTGTCCTTCTTTTCGTGTTCCTTGTCTTTCAACACAGGCAAATTCTGAACAAGCATACCACAAGAGTCAGCAGAGAAACTACGGACAAGACTGGCTTGTTACAATTGCAAGTAAACTCTAGATTTATATTTTCCAATTTCACCTCAAAAAAAAAAAAAAAGATTGAAAAAGACGAGTCTCATTTAAAATGAATAATTACCATTGTGGGTTTGAATTCCTTCAACTTGTGCAGTTTCTTGAGCTCAATCTGGAGCTTCTCCTGCTCTTCCTCCTTCTGCTTCAAAATCTCGTCTTTGGCCTTCAACAGCTCTTCGGTCTTCTCCTTCTCAAGTCGCAACTTGTGCATCATTTCCTGCATTTCTAGCAATTCTTTCTCATATGATGGCTTGGAATTTAGTTTCTTTGAGGCAGCTTTACCTCCCTTCTTTGACTGAAGGAGAGAATCGTGATTCTCATTAACAACACCATCAGTTAGAGCAGGGTCTGGGGTTGCAGAGGCATCTGTGACCTTGGCCGGCAAGACGTTAATGCCAGGAGCCTCGTTTGTTGATGTGTTCTTCTCCTTCAAGGCCTTTCGGCTATTCCTTGACCTCTTCGGCACTTCAACAAAAATCTCAGCCATTGCTCAATCAATGTCTTTTCTTCGTTTCTTTCAGAAATGCCGGGATAGGTTGCGAATCTGAGAGTGCAGGTATTAAATAGGAGGTGGAGCGCAACGGACAGTTTTTTCAAAATTTAAAATTTGGATTCGAATTAACATACAGGGAACCGGCTCTCATAATATGACCGTTGGTGAATTCAAGCTGAATACTTTACCATATAAGCCACAGATTTGAAATTTAGAAGGTCCATTCAATTCTGGGTCCGATGAAAATGGACTTTAGTCTCCCAGACACTAAATGGATCAGAATCATTCTTCTGGATCCAATATTGGCCCAGAGGCGTAAATCTATAAGCCTTCGTTAGGTTTGTATACAAACCAAAATCATTTTGCCAGGTTTGACAGTCGGCGAAGACACAAAAAAGGAAAAAGACATTCGGCCAAATTAAAAAACAGATCGTTTTGCGACAAAGGGGAAAAAAAATGTTTCCTGCAAAGGAAAAGATAACAAGCATGTAATCATGCACAATAATAGTTAGGCCCAACCTCAAACGGCCAATCTCAACTTTAAAAATGAGTTCAATTAATACTCAGTTAGTATATAGACTGAACTTAAGCTTCATTTTATTTATTTCAAATTATTCACGAGCCTAATAATAAATTTTATTTTTAATTTTTATATTATATTATATATATATATAATGCATAAATTTCATATTCGATGCATCAAACTATTCATTTAAACCCGAACGAAATTGTTTTAGCTTGCTTGCTTGTAGTTCTAGCTTAGGCTTAAATATTTTTATCTTTTAAACTTAATAACATGTATCTTACTTTAGCTCATATTTTGAGTTCACGTAATGAATTTAAACTCATTTATTTTTATCAAGTTTAAGTTCAAATAAGCAAATATTTGATTAAACCTGATTTATTTATACTTTCAAATTTCTTTTATTTTAACAAAAAACATATTTTATAAAATATTAAGATGAGAAAAAATATTTTATTTATCTAATGTTAAATATAAAAGATTTTAAAAAAATAAAATTTTCTTTTTTAAAAAAAACTAGTTTCCTTTATCATTATGATTTTAAGTATTATTTTTTTTAATTACAAATATAAGTGACATATCACATATACATATAAATAACATTTTCTTATATAAAACGCTTACTAACAAAATAAACCCCAATTGTAGTTCAAAATCTTATGATTATGTTATTGAGTTCAAAGTAAGCACTTAGACCATTAATAAGTTTCAACCTTAATTGTAGCTCAAAGTCATCTGATTATTTATTTACATCTACATAACCTCTTGGACCATTAATAAGTTTCATGTTGTGCAGGTATTGTACTAAAAATAGCTTTTCTTAAGTGAAAAAATAATTAAATTATTGAAGTCACATTTGCAAAAAGCAAGAATCAAATTCTGAATGTAATAAAAGATATAAAATCTTTAAAAAAATATTAAATATTACATGAATTAAAGAGCCTTGATTAAAATATAGTTACTTGATTTGTTTATACATTCATGCTAATAGACATGATTGAGTTTATATAATTTATTATTCTATTTTTACAACAATATAAATATAAAAATACAAGGGGAACAAAGATTAGAAAAATAACAATGAGGCATTTGAATTTCTTGCATGTTAATTGGACTCCTGCACTAATTTCATGGCACAACCCAATCTCAATTTTTGTAATGAAATATCACAAACTGATTTTGACGGTTTTTCCCGCTACAGTAAGTGTTTACCTCCATTCAACGAAAATGCGGAGAAAGCGCCTCTTGAATATAGAGAGGAAACCGTATTGTGCACATTGCAGCAAGTAAAGGTGTGCTGACAACACAACCTTAACAGAACTAAGGACTCGACTGATTTTCTTACCCATTTAAGATCATTTCCATTATTATGTCATTCCAAGAGTCGATTGGCCCAGGCAAGCACCAATGTAAACAATCATTCTGAACTTTAGCATTTTCCCCTTTGGCGAATGGATGGAAATCTCTGTATGGACCAGGATGACCATCTGGCCTCATAAGGGAAAGTGGTACAAAATCAAGCAGTTTGAGATTCACTCCATTCATTGAAGCTTTAGTAGCTGCCTTTGCAAACTCCTCTAGTTCAATGTTGCGAAGCATCTGGTTCACATGCTTTATTTCCATCTCACCTTCTTCTGGCGCTGTTCTATTACAAGTTCCTCCACTAAACCACTCCCCATTTTCAAAGTGATCGGGTGTTGACGTCCTAAAAAATATCAAGCCTCTGTGATTGGAAGATACTATGAAGTTCAAGACAGATCGAAGGGCTTTGCGATAGGCAAAATTAAACCCTAGCTCTGTCAGGTTCCTCTTAGGACAGAAGTGGCAACCCAGCACAGCGCCATTCTCATAGTAGATTGAAGATTTGAGAAACCATTTACCAGTTGAGAAAATCATGTAATCCAAGTTCTGGTATTGATTCGTCCAGTTACCAAGTCTGTCAAGATGCAGCTCAACTTCAGAGGCTGAAACACCATTCTGGTCCTCAAAAATAGCAGCTTCCACAAGGAAAGGTGACCAAATAACTGACATGCTGAAGTTGTATGAGGGGAAGTGCCACCTTTTAGACCTATATTCCTCATCATGGTAGACCATGATAGCTTGTTCCACCTGAAGGACAAAATAGATAAAGTGAATGACTCCTGCATAAATCCCTTCCATAGGCTCCCAAGAAACAACCGTAAATGGACAAAAGTTCAGATATCAACTTTACATTATTTTAAATGATTCTAAAGTTATCAAAATAAAGAAACCACTTGGGAACAAAAGAAAATCATAGACAAATGCTCAAAATGCCGGCAGAAGATGCAACAGTTGAAATCTCAAAAGCAAATGCCTTAATACACACACAATGCTGGTGTGCGCATTTCCATCTTGAAATTGTCTCCTTATCCATGAAAGTACGCAGAATTTTAATTAAGTATAACTATAGTGTTTGTCTAATATGTAAATTTTATAGTTGTTTATGATTATGTAATAATTTATTTATTTCAAAAACAAAGTTATAAAATCAACCTGGGAACAAAATTTTAGAAGTCATGAAGTCAAAATGAACAATATATTAACAAAGGTGGAAAAGAAGGGGGACAAGGAATGCAGATAATTACAACAAGGGGATTGCAGTAGGCAAATTTGAACATACATAGGTATGAGCAACTTGTTTTGGGATATTAATTAGTTTTGCTTCAGCTGGATGTTACCAGTAATCAACCATGCTCTTTATCTTATTTTACTTAATTGAAGTCTTCAAGACTTTCCTCGACCAACTAGTCCAGTATTTTTTCAGTCTTCTTTAAGGACCATACTACAGGATGTTTTATCCCCTGATTTAAACCCTTCTTATAAATATTCCCTAAAGTTTATATCTCAATGGGCAGTCAAATCTAGAAGACTAAAACATGTATGTTCTTAAGCACCTTCTAGAGCAGTATGATAGCTGCTTCAACTTCCTAAGATTCATAATGTGTTTGGTAACAAACTAGTAGATCCCAGTAATCAGACAATAGAATCAAAAACAAAAATTCGTCCAATGTATAATCAGAAAAACAATTATACTAAGCTAATCCTCATTCAAAAATTTCATAGAAGAAAATTGTTTAACAACATTTGGAAATCAAATGATTAGTTTCATTTCTTCAAAGTTATTTGAACAGCAGAAGATAAATCACATAGTGACCGAACATTTGTGAAAATTACTTAATAGTATCACAGTTAAAGCTTCCATACATCCTTGGAAGCCTGCAGAGAACTAAAAGCATTCAGCTATAACGATCAACATCCCACTGACCTAAATAATGAGTAGATGATACCCAAAACCAAAAGGAAAGGATCACACTGTCAAATTTCAACATTGAGAAACTAATTTGAGATGAGAGGTTTTATGAACTTTTAAATGCAAGATGCAAAGATATTACAGTGCAGTTTTGACGAGTAACCCAATAATATGTTTATTTGCCCACCTTTTGATAATAAGATAAATCTTTATCTCAAGTATTCCTCTATTAATAATTGTCATCGATCTAATAAATTTTTCCACTAAGTTTTCTCACAATTCAACTAATGAACTGCCCTCTGATGTGAGACAGGACTATAGTAGCGTGCAACAGATGTCCACTGGCAACCGCTAATATCCTATTTGACAGTGCAAACACTTACCGTTGAAAGTACGCACAATAATGATTGTACATGGTTGCGCGATATTGAATCACCGATTAATGCCCAAGCTTTATTTCGCATCATGTTGAGAAATCTCTCAGGATCAAACTGCGGCAATTCACATTGCCGCGGACTCCATCTCCAATATAGATATCCTGAATCTGGCCGCCCATTTCTCAGGCAATTTTGATGGTTCTCGATGTGGTTGCAGCTTTCATTAGTGTAAACTGGACCCAAAGGGTTTGGGATCCAATTCCCGGTAAAAAGATCACATTTATCTGGTAAAAATATGATGCAACCAGAGTTGAGTTCAATACAAGAAGGGTACTACTAACAAGTGAAAAGATTCAAATCTATCCGGTCAACACAGTTCATACGGCACCAACTAATATCAGAAAATCCGATGAACTATCAACACCTGACGTGAGGTCACAACGATACTTTGGGAGTGCAGATCTAAACTCGAAATCCATAGCTACACTCATCAATTCATGAGCTGAACCGGATTTAACCGTTTCCTACTTTAGAGTATTAGTGCCAGTGCGTGCCAAGGGTGAAATGGAAAGGAATAATGATTAAAATCGAAACAAAAACCCACCAGAGTATGGCATCTGATAGCCTGAGTGGGATACTTGATCTGCATTTTCATCAACCTTTGTTGAAAGGGGGGATTCTTGGTGTCTAGCAGTAGCATTAGCAAGTTCTGGGACTGTAGCTTTCTCAGGAAAAGGGGATTCTGGGACTGTAGTTTTCTGGGGAAGAGGTGACTCCAAAACAGGGGAAATTTCTGTGGGATGAAAGACGAGGAGTCGAAAAACGAGACCGAAAAAGAAGGCGGCAACAAGGAACGGCAGGAGTAAAGTTTTGTGCTTGTGGAGAAACTTTTGCTTCAAATAATCAATCTTCATCTTCTTCCCAATTTTCCCAGCTTCAAATAACTGCACAAACACAAATAGGTATTTTCACTTCCTGCAGGTCAGAGTATAGTAGATGTTTCATCAATATAAGCGACAAATCAAACTTACCAGCCCCACCGAGTGGCGAAGACAAGATTCCCCACACAAAAAGGTATTTTCACTTCCTGCAGGTCAGAGTATAGTAGATGTTTCATCAATATAAGCGACAAATCAAGCTTACCAGCCCCACCGAGTGGCGAAGACAAGATTCCCCCGCCCCTCTTTTGCACTTGACTCTCGACCGCAACTACTATATTATAATATTGCATATCGGGTTCTAATAATTGGGAGTGAATAGTTAATTTTTGTAATTTTTAGTTTTTTTAAATTATATTATATTATAATATATATATAAATAAATTTCATAAGATTAATAATTCAATTGAATTAAAATATTATAATTGAAACGTATAAAATGATAATTTTGTTTTCTATTTTTAAAAATAATTTTTTATTTTTAAAAATAGAAGAATTTGTTTGATTGTTTTCAAAATTTATTTTTAAAAATTGTTCTATAAATATATATAACTTAAAAATAAAAATAACTTTCAATTATTTTTTAAAATTATTTTCTTATTCTAAATATCAATTTTCTAATTAAATAAAATATTTTTTATTTACAATATTAATCATTTTCTAATTTCAATTTTCGTTTAATTCAAAAATAATTTTTAAGAATAGTTTTTAAAAATACAAAAATAAAAACATATTCAAACACACTTACTATTTCTACTTTCTTTTCCTCTCTCATCTTACTCTCTTTTTTATATTAAAAAATGAATTAATTTAAATTTTTTTACAAATTTAAAAAAAATGTTTTTTCTCAATAAAAAATGGAGAGCATGAGAGAAATGAAGGGAGAAGAATTTAAGCAGCATTACTCAAATTTATGTAATCCATAACATTTATTCTTCGTAATTTTATATTTTTTTACATACTATCTCATATATTATTTTAAAAACAAGAAAATAAATAAATATAAAAAATAAAATGACTAAATTTCTCTCTCTTTTAATCTCCAAAAAACAAAGTTTTTTCTATAACCCAATATATAATCTTTTTTGTAAATCAATAATGTATAATTTTCAAATATGTGATAGTATTTGAGTTGAAGGATCATAGACCCATAACTAACGACAAAAAATAAAAATCAGCTACGATTTAACTAAACTAAAAAATTTCGTGCATTCTTGTTGTATCTAAATTTCTACCATCATAAAATTCTTTTAATTAGAAATATTTTACTAAAACTTATTTTATTTAACAAAACACATATTTTATTAATAACTTTACTTCTCATCTTAATATTTTATTGATTATAATATCATTAAAATTTTTCTTTTAATTAAATTTAATGTATTTCTCATGAATTTAAAAAATTTATTTATGAATCAATTAAAATTTTATTTTAAAATATTAGGATTTACTAATAAATGAAATCATTTTTATTGAAATGAATTTAATTTAATTTTAAAAAAATGATGCCAAATAAACGACACTGTTTAGCCTCCCATGTTTATAATTAATTAAAAGGAAAAGGCTTGACTAAGAATGCAAAACGAAACACAGTCCTTTCGTATCTTGTTCAATTCTCCGTACCATAATTATTGACATGGATTTCCCTTTCTCACCTCCTCAACATGCTTGCTTACCGAAATTTGAATATTAATTTTCTTGTCGGGAAAGATTACAATATATTATTAAAAATTAATAAAAATTAAATTTAATATACTATATAATAATAAATTAATAATATATATATTATTAATTTAATGATATACGATAGAAATTTTCTTTCCTGTAAGTTAGCTAGTCTTTCAAAAACGCATTCGACACTTTAATTGGACCCAAGAAAAAGACGTAAAGGGGGCATTATTTCCTTTCATTTCATAGAAGCGAAGTGAAAGTGCAAGGGTAGCCGTGCAAGGGGTATTTAAATTAAATTAAAAATATCTTTAACACATGTCATTATTAGCAATCAATTCATAAAACATTTATTAACACATGTCATTATATGAGTAACACAATAAATTGATTACAATACACCTTATATCATTACCCAAGTCATGCGCTTATTTAATAATCATCATAAAACACTCTATTTTAATGCTTAGAGACTAAACATCACATGTTGATCTATTATAAATTATGAAAATATAAAATGATAGGTAATCCATTTAAATCAAAAATAAGATGAAAGAGTTATACCTTTTTAAAGTTGATATAAAATTCTGAACTTGATGAATCGATTGACCAATCAATTAACTCACCCTAGTTTTACCTTTGAATATTCGGAATCAATTTACCAATTGATTTACACATGAAAATCTCAATTTTTTTATGAAAATTTTACTATTTATTTGATTTTAAATACCCTTTAATCACATATTTACATACTAAATCTTGATACAATTATCAATATACTTACTTAATGTCCTATATAATCTCTTATTATCTATTACTTTTACCGTATTAAATCAAATATAATTTAAGTAAAATTATAAAATAACCCATATTTTATCAATACCATCATATAACCACAAATTAAAATTCATCGATTTTAGAGTTAAGGTTTAGAATATCTAACAAAATCAAATAAATCTTAAATTTCTTAATCAATTAAGAAAAAATAGGAATGACCATTGATAAAAATAATATTCTTACCTTAATTGAATGAAGAATTGAAGTTTTCTTTGCTTGATTGAGGGAGTGGTAGAAAGTTAAGAGAAGTTGAAAAATGGAGAAAATGAAAAAGATCAAGGTTTGAGGGCTGAAATGGGAAAAAAAGGGCCCCAAGAGCATTTTTGAAAAATTACTCCTAAACCTCTTTCACACTTGCACACTCACTTATATCAATACAAAATTTATATTTCATAATTTCAATAAGTTTTCCCTACTAAATTTTTCATGAAATTTATAACCCCAAATCTTAATTTGATTGACCTTATTTTATTCTATATTTTTCATATAAAATTCTTAACTCAATCAAACTTATCAATCACTTTAACCATTGTTTTTCAAAAAATAATTTCTAATTTAGTAATAATTAAAGAGGGTGTAGCATTAGTCCTATCCCTATTAATGATAGCCAATCAATTCTAATTTTTATCATTTTCATTTCCTTCTTCTTTGCTAATACTCATTATAATAACTTAATAATTTAAAATTTAAAATAAGTACCTTAATTTTTTTTTTATAAATTTGTGAATATCAATTACTAAATTCAATACAATATTTTATAACCCTTTCACTTTCAAATTCTAAATATTTCTAGTTCAATAAAAGAAATATCATATAATCTATTTAAAGAAATTTTTTGGGTAATACATTCATTAAAATAAAATCATAATGACATTTTTTAATAAAAAATTTAGTATCCATATTTTACCATGACATAAAATAAATAAAAATTTGTAACTTTCATATTCAAACATTCATTTCGTCTTTAGTAATTACTAGAGTAGAGAAATAAATTTAAAAATAAATAAACTAATTAAATTATGTATCTTGAAACTTTAAAATTTATAGAAAGTACTTAAGGGAAAAATTCAGATATTACAATTCTATGCATTTCTTTGAATTAAATAGCCTGATTTAATTATATATAAAGTATCAATGTTTAGTAGGAATTAGTACGGATAAGATTAAACAAGTTAACAAAAATATTTAATTTGGCATCTTTTATAAAATCCCGAAAATGTTTAATCCATTTCCAAGCATTTAACCATTCATATCCATTTTTAACTGCAAGTGCTGGTTATTTGCAATTAAGAATAGTTATCCAAGGATAATTATTTTTATCAAAATTTTTCTTACATTAACAATTAAAAAAATGAAGTCAAAATTTTATGTCAAAATATTAATTTGTTCTCCATTTTCTAAATTTGATACGAATGTACAATTAAACTCATTTTTTACAATTTTATCCTCATTTTTTATTTTGAAAAACTCACAATGTCAATTAATGGATACAAATGTCATTTGACTTAATTTAATTTTCCTTTAATTATTTTCTTGTACTTTTCTTTCTTCTTATCTTATATACATCCGAACAAAAAAAAAAGAATTTTTTTCCTTATCATTTTCTTTCCTCTTATTTTTTTAAATTTTCTTTCTTTTCTTTTTTTTTAGTCAAGCAAAGGTAGAGAAAATAAAAAAAATAATCCATATAACATCTTGATATAATAAGAGGACAAAGACAAAAATTGAACTACTTACATAAGATAAAATTTCGGTCTGACATAAAAGTGCATACAATTTTTTTTTTTTGAAAAAGTTTAGTATTGCTGATTAAGTAAGAATAAGACTTTCTTAAATTATATGTATTCTTGACCGATTAATACCCATTCTTAATTTATCAAATTTTAAAATCATTTTTAATTAAAAGCAGACGATTCAGAATGGATGAGGAAAATTTGCACCGCCTTAATGTTTAGGATGGGGTTGTTGAGTATTTTCCTATTAATTGTTAATAAAATTTGCACGAAAGTTTAAAATTTGATGTATCGTCTGGTAATACTATTTTTGTACTATTTAATAAAACTCTTAATTGTAATTTGACGTAACGGTTTTCTTTCCTCTTATGATTTATCCTCTATTTGTCTTTTTTCTTTTCGAGATTTTAATAATTGATTTCTTAATTACTTTTTTTAATAATATAAGTGGTAATTCGTTTAACATGAAATCAAGGACCCGAATCATAATGTAAAAAGAACAAGGTTTCTACGGCAATATGGGTACCATTGTCCCATTAAGATTGTCAGCAATTATTTTTTTAAAATTATCTTTTTTTAAATTAGATTCTCAAATTTACCTTAAATTTTTTTTATGAAATTTCATTAAATATTTTAAAGTAAAATACACAAACTTACCTTAAATTTAGTTAAAATTACGAAAACCTGCCTTCTAATTTTAAGATATACATTGATCTTTCCTTAATTTTATAAAAATGCTACTATTAAATACACTTTGAAAAAGGCCATTAAATAACTAAAAATTTTAACTATTATGGCCTAATCAATGGTTAAAGACATACCAAAATAACAGGAATAGTATTATTATTATTTGGCTAATGGAAGAAACAACTATATGGAAAAGAAGAATTTGGATAAAATTTTTATATAATCATCGATATTTAGATACTTCAACAATTCGTTTCTCGTTTTAGAGATAATACAAAGATCTTATCCCAACCGAATTTGCTAAATACTTCATTTTCATTGGTATCGTGATGGTACTAAATAAACTTTATTTCTTTATTTATGGTGATGCCTTGGATTCAATCAATTTTCTTTTACCAGTAAAGCGCCAACGAATAAGCTTACTTTTCTATTCCTTTTCAGTTTTGAAAAACAAATAAGTAAATTAATCATCAAATTCATGAATAAGTATCCCAACTTTTTTTTAATGAGAAATTGTTTAAACACTTTTCGTAGATTATAACTTGGTATTTCCGTTTGAGTAATAACTTTTTTTTTTTTGGGTAACCTGTGTAACTTTAATTAAACGTTGAAGGGGTCTGTGTATTTTGTTCAATATTTTAATTTTAACTTAATTTTATTTGAAGATATGATATTGATTATATATATTAATTACTAATTAATTTGTTGATGTTATTATTCATGCGTCTAATTTAAAAATTCAAGTATATTAAATATAAATAACGGGATTGTTATATATTTTAAAAAATTATATATTGAACACTAAATATGATGTTTAAATTAATAAATTTGTACAGACACTTTGCAGATTATGTTTGGCGTGCACTCGAGTAATCTTTACCTTTTTCTTTTTTCTTAATAAACAAAAGAGTAATTAAATTACTAATTCATTCATATAAAGATCAGACTTCAAGTTTTATATATCGTGAAAGGTACAAAAATTTGAAAGGAAAAAATATTTGAAAGTTATTTTTATTTTTAAATATATATTTGGAATTATAGTTTTTAAAACTAAATTATAAAAATAATTATCCAAACAAAAAATTTTATTCTTAAAAACATAAAAACAAAATACTCTCTTTAAAAACAGTTAAAAATAAAATATATAAGTTTCGTTCATTTTATCCAAAAATTATTTTTTATTGTTATTTTAAAATTATTGTTAAAAAAGTTGAGCATATGAAATATTCTTTACCTTCTAATTGTTCTATAATTATAATCCTCCAAAAAATATTTCCAGCTAAATCAATCCTTTGTCTTGGGTAACTTTCAAATTTTACCGTGCGTTTGGAATGGGTGAAAAGGCAGGAGGTAAAAGTGAAAAAGTGAAAATAGGGGTGAAATTCCAAAATTCATCTGTTTAGTTAGGGGTGAAAACATGGGGAGGAGGGCGAAATGAAAAAAGAGAATTTCGCTGGATTGAGGTGAAATTGTCCCCTCTTCAAATTGGGGTGAAATCGGGATGGGCGTAACTCGGCAAAATCATTTTCCATTTTCTGCCCTTCTCCTTCAACATGCCCTCTTCTCTGCCTGCACAACGCTTCTCAACGTCGGAGAAGATCGCTTGCCGTTCGGTGCCTTGCTCGCCACCGGCTTTTGGTAGCGATTGCCGATCAGGTATCTGCTTTTTCCTCCTAATTATTGCAAGCTTTCTGTGTTGTTTTTGGCGTCTTTTGGCAGGGGACTTCAATGGAGATGTACTGTCCAATTCGGTGTGAATCTCCGGTAGATGAGGCGGCAAAAGGTGCTCCGAAGGCAGACGAAACTCTTGCAAGGCCGACCTGCTGGTGGCGTGGGCGGAGAAAGACGGCTGAGCATGAACTTGAAACCCGGCAGTGCTCCAATCCGACCTATTTCCATTTTTTTTAATTTTATTTATATTAAATTTAATTTTTTCTGTCAATATTCACATCCTCTCCATCTTCGTACTAAACACGAATGAAAATAATGTTTGATTTGTTATTTTTGGAATGCAATCCGATTGTTGAATTCTCAGACTATTTGCTAAATTGAATAATAGGGAAGATTCAGCAGTTTTGTAAATATGTAGTATGGAAAATGTAATTAATAAATTTTCAATTTTTTAGGATACTTTTGGTAATTAAAAAAATGATGTGTTTGACAGCGTTAAAATGGCTTAAAATTATACGTTAAAGGCAAAATGTAATCAATAAATTTTTTCTACTAAAATAATATAGTAACGGTATATTATAGTTAAATTTAATTAAATTACTTGATTTTTCTTTCAACAATCATAATTATCACATTATATGGCTATTTAACAAACAATTGGTACATTATTTTATAAATCCAATTATTGTACGTTTATCAAAATATAATAATTCTATAATTAATTAACAAGTCCAATTATTCTATAATAAATTCACTGATTTCACTTGTTGGAAAATATCAAAAAAAAAATAAGAGTTAAATTATTATTTAATCTTACACGAATGTAGGCAGTGCTAATAAAAAATCATAAATAAAAACATGCCGATGTAGAATTAAAAATATTTCATTTTTCAAAAATATATTTTAAAATTATCGTACAAAATTTTTAAAAGTTATTAACTATATTAAATTTAAATTTTTAAATACAAATATAGAAATAAAAGTGTTAAATTTTTAATATTTATTAAGCATATGTAATTTAAAATTATAAATATTAATGTGTAACTAATTCAAAAAAAATTTTTAAGATAAATTATTTTATACATATATTATATTTTTATTTCATTATATTAAATAGTATTATAACTACCTCACCATAAGATTTTCTTTTGAAGTATAGTGCAAATTTTTTAAAATTTATTAATTATATGAAATTTAAAATTATAAATATAAATATAAATATATAAGTAATAAGATAAAAATTTAACATAAGTTATTTTATCCGTAAATAATATTTTATTTTTATTTATTAAATAATATTATAACTACCCCACCATAAGATTTTTTTTAAAATTATAGTGCAAATTTTATAAAATTTATTAATTTCATGAAATTTAAAATTATAAATATAAATATGTAAGTAATTAGATAAAAATTTAACATAAATTATTTTATCAATAAATTATTTTTTATTTAATTTTATTAAATAATATTATAACTACCTCACCATAACATGATTTTAAAATGATAATGCAAATTTTATAAAGTCCATTAATTATATGAAATTTAAAATTATAAATATAAATATATAGGTAATAAGAAAAAATTTTAACATAATTTTCTTTAACCATAAATTATTCATAATATAATTTTATTAAATAATATTATAACTATCTCAACATAACATAAGAAAAGGATATTTTAATCATTTTACTCATTCACATTTCTTTTTCTCTCTATTTTCACCCAATCCAAACAAAGAGAATTCATTTTATTCTTATTTACTTCTCCTCTCATTTTTACTCATTCCAAATACCACAAAATAAATTTTTTCACCTCGGCCTTCTTTCGCCCCCAACTACTCTCTCGTCTATTTTCATCTCCACCCAAACATGTCATCACGGGGAGACGTTGGGGCGGAACAATTTTTTTTTTTACTGAGGTGAGGCCTAATTCCTGAATGCTGAAGCGTTATTGCCCTCGTAAACGCGGGAACCGCTCAGAAGACATAGCGAGAGATTATGCTTTGCTTGATGCCATCGCCATGCTGATGCCGTGAAAAAGGGTCCACAGAATCCACATTTTATATATTACAAGAAGCTCTTGTTCAATCACAAATTTTCGTTATTCATTTTGTATCATTTTTTCCGGTTACCTTGCTTCCTCGTATCGCTGCTTATTGAACGTGATTGCTAGGGCTCCGACGACGTTAATGCTCTTTGGTTTTGACGGCGTCTGACCGGAGGACCAGTGATTCTGCGGTCTCTACTATGGTCAATCTCGCAGATGAAGCCAAGCTAGCCAGTGACGGAGTAAAGGCACCTAGTAATGCCGCTCTCACCATCCGCAAGTCTCTCGTCACTGGAGGAGTCGCCGGTGGAGTGTCAGTTCACTCTTTCAATGCTCTGATCCCTTTTCCTTCTTATTTTTGTTGATATCGCTCCCTCTCTCCCTGGTCTTCTGGTTTTGCTATGTGTATATTTCATTTTTTTTTTCCTGCCTTCCCTCTTCCTTTATTTCTTCCTCAATTTTTTTTTCTTAGACGTTTGCTTTGCTTGCAATGCCTGACAAGAAATGGTGAAACTCTCTTGCTATGCTAAAGGTTGTTTACAGACTATATTTAACTCTGCGCATATGAAATGATGAAACTCCGTTGCCGTGATCATTTCCTGGTTCAGGCCTGGTTTTGAAATTTAATTTCTCACTTCTTGTGGCCGTAAGTTTTAATTACTGCTACCCAACAATGTTTCCTATCATCATATTTACAGAAGGCCCGCCGGAAAGAATTTTGATTGAATTTTGGTAATCAAACTATTTTATTGGTTTAAACGTGCTGTTCCTTTTTTTGCCCTCTGAAGGTAGACTGAAGAAAATTCCAGAGCAAAGAGTGTATATAACATAATATACAAATTAGTGCGGCAGGTTTATGCGCCTCATAGCAAAGAGTGTATATAACATATTATACAAGTTAGTGCGCAGTTTTCTCTTGTGGGCTCTATATATATTTATTTGATAATTTTCTTCCAAAATAATGCCCTTATATTTATTGCATCCATAGAATGAGACTCTTGCTGTCAAAATGCTGTACTTTCTGAGGCGGTAAATTTTGTTGCTGAATTTATATGTAGTTGTTCACTGACGTTACAATATTAGCTGTATTTTTTTCTTGGCATGGATGGGGCAGATTTCACCTTACAATTGCATGTATGAGGTGCTATGTTCAGCTTGCATTTTGCTAAAATCGCATTATGTATATGCTCTCTGTAACAGGTCACGGACTACTGTGACTCCTTCGGAGAGATTAAAGATTCTGCTGCAGGTAGCTCTCACTATTTTTCTTGCTACTGCTAAGCGTTAATCTCCCTGCCCTTTCAGGAAAAATGAAACATGAACGAAAGTGTGGATATTCTTTACATCCACATTAAATTTTTATGCAGCATGTTCACCCATGGGCTATGTCTATATGCACTATTGTTGTCTAATGAACATATGTTTGGTTGTATAACCCTATGATGCTGTATATCTGATTATCAACTCTCTTTATATGACATGGGTGTTGGCTTTTGGATGAGTCGATGGATGCATGCTTGAATAGTTGTATGTGTGTTGAGACACAAGGGAACGGCGGGGGGATATTTTGTGCATTGTAGACATTTCTGCTGATTGCATAAGAAATAAACTGCTTTCTGAAAATGCAGGTTCAAAATCCTCACAAAATAAAATACAATGGAACAATTCAAGGTTTGAAATATGTTTGGAAAACTGAGGGTTTTAGAGGAATGTTTAAAGGAAATGGAACTAATTGTGCTCGTATTGTCCCAAATTCAGCAGTGAAGTTCTTTAGCTATGAGCAAACATCTAAGTAAGCTTCTGCACATCTATATGGCATTCCATATTCTATTTTTTCTAGTTGTAATTCAGATGAGGCTTCCACTATTCATTAAAGGATGAATTGAAACCATTATTTATAATAGTGCATTCCTTTTTTTTTTATTCCCAATTACGTATCCTAGCTTATTAATAGAGATGTAAAACGGGCCTCCGGCCCGCAGGCTTTGCGGGTAACCAGCGGGTGCGGGGCGGTCCAGGTCCTCCTTTCTCTTGGCCCATTTTTCTTGCGGGCTTATGCGGGCAAGCCCACGCGGGCTTGACCGCGGGCCCCGCGGGCCTATGCGGGCTTTTTATTTTTTTATTTTTTAATAATTTTTTAAGTATTTAGGAAGTTTTTTAATGTAATTCAATTCTTAATTTAATATACAACAATTTAATATAATTTTTGTAGACTTATTTAATTACCTAATTATACAAAATAAAAAAAATCCACTTAGATAATTATAATTTATAAAAGAAAATTAGATTTTTTAATCTATATTAATCTAATATTTCTTTAAACATGTCTTTTTTTATTTTTAAAATTTAATTTTTTATTTTTGTATGTATATTTTTAATAATTTAATTATAAAAAAAAAGAAAAAAAATGTGGGCTACCCGCGGTCGCCTGCGGGCCCCCGCAGTTCTATAAAAAAATATCCGTTTTTTATGCAGGCTTATGCGGGGCACCCGCGTGGACCCGCCCTGCATAGCCCGCCCCGCCCCACTTTACATGTCTACTTATTAATATGGCATTGACAATTTTTTCCTCATTATACTAATGCAGGGGTATTTTATATCTTTATCGACAACAACCTGGAAATGGTACAGCACAGCATACCTCCCTCTGTAGTTACTTCCTCATGTCTCTGCATTATAAAATACCATTTCCGCATCTAAATGTTGTTACATAGTCCCTTTACAAATAAAGTAGCTACAACAATTATGTGCAATTTAAATTATGCTTCCAGATATATTACAGTTTGAAAGTGGTTATGATTGAGTCTGTGGTATTCTGCAGGCTATATGCTAGTCGTTACATAGTTCAATAAAACTAATAGAACTGGTTGCCTCCTCTATCTTGATTGATGTCTGACAGTCGTGTTGTTGTTTTACAAATTACAAGGGTAACACATTTGATTACTTTGTTAATGGATAGGTTTGTGAGGATAAAAATTTCGTCGTGGTGATTGTCATTCATCTCTTCCTTTTTTTTTCCCGTCTTTAATGTTTAAAGGGACATTTGACACATTCATAATGTATTCTATAATTTATATTTAAGTACAGTTGTCTGTCCTGCTTAAAATTGTGCTTGAGGCATATGAGTGCCTGCAAGCATATAGTATTAGTCCTTGATCTGTGATTGTTAGTCCATGTAATTACTTCCCTTTTCAAGTCCTTACTTCTTAGGATGATATGGTCATGGAACAGTTTTTGTATCTGCAAAACAAAAATATGTTTTCTGGCTAATATTCATGTTACTTCCTTTGCTTGTGAAGAAGAAGCTCAGCTCACTCCTCTTCTACGTCTTGGAGGTGGTGCTTGTGCTGGGATTATTGCCATGTCTGCTACTTACCCTATGGACATGGTGCGAGGAAGGCTTACTGTCCAGGTGTTGTTAAACAAGTCAGAATTTTTAGAATTTTGTTTATTTGGACTTCTGCATATATAGTCGAATTGTTTAGTTTGATAGCTTCATATTCAGTGAACTTTGTAGACAGAAAACTCTCCTGGCCAATACAGGGGAATTTTTCATGCTCTTTCAACAGTCTTCCGGGAGGAAGGCCCTCGGGCTCTGTATAAAGGATGGCTGCCTTCTGTCATAGGAGTTGTAAGTAAACAATGTTTGATTCTCAATGCAGATGGAATGTTTTTCATCTCTCCATTCTGGAATCCTGCTTGCAGATGATCCTAGAAGCAAATTTATCAGTCTTTATTTCCTATATTTAAATATTTCTATGTTGAATACTGTATGAAGAGGCATAAAATCTTACTTTGGCCTCGGCAGATATCATATGTGGGTCTTAATTTTGCTGTATATGAATCTCTAAAAGATTGGTTGATTCAAGCTAAACCACTTGGGTTAGTTGAAGATTCTGAGTTAAGTGTGGCTACAAGGCTAGCATGTGGGGCTGCTGCTGGAACTGTCGGCCAAACAGTTGCATACCCTCTTGATGTCATTCGGCGAAGAATGCAGATGGTTGGCTGGAAAGATGCTGCTTCGGTTGTTGCTGGCGACAGGAAGAGCAAAGCACCTGTTCAGTATACTGGCATGTTGATGCCTTTAGGAAAACAGTCCAAAATGAGGGCTTTGGAGCATTATATAAGGGATTTAGTCCCCAACTTGGTGAAGGTTAGTCTATACCAAACCTCATTAGCATCTAAGTCGAGTCATAATGTTCTATCATAAACTGTATTTCGTTGCACCGTTATTGGTGGCTTGCTTGTATTTGTAGGTATTTTGTTATAAAATTCTTAAGACAACAAATTTGAAGATTGAGAAGAATTTTAACTGTATTTTGATTTCTTTAGGTGGTCCCATCCATAGCTATTGCCTTCGTGACATACGAGGTAGTTAAGGACATTCTTGGAGTTGAAATGAGAATCTCCGACTGAAGGACGTTTCTTGCAATTGCAACGAGCTCTTATGGGGATTACCTTCAAAGGCGGGAGTATTATTGGGTATATTTATTATTTTTTTTTTTACTTTAACAGAAATTTTAAGATCCGTCTTGTAGCTCGATGTATTATTTGTAGAAATTGGCCACAAGGATATGAAATAAGATGCAGTAGATGCAATTGTAACAACTTCCTAGATGACATTGGTAATGCTTGTCAATGATCCTGTACAGAAAAGAAAAAGAAACCTTAACTACTGAATAAAACTAATTTCGGTCCATTCTCACATATGAGCAACATGATGCGTTCTTTCGCGTTTGATTTCGGTGCCTTCCATCTATAATCTATTATAAGAAGCATATCCAATAGAGTAATGCTAATGCCAAGTATTTTAGCCACAACGAACGTCGCATGTACTTTTGAGCTATAGTACGAAAAATATTTTTTTTTAATCCCAATATCCAATAGCTTTTAAGTATCAATTATGGTCTTAAAAAGATAGTATCAAGCAAATTATATTTTCTGGAGGAGTCTCAGCAATGGC
The DNA here is from genome assembly GCA_020226215.1 of Sindora glabra. Classification (NCBI taxonomy): domain Eukaryota; kingdom Viridiplantae; phylum Streptophyta; class Magnoliopsida; order Fabales; family Fabaceae; genus Sindora; species Sindora glabra. Next base: position 993,837 of record CM035236.1, read on the forward strand.
AAATTATAGTAAGACATCATTTACCTTTGGGTATTCTTTTAGCAACAGTGAGATTTGCCTTGTATTCCTAAAACCATACTTCGATATAATTATATTTTTTGGTAATTCTCTAATATGCAAATTATCACGCTTCCAGCAATCTCTGATGATGCATGGGTCTGCTTGCTAACTCGTTCTGAGGCTTTCTGCATGCTCTTCTCTCTCTTCTCCACCATCGTGCGAATTCTGCTCTCTCTTTCTGGACTAAGAGCAAGTCTTCTTTCAGATTATTTACAGAAACAAAGAAAGAGGAGCTTAAGAGAAGCAAAGCGAAGCCCACGTGATATACAGCTTATGAACTTGTTCCGATGGTAAACAATTGTAAGGATAGTGCTCAAAGAAATCAACTTCGAGCTTCGAGAAGTGCTTCTACTCTTTTAGAACTCAATGGAGACAAACATCAAGAGGCAAGTAATTTAGCCCAAAGAATTTCACTTTTCACGGGCATATTGAGCACATGAATTGTGTGAGGAAAATGGATAAAACTATCAAGTGCATTGGCATTTCTCTACTTCTAATGTTGCATTTGTCAAATGTATTATTTGTTTTGTCATCTGTCAGTTACATCAGCATCATTTTCATCTCTAACCTTTCTCTTCAACTCTTCTATGCATCAAATCTACCAATCAATCACAATAATAAAAATATATATAGCAGAAAGATTTTTATGATTGAAAAAATGTGATCTGGTTCATGATCAAACATGTTATTGGGGACTTCAGATTATGATAAGCTGGCAGTGTAGACATGAACTCATGGCCAGGGCATTGGTTTAGTTTCACGTATTTCAACCTGATGAAGAGTTAAAATAGTAAGGTTGCTTCTGTATAGTAACCATTCTCATTATTAGCAACCGGAACCAATTGTAGGAGGGGAAGTAAATCAACTGTTACTGTTCCCATCTCCAGCTGAATTGACAGAGAATACATGATAATATATTCTACATACATAACAGGATGCATCAAAAACAGTCTCTGACACATCCAAACCTTTTTTTCCTACAATTGAAGGACAAAAAACGAGAAATTATATGGTCAATGAGAGGAGGGGGGGGGGGGGGGGGAAGGGCTATTCTCGTCTCTTTTTTTCCCTCTCTTAGAAGGAGTGTACATACATGGCAGTGACATCTTTAACTTCTTGTCTTAATGTTGAGCCTCATCTTTGTTATCAAATCCATTAGATATTCACAGCGGCTGCGATGATAATCATTCAGAAAACATAGCTGCCTTATTGCTTCCTTCTTTTTCTCCCCAAGGCTCGTCAATTCTTCATCCCTCTCCTTCAGTTTCTTGTCCAATTTGGCCACTTTCTTTTCAAGCTGGCTCACGGCTTTCATCATGTTGAGCTTCTCCCCTCCTTCCTTACTCACCTTGGCTTCTAATTTCCACACTTTCTCTCTTAACAAAAACTCTTGCTCTTCTTTATCATCTAGTAATGCAGTGAGGCAATCTACATCGATCTTCAGTTGTTCCATCTCGCTGTTTCTTCTCTTTATCCAACCCTTTGCAAACTCAATCTCATCCATCATTTTAGATATCCGTTTCATATAGTAGCTATATCTTTCCTCCAGCTTCCCAGCTGCCAAGTCTAACCCATTTAGAACATCCGTTGGTGCTGTTGTCACCTTCATATCTTTTACCTTATTGTTAGGTTCACCTTCATAACTCGCTATTTTCTGTTTAAGCCTTATGTTTTCTTCTTCATACATTACTTTTACCATTTTGTAGCTGTCTTTGTTCTCATTGTGCAGCATTTCTGCCACGTGGATTCTCTGATTCAGCAAACGAATTTGATCTTCTATTTTTTTGCGGAATTCGTCTCCCAGTTCTTGCATTTTCCTCTCTGCCCATTGTTGATTCAACTTGAATTTCTTGGCCCAAATCATTTCTTGTTTATACTCCTCTCTTATTCTGTCAATGGTTTCTGCCTGCTCTTTTATGATTCTCTCCTGATCCGCAATCCTGCTTGTCAAATTGTTGTTCAAAGTTTCCAACTTTAGTTGGCTTTCTGAACATTCTATTTTGTTTTTATCAATTTCTAACTCCAACTTGATCTTCTGTTCCTGCAAAGATTTTAACTGTAGTTTCAGACCTTTGGTTTCTTCTGTTAACGCCATAGCCTCTGTAGAAACTCCATTTTTACCGTTCTCATATTCCTTCACAAGAGTAGAGAGCTCTTCTTCTCTCTTTGTCAATGCCTTCTTTAGTTGAAGATTTCTTTCCTTCATAACCTTGTTTTCATCTGCCAGCTGATCGATTTCATACTCTTTATCTGTTAATTGCTCTTCCAATAGATTTGCCTGGCTGCGTTGAGATTCTAATTCCAATTCCAAGTCCTTTATCCTCGCAAACAAACTCTCTTTCTGTTCCAGCATAATCTGTTCAACTGAAATCTTTTCTGCTAATTTCTCCTTCAGACTTTTTACCTGACTCAATTGTTGGGATATTTCTTTCTTCTGTCTTCCCGTCTGAGAGTCTAATTCTTTGTTATCCTTACGCAAAGAATCTAAATTTTTCTGCATAACATTCAGCTGGTCTTTCAAGTTCTTCACCTGGCTCAGTGCCTCATTTCTCTTGTCTGATATCATTTTTTCCATTTCAGCTTTCTGGGTCCGCAGAGATTCAGCCTCCAATTCCAAACGGTTGATTTGTTTCATCAACTCTGTAATTTTAACTCCCGACTGACTCTCGTTGCTCTTGAGAGATACTTCTTTTTCCTTCTCTTTCAACAACAATTCAAGCTCCAAAACACGGGTTTGCAGATCGGTATTCTTTGCACTCAGTTGTTTGAGCTGAAGTTCTATATCCCTTTTCTGGCGGTTCAAGCTGTCTAGCTCTGTGCCGTCTGCTTTGATCTTTTTAAAACTGCTTTGAGGAAAAAAGTTATGATCTTGGTCGTAGAACCCTGCGTTAGCCATATCAAGTTGGTGTTTAGTAGAAGCAGATACATTGTGATGTTCGTTTTCTGATCGTCGAGCAATGGCATCAACTTCCTCAGAGGAAAAGTACTCAGACTCATAGTCAGAGCTCGAGGGAGATAAAGAAGAGACAGCCTTTCCTCTTCTACGAGGAATTAGTATTTTGCGATACTCTCCGCTAAGACGATCATAGAGCGTGTAGAGTGATTGATATTGATTGTAGAAATGCTCAATCAGCCCCACAAGTTCTCCCGAGTCCTCTGGGTTCTGAATTTGCTCTCTATTCTTAATAAGCTTCAATATTCTGGGAAAGTTGTTGTCAATATCTGCAGAAGAATGCTGGGAAATCACTAAGACAGTACACTGATTGAAGAAAAACAGCTGAAATGATGTTGTTAATGCGGTACCTATTTTAGTCCTTCTAAGTTCTTCGGCCTTTTCAGGATCAAGTTGACTGGCAAGGGTCTTGGCTACATCTCTCCGACGGTGCTTGCTCATCTTTGAGATATATATATAAAGTCAAGTCACATTCTATAGAGTTGGAATACTGAAGCTGAAAAGTGTCAACATAAATTTGTATCAAATTGCCTTCCTCAACATTCTTACATTTTCAAACACATATCTTATATCAAATAAGAGTGATAAATCCTATCTTGTATCCTACCAAAACAAAAACCCATCATTTATAACAATATAAAGATAAACAAATCAATAGAATAATATATAATTGAAAACCTAAAAGTATAAATATTATTATATAGAAAATGAAATTGTATTAACTACCTTTTTGAAACAGCAAATTCTGGATTAATGAAAGACGGACAACATGAAAAGAAGAAGCAAAAACTGATAACAACGTATATATTCAAATTTCACATGTGAAAAGTAGGATAAGGAGCTTTGAAATGGCAATACCATCGGATCCAAAGGATACAAACACTAATCACAAATTCCACAAAAACCCAACATGTTTCTAATAATGCGCTGTATGAAATGGCCGTGTTGTAACGAAGGAGAAAAAAAATATATGTTGGAATATAAAACATGATTAATCAATAACACAAAGATTTAAATATTTTATGATTTTTTTTATCTAGATTACTTTAAATTAAGACAACAATCATGTTTCTGGGCAATGAATCAAAAGCTACAATTTTTTTTTTTTGGGAACAAATGTAAATGCAGCGAATAGATCGAAATTCGTCTTTCTTTTTCGGATAAGGCAGTTACACTACCTCGGAATGGAACTCGATTTTCACCAGCAGATTTGATTAACAACTGTTGAAAATAAAGGAAAATGAAAGAAAATTTTTATAATAGAGGAGAAAAGGCAATTTTAAAATTAAAAAAAAAGGACAAAGCAACTGTAAAATTTATTATTTTTCTTTCGTGCCTGTCCTCCTCCTTGCGAGCTGAAAATTTTGTCGCTTCTTCCGATTAAAATGCCCTTTGATTTATGAAAATCACTCAGGTGAATTCAATTTCTCACTAATGAAGCGCAATGTAAAAATATTATCGATATAATCACCTTATGCCACGTAAACTATTGCAATAATTGCATTTGGTATTTAGAGCTCTGTTGTTAAGAGATTTTTAATTTTAATTGCATTAAATGCATATAAATTATGTGCATATGGTCAATTAGAAAAAAAATATATTATTATTAAGAGAAAAGGCAGTAGACTAAGGAATAATAACTGATAAAATTTACAAGTGCTTGAAAGAATGGAAGGTTGAGAAAAAGGCTTTCATTATATCAATTGATAATGAGTGACTTTTGGGTGCAAAAACATTTAAAGGTATATTTTTCAAGACAAAACCATTTATTATTATTATTTTTTTTGGGGGGGTGGGGAATTGTTCCTTGCGCAATGTTGCGAACATATATAAAACCTTGTAGTTCGAGATGAGCTTAGCCAAATTAGAGATAATTATAGAAAATGTACAAGGAAATATTGATTTTATCAATGCGGGATTTTTATCTTGTGTAGAAATTATACAACAATTGAAACTGTATGAAAAATCACTAAACCAGAAACTTTAAAGCCCTTCAGTATAATCACTACCATCATATCCGATAATAATTATCTAGTTGCAAACTTATATAAAATCTATAAGGTTAAGGAAGTGTAAGTTGAACATTATTATAATTGCTGATAATCATTTCATGATAGGCATGAAAGAAAAAATGAAGAAAACAAATTGATGAGTATCGTAATGAAATTAACTTATTAATGGCAATGGTCTGTGTTTTAGAGCTTCGCTGCAAAATGCTTGAAATTAAAATATGTTTTACTTGCTTATATGGTGAGAGGGGAGCTAATGTCAAGATAAATGAAGCTCATGATACATCGGAAACAATTACCAAAGAATATGTTAGTTTGCAGGGCAAGAACATTCAGAGTAAAGAAAGTCAATTGTTCGAAGAACAAGCTCCTGGAGTTCTACCTCCCAAACTTCTTCAAAAAGGTCACAATTTGTTAAGTTATGAAGAAACACGAAAATGCTCCTTAATAAAAATTAGAGTTGTAAATTTATTTGGAAGAACATCCATGTAAGATGAATCACACACAAATTTGAATGCTTTAAAGTGGTGGGAGGCCAATGATTTATGTTATCAAATCCTTCCAAAATCAACATTAAACTAATCATTCCAATATTACGATTCTACCTTTAATCCTAGACCAATATTGAGCTTTTTAAGATTATTAAAGAGTAAATTCTATATTTTGTTTGTGTGAGGTCAATTTTTTTTTGTCTTTATGAAATATTTTTTTTCATCAATTTCATTATAATAAATATTAATTTATTCAAATTTATTATTTTGTTGGTAATCATATAAAAAAATAATTTATTCAATTTCATTCTTACAAGAATAAAATTGATTAAATTAATATTTTACAAAAATAAAGTTAAAAAAATCCACATAATAAGAAGCCATTTAATTCTTCTTAATAGTATGAGAAATTCTATTTCTCAAGAATCAGGAAATAGGAAAGATGTGAATTATTTGATTGGCTATTATTTAACAAATTATAGGAAATAAAACTTTCTGAGAAGCCCTACTTCCCACAAAAAAATAAAAAGTTGTTTATTTATCTCTCCCTAAATAAGTTATACTTCTTGTATTATTTATGAATATAATGATAAATTATCATCATTAAATTTAATTAATGATAACTAAAATTTATTAATTTGTATTATAATAATATTAAAGATATAATAGTCATTTTATTGACACTTCCTAAAATATTCAAAATTGAATCAAAAGATATATAGAAAATTACTTTTTAAAAAGTGTTACTTCTTATATATCAACCAAATAAATTTGAATACTTTATAGAAAATTCATATAAGAAATTATTTTTTTTAAAGTTCAATTTCTTGTAAAAAATTACTTTTTATAGCGAACCAAACTATTTCTAAATAATAGAACTTACTCATCGTTAAATTATGTAAACATTAATTTGTGAAAGAGAAAGGCTCCCTAGGCTCCATGATTACCCAAAGAAATATACATAGCAATTATTCTCCAAACTAATCTTTTTCCTCACTTGTAACCACCACCAATTGTAGATGAAACAATGATTGACTATCGAAAGATAATTTAAGTACAAATTATTTTATCACAACCACCACTAATAATGGTATTAAATTTGCTAGGTGCCCTTGTTTACATTTTGCTCCCGTAGCAAATGATTGTTCCCAACGTCCACGAGAAATACCACCTTACTTTCAAAGTAAGGTATTGTTTTTTATTTTGAAAGAGAGAAATAAAAACAATGGAGTGGAATGAAACACATAATATCTTACTTCATAAGTAAGGTAGTATTTCTTTAACCCCACATTTTTGAATAATAATTAGTTTTAATTTTTGAAGGCAATTTTATATGTGAGTTTCAGAAACAACTTACATTACTCTTCATGTCAATTGCTTTTAAATTTCCATAAACAATCAATATTTTGAAATAATCCTTCCATTCTTATATATTAATCATTTTTAATATCAAAATTACATTTATTATTTTTATTATTCCTGATATTTAAATCTAAATAAATATAAACACTCAACATTTTTAATCAATTGAATTTTAATAAAAAAATATATTCATAAATCACAACTCGTCTCTTAAAATTAATATTATTTATTATCCTTTTTAATGTTTATGTATTTAATATTTATTAAAAAAATTAAAAGCACTACAACATAAATTTCATAATGTTAGCCAAGCTCAAGTTCAGTTTTCTGTTTAAATTCAAGCTCAAGAACCTACAATTTCTTGTCAAGCCACATTCCACTAATTTAAAACTCGACTCTCAAGCCTCATTTCCAACCTATCCAGAGGTTGAGGAATCAAATGACAGGTGCCTTGGCAAAGTTGGGGACAGTGATAACTACCATTACGAGGAAGACTCTGCTGGAGCAACCCCTGATAGCTGCCATCATGAGGCAGATTGCTTGAGGAACCCCTTAAGCATCTTAAAAGAGTTACTGTTGTTTCATGCCATAGGAAACATGTTCCCTCTAGCTTTTAGTGTTGTGCCGGCCTGTGTATGATGCCTTCCATTGAAGTCAGTATATGACTATGGTGTCTTCTGCCCGCCAGCCTTCGTTTTAGGGATACGCTTTTCCTGTGTATCTTTGTATTGACTCTATTCTTTCTTAATATATACCTATTCACCTATATATATATATATATATATATATATATATATATATATATATATATATATATATATGTGTGTGTGTGTGTGTGTGTGTGTATCCCATGTCCACCAACATGGAATGCTAGAAAATGAGAATATTTGACAATCAACTTGGTGAGTAATTTTTCACTGATATGACCAAATTAACTTTTGATATTTAACAACTAGCTGACTATCCTTAAATAATCTAATTTCAAAATACCAAAAAAGTAATAAAATAACTATATTACCCCTAATTAATTTTTATATTTTTAACTTTATACTTTCTATAAGAAATTATATTACTATTTTTATATGAAAATTAAATAATTATAATTATTAATTTTTTAAAAATTAAAAATTATAAAAATTATATTAATTTAATTTAAAAAATTTTTTAATATATAATAATTTATAATGATATATTATTTAAAAAATTAATCCACTAAATAATATGTAAAATCTAAAATGTCAAAATAAAAAAATTCAAATAACTTATAAAATATATTCATATCTTTATACGTTATTTTACATACAAATAATTCATCATAAATAATTAATTTTACCAAATATTTTTATTCAAATAGCTTACAATCAATTGGTCAAATTACAAATACCATCAGCTATCAATTAATAATTAATTAAATTAATTTACTGCTACAATTATTAATTAATTACTAAACAAGGCCAGTACGCCATTGTGCTAGGATTTAGCGCAGAAAAACATATGCTTTCAAGTTCACCCACTGACGAACCAGTAATACAAAATCCCCTTCAAGGTCTACAACCATGATTAATGCCTTCAATGTCAGGAAAATTGATTACCTTTCAAACGAGTTTTCGAGATGCCGATTCTTTCAAGTGTAAAAACAACTAGGTGCTGTGGCGTCTGCTTTCACGTGTCACCCGAAAAAAGAATGTCGTCCCCTATAGACATGCTAGAAAGGGGACAAAAGCAAAATATTGTTAATCATCCCTCAGACAATTTTTGTTTCTTCCACTTGTAAGCAGCTTCCAAGATTTTGAGATTGGTTGTCTGAGTTTCCTCAGGAAACAAGTAGTCGATGTATTCTTCAAACCTGTCAATGTCAAACATAATGAAATAAAGGTTGAACAAAAGAAATAAATACAAACGGTAAGTGGTTAAAAAATCAACAGAACAAGGAAAACTAACGGGCTTGTACAGGCAAAATGCCAACTAATGCTCATCATACCTTGTGCTACTACTCAACTAGATATATAACAAACTAAAAGTTTAAACAGAACTTACAACATAGGGTTTATATAGATAATAAATCCAAGGCTTGGGTTCAGCAAGCAAAAAAACACTATAAACTGCTTGTGATGATAAAATTAACATGGGCAGCTGCCACTACGGTGCTTAATATCTGCTTGTAGGTTTCAAATGAAACCAAAGCAACTAAACCCACAATAACCAATTGACAGACTTCAATTACATTCATTACATACCCTGAAGGACCATCTTCAGTTACTATTGGCCTCCTCTTCTTGAGCTTTTTAGGCAGTTTGGACTGGACTAAGCTAACATCTCCCAGCTCACCAAAACCTGCTTCCATGTTGAGCCACTCCTCCAATAGCATGGCCCTTTCTTCCTTCAACTCAGGTGCTGATGTTCTGAAGTAGTTGACTGCTTTCTCAAAGACCCCTGATGCAGATTCAAAAGGAAAATATAGAGAGAATTAGAAATTTTCTCACTTAAGCTCAAACCAAAATCATCAGAGTTAAACATTTACAACATCATAGAAGGGGGGTCACATACTTCTAACATTCTGAATGCATTGCTTCTTTTGTTTGCAGTGAATGTGGGCATCATCATCTGCAACTCCGCCATTCTCATCCATAGCCGATGCCTCAAACTTGGCATAGCTAATCCATACCTTCAAGTGCTTTGTTCGTTCAAGTAGTCTTTCATATAGCTCTCGGGTTCTCTCAATTTCACCCTCAGCTATCTCAAAGTCAATGTATGCCTGTTTTGTATCCACGAATATGTAATTGTATTGTATTATTGCCCACATATGATATATAGTTATCTTACACAAGGCATGAATAAAAAGTGAACGAGTGATTGACAAAAAGCAATATGTGAAAGTAAAAACCATGAAGGTTTGCCTCGTTAAAATAAATTATTTTATGAATACTTGTAGACAATTAAAATTAGTCTACTTTAATTTATAAATTATTTATTGAAAAATCTGTGTGTACAGTACCTTCCATAATAGCTCAGGCATATCCAATGCTGGTTGAGCAATTGCAAGCTCAAATATTGCTCTAGCTCGCTCAGTCTCACATAAAGACCTCTCCAATTCTGCATACTTGCTCCACGCATAGCAATTTTCAGGTGACCATTCGAGATACTTCTCATAGAGTTTTCTGCACCGATCTATATTACCAAGCTGCAGTTCTATCTCTATGTATTTTTTAAAAATCTGTTATCCGAAAACGTGTTAGGAGAATATCAAAAATTGCGATGGAAACACATTATTAAATTTGCATCTCCATAAATATCACCTTGTCTTTTGGGGCTTTTCCAATGGCATTTCCCAATATCTGACGAGCACCCATGAGATTCAACTGACGTATTTCAAACTGGGCTGCTAGAAGCCATATTTTCGCAAATGAGAACTTTTGGTGAGGAATGAGCTTGAGACACTCCCTATTCAAAATGAAGCCACACTAAACATTAGTGCTACCAATGTGACAGATCAAAAATCTGCTAAATAGGACAAACAAAAATCCACTTGCTGTAGGCAACATAATACAGGACCAATGTTTTTAAAAACCGAATCAGTCGTTGAACCAAGAACGAAAGTAGCTCAAGGTTTAATGGTTTAACTGAAGTTGAATCAGAATTTTAATATGAACTAAAAATATGATATAATATGTAACAATTAAAAGTGCTTAAATTATCAAATAAGGTTAAATTTATGTAAAATATGAAAGTGTCTCAAACATTGTCAAATAATTCTGTATTTTTACACATTCATAATTCAAATTATCACAAAAAACTGACATTGAACCCAGTTTTCTCATTTTGTGGCTTTCATGTATAGAGATGAGGTAATGCTTGACTATTTGGGACATTGAACTAAAATATATGTCTAATATCAAGCAAAAATAATATTATATTTCTAAATAGTAGTAAAATATTTTCTAAAAAAAATAACCAGTTCAACCATGTGAACTGTGACTGGTTCTGATGGTTTGAACGGTTTGTCACCAGTTTTTTGACTGCTTTTTTGTAGACTAGTTATGAGGGTCAACCGAATTGGACACACGACCAGTTCATGGTTATTCAGTACTTTGGTCATTGTACAGGATAAATCTTCTAATGACACATATCACCAGGCAATGATGGGAGACTTATATTTAGAATTATAGTCAGCATTAAAAAGAGGAGAAAAAAAAAAAAAAACTCATGTAGTACTATGTTGTGTGAGATGTAGAAATCCACAATATATATATTATATCAATTTATATCTACCATAAACACATTATGTGACCTAGATGAAAATAAACATTTTCTGCATCATAAATTCCTCTAACTTTTTCACTGTAATGACAAAAGTGACCTTCAAACACCCACAATTTAAATATCAATTACAATATTTCAAAATAATATTATAGCATTACCTATATACATCTCTTGTACGCTCGACATCTCCAGCATCAAGCTCTTCATAGAGTGCATAATTAATCCTGAGTTACACATAGACAAACAATAGATGTTGGGCTTAGAAAACCAAAAAAAAAAAAAAAAATTAAGAAAATTCAAATTCAAGCAATTAATCGTACGTACCACGAATAGATATAACGCTGCCAATATCGCTTTTCCTCTCCTGGAGGAATATTGGCTATTGCTCTCTCATACACCTCCCTGATTCTATCTTTATTCCCCACACTTTCTTCTAATCTGATGTAGTCAAACCAGGAATCATAGTTTAGGGGATTTTTCTTCACTTCATCTTCATACTGAAACCTTCTTTTCCCAACTATTGCATCCTCAATCCCTTCTCTATCACCATACTGCTTTTCAAATGCCACAAACTTCCTATACAAATCTTCTGCTCTTCCCTTGGGAATATGATCAAGTGCAAATTTGTATATACACCTAGCACGCTCTGTTTCTTTACATCTTTCTTCAAATTCAGCAAATGCAACAAATAAATGCTCTGCTTCCTCATCTTCTGCTAGCTTCTCCACTGCCCTCTCATAAACATTCCTTGCCTTTGCTACTTCCCCATTCTTCATCTCAAACTTGGCATACCTTATCCAAGCAACAACCTTAGGATGGCACTGCACAAATCGCTCAAATATCCCTCTAGCCCGATCAATTTCATTATATCTCAACTCAAATTTAATGTAAGAAAGCCATCCCTGCTGATCAGGAGTCCAATTCATCCACCTCTCAAAAATCTGCCTTGCACCGGCCACATTGCCAAGCATTTCCTCCATGTGAATATACTTATACCATAGTTGATCAACTCTTGGCAAAAGGGATACCGCACGGTCCCAAACATTCCTAGCATGGTTGATGAACTTGTTCTTCATCTCGACCTCAGCATACTTGAGCCAAAGAGTGTGATTTTTGTAATCAACTTCCAGGGCTCTTTCCCAAACGGAACGAGCACGAACGAAGTCTTTCTGTGACTCTTCCCACTGGGCATACTTGATCCAAACGCTGGTATTCCATCGAACTCGTCTGATTAAGTCCTCAAACTCTTTACGCTTGCGCAGACGATACTCGGCGAGCTCAGTAGGATCAGTAATCTTCTGTTTGGGAGGGCGAATCTCAGCTTCCTGACGCTCACGAGCCTCACGAAGAATTTGCTCAGCTGTGATCTGGATTGGAGCTGGGGTTTTGTTCTTAACCCTAGTGGGTCGAGGGAGCTTCACCTCGGTGTCCTTCCGAGTAAGGTAACCTAGGGTAGGGTCTGCATCTTTTGCTGAAGCCATAGTCGGAGGAAGAAGGGGATGATGATGGTATGCTTCACGGCGAAGAACGGAAATTCGCACGGCGGCGCTTCACGGATCCTATTCTCCAGCGAAAAGCCAGACAAGAACCGAGGCAACTTAACTCGATCCGGATGGTTTTACCACAACGATCCTGATGGTTTTACCACAAAACCCGAAGTCATATACCACTCGAAATCAAAGAGAAACAACTGCCCGTTTATTACGATTTGGGTTGGGTTGGGTTGGATTCCATCCTTCTATTTTATTTTATTTTTTTTCTAAGTTTCCTTTTAAAAATGCTGAAGAATTTATTTGATAATATGTTTTTAAATTTTATTTTTAAAAAATTTATTTAAAAAATAAGAATAAATCTTAAATATTTTCTAAATTTATTTTTTATTTTTAATAATAATTTTGTAGTTAAAAAATTTATACTTATCTATTTCATTGAATATTTTGATTTTTAATTAAAAAATAGTTTAAAAAAAGAATAGCTTTTGAAAATGACTTTTAGAAATAGCTTGTAAAAATAAAAAAATAAAAATATATTCAAATACACTTAATTAATGTAAAATTACCATGCACCCTTTGAAAGGTAACCAATCCTTGCACCCCTAATGTAAATGTAAGATTTATGATTTAGATTTTTATAGCCATGGATACTTCATATACTAAAATAATAGTATTTTAATAATAAAATGGTCTAAGTTTGTTAATCTGCATAATATTAAACGAGATAAATAAAATATAATAATTTTAAATTTATTAGTGTATCATAAGAAACGTATTACCTTACAATATATCAATAACTAAAATTACTATATTTCATTTATCATGTATATTACTATACAAATTAATAGACATGGATCGTTTTATTATACAAATGTTATTGTTTTAGCATTTGAACCATGAATGAATTGGGGTTATTAAAGCCTAGTTTAAGATTTACCTCATGTTTGAAAAAATGAAATGAAAAGAAAATTGTAAGAAATTTTAAAAATTTAAAATTTAAAGGTTTTGATTATTTGGATTAAAAGAAAATGAAAAGAAAATAAACTAAAACCAATAAAAATTTTAAAATTATCTCTCCTTTATATTTTTTTAATTAACTTTCAAAATTTTCTTTTCTTTCATCTTATTTTCTTCTTAACAAGCTTAGCATCAATTATACAATAACTAGTCCCATTGTAAAAATTTTACAAAAAATAAAATTTCTCTTTTGTCCTTATTGAATTCATTTCTTTTATTTTCATACTTTAAAATATTTCATATTAATTTTATTTCTATAAAATATTAATTTATTGAACTTCAATAATAAAATTAGATAAATTAATCTTGATAAATACTAGTGAAAGAATAAAATTAGTCAAATTAATATTTTTAATATTTAATATGAATAAAACTAATACAAATTATTTCACATGACAGAAAATAAAAAATGTTATAAATATATATTTATATGATATGATATCCATCAAATGCTTTGGTTAAAAATTAGTTACTGTAAATTTAAATTTGACTTAATATGTTATTGTAACTCATAAGAGATAATTATTATCAATAAGTGATAATTATTTATTAGAAATAATTATTATCAATAAGATAAAGTCCTTTTATGTAATTTTAATCAATTCTCCTATTTCTGTATGTGTGTTATCAATATGCAACTCTTTTAGATTGAGATCTTAGCATTAATGAATTTTTTCCTTTTATTTCAAAGCCTCCTTTTATTTGTTTAAAAGCGTCTGTATCTATTAGGCTTTTTGAATAAAAAAAATCTTATTTATATGAGAATATGTGATCAAAACTCATGCTTTTATATATTCTTTGCATTTGTTATATTATATCCTTTATATTTTAGATAATTATTGTTACCAAATTAATAACGGTGATGTGCTTTAAATTATGTTATATGATTTAATGTAATCTTATCATATGACTAATAGGCTTAATTTTGAGAATTATTCTTATTTCATTTTTTTAATACTCTATCTAATTCTTATTTTGTCTTCTATTTTTGCTTTTATTTAACATTCTTTTTAAAAAATTCTAACAATTATTTTATTATTTTTAAGGATGATAACCCACATTTAAATTTTATTATTACTCAAAAGTTTATCATATATGATGTCAATCTCGGAGATCCAACTTCAATGGTGTGAATTATGAATATTGATTTTATTACAAAGATATTATTAATAAATCCGATTTCATTTTATCCTCATAAATTTTGAATGTATGATATTTGATATCACTAGCAAAATTTATCTATATAGGTATTGGATATTGAAATTATGTAAATAAAATGTTAATATAAAGTTAGGTAAAGATACAGAACTTAAGAAAAAAAATTATCTCACAAACATAGAAATATATGTGAGAGTAGCATTGCCAAAAAGAGCACACCAAGTGTTTATGCTTAGGCTTTTGGCTAGATTTATAGATTTTAATTAAAAATGATTTTAATTATCTAGGCTTATGCTATGAATTGCAATTATTTTTCTTTTACATCATTAATTTTTTATTTTATTAGTGATATAGCTATTCTTTGAATTATGGGCACAATTAGAATGAAGCATTTTTTATATTCATGTTCTATGAAGGTATTTTATTTTGCTATATAACTTTCTAATATTACTTATTTTATTTTGTCACCATCTTCTTAAAGGTTTGGAGTATCAACTCACATGTTTCCTTAAAAAAAAAGATTATACATGTGAATAAGTAGATAATTCTAGTGAGTCTAATTTGATATAAAATAATGTATAATGAGTTACTTATAAGTTTTAGGCTTAAATGTAGTTTTAGTCATTCTAAAATATGAATTGTGCGATTTTGGTCTCTTTTTTTAAAATAATCTATTTTAGCCATTTTCAATGTATAATATGTGTAATTTTGATTCTTTCATCATTTTTTTGTCCAATTATTATCAGAAGATGTTAAAGTGTCATCAAATGGCATAATTGTTGCTTACATGGCAATATGTAAAAGTTGATGTGTTGTTATCTTTTTTTTTTTTCATTTTCATCTTATTTTTTACCATTGTTATCCTTCTTTCTAAAGATTTTAAGAGCCATCATGGATTTTTTTTTCCATTGGTCATTTCCTTCTCTTTATGGCAATACTATTTCTATTCTTTTTCTTAATCTTCCAAGCTTAAATCCATTCCTTCTTTTCACTTCTAACTTTTCCATCTCTTTTTATCTATATATATAATGGAAGACTCATCCATCTATATCATTTTGGTTCAATAACTTCACCTAAAGTTATAATCTCCAAATCTACCATTATTGGATACATTATGAAATAATAGCACTAGCTGCTCCATTAACACTGAACCATGACCTTAAGTAGTAGGATCATTAATACTAACTGATCTATTCATTTTGATGGACAATGTTTCTAATATTGAGGTTAGATTGAGTTTTAGTTTTTGGATTTTATTTCTAGTTAAAATTAAATATCAATTTAATTTTCCTTGATATATTTCTATAATAATCTATTGCTAACCTTTTTCTTCAAACACCTACTTTCTATTTTACACAACAACAAAAGAATTTTATCTTACTATAAAATTCCAAGCATTTCCCTTTTCATTTTTTTAATTATTTGAATTACTTCACGTTTCATTCTCATAAATACTCCTTTTTGCCTATTATATTGTTGTAATCATTTGTTAGTCCATTTTTTATTGAAGCATTCATTCCTTGGATTTATAAGATGGAAATGGATGCTTGTTGATTGGGATTTGAGTTAGGACACGTAAAAAGAGAGAGAAAAAGGGTAAGGAAAGATAAATATGACTCAATAATGAAGACTAGACTATAAAACTAGAATTATACCAATTAGATATTTAAAAGAATTAAAAGAGATTATTTTGAAAAAAGGGACTAAAATTGCATATTTTATATTTTAAAGGGATCAAAATTGCATTTAAACCTAAGTTTTATGATCTTAAATGCTAATAAAAAATGATAACATTATATAAGTATGGATAATTTTTCTTTCTGAAATGAAGTTCTTATATCTTTTATTATTGTTAATATTGAATATACGTGGTTTTTTTTCTTTATAAGAGATCATAAAACTTGTTTACTTAGTTTTACTACATTCCCTAAATTGAATGCATTAACAACTAAAGTTTAGATGTGAATAAGGTCAAGCTTATAACCATGAATATAGAAAAGGTCAAATTAATTTCTACAATCATTATAGTTATAAGAATTGTAAAAATAATCATAAGATTACTTTTTACTATTAAAGTAGAAGAATAATATGAATAAAAGGGGTCAATATAAGGATCAAAAGGTTGACCAATATAATAAAAAATATATATTAGAATAATAAAGAGAAGGTGAACTTAATAAGGATCAAAAGTTTTTGAAGTGTATATATATATAAAAAAGGATGTTAGTTATGTACTTATTGTTTATCCAAATATTTTATGGAATTTTATTAAGCTTTAGAAGGAGAAAGAGAAAAATGCTGAGACAAATGGTGTTTATGATAGTAATGCCTTCAACTATGATCTTTACAATATAACACATTTAAATGCAATAGATTCCATTAAATATTTTGAATAAAGAATTGATCATTTTTTTAATGCTAATATAATATCTAGTAGTAAAAAATTGATTGAAAGCTCTTGAAAGGTTAATGTTATTTTATTAAAAAGAACATAAATAATTATTAAAGATACACCATGGTTAACTATGTCTTGAAGAAAATAATTAAGTTTTAAAGATATTGAGATAATAAGATATTGAATATCTTTATATTATAGTATTTGTTACAAGTATGAAAAATGTATTAGAAAAATTACTATCATTTTATTTTGATTTATATTATATATATATATAATTGATTAAAAGAAGTATGAATTAGTAGCTTACAAACCAAAATGCTTTTAATATTTGGCATGATTGGTTAGGTCATCCTAGATTAATAATGATATAAAAAGTTATTGAAAATTCCCATTGTCATTTATTGAAGGATTAGAAGATTCTTTAATTTAATAAAGTTTTATATGTTATCTGTTCTCAAAATAAATTAATTACAAAATCATTACTAATTAAAATTGAGATTGAATTCCTAGTATTTTTAAAATGCATTTGAGTTGACATCTAGACCTATTTATCCACTATGTAGACCATTTGAATATTTTATAATTTTAGTTAAATTTTCAATAAGATAGTTATATGTGAGTTTATTATCAACCAGCAACCTAATGTTTACAAAAAAATACTTGCTTAAATAATTAAATTTAAGCATAATTTCTGATTATGTAATTAAGATAGTATATCTTGATAATATTGGTGAATTTATATGTAAAGCTTTCATTGATTATTATGTGTCAATTAGAATAATTGTTGAACATCATGAAATATGTTCATGTAAAATGATTTAATTTGAATAATTTTAATGTCCTAAAGTATTAGTTGCATTATCATTTAAAAAAAAAGATTTCCTTTATCATACTGAGAGACATGAAACTTTACTTGTTTTAGTATTTATATACATCAAGTTAAGAAGTTATAGTCCTATTTATAATTAGCTTTAGTCATAAGCTAAAAATTTATACATATAATGAAATTTGAATGTGCAAAATATTTTTTATTACTCCACTACAATGCATAATAATGATCTTTGATCTTAAAAGATGATAAAGAATATAATTCTAAGTATAAGATTATATTCTCAATACGAGGGGAGAAACTATACAATTATGGAAATGATATGATGTATAATCATTTTGTTCTTCATATAAAGCTTTATGGACCAAAAGTTTTAAGATGATTGATTTACAAAGTATAAAAAAATTATGAGATATATTATTGATAAAAAGAGAATAAATAAATAATATATATTAATTACAAATGCTCCTATTCATACCTTGGTAAGGTAACTTGTTTATCAATCATAATTGAGACTAGAACATGTATAAAACATGAAAAACCTATTGGTTGCAAATTAACATGGCTAGCTAAGATCATAGCAGGTGTAAAATAATTAAACCTAACTTTGCCAACCTAAACTAACATTAAAAAAAGTGGTATATTAGAAGTCATTGGATTCATACATTCTTATTTAGAGTAAAATAAGAATAGAAATTACAAAATTTACTTCTTCTATTAATTTTGTAATATGTTAACATATAAGAGCTACTTTAAAAAAAAAAAAGTCAATTCAACTTATGTATCCTCATCATATGAGGTATAAGTTAGCCTAATTAAGCACCCAACAAATGTTTCTTATAGAATATATTCTAACATAATTCTAGATCCTATCAATTATAATTATAGCCTTGGCTAATAAGTCTACAAATTTTTATAATGACAAATTGGTACACAATTCAAATGTTACTTAGCTCACAAAATAATGGGAAAATCCTTAAAAAGGCAAGCTAATGCATTAACCTAGGTATTTATAAGAAAAAAAATTAAGTTTGGAAATTTAGTAAGTAAACATTTTACTTAAATAATTTTAATTTAACAAATAATATTTGATTGATAATATCCTTGTTAATAAAGTAGAAAATTTTCCTGAAGTTACTAGAAAATAGTCAATAGATTAAATGAGCAATTACTGTAAATAGCATAATTAGTATATTAGTAATAACATTGAGCTTGCTAAGGAAAATTAGTATAATGTTTTTCAAGAATAGCATATTTTAAAAAAATAAATAATTTTCTTTGTAACTTTCAATCATTCTTATTCTTTCACAGACCAAATTTTATCCTTTTAAGGTTAGATTGGTCCTTACACAAGTAAGTGATCAAATTTGATGCATAAATCTTAACATAAATAGAGTTCTCCCTATCATCATCACTATACGATTATGGCACATATATATGCAAAACATAATAATTTCTACCTTAGGTGATTTACCAAGTTCACTTTTAACCTTTTAATATATAATAATATCATTTATTATTATATAACAAAAATATAAAGGGTGTTATGTAATTAAAATCCTTAAAACATACAAAATTTTAAAAGAATGTGGGATAAATTGGATACCTTGATATGAGATAATAGTGTTGGGAATTCGGATTATCACATGCAGCGGAATTTTAAATTTTTGATCCAAATTCTACCTAGGATCCATGCAAAAAGCATAAGTCAATGATTAGGGTTTTACCTATTGGGCACTCGTGTTTCTAATAATCAAAACTTGAGAGCGGATGAATCAAACGCCGACCGGAAGGTACAACGTTTCTACGGTATCCACACGGAGTGAACAACGACCTCTCACCCTCCATGCATCTGCTAGAATACGTTTTTCTCTCTAAGAATTAGGATTGGATGTTTTCTGAGTGATTTAGGGTTTATATGGAAGCTTAAAATGTGATTATTAAGTGCTGCCCTCAAGTCCCCTTTTATAGAACTTAGGCAAGCCATAATCCTAGTCCTACTAGGATAATGCTTCCAAAATCCTAATCACACTTAACAACTCATCTTATCCTTATCCTAGAGATAATGAGAAGAGATAAGACTTATCTATTAATTATCTAATATTAGATAATAATATTATCTCATAATATAAATATCTTAATTATTAGATAATTGCATATAGTTATCAAATATCAGAATAATATTATCTCATAATATATTTATCTAATATCTAATAAGATAATTATTTGATATTTCTTTAATATCAAATAATATCACATAATATATATATATATATATATATATATATATATATATATATATATATATATATATATAAAACGTGAATTATTATTCTTAATAATATATATATATGCACGAAAATAAGTTCAATTAATTGGATATTAATATAATTAAAGTCCAATTAATTATTATCTTATTCCTACTCCTTTTGTGTGACCCTGTAGGTTCTTACTACGTTGACAATGACTTATTATTGAGTCATAGACAGCGAGCAGTATCTAGCAATACATTACTGCCACTCAAGTAGTAAGAATGTCTGTGATTCGATATCCACCTAATACATGATCAACGTTTTGCATCATAACCCTTTTGTAATAATATCCAAATTGAACTGGAGGCATGGAATGTGTCATCCTCGTCAATGTTCAATTTATATTTCTTGATACTGAGTAGACTTAAAATAAATAATTAATATCACATATTAATTCAACTGAGCATGGCCATGCATTTCTAAGTCTCACTCAATCAAGGGGCCCAAGGATATTTCTCTTTTATACAAGAGTAACAAAATCTCATTTACATCACTCACTTCCCTCTGCATGATTTATGACACAATCAATGCCCTACTTGTCATCCTGATTAAAGATGACATAGGACAATATTAAAGTGAGTAATTCCTCATGTAGGGAACCGTAGTGACTTCAGGTCAAAGGTTTATGTGTAGTTGTGATCATATGAGAATAACTTATAACACGTTTATCAATGCAATATTCTCATAGTGGGTCAGTCTAGTACATTGTTCACTTAGCAATGTACTCATGTATTGACTTGATATCACATATCCATGATTCGTAATCATCAGTCACTATACATGCTAGTCTCGATGTATTATTACTATCCTTTTCGTAATAATACTTGACTAGGGGCATTTTAGGAATAACAAAGCTATTCCAAGGATAATTATTATATTAAGTTATAAATTGCGCATAATAATAATAAAAATAAATATAATAATTAAATTGCCTAAAATAAAATATAATACATTGTGTATAACTCTAATCATCTTATATGATTGGTTCTAGGACACACACCAACAATCTCCCACTTGAACTAGAGCCAATCACTCATGTATCTAATACCAAGTGACATAGTATGACCATCATGCTTTTTCTGCGCTAAAGGCTTTGTTAGTGGCTCGACGATATTATCATCTGTTAGTACTTTACATATCTTCACATCTCCTCTATCGATAATTTCTCGAATGAGATGGAAGCGCCTAAGTATATGTTTGGATCGCTAGTGAGATCTGGGTTCCTTGGCTTGTGCAATGGCTCCATTGTTGTCACAATAGAGATCCACTGTGTTTGCAATGCTAGGAACAACGCCAAGTTCAGTAATGAACTTTTTGATCCAAACAGCCTCTTTTGACGCATCAGATGCAGCAATATACTCAGCCTCTATAGTAGAGTCGGCCACTGTTTCCTGCTTTGAACTCTTCCAGCATACAGCACCACCATTCAGGCTAAATACATAACCTGACTGCGATCTAAAGTCATCCTTGTCGGATTGAAAACTGGCATCAGTGTAACCTTTTACAACAAGTTCTTCCTCTCCTCCATATATTAAGAATGAATCCTTAGTCCTTCTTAAGTACTTAAGGATATTCTTAACGGCAGTCCAGTGAGGTTCACCTGGATTTGACTGGTACCTGCTCGTCATGCTTAAAGCATACGAGACATTAGGACGAGTACATATCATGGCATACATGATAGATCCAATTGCTGACGCATATGGTATCTTATTCATGTGGTCCTTTTCATCTTGTGTCGAAGGACACTGAGTTTTGGACAAATTTATGCCATGTGACATAGGCAAAAATCCTCTTTTAGATTCTTGCATGTTAAACCGTTTTAACACTTTATCTATGTATGTACTCTGACTTAGGCCAAGCAATTTTCTTGATCTATCTCTATAGATCTTAATACCTAATATATAGGCAGCTTCGCTTAAGTCTTTCATCGAGAAATAATTCCCTAACCAAGTCTTTACTGTTTGCAGTGTAGGGATATCATTTTCGATGAGTAGTATGTCATCCACATATAATACAAGGAAAATAATTGTGCTCCCACTAACCTTTTTGTAAACACAAGATTCATCTTCATTTTTGATGAAACCAAATTCTTTGATTGCCTCATCAAAACAAAGATTCTAACTCCGTGAAGCTTGCTTTAATCCATAAATGGATCGTTGTAGCTTACATACCTTTCCAACAGTTTCAGGAATGACAAAACCCTCGGGCTGTGTCATGTACACATCCTCGAGGAGCTTTCCATTAAGAAAAGCAGTTTTGACATCCATCTGCCAGATTTCGTAATCATAAAAAGC
Organism: Sindora glabra; assembly: GCA_020226215.1. Taxonomy (NCBI): domain Eukaryota; kingdom Viridiplantae; phylum Streptophyta; class Magnoliopsida; order Fabales; family Fabaceae; genus Sindora; species Sindora glabra. The sequence goes on from CM035236.1 coordinate 1,016,473, forward strand.
TGCAATAGCAAGCAAAATCCGGATGGATTTAAGCATGGCAACTGGGGAATAGGTTTCATCATAGTCTATACCATGAACTTGCCTATAACCTTTTGCGACTAATCGTCCCTTAAAGGTTTGCACATTACCATCCATGTCGGTTTTCTTCTTGAAAACCCATTTGCACCTAATGGGTTTTACCCCTTCAGGTGGATCAACCAAAGTCCATACTTGGTTAGTATACATGGAATCCATCTCAGATTTCATGGCCTCAAGCCACTTCTCAGAGTCTGGCCCTTTTATAGCTTCTTGGTAAGTTGTAGGCTCATCTTGATCCATGAGCAAAACATCGCCATTTTGAGTTACAAGAAATCCATATCTCTCGGACTCATGGCGTATCCTACCAGACTTACGTGGGCCTTGTGTTACTTGAGCTAGTTCCTGACCCACAACATCTTGTGGTCTTTTTCCAGGCTCTATTATAGGTTCAGTGTTACTTTGTGGGTCTCGTACTTCTTCGATTTCTACTTTTCTCCCACAGTTTTTCTTAGAGATAAATTCTCTTTCCAGAAAAACACCAGTTTGTGCGACAAATACTTTGCCTTCAGTAGGATTATAGAAATAGTATCCCTTAGTTTCCTTAGGATACCCCACAAAGTAGCACTTGTCTGATTTGGGTCCAAGCTTATCAGAAACTTGACGTTTTACATAGGCCTCGCAACCCCAAATCTTCATAAAAGACAAGTTAGGACGTTTCCCAGTCCATATCTTATATGGAGTCTTTTGAATCGTTTTAGAAAAAACACGGTTGAGCGTAAAAGCAGCTGTCTCTAGAGAATGCCCCCAAAAGGAGATTAGAAGATCTATATAACTCATCATAGATTGTACCATGTCTAACAAGGTACGATTCCTCCTTTCTGAAACACCATTCCATTGTGGCGTTCCAGGTGGAGTGAGTTGTGATACTATACCACATTCCTTTAGATAGTCATCAAATTCTTGGCTTAAGTATTCTCCACCTCGATCTGATCGAAGTGTTTTAATACTTTTACCAAGTTGATTTTGCACTTCATTCTTGAATTCCTTGAACTTTTCAAAGGATTCTGATTTGTGTTTCATAAGATACACATATCCATATCTACTAAAATCATCAGTAAATGTAATGAAGTACTGAAAACCTCCTCTAGCAGGTGAACTAATAGGCCCACATACATCAGTATGTATGAGACCCAATAGATCATTAACCCTTTCACTATGTCCAGTGAATGGTGTTTTAGTCATTTTTCCTAGCAAACAAGATTCGCATATTTCATATGATTCAAAATCAAATGAATCCAAGAATCCATCCTTATGAAGCTTGGATATGCACTTCTCATTTATATGGCCCAAACGACAATGCCAGAGATAGGTTGGATTTAAATCATTTGATTTAAATCGCTTAGTGTTTATGTTATAGACAGGCATTTCAAGATCAAGAATATAGAGCTCATTGAACATTTGTGCACTGCAGTAAAACATTTCATTTAAATAAACTGAACAACTTTTGTCCTTTATTATAAATGAAAAACCTTTCTTGACCAAACAAGAAACAGAAATAATATTCCTGCTGATAGCAGGCACAAAATAACAATCCTCTAATTCTATTACTAAACCAGAAGGTAAAGATAGATAATATGTCCCTACAGCTAGCGCAGCAACTCTTGCTCCATTGCCAACTCGTAGGTCCACTTCGCCTTTAGCTAGAGTCCTACTCCTTTGTAGTTCCTGCACATTTGTACAAATGTGAGAACCGCATCCGGTATCTAATACCCAAGATGTAGAAGTTGAAACATTAATTTCTATAACATAGATACCTGAAGCGGAAGTCTCACTTCCCTTCTTCTTTTTCAGATCTTCCAGATAGACCTCGCAGTTTCTTTTCTAATGTCTGGTTTGACCGCAATGGAAGCATGTCCCTTCTTTAGCCACACCCCCTTTTGGTTTCAGTGCAGAGGATTTAGACTTGGGCTTGCCTTTGGATTTGGAATCCTTCTTATTTTTGCCCTTGCTTTTTCCTTTTCCTTTGCCCTTTTGAACCATCATTATGGTATTAGGCTTAGTCTTTTGCAAATTTTGTTCAGCAGTTCTTAACATGCTTAACAATTCTGGCAGTGGTTTGTCAATTTCATTCATGTTGTAATTCATGATAAATTGACCATAACTCTGTGGCAACGATTGCAGAATTAAGTTAGTGGCCAACTCTTGACCTAGTAGTGCACCCAATCTTTCAAGGTTCTCAACGTACCCAATCATTTTGAGTACATGAGGCCCAACAGGGTTTCCTTCTGCCAGTTTGCACCGAAACAAGGCTTTTGTCACCTCAAACCTCCCATGCCGAGCTTGGCCTTCATAAAGCTTCTTAAGATGCTCAAGCATGTCATAAGCTTTCATGTTCTCATGTTGCTTCTGAAGCTCAGAGTCCATGGTAGCCAACATGAGACAACCGACATCTAATGCGTCATAATGATGCTTCTTATAAGCATCCTTTTGAGCTCGAGGGGCAGTAGCTTCAGGTTCTTGAGGAACAGGTCCCTCTAGGACATACATTTTACGCTCATGTTTGAGGACTATCCTCAAATTCCTGTACCAGTCCAGGAAGTTTGTTCCATTCAGTTTGTCCTTCTCAAGGACTGATCTCAATGATAAGTTATTTGATGTATTAGCCATTGATTATCTACGACAGAAATATGCAAAGTAAGTATTAAATTTTAAAACATTTAATAAGTTTTTTTATTAAATGTACCTCCCATTATTTCATTCAAATTAATAGCCCTCACTATTAATTCGAAAAGTCATAGTATTTAAGCTTTCTAGTGGGCCAAGATCCATATTTCACCAAGCCTTAAGTTAGCTTTAGCTAATCACTTAAAACTTAGTTATTTAGGTAAGCAACACTTGCCAATTGTATCATATACAACTCTTGGATAGTTGGGTGAACAACATTTGTCCTAGTCCATCTTATGAACTAAAGTCCAACTCTATGCCTCTAGGTCTCAATCCTATTGAGATATCCTAGTTAAGTCGGACCCAATATTTGACATTCGGATATCACTATTATCCAGTCGCATCTCACCAAGATAAACGAGATACCTTGCTTTGGCAAACCTACCTTATGTCGATCGAGGCCTTGATGAGTGCCAAATATTGGAAGGCATCATTAATTATTACTGACTTAATATTTTGGATGAGGGATTTCAACTTAATTATTATCAGATCTCACCATAACTAGCCTATTTATTCATGCAATATATCTAGCATATCTCATATATCATAAAGTAAATGAATAAAATAGACTACCATATATCATATATCATGCAATGAATAGAACTATCACATAGTAGGAACACATTCTATCACATAATAAATGCATGCTCATCAATATCATCACATAATAAAGAAATCAAAATGTCGCATAGTATGGCCCTTGGAGTTTTTTAATGGATGGATTTTAAAATACGACCTGCGTGTCGTGTCTTCCTCTATTTCTTTAATGTATATTCTCTTCTCATCTCAATTCCCCCCGAATGTAACTCAGGGTTTCTGTTGTAAATTTGTAATTGTAATGGAGTATTCTTTGCTTGGAACAAGGAGAAGCTAAGGAGCTATGAGACAAGAAGAAGCTAAGGAGTTAGTTAGGAATGTCAAAGCTATTCCAAGGATAATTATTATATTAAGTTATAAATTACGCATAATAATAATAAAAATAAATATAATAATTAAATTACCTAAAATAAAATATAATACATTGTGTATAACTCTAATCATCTTATATGATTGGTTCTAGGACACACACCAACAATCTCCCACTTGGACTAGAGCCAATCACTCATGCTCTGATACCACTGTTGGGAATTCGGATTATCACATGCAGCGAAATTTTAAATTTTGATCCGAATTTTACCTAGGATCCATGCAAAAAGCATAAGTCAATGATTAGGGTTTTACCTATTGGGCACTCGTGTTTCTACTGATCAAAACTTGAGAGTGGATGAATCAAACGTCGGTCGGAAGGTACAGTGTCTCTACGGTATCCACACGGAGTGAACAACGACCTCTCACCCTCCACGCATCTGCTAGGATGCGTTTTTCTCTCTAAGAATTAGGATTGGATGTTTTCTGAGTGATTTAGGGTTTATATGGAAGCTTAAAATGTGATTATTAAGTGCTGCCCTCAAGTCCCCTTTTATAGAACTTAGGCAAGCCATAATCCTAGTCCTACTAGGATAATGCTTCCAAAATCCTAATCACACTTAACAACTCATCTTATCCTTATCCTAGAGATAATGAGAAGAGATAAGACTTATCTATTAATTATCTAATATTAGATAATAATATTATCTCATAATATAAATATCTTAATTATTAGATAATTGCATATAGTTATCAAATATCAGAATAATATTATCTTATAATATATTTATCTAATATCTGATAAGATAATTATTTGATATTTCTTTAATATCAAATAATATCACATAATATATATATATAAAACGTGAATTATTATTCTTAATAATATATATATATGCACGAAAATAAGTTCAATTAATTGGATATTAATATAATTAAAGTCCAATTAATTATTATCTTATTCCTACTCCTTTTGTGTGACCCTGTAGGTTCTTACTACGTTGACAATGACTTATTATTGAGCCATAGACAGCGAGCGGTATCTAGCAATACATCACTGCCACTCAAGTAGTAAGAATGTCTGTGATTCGATATCCACCTAATACATGATCAACGTTTTGCATCATAACCCTTTTGTAATAATATCCAAATTGAACTGGAGGCATGGAATGTGTCATCCTCGTCAATGTTCAATTTATATTTCTTGATACTGAGTAGACTTAAAATAAATAATTAATATCACATATTAATTCAACTGAGCATGGCCATGCATTTCTAAGTCTCACTCAATCAAGGGGCCCAAGGATATTTCTCTTTTATACAAGAGTAACAAAATCTCATTTACATCACTCACTTCCCTCTGCATGATTTATGACACAATCAATGCCCTACTTGTCATCCTGATTAAAGGTGACATAGGACAATATTAAAGTGAGTAATTCCTCATGTAGGGAACCGTAGTGACTTTAGGTCAAAGGTTTATGTGTAGTTGTGATCATATGAGAATAACTTATGACACGTTTATCAATGCAATATTCTCATAGTGGGTCAGTCTAGTACATTGTTCACTTAGCAATGTACTCATGTATTGACTTGATATCACATATCCATAGTTCGTAATCATCAGTCACTGTACATGCTAGTCTCGATGTATTATTACTATCCTTTTCGTAATAATACTTGACTAGGAGCATTTTAGGAATAGTAAAGCTATTCCAAGGATAATTATTATATTAAGTTATAAATTGCGCATAATAATAAAAATAAATATAATAATTAAATTGCCTAAAATAAAATATAATACATTGTGTATAACTCTAATCATCTTATATGATTGGTTCTAGGACACACACCAACAAATAGTGGTAGGAACCTCATGAAATTGAGCTATGTTATCTAGGTATACCTAGATATGTTTGATTACTGAAAATGTGATTTTAATTGGTAAAAAGTGCACTATCTTAATCAATTGGTCTATTATAACCCAAATATAATCATGCCTCTTAAAGGACTTAGGTAGCCTCATAATTAGACATTCCTATTTCCACTCCTAAGTTTGTAATGATTGGTGTAAACCTTTAAATCGATGGTGCTCCACTTTCATTTATTGACATGTAAGATACTTGATCACAAAATTCAATACATTTCTTTCCACTGGAAAGTTTTTTATAAATCATAATACATTTTGGCTACCTCTAGGTGTATAGTGCAAGAAAAATAATGTGTCGGGTATAGCAATTCATTCTTTTCATAAAAAAAAGCCTAATATCACCTTAGATAATTAGTGACTCCCTTATCATCAATGACTAGATCACTATCAAAGTTTGTCATCGCTTTTCCCATCAATGTAAGGTATTAGGGATCACTTTTTTAGGATTTTTTTATTCTTTCCACTAAGACAAATTGTATAGCTTCTTGTGCTAATATTACTCCTTAGCCACTAAATTGAAGGTTAGATAGGATAGTTGACAATTTCTTACTCAATGCATATGCTACCATATTCGACTTACTAGGGTGATAATAGATCTTGAAATCATAATCCTTAACAAGTTTCACCCACCTTGCTGCTTCAAATCTAGACCTATCAAAATAGACTAAACATGTCAAACCAAGCTAGCCCAATAGTTAGAAGTTATATGTTAGATCAATACTAAGTGAGGCCATTTTTTTTCACCAAGTTAAATTACTATAGTCCTAATCTTAAGTCAATATCTACTAAGTGGTTCCAATAAGTTTTACAACTTATTATATTTTAAATATGAATTTCAAATAAAAAATGGTAATTAATTAAAATTTAATAATAATGTTATTATTATTATTAATGTTGTTATTGTTATTATTATTATTATATTTCAAATAAAATTTTAATTTCTTGGTTAAAATAAAATTATATTTAAAGAATAGCTAAAAATAATAAAAACTATTTGAGGTGATTTTTTTTATTTTATGTAATTTTTTGAGATATATTTATTTACAAATTGCCTTCGCATTATTAAAATCATGAAAAATAGCTGTTTGCATGTACTTCTTTTTTACTTTTTTTTTCTATCTTTCATATGATCGATTTTAGACTTTACTTTAATATTTTATTAAATATATAATAAGTATTTAAAACTTAAACATAACCTTAGAAGTTATACAAAACAAACGTAAATAAAAATCTTTTAAAGAAAACTTACATAAAAAATTAAAAGAATAAAAGGGGCAAAGATTTAAAAATAAAACAAGAAAGATTCCTTTTATGTTTTGAATTAGTGGCTTGGATTAGAGATATTTGCTTTATGCTTTATGCTTGATGTTAATTGAAAGAGTATTGCTAACTTACTAATGTGTGAAAGAGGATAGAGTAAGATTTAGGGCTTTTTAGAGAGAGTTGAAAGAAGACAGAGATTGAGTTCAAAAATAAATAATTGGGAAAGTAAGGGTGATAATAAGAAAAAATGTGCTTTATTTATGATGCAAAAATGTTTCCCCTCTTATCACTTTAGATGTTAATTATTTGAGAAATTAATGTCTAAAATCCTCTTATATTTTCAAAAATATCACTCTTTTAATAACTTTTGACATTGGTTATTTTAGAAACCAATGTCTAAAGTTTTCGTGAGATAATGAATTTTTTTTCTTTAAATTGATATCTAAAATTTCTTTTATTTTAAATATATCACTCCTTCTATAACTTTGGACATCGATTATTTTAAAAGCCAACATTATACTATATTAAAATGTTAGATATTTGCAAAAAAAATCAATCTCATATCATAAAGAAGCTTTTTTATATCAATTGTACCATTTGCAATCAAATAGCTAATGTATAGAGAGTAATTGTAATTTTATACAAATTTAATTGATATATAATTGTGTCAATATCAATAATCCAATTACGATTGTCTATTTTATAATACAAATAAGATGTCAATTATTTGGGTTATTATCATCATTGTTTGTGATCCAAATGGTAACTGCACATATGATAAAAGAGAAACAAACAATTTATTCTAAAAGTACAAACATGAGAAATGCGAGATAAATAATTTTAAAAATTTACTTTGACATTTTATTGCTTTGTAAAATGTTATATATATATATATATATATATATATATATATATATATATATATATATATATATATATATATATATATGTTTTCAACCTACACTAAATCATGAATATAACATTACAACAAAATCAATATGTTTTACACTGTAATAACTAAGCTCAATTTGCACACATATGTATCATTTGACTTATCCTTAATGTTACAAATTCTTGTGTGTTGAAGGCTACTTTATTTGTCTCATTTGTAACCTACAAGTCTTAACAATACATTAATTTCCAACTTTCCTTTATTAACTCATAGTTTTGGATGGAACATGAGGATAACTCACACATCCTTGTTGGACATTTAGAAATTATGTCCATCTTTTTTTAAGCATCACATCATTAATTCCCTAAAAATGATATTAGAGAACAGATGAGATATTTCAACAATATTTGGAGCACTTTTAACTATATAACAAGGATAGGTGACTAATCCTTGTCTTCCACCCAAAATTTTGAGTTAAATAATAAACACAAAGGTATTGTAAAAATGTCTCATATGAAAAAGGGGCTGAAATAATAGACCTCATTTATTAACCTAAAATTGGCATCTTGTGTATCATTATTTTTAAGTAGTTGGTGGTTGTCATATCATTAGATGTCAATTAAATATAAAATCGATGTATTTACTTTTTAAATTTCCTAACTAGTTATTTGAAATATATTTAAATGACAGTTATGTACAAAATTAATATCTTAAGTTTTCATGATTTCCCAATAACTTTGTAAATGCCATAACTTTAGATATTAATTAAATTCAAAACTACAAAGTTTGATATTTTTCTTATTAGAAATTTGCATAGCGAATAGGTGGTGGAGAAGACCAATGGTGGTTACTAGAGCTAGTTAATGGTTAGTAGTAGTTTTCGGTACTACGTGATGGTTGATAAAGATTATTAATAATCATTTGTGATAAACGATAGCCATTGTGAGTAGTGAGTGATGGTGGTCATTGATAGCAGGTAATGGCCAATGGAGGTTATTGCTGATAGGTGATAGTGATAACCATTACCAAATGTGGTTCATTAGTGATAGGTGGTCATTAATTAGTAATAGCAGTGGTAGTCATTAATCGTGGATAATGGTATAGGGAGATTAACAGTGGTCATCAATAGTGGTAATGGTTAGTGATAGTCTTTGGTAGCAAGTGGTAGTTGACAGAGGTTATTATCAATGAGTAATGACATTAACAGTTATTAGTAATAGATAGTGATGATTAATAGTAATTATTGATAGTTAGTGGTAGTTATTAACAACGAGTAGTTGTCAACAATGGCCATTGATAATGCAGTGAGTAGTGGTTGGCATTTGATGGTGAAAGGTATTGGCCAATGATAGTGAATGATGGTCGATGATAGTTAACTATAGTATATAATAGTAAAATAATGTATTAATAATTATAAGATCTTAATAAAAGGTGAGTAAAATAGTATATTTATATTAATAAAATATTTTTATATTATTGGAATATATGATATTCACCTTCTCATAGGAATATTTTGAGGAAAATATTAGATAAAAAATATTCATAAGAATGTTAACATTTTTGCAATATTTTTCTAAAAATTAAATTAAATATGAAAATCTTACATATTCCTAAAAATATGAGGAATGTTATGAGAACCAAATGTCACGTATAAAATAAAAAGTTAAATAGGGATGATATTTTGCTTGTGTTGACAATGCAGTAAATGGAAAAAGGATGAATAAAGTTGTCAAGAAAAATTTCTCACATGTATGTACCTAACCATTTAAAAATGAATAAAATTAGCGTGCTTAATTCCATAAATACAAGATAGGCGAATTTCCATTGTTTAAAAAACTGAAAAAAAAAAAAATGCGAAGTACACGAGAATTGAGAAATTAAGAGGTATAGGCAGCATAAAGGGCATTAAAGACGAAGATTCATTTTGCGGAGGGGAAGGGAGATGAAATCCAATTATGAAGCTCGGCCTTTGTGGCCTCGTCTTGTTGCTGCTGAGTTTGCTTGAGAACTTCTTCGCTTAATTTCTTCTTAAAGCCGTCGACTCTCTATTTTCATGGTGAGATTTCTACAGCGGCTCAGTTATCTTCGTACAAGTATGTTCCTCAGTCTCCCTCTCTTCACTCTGTGTGTGCGTTCTAAATTGGCAGCCTTCATAAAAGCATTACTGTGTTGTTTCTTTTTTCTTCTGCTGTTTCCTTATCTTCATCAGGTTAAATGAAAAATCTTTCTGCAGTACAGGAGTTTTCTTGAGTTTTTGTGATTCTTAATTCATTTCTTCCATTCAAATGCTCTAAAGGCATCAGTTATCATGTTCTCATTCTTCACGTGACAACTTCATTTTTCAAACATGCAAATAACAAGAACTTGACTTCATAATTCTATGTGCAAATGGTAAAATATCTTATTAATTAATTAGTTTAAATGTCGTTTTGATCTTTTATGGCTGACAGAACTTACGTTGCTCTGAGGACTATTACTTATTGTACATTACTGAAATGGTGGTTTGCTAGGCACTTTCTGACCTTGTGCCGGTGTCTATGGGATTATAATTCATTGAGGAACTCAGTTTTAACAGCATGGATGGAGAAGTGGGGGATCAGGCACCGCCATTGGAGGTGGCCGAGGGTCCGCAATACCTGAGCAAAGAGGATGAATATTCACAGAGACCTGAAAGCTGTAAAATTCCTAGACCTCAAGATTTTCTTATACCTGCTGAAGATGACTACTCACAGATCCCACCTCAGGAATATGAATACATCGGACGGGGTAAAAATGTAGTTGAAACCATTAGCCATGAAACTACAACAGAATGCCCCCGTCCCAGCATTTTCATTGATGATACTGGTGTCATGGTTGAAGAATTAACGGTGAAAAGTTATGATGGTTCAAGCTTAGATATTGGTACATCAAATAATAGAGAAAGAATGTATCTTAGACGGAATCAATGGCATCATCTTTTTCATCCAGATAGTGATTCAGGAGTAGAAAATTCACCAAGTGACACTGGATACAGATACAGTGGTCAGGCTGCATCTGGTGCTTGGATGGATATTGGGTCTATATCTTTCCCTGAGTTTTTAGGCAAAACATCACTCAGTGACGATCAGAGTAATGTCAAGGAATGCTTGACAACTGCTGAGAATAAAGTGGGTTCAAGTGATGCTCATGGAGGGATACGAACAAAAATTATTTCTAAGTCTGGATTTTCTGAATTTTTTGTTAAACATACATTGAAAGGTAAGGGTATTGTATGTAATGGCCCATCTTCTGGGAGCTTCTGTAATGAATCTGGAGACCAGAATCAAGTGAAGCTGAACATCAGTGGGGGGAAACATCCAGATGTGTCATTGATCTTTGGTTCCAAAACTTCAAACTCTTCTTCTCTTAGCACTGATGTGCCAAGATCCAGTGGGTCTGACTATGATGGTGTGACTTTGAGAGAATGGTTAAAATCTAAGAACAATAAAGCAAGCAAAGCTGAGTGCTTATATATATTTAGAAAAATTGTGGATCTGGTGGATAGCTTGCACTCTCAGGGAGTTGCTCTGTGCAGTCTCTGCCCTTCTTTCATTAAATTGTTGCCTTTGAACCAGGTCATGTACCTTGGATTAACTATACAAAAGCAGATGTTAGATAACGCTTTGAGTAGAAAAAGGCTGTCAGAGCAGGTAATATTGCCCTCTCTTGATATGTGGTCGAGGAAAAAATCTTGTGAGAGTGTGAGAGATTCTGGGGGTTGGAGTCAGTACACTCCAATTTCTGACTTATATCTTCCGACTGCTAATGATAGTAAAGTCAATGCTAGTGGATCTCAAGATTATTGCAATGCATTTGATGGAGATTTCCAAGTTCTTGAATGTGATATTGAGAAAATGTCCCGCATCCCTTTATTAGCTAACGCAGATATGGAGAAATTGACTTCTGCTAGTGATGGATTGGAAGATAAGTGGTATACAAGTCCTGAAGGTGGTTGCACCATATCATCAAATATCTACTCTCTGGGTATCCTTCTTTTTGAGGTGTGTAGACTAGTGATGAATATGCCTATTCATTATTTATAAGCAATTTTCATTACCTTGAATTGTATAATATTATTTTGTTAAATGCTAATGCTTAGTTGATTCTTACTGATCAACTGATTGTTTAGGTCATTTCTTTCAGTTACTTGGCCATTTTGACTCTGAAAGGGCTCATATTGCAGCAATGTCAGATCTTCATTTTCGGATTCTTCCTCCAATGTTCCTGTCAGAAAATCCTAAGGAAGCTGGATTTTGTCTTTGGTTGCTACATCCTGAAGCACCCTTACGACCAACAACAAGGTAACGCTGAAATTGTGTCCATCGTAGTTAAGATTAGATTCATGTCAGTCTATTTGAATGTAATTGGAGGACATCTGATTTAGAGATCTCTCATTTAACTGTCATCCATGTGGGGAAAAAAGGTATGCTGTAAATTTTTGCTAGATGCACATATGGATCTTTCTAAATCTTATTTTCAATTCTTCCCCACAATTGACATGACTTGTTGGGTTAACAACAATGATGCTTTTAATTGTATTCTCACTTTCTCAGACATCCATGCTTTTTACTAAAATATAGCAGATTTCTTAAGATAAACTGTGAATTTTAAAAAATTTGATATTCTTCTTTCTATCCTTGAATACAGGAGCAGCAAATTATCTTTGATTTGCTGTAAGTCCTTATCTTATGAACCTCAAATATGAGTTATATGCTAACATGATTTCCTTATAACCTCTGTTGGTCAACAGGGAAATCCTACAATCTGAAGTAACTAATGGATTGCAGGAAGCATATAGTGAGAAACTCTTATCAAGTATCGACCAAGATTATGCAGAATCAGAACTTTTATTTCATTTCCTTATTTCCTTAAAAGAACAGAAGCAGAAAGATGCCTCCAAATTGGCAGAAGAAATCAGGTGCTTGGAATCAGATGCTGAAGAAGTGGAGAGAAGGCATAGGAGCTCAGGAAAATATTTGGTTTCCTCTGGTTTGCAGAATCATCCCTCTCATCAGAAAGAGAGTAAGTCTCACAACAAAGACCCTTCAAGTTCAGAAACATTGCCCTTAATATCCCACGTCTCTAATGCAAATGAACTGAGATTAATGAGAAATGTATGCCAGCTTGAAAATGCTTACTTTTGCATGAGATCGAAAATTCAGCTTCCTGAGGCCAGTTCAACAACTCACCCAGATAAAGATGTACTGAAGAATCGTGAGAACCCGTATTTGGCACAAAACAATGAGGAAGAGCAGAAACCAACAGATCCCTTAGGAGTCTTCTTTGATGGTTTGTGTAAGTATGCTCGTTATAGCAGGTTCGAAGTGCGGGGTCTGCTAAGAAATGCAGATTTTAACAATCCTGCAAATGTAATCTGCTCTCTGAGCTTTGACCGGGATGAGGACTACTTTGCTGCAGCTGGGATATCAAAGAAAATAAAGATTTTTGAGTTCAATGGACTTTTCAATGACTCTGTTGATATTTATTATCCTGTAGCTGAGATGCCAAACAATTCAAAGCTCACCTGCGTTTGCTGGAATAACTATATCAAGAACTATCTTGCTTCTACCGACTATGATGGCATAGTTAAGGTGTGTGAAAAAATATATCCATTTTTCCTTGATAGTTGGTGTTTTCTGATTTTCAGCATCACTTTTGATATCGAATAATTGGATGTTTTTCAGTTATGGGATGCTAGTACGGGTCAAGGGTTTTCTCAATTCGCTGAGCACCATAGAAGGGCTTGGTCTGTTGACTTCTCTCCAGTATACCCTACAAAGTTTGCCAGTGGAAGTGATGACTGTTCTGTCAAGCTGTGGAGCATCAGTGAGGCAAGCTCTCTCTCTCTCTCTTTACAGACACACTCGCACACAAAAAACATGCAGGGAGCATGCAAGTTTGTTGATTTTTCTTGTCAGAAGCCCATTAAGCACAGGTTATAATTTGATAGTTTGATTGATTGTTGTATTCTTTCTGGATTTCATTGTGTGTATGTGCCTGAATAATTTAAAAGAAAACAGAAGATTTGTAGTCCGTACAAGCAAATTATGATTTACAAATTTCACCCCACTCAATTAGAAAACCTTAGTTACTGTATGAGCCTCTTGTTTTCTATTTAACCTGTTAGGGAGATATCTCCCAATATTCAGTTTTTGCTTTATAAAAATTTGGTGAACCATTTTGTCTGTATCTGAACTTTCATTCTTGGATTGATAAGTGTGACAGGGAGAAAACCATCTTATCTGGATCTTTGAATTGAGTTGGTGGACTGATAAACTTTCTGGATCATATGGACTTTACATACTTTTCCACTTCACTATAGCTAAAGCTGCTCCAAGAATACATATGGAAGTTTTACCTCAGTAAATGGGTTAAGAGCTAATGAATGTACAACTTTTTGCAGAGAAGATGTTTAGGCACAATAAGAAATGATGCTAATGTCTGCTGTGTTCAGTTCTCTGCTCATTCCACTCATTTTCTGGCTTTTGGATCTGCGGATTACATGACCTATTGCTATGATCTTCGGAATCTTAGAAATCCTTGGTGTGTGTTAGATGGTCATGAAAAAGCTGTAAGCTATGTCAAATTCTTGGATTCTGAGACACTTGTTTCTGCATCTACTGACAATACATTAAAGATTTGGGATCTCAACAAAACCTCTCCTGTGGATTCATCCACTAGTGCCTGCAGCTTAACTCTTTCAGGGCATACTAATGAGAAGGTTTAATCTTAAATTGTTCTTAAGGCCTGTTTCTCACTGCTTTAATGAATACTTTTGAGAACAAAATAGTCACTTTTTGGGTACTAGATGGTCATCTCAAGATTCTTATTGGCCGTCTAATCAGTAAACATTTTCTGAAATCCATATTCACACAGCTCAAAATCATTTTATTAATAATACTTGACAGCTGCGATGAACAGCCTGATGATCTATATCAGAAATTTGACTTGTATATATTATGAGGTTGACCTACTATAGTTTTGTGCTTGCTTAATTTGGTTAGCTGAAATCTTTCCCCTCTTGCTTTGACAGAATTTTGTGGGACTATCAGTCGCTGAAGGATATATAGCATGTGGCTCAGAAACGAATGAGGTATATATTTGTTTCAAAATTATAAATTGGTGAACCATGATAACTTGGCAAAAACAAAAATGTTCTCTTCAGTCAGGAAATTTGCTTATTTTATTGAACTCACGATTGGGAAAAAGAAAAATTAAGCACAGACCATAAGGCACACAGTTTACTGACTGGGTACACATGCTTACTTATGCAGTGAATATATTAGGTATATCATGTTTTCTGACTGGGAAGACCCCGACACTTGACCAAAATGAAGTGTCTGTGTTGCCCACACCTTGCAGAAATGAGACTTGCAAGTCCTGTCTTTAACCATATGAATGTTAAAATGTTAATGCACAAATTTGTCATATATCACCAAGGTTGAAAAAGGAGGGCACTGCGCAGTTTCACATGCATAAGTTCTTATTAGAAACTTTTTGTTGTAAATACATCCTTGCAGGTTTATACCTACTACAGATCTCTCCCCATGCCAATAACTTCGCACAAGTTTGGGTCCATTGATCCCATCTCTGGGAAGGAGACTGATGATGACAATGGACAGTTTGTTTCAAGTGTGTGCTGGAGAGGTAAATCAGACATGGTTGTTGCTGCCAATTCGGGTGGGTGTATAAAAGTGTTACAGATGGTTTAGGGGAAGGTTGGACCCAGGTGATGGCTTCTTTACAGCTTGTTCTCAGTTTTGGCCTTGCAACCACCATTGTGCTGGGAGTATATGCAAGTTTACGATGATATCGGTAAAAGGGCTTGAGTTGCAGCCATAGAAGATTGGATTCCGAATTCATATACTCCACATTTGAAGATTGGATTCAACATGACAAAGAAAAGGAGTATAGAAAGCTGCTATCAAAATCCAGCTTCATGAGTTTATACTGTATCTCATCTTAGCCAACATGAAATGTATAGAAGTCCCTTGCAGATACTTTTTTCCTTTTTTTTTTGGGACTAGCAACTGTAGGCTATCTATCACAACGTAGAGAAGCATCCTTAACACTTTGGAAGGAGCATGTTACAAGTTCCCAATGTAAATACCTCCCCCCACCCCCAAAAAAAGAAAAAAGAAAAAAAAGAAAACGAAACCAACCACCTATACTGTATAATGAAGTAGTACACGGGGTCAATCGTATGATTTCTTATTATTTTATACATAAATTATAATATTTAAATCTCAGTTGGTAGGTAATGCCTATCTGATTATTTCTCCCTAGCTAGTGGATGGTGCTAACCACCGAAATTGCTTCACGGCTCATAAAAATCTGTCCAACATAACCTCGGAAGAAAAACTTCCATGTTATACAGTTAAGCAAGTAACTAGGATGGATTCTAACCTTCCCACAGGAGCTACACATGCATATTGTGTTCGATCTCTTTAATGGACAACAAAATGATCTGCCTGTACGAATATGGTGAGAAATCTGTATGGTGCAAAATGATCAAAGAGCAAGTAGTATATCTGCGCTAAGAACATATAGTCAAAATGAAATCCAAAGAGATATGGCCTAGTCCGAGACATGACCACTTGTTCTTGTGGCATATGGGCTCAATGCTAACGATGACAAGCTGCCTCTTCTCAAACTGCCCTCGGAATCAGAGACATGATCGCTTGTTATTCTGGCATGTGGCATTAAAGGACTGGTTGACAATGGTGAACCTGTCCATCTGATTTCAGGGCTTGTCCATTTGCTCAAAGGGCTTATTGCATTCGGCGACTCGTTCCCTTTCTTCGACTTCAAATCGACTTCTGTATTCACACGCCTTAGCGTGGATGGTGACTGATTCCCATTTTTCGTCTTGGAGCCGCTGGAGGCATCCCCATGTCTCTTTCTTCTTGAAGGACTCGGCATTCGGGATTGCCTTCCTTTATTTATCCTCAAATTGCGCTCTGCAACTGACACATTACTAGTTCTTGGTTTACTTGGACTTAGATGGCTTGCTGCTGATGCCAATTGATTCCCCTTATTTATCCTCGAACTGCGATTTGGCGTGATAATTGGCAACGATGTCGTATGCCGTAATTTTGGTGATCCTCCTGTATGACCAAGTTTATAGGATCAAAATTATGGCTACAATACTCTATAATACTGATGTCAGAATGCAAAGCAAAACAATATATCTAAGAAAATGATCAAGGAGGAGAAAAAGCAACATATCTAAATTCTGGCTATTCTTATCATAATTTTGAGGCAGGAAGGGATAGAACTTACCCAACTGACGTTGCTCTTTCCTGGTATTCCCTTGTGTTTGTATCTTTATTGTCACAGTTCTCTTCGCCGGAGCCTCAATATGTGGCTTCTTATCGGTTGCTTGTGGGAGTGGATCTGCGACTGCGGACGTATTCTCATGATCCTCGCCAACTTCCTTTTGCTCATCGTTTTGGTTTTGGTTTTCATCTTCTTTTGTCGACTCGCAGCACTTATCTTTAATGCTTGCACTAATCTTCTCTTTCTCTGCAACTCTGTAAGCAAACATTTCATGCGGTATTTGTGATACGGATGACAGATGAGAAGCCCTCTTCGTTGGAAAGTTGTTTAAAAACGTTGCTTCCAGGTCGCAGTAATCCACAGGAGGGGCCTGCAATTCATATTGATTGAGTTCAGGATTGATGACAAGGAACTCGGTGTTTATGGCAAGGAACTTCTTTGTGTAGCGTAAAATTCTACAGATAGATGAAAAACTGGGACGCTGAGTTGGGTCAGTTTGCCAGCACTTTTTGATCAAACTCACTAGGTATTTTGGTGAAGGGTATGGGAATAGAGGTCTCTCCCCATCTTTGATGCTTCGGTGTTGATGGTTCTCTTCAAAGGGCACTTTCCCCGTCAATAACTCAAAGCAAATCATTGCAAAGCTATAGACATCAGCTTTCTCTGTATACCTAGAGATAACACCATTTTTTTCTAGCTCATCCTGAACTTCTGGTGCGCGCCAAATCAAAGGATTCATCTCTTCGTGTCTAAGACTCTGGCTTTTGGAGGTCCGAGAATTATCATTCTTGACAGATGGCACGCCAAAGCCTGAAACTTTTGCTTGGAAGTAACCTTCTTGGGAGTTTCTGACTTTGAGGAATATGTTAGAAGGGTTTAGTTGTCCATGACACATGTTTTTAGAGTGGAGATACTCCATGCCTCTTGCAATTTGAAGCATAAGGTCAACCACAACAGGAATGGAGGCTAAAGTCTGTCTCCTTGGACCATTGTTTTCCTTCATGTAGGTCCAGAGATCCTTGTTCATCAATTCCATCACCAGAAAGAACTCTTTCTTGTTGTCATCATAAAACCCACAAACGTACTGCATTATGTGGGGGTGAGAAAGGGACAAAAGAAAGGAAACCTCTTCATCTAATGCTTGTGAATCTTCACACAAATGTCTCAATGCAAAACTTTGTCCAAGCCAGTGGATTTCCTTAAACTCATTTCCTAAACGTCTTCTCACTTGGTAATCCTTTGCTCCAAATAGAATTGCACTTGGGAGCAGTTTCTTATTTGATTTGTCTGAACCATTTAGCAGTTTCTTAAGTAGCAAATCCGAAAGTTGCTGCTCATTCTTGGTCAAACTTCTATTTTCTTTGAGGGCTTCTACGAGCCTCCATCTATCTTCCCTCCCAGCATTCTCCAACTGCTTGCACATTTCACGAGAGACCAAATACTGCTTCCCAAATCTCCATTGGAAAAGTTTTGGATCATTCCATTCCATTTGATATTTCCTTGCTAGAATGATTTTCTTCTTTTCCTTCTCTTCCAGATCAACTCCTGAGATCTCTCCGAGGTTCTCAATTGCTTCAATAACAGCCGGAAAAGAGCAGAGCAAGTTATGAATGTGAAGTTCGACACAATCACAGTTGTGAGAAAGGGTGATTGCCTTCCCCCACCAGTCCTTGGAATCCAAGCAGTGCTTTATGTAGAGCTCGGATTCTCTGAAAACCCTGCAAAGTTCTCTGAGTGGATTCTCAAAGGCTTTCCATTTGGTATTCCTTTCTTCCAGCTTAAGGTTCTGCCTGATCTCATCTGCAATTGTGTCAAATGCCAAACAGAATATATCAAGGAGTAAAGAGCACTGACGTTGATTGATTTGGATGTCATCATGCATCACCATAAGAGCTTTCAAGCTTCCGAGAACCTCCCCCATACGCCGGAACTGTTCCATTCCGGCTAGGAAGGGTCAATCACAAACAAAACGATCACACAAAGTTGAAGAGGCAGCCAAAATCCTTCAAATGAGTAGGAATTCGAATGGAACCGTAACTAGGCCATTGCCTACAGGAAATTTAACCACATCAAAACAAAACTGTATTTCAAACCGGACCTCCTGGTATACGATCAAATGGATTTAAATAACACAAAAAAGAAGAAGAAAGTTAATCCGAATTAACCAATTGTACCTGCGGAAAAAATCCTCCTTTGTCTGAGAGTTCAAGGATTCTCCATGAAGTTCTATAAATCCCAAAGAGACGAGTTGATCTGATGACGTAGCAAGCCATTTCGCGATCGAGATGAAAGGTGATTAAATAAAATCAGAAAATAGAATCACTAAACACAAAATAAAAAGAACCAAAGGAGAGAATGAGCAGACCTTGACCCCTTCAAATAAAAAGGGAGATATAAAGAATTGCAAAAGTTGGTATCTCGGTTTCCAGATAGGAAGACGATGAATCTGATGGGGGAAGCCAACGACAAAAATAGAAAATAGAGATGAAACGGAAAGAGTGAGGCGATCTTTGTGAGAGGTAACGTCCGAGAATGTTGGTGCAGTGTAAGAGGAAGATGCTGTTTCTTGACTATAGTCGAATACTTGCGTTTTTGTTTGTTTTTGTTGGGAGAATTCAGAAGGACGGCAATGGCCGTTGAATGCTTCCATGTTCCCGCGGGTTTCGCCTTCCATTAACCGCTATATATAAACACTCATTTTAAAGTAAATGAAACCGCCACAAGTCAATGCCTGATAGGCCAGCCATTAGCGTTGACCGAAGTGCAGCAGTTTTAGCAAAGCATGATGGGTTCCATGGTTGCTTTTCTTAGGCCTTCCCACTGCCAATACCACCAAAAGTCCACATATTAATATTAATATCTATCTCATCAATCTCAAGTTTACCTATTTCTACAATATTACAGTAAGTACTAAATAGTAAATTTATAGCTGGGCCTTCAACGTCACTGACGCCTCTAATTGAATATGAAAATTACACCTGACTTTGTAAATGAAATATAATCTTATTTTAAAATGAAATTCACTTGTAAATGAAATATAATCTTATTTTTAATTATGTCAAACAAAGAGAATAAAATTTTGAATTTGAATTCTACACATAATACCGAATGCCACTACACATTTACTTATTTTATGGATAGTAATTTGGGTTGGTGTTTTTAAAAGTTTAAAAAGTATGTATTTTTCACAAGATTAATTTTGGATATTTAGTCCCGTGAAGTGAAAATCTCTGGGTATGGGGTCTGCATGACTTCTGTAGTTGCAAAGACCCCTCTTGATGTAAATGTTAATTTTATCATGTATGGGGGTAAAATTTAATATAGATATATAAATTAATTTTATTAGTAAATTGTGAATTTTTTTTTAAAAAATAAAATTTAATATGAATCATCAATACATAAATTAACATAATACGTGAAAAAACTCACCTACCCGGTATGGTAGATGGAAAAGTATTATTGAAGGTGCAAACAAGTGCTGCCCATAATATTTGAAGTCAGGTTTCGTTGGATGACACAATATTGTAAAGGTGGATGAGCTAGTTACGTTGTTGGGGTTTCTCGACCACTCTTTGTAACTAACCCAATACTGAATGAGAAGAAGTCAATGATGCCAATTATC
Organism: Sindora glabra; assembly: GCA_020226215.1. Taxonomy (NCBI): domain Eukaryota; kingdom Viridiplantae; phylum Streptophyta; class Magnoliopsida; order Fabales; family Fabaceae; genus Sindora; species Sindora glabra. Next base: position 1,037,125 of record CM035236.1, read on the forward strand.
AGTATTTGGGTACTCTCCACAGCACCTCACCTTTTATATAAAGACTGCGACTGATAGGAAGAATGAGAAGCATCCATTGGTGTGGGAAATGGCGTATTCCACAGTAATGATGGCCTCTGTCGTAGCGAGTCTCATCGACGGTGATTATATTCCTTGGCTTCGAGAGGGAAATGAAAAGAAAAATGATTGTTTTTGTTTGTTTGTTTGTTTGGCATCGCATGCTACTGGCCCCTGCTGCCCACTTACTTACCTCAATTCACCTTTCTGCTGTTTAAATGAACTCTATGCATTTGAATCAGTAAAAATGTAAGTTAGTTTAGTTGATAAGTAAAACTAATTGGTTGCATGTGCGTCAAACAACATTTATCAGGTGAGAATGGAAAGGATTTTCTTGTCTTCGGACCATTTTCATTTAATTAAACATACTAATCCTTCCTCCAGTTACCAAACGCATTGCACTCTCTTGTGCGGAAAATTTTGAAATTTTACATAATTAAATTGAAAAAGAATAATTTTATTTAGTTTTTATGAACGAAGAAGGATAGCTAACATGATATTTCAATAGTAAATATAAAATTTGTAGAGTAATGTTTATTTTAGTTAAATTTAAAATATCAAATTTAATAATTTAAGTTTTTTTAATAATTCATAATAAATTCTATTTATTTATTATTAAATAAAATATTTTAACCTATAAAACTTAAATTTCTCTATAATTAAATTACCAACTTTAATTTTCAAAATTTTGAGCAACACTAAAACAAACACGTTATCCATATCTTGCAAATTCTCAAATGTGTTTGCTCATTCATCCCCCAATGCGATCATTGCTATATTTGTTCAGAACTATTTAGTTGATATTAAGAAATTAATATTTTTTGAGGACCAATTCTCTGTTCGGTCTAATTTTAAACTATATAAAAAGTATTATTAAAATGTTTAATATAAATTTTAAAATTATAATATAAAAATAATAAATATTGACAGATTTTGATTGTTTCTAATTATCTTTTTTTAAACTATATTTTTTCAATCTCTCTTTCCATCATATTTTTTTAAATATATAAATACATATTTTTAAATTATCTTAATATAATTAAAATAAATTATAATTTAAACTAAGAAAAAAATTAGTTAAATAATTAATGCAATAAATTATTAGTTCTATAAAATTTATATAAAATAGATAAAAATATTTTTTATAATTGAATATTAAAATAATAAATTATAAATATAAAATATTAAAAAATAATATATATAATAAATATAATTATACTTAAAATTAAATTTTATTATAATAATATTTATGATTATATTTACCATATATATATATGATATAATAATTAATATTTATTTTATATAATACTCATTCTATTTATTATATAATTAATAAAATAATTATTTTAATAATTATATTTATATTTTAAAATTAAAAAATTATATTTATTATAATTTTAAATGGTGATGATAAAATATTATAATAGTTATTAGTTAAATTAAGTAATAGTAATTTTGTATTTTTATTTATAAAATATATAAAAAGTTCTACATATAAGGTCAAAGTGAGCAACTTTTTGTAATTTTTTGATAATAGAACTTTATCAGAAGTTTTACTTATTTTATTTTAGTAATTGAATAACTTACTTTTAAAAAGTTATATTTTTTATGTTACTTTTGTCGATCCAAATTTCTCTTAGTTTTTATATTTAATTCATAATTGTTAAATAGTGTTATATAGGTTTTTCCAGGTAAAATAGCTCTCAATAAGTATCAAATAGGTCAAAACTTGAGAAAATAATGATTACATGCGATGTATATAAGTTTTTTGGTTAAATTTTGGATGGAAAAGAATTTAAGTAGATAAAATATTAATGATTTAAAACATAGACAAGTGAATTGTAGTAATTAAAATTATAGATAGGTTAAGTTAAAAAAGACGAAATCATAAGTGAGTAAAGTATAATTTTTTTTCTATTATATATTTCTATAAGTTAATCCTATTAAATTTTGTTTTAATGCAAAAAGAATTTAAATTTATTAAATAATCATATAATACATTCTTTAACAAATTATAATATTTATTTTAATAAATATATTTTTAATTAATATGAATTTAAATAATAAAGAATTGTTATATTTTAATATATATTAAATTGATATATATATATATATATAATTAAAAATATTTAGAGCTATGATCGTTAAACTTTTGCTTATATACCTTATGTTTGTGTTTTAAGTTCTCTTTGTAACATTTTAAGCAAAATACTAAGGGGTCATTTCATTCACTTAGACAAAGAGAAAATAATCAATAAAATAAAATAGAAGAAGAGAGAATAAATATCTCATGATTACTCACTTTATTTAGTTTAAATAAGAAAGGAAATTAAGTTTACTTGATTTACTTTATTAATAAGTGGTACATTGAGGGAAAGTTTATTTATTTATTTATTATTATTATTGAAATATTTATTATATTATTATTTTTACAAATTATTATTTTCATCAAAATTTACTTTTATTATTTATAAATATAATTATTTCTTATTTATTATTATTGATTTTATTATTAACTAATATTATTATTTTGATATTTTTAATATTTTTTTATTATCATTTTCTTTTTTAATTACATTATTAGTTTATGATTAATATTCTATAATAATTATAATATTATTAATTATTTTATTTAACTATTATTATTATTTTATTATTATAATTATTATTTTATTATTTAATATTATTTTATTATTAATATGATCATTCCTATTGTTAATATTATTATTTTTATTGTCATTATCATTATTATTATTGTTATCATTAGACTTGATAAACTTATAATTTAAAATGAGGGAATTGAATTCCTTAAGAAATTAGAGGAATCATCATTATTTCATTTTAAGATAATCTTATTTACGGGAAAACTAGGGAAAGAAGATAATATTTTTTTGAATTAAATACATACAAAGAGAATGAAAACCCCTCATTCTCTTTTCCTTTCTTAATTATAATATAGGATAATTTTATCTTTTTACATACTTTTTTATAAATCAAATAATTGAAATCATTGAAAATTTAGGTTTTTTGAATTAATTGATTAGGTGCTAATCGGCTAATAAAAATAAATTATTTATTAAATACTTAAAATAATTATTTAACTTGATCAATCAATTAAAATTTCTAAATTAATAAAAAGCTAACAGGTTAAATAAACATAATTAATTACCATATTTCAAATTAATTTAAGACTCATATGTATATTATTAAAACTATATATATATATAAATTAATTAAGAATCTTTGCCTTAGGTAACATTTGATTTTTTAAAAGAATTTATATTTTTTGTTGCATTTAGGGTTCAATTCTATGCATCTAGTAGTTTAACCGCTTATATCATTACCAAAATATATACATATATATACACATCCACACATACATAAATTAAACATGTTAAATATTTAATAAAAAATCTTAATTTATATTTGAAACTCAATTTCGAATCTCATTTACAAATATATCTTATCATTTTATATTTAATAATAGTTATTGATTTGCATTCGAAATTTAATTTTATATCTCATTTTCAGTGCATTTAACATTAATGATTCCCAAATTCTCACGTTATCATTAATCTTGCTAAAAGCATTCAAACCAATTAAAAACTAATAAAATGTTGTAACTGCTTAGAATTTTAATTAAAAAGCATTAACAATAACTCAGTTACTTTGTCAAATATCCTTTCAAAGGGAAGTGTGAAAATTTGAGATTATTATTGTCCAATATCTAGTCTGAAGGAAGTAATTCCTGGAAACAATGGACCTTGGTAGGTTTTAATTTGAGAGGCAACTATAAGAAAGGCCAATCAAGTGATTTACTTTTTGGTTCAAAAAAAGGATGTTGATATAGTTATACATAAGTTTTTTTCATAAAAATTTACAATTTTTTTTATAAAATCCTAATTATTTTTGTATTACAAATATAATTGTACATGTGACAAATTTTATAAAAAAATTACAAAATTTCATGAGAAAGTTACAAGATTTTATTAAAAAAAAAGTTACACCACATAGTCTAAACACTAATACTTAAAAAATTTTATAAAAAATTACAAAAACCTTATAAAATAAATTTGCAAGTTTAATTCAGATTATATCATGTTTAAAATCATAAAATAATATTAAAGAATGACTTTGAAAATATTTCTACTTCTTACCTTTCTAAATTTTGCTATTTAGAATCTCTTGAATCTTGATGGTGTTAATAAAAAATAGTTATGTAATCTGAGGTGTGATACAAATTATTATCCTCAAAAAATTATCTAAATCCTTCGTGTGAAACTTGAACTAACAATTCCTCTAACATTCAATAGACTTGTTTATTCTATAAATGCATTATTAGAATAGGAAGCAGGTAACAGGAAATATAATTCAATAAAGAAAAGAAGAGTATTTACCAGAGAGTTATTGAATATGGTTGTTCTAAAAATAAGAGAAATAATATACTATTTATAGGTTGTAAATATAACTATTATAAATATAACCATTAGAAATATAACCGTTAGAAAATAAATATGTTAAAAATTATTCATTGAGTATTTTGAATTTTACTAGAGTTAAATTTGGTTTCATAGATAAGCATCATATTTTGTAAAATAAAACTTATTTTAATTTTATTTTGCAAAAATGAGTTTGGGTTTAACCTCACTTGATATTCACATGTATGGGGTGAGGGGAGGCAAATCCACTATTTTATATTATCTGTGGCCCACTTCATGTGCGCGAGTTTATCACTTTCTTTCCTTATCACATTATATAAAAAGGAAATCTTATATATAAATCTTCTCTTAAGGCCTAACTTGCTCGATGTGAGACTTAGTTGCTGGGTTCTTAAGCAAAAGTAAATTATTAATTTGGTGTCTTATAAACTATGAACCAAACCTAAAAAGAAAGAGATATAATTTACAAAGTTATTAGCAAAATATTTAATTTTTATAAATCAATAATCTCTTGCTATAAAATAACGGTCTTAGCGTTTCACTTATCAATTCACATTTATAAAATATTTTCATGTGCAATATAGTTTTATGCTAATAAGCCATGCATATGCTTGATAATTTATGAGTGCTCTAGAAATCTTGCTAATATCTCATAAGAGCAATCCCACTCCACACCCATATAAGTGAATCCATTAGTGTACACTATAATTAAATATACCACTCATAAAAGCTATGGAATTCATTAAGAGTCAAGCTCTTCCTCATACATAATTTGCAGTTTTAAAGCACTAATCACATACACCATACGAGGGAAAGTTATTTTATAGGATCATTAATCACATAGGTTAGTTTACCATCAATGTTAATTTTTAAAAATGGCTTTAGTCTCATTCTCCTTGATATATCAATTATTTATTTTCTACCTAAAAGTTTCATTAAGGAATTAGCTAGATTCCTTTCTAACTTTACATAATTTATAGAAATTATTCTCTCTTTGAGAAATTATTTCATAATACTATGTCTTAATCATATATGTCGACTTTTCCAGTTCAATGCTCTATTTTTAGCAATGGCTATTACTAATTAACAATTATAATGTGTTCATATCAAAGACTTTAGATTTATACTCAATGGTATATTAAATAAAATTTTTTTATTCACTTAGCTTCACTTCAAACCATTTCTAAAGCCACAAATTCTAATTTCATGATGGATCTAGTTGAAACTATTTTTTTAAGTAATTTTCAAGCTTTTGCACCATCACCAAAGGTGAATACAAAACTACTAGTGGATTTGGTCTCAGCTAAATCAAAGATTCAATTTGCATCATTATTTCCTTTTAATATAAGTGGGAAATCCATTATATAGAATATTATAGTTTATGATTCCTTTTAGATATTTCATTATTCTTATTAATGCATTATCATGATCTTCATTGGGACTATAGGTATATTACTTAGTCTACATATAGCATATGTTATGTTAGACTTAGAAAAATTTATTAATTACATTAGACTTCTAATAATTTGAGTATACTGACACTGATTTATTAGGTTCCTTAAATTTTCTTTTAGTTGAATATAAGCATCATAAGGAGTATTAACAAAATTTTCCTCTAGATACCTAAATTTGTTAAGAAGTTTTTGTACATAATATTGTTAAATCAACATAATGTCATTATTTTTCCTTATAATTTTAATACTCAAAATAACACTTATTTCATCCATATCTTTCATGTCAAAGTTTGAAGTCAAGAAAGATTTAGTTCCAGTGCACAATAAGAAGACTAGTACTAAAAATAAGAATATCATATACATAAAGGCTTAATGATCACATATTCATTATTTTCATGTTTTGTATATACATATTTATCCACTTAAACATAGGAGAAACCATTATGTAAAAGAGTTTGATCAAATTTCTCATACCACTATTTAAAAGCTTATTTTAGAGCATATAAAAACTTTTTTAATTTGCAAACTTTTTATTCCAATCTTGGGATCTCACAACCTTCATGTTGTATCATATAAATTTCTTCTTTTAAATTACCATTTAAAAAAGTAGTTTTAACATCCATTTGATGAATAAATAAATGAAGGCTAATGCAAATAAGATACAAATTGAAGAAAATCGTGTTATTAGAGCAAAAATATCAAAGTAGTCAATATTTTGTTTTTATGAAAAACCTTTTACTACTAGATGAGCTTTGAATTTTTCAATTGATTTGTTACGAATATATATTTTTTTAAAGATTTATTTATAACCTATTGGCTTTGCCTTAAATGGTAAATCCACTAGCTCCTAAGTTTGGTTTTTGAAAATAGATTCAAGTTTTGTTTTTATTACCTCTTTTCAAAATTTTACCTCAAAAGAAAAAACTATTTGAAAATAAGATTAAAGATCATCATCAAGAAGAAAGGTGTAAATCTTATTTTCAAAAGAAGTTTCTTTTTCTTTATCTTTTACTTTTTCTTAAGACTTCATTAGTTAATTCTGAATTAGCCAGAGGTGCATTTAGAATTTTTGTTGTATGAGAAATTTTATCACACAATGTATAAATATGTTCAAAGAATTCAACATTTTTTATTTTTATAATTGTATTGCAATTAAGCACATCACTTTTCAAAATAAGAAATTTTTATGGTACATATTACTAACATATCCCACAAATATACAGTCAGAGGTTTTTGACTTCAACTTCCTTTTCTTAAGTTCAAGTAACAGAACTTTAGCTAGATACCCTGACACTTTTAAATATTATAAATTAGGTGTATAACCTTTCCACTACTCATAAGGTGTTTTACTTGTTTTGTTATAGGGTATCCTATTTTATAAGTGATATATAAATAAAATTACTTCCTTTTACATATCATCAGGTGTATAAGAGTTTAATAACAAGGCATTTATCATTTCCTTAAGAGTCATAATTTTTCTTTCTACAACCCTATTTAATTCGAGTGAATATGGTGATGTTAATTCATATATTATTCTTTTTTTTCATAATAATCATTAAATAAGATAAGTTTTTCTTCTCTATCTAATTTAACCCTTTTGATTTTCCTATTTAGTTGATTTTCAATCTCAACTTTATATTGTAAGAACATACAATGGGCTTCTTCTTTATTCCTTATTAAATATACTTTGGTGTTCTAAGGTAATCATTTATAAAAGTAACATAATATCTTTTACCACCTTTTGTCATAGTTTGTTAAAAATCATGAAGGTATGTATGAATTAAATCTAATAAGTTTAATTTTCTTGTATTTACATATACACATGTTTTCTTGTTTAACTTAGATTCTGCATAAACTTGACATTTATTCATATTATTAGAAATAACTTCAAGTATTATTCATAAATTTTTCATTTTTGAAATATGTAAAAAATTTACATGATCTAATCTATGATATCATAAATCAAATGAATCAACAAAGTAACCAAAAGTAGATGCAGTTTCATTCACGATATCAAAAACGTTCAATACAAATAAACCCTAATTGCAATAGCCCTTTCTTACTTATTTTTTTGTCATGATTATTTTGTTAGATTCAAAAGATACTTAATCTCAATTTTTTCTAGTAAAGATATAGAGATTAAATTTGCTCTAATATTATGTACATGTAAAACATCACTTAATGTCAAGATCTTGGCGGATGTGAGTTTCAGAAGCATTTTACCCTTTTCAAGAACCTTTGTAATTCCTGAATCTATAAGGTAGACTTGATTTTCTCCATCTCCTACTGATGAGTAAGATGTGAGTTTCGAAAGCATTTTACCCTTTTCAAAAACCTTTCCAAGCACAGATATGTCTTATGGTACCTAAGTCTACCACATCATTATTCACATTAACCGCAATATTTATTTAAGAAATGACCGTTACAATTATGTCATCTTTAACCAAATTTGCTTTAGGTTTTAAAGGATTGTCATTTCTCACTCTTTTTCTACATTAGAGTACATGATGTCTTGACTTTCCACAAATATAACAGTTTGCTTTCTTTTTCTTAAAATTGAGATTAACAGTTTTAGGCTTATAATCTTTATTAGAATTATCAGAAAAGGATTTATAATTATACCTCATTTGGTATGAGCTCCTTTGGTATTAGTTCTTTTGGTGTGAACTGCATTGTACTTGATTAGTCTTCATTATCAATGCCTTTGCCTTAACAACTTGCATTTCTTTATAATTGGTATTTTCAATGATGATATGAGTGATGAGTTCTGCTAATGAAAGTTGTTCATGCTTGTGTTTAAGTTCTTGCTTGTAGTCACTCCATAAATCATGTAACTTTTCAATTAAAACCCTAGTGACAAATTTTTCTTGCAACTCTATTTTTTTAGCTTTTAGATCTTCTAGCAATTTTTGATATTCATTTATTTATATTTTTATATCCTTTTCATCATTTATCTCCTAATTATAAGAATTTCCTATAACAAATTTCTACTTGTTTGTATTTTCAGTAGTGTACTTGAGAATCATTAAATCTCAAATTGCCTTGGATTCCCTATAAGAACAATAAACATCAAATAATTCATTGGATAATGTGCTAAGAATTGTATGACAATAGACCTTATTAACATAATTCCAGTTTTTGGAATTCTGCTCTGTAATTGCATTGGTGAGAACCCATGCAATTCCATAAATGTCTATAATGGAGGAAATGCGCTTTTATCATCTTTTGAAATTTTGACTTTCGATGGATAATGTAGTATTGGATTGGTAATGCATTCCATACCTCTTGAATGAGTATTTAGTTAAGGTTGACTATTGTTTGAAGTAAAGGTATCAATAATAAAAACTATCAATAGCAGGCAATAGGATATGCAATCCAGTAAGGAGGAGAAGAGTGTTTATTAAAAAGCTATTGGATGTAAATTGTTTCAAAAATGATAGAAATAGTATATTGCTATAAATATAGTCATCCCATTATTTTACACTAGTTTTGGCTCATCTCATGTGTGTAAATTTATCACTTTCTTTCCTTATCACTCTATGCAAAAGAGAAATCTTATATATAAACCTTCTTTTGAAACCTAACTTGTTTAATGTGAAACTTGATTTTTTGAAATACAATACAATATACAACAGATGGACACATTTTGTGTTTCAACTGCTTTAAAATCTTATTATAGTTGATTGAGCATGCCGAGCTACCTTCAAGTTAACTAACATGGGCTATACACCACAGATTGCAATTGCATAGTAAGAAATGTACAATGAACACAAGCTCAAGAATACCAATGGTTAGGAAAAGTGTCGAAAATCGCAACGGCATGATTGTGCCACAGCCTAGTGCATCATGGACATACAAGAATGGAGAGCCACCAAATTAGTCCACTATCCACTATTTTGCATGTAAATGACTAATCTGATAGATAGATTAGTGGGAAAAGTTAAAGAATCATGATTTTTGTTCGGTATTCAGTACTACTAAAAAGCAACACATTTCAAAGTACACTCAAATCAAATAAGAACACCAGCTTTCTTTCCTCTAAAGATGGCTGTCACCCATCACTAAGCCCGTTGAGAAAATTAGTTTTCTATCCTCAAATCAAGGGTGGTGTTGCACTTTCAACTTGGTTATCGGATGACAGCCGGTTCTCTGCATCATGCTGCTTCACATTTTCTATCATCTTTACGATTTCGGCCATCTTTGGTCTCTGCTCAGGCATCCTTACTACACATGACATCGCTATCTGTAACATCTCCACCATCTCTTCCTCTATACCTGGGTACCTCATCAGCTCTAGGTCAAACACTTCAGCCGTCCACTCCTCTCGCACAACTGAATGAACCCACCTGACCAAGTGGATGATCTCATCACCGCCAGTGGTATGGATGGGGGATTTCCCAGTCAGAAGTTCTAGTAACACCACACCAAAACTATAAACGTCTGAAGGCTGTGCTGCTTTCCTGGTGTCAGTAACTTCTGGGGCTCGGTAACCAGCTGCACGTGAGATAGGTATGGCCAGTGAGCTCATTATGGTTGCCAGGCCAAGATCAGATACACAACCATATTGCCTGGAATTGAGAAAGATATTTGAGGATTTGATGTTGCCATGCACGAGCTTTCCACCATTCTCAGCATGGATACGGGCAATGCCTCTTGCAGCACCAATAGCTATTTTTAGTCGAGTATCCCAATCTAAAGCTACCCTGTCCTCTCCTCTTTTGCCTGAATATGTGAGGAAGCAGTATGATTAATACGAGTAAGCAATATAAGTCACTTGTAACTTGGTGCAAAATGTGAACAACTCTGGAGTTTTCTAAAAGCAAAGTTAAATTGTGCTAGTAAAATTGTTCAAACAGAATGCTAGCACAGAATGAAGAATCCTTTTTCATATGCCTCTTGAGCAAGACCATGCAGACTCCATTAGCAGACAACTGTGGACATGATAAGTTTTGGTTCCAGCTTTTGTTCCAAAGATCATTTATTTTTCCAATCAATTAGCCAACATTTGAATCCTCAATAATGCACGTTTGGGCAGATAAGCAAGCCTTTAAATATGTGCGTCAACAGTTGTCAAATTTTCAAAAGACAATACCAAGGATGTCCACCCATTTCCTCTCTTGACAAGTTAATGATTGGTTCCATTCACTCATGTCATACATACTTAAGGCTAAATATAAAAACCCGAAGGAAGAACACAATGCAATGGAATTAGTAGAGCTATGCCACAAATGTATGCCTTAAATTAGACCCATTTCTATGAAAGATTCCAACTGCAATTTACTTTCTTACTACTCTTCCATCAAGTAAGACAAGGGGAAAAATGCATTACTAATCCCAACTACTAATGCCAGATAGACATAAAACCATGCAGCTAAGCACTAGTAATGCTTTTCAAGGATATAAAATCAATATTATTGGTGCTATCATTCAAGTATCAACTAATCGGGAGTAGTAAAAAGTACAGCAGTGGCATGAGGTACCCAAGACTCTTCTTTGGAAGCACACTGCTTTTGTCTAGAGTGGCAATACGGACATCCATCTAATTATTCTAAACATACCAGTACAACTGACTAACAAATTTTGATGTTGTATGTAAGATTGCAGTAGGTTAAAATTAAGGCACATACCATGCAACATAGAAGAAAGGCTCCCCTGATTGTAGTAATCATACACCATCAGCTTCTCGTCTTTGGAATAGTAATATGCCTTCAGTTCAACAAGATTTTCATGTTTAAGACCTCCTACAATCTCCATGTGTTGCTCAAAATCCTTCTTTCCAACAGCTACCTCCTTCAACCTCTTCACAACAACTGTGGTCGCATCCTCTAGTATGGCCTTGTATGCAGTACCAAATGTTCCCTTTCCCAGTACCTCAGCAGACGCCCTCAGTAAGTCCTCCAAGTCAAAAGCATAAGTACATCCCTCAAAGAAAGCCAATTTATTATTCGCATCTTGATTCCTTGAAACTGCTTTCTCCGGTGACATTTCTCCCTTCTGCAACTTCCCAGAGAAGATATCATCTTCATCCTTCCTTCTCGAGCAGCAGACGAACATCAAAAAGGCAAATGCAAAAAGACCTAGAAGACCACCAGCAACTGTGATTCCCAATAGTGCTGTTTCACCAAGTCTTCCATACTTTTTAGGTTTCGAAGGTGGTTCAGAAGAAGGGGGAAGAACAGGAGGAAGGTGAGGGGAACTTCCCAGAGATATATTATTGCCAATAAATGCTGACTGAGGAAACCTCTTCAGAGATTCAGGCAGTTCACCGTGCAAATTGTTATAAGAAAGATTCAACTGTTGCAATCTGGACAACTGGAGATCAGGAATTTCACCAGAAAGCAAGTTGTTTGCAATATTCAAACCAGAAAGCTGAGTCAAGTTTGAAAGTGAGGAAGGAATGCTTCCATTGAAATGGTTATCGGACAGGTTGATAATGGTAAGGTTTTTCCAATATGAGAAATCAGGCAAAGGACCCGACAAGTTGTTAAATTGAAGATAGAGTAAAGATAAGTTTTTAAGATTAGAAAAATCAGAAGGAAACTGCCCACTGATAACATTGGATCTGAGACTCAAAACTTGCAGAGCTGAGAGGCGGCTGATAGTATTGGCTGGAATCGGGCCATGAAATCCAACACCGGGCAATCGGAGAGATATTACTCTGGACTTGTCTTCGTTACAAGTCACTCCAGTCCAATTATTACAGACGGAAGAGCTTTCGCTCCAATTCAGAGGGCGTGAAGGAGGGCATTTGTTCACTAGCTCAAGCAGAACTTTCTTATCTTCATATGGTTCTGCATTTCCTCGACTGTAGATCAAACCCAGCAGGAAAATGGAAAAGAAAAGGCGCTGAAATTCCATTGTCTTCTCAGTCTCAGCAACGAAAAATCCAACCCTTTTAGCAGGAAACGGGCAGTTTCTGCTAGGTTTATTTACACTGCACAGCTATTGCATAGTTTGAAATGAAACAGAACAAGTTAGTGTAGCATAAGATTGAATCTTGACTCCTATTCCCGCCTTCCAAACTAAAATGAAAGAAAGAAAGTGCTGGCGGCAAAGAAGAAAAAGGAACAAAATGCAAATCAGATTCCTAGATGATTGTCGACAAAAGTAGAAGCGGACACTGAGAAATGTGTGCATGAAAGAATGAGCTTGCAGGGTGTGAGTAAGGGTCAAAAACGAAAATAAATTAATCGGTAAAAGCAATGCGTGTTCCACCAGATATCGTGCTTCTTTTTGTTCTTTATTCCTTGTAACTTTTCAGTGGAAATGGTAAAATCGAGGATTGAAATTTTATTGGAAGGGAAAACAAAACTCAGAAACGGAAGCTAACCACTTGGCTCCATTCCAGATCTAACTAAAGAATCCGAAAAAACACTGCCTTTCAATTTGCATTCTGAACTGTAAGAGAGAGAGAGAGAGAGTTGGATAAAACGTACTAGTTATGATTTTGCAGCAACTAATGGTGCTCGCTAAAAGTAGCATCCAATGCAAATCAAACAGTAAAAAGCGTTAAAAAATCAGAAGTAGCTATTATTGCTCAACCAAAGTGTGAAGTCAGAGGGAGAATATTAGAGCATGTGAGTGATATAAATAGTACCAAGTGCGAGCGCCATTGAAGCTGCGTACACAGAGCCATTCAAAGACATCCCACGGCTCTATCTAGTGTGGTGGCTGCAACAGAAACGAAAATCACAACGTAACACGACTGGAGCTTATGATTTTAATGGTCTTGACTCTTGTCCTATACCAATTCTACTGCAAGCGAGAGTAATAGCAGTTAGCCGGAGGACTAACGATGGCTTTTGGAGCTCAAAACCACCGTTTAGTCTCTTAAAGGTCGTTCATTTGGATCAGTGACGTGGCTGGATGGCCTTCTGACATGTGGGTCCTCAGTAATTTAATTGGTCAACAATGATTTCAATAATTTCGACCTTTCTCTTTTAGCCGTGGTAATCAATTAACGCTAAAAATAAATAAATTAAAATAATTAATTATTGATTTAAATATATATCATGATTTATATTTGGCACATTTCTTAATAATAATTAATTTTTTAAATAAAATTAATTTTAAATATCCTTAATAAAAAAATTACAATTGTAAAATAAATTATTTTTTATAACTTATTTTTTAGTTTTAATTTTTCTCTCACCTAAAGTCATTATACTAAACTTATGCCATCATTAAAAGTCACGAGATTAGCATAGAAAATACATGATTATTATATATTATAATTAATTAATAATAAATTATTTTCATTGTTATAATATAGGAACATTAATTAATAATTGGTTATATATAATTTATTTTTATTTAGTTGATGTACAAAATAAAAGTAAATACAATATATAATCTTTTATTTATGAATGTAGTTCCTATTATATCCTTTAAAATTCACAATTAACACCATTAATTTTTTATTTTTTCTTTTGTTATAATTATTCAGCTCTTCTTTCATTCATATTATTAAAATAAATGAAAAAAGAAAGAATATAAATAAATATCAAAAATATATTTGACATTATTAAGGTAAAATTTAACAATCCATTTTAATATTTTTATTTATTATAATATTGTAAGTAAATAAAAGGATGAATAATTATAATAAAAATAAAAATAAGAGACTAATAATGCTAATTATGAAGTTTAAGATATATAATAGTCACCACCTATATATAGAGGTTAGTAATCTTTACTTTTTTATTTAGATAAAAAATTATATTTTAATAATAAAAATATAATAGTATGTATTACAGTCAATTTATCACTAATTACTTTTATTAATGAGTACATTTAAGCTAACTCTATTTATTCTCTCTCTCCTTTTTATAATAAACATAATTAATAATAGAAATAGTTAATGTTAGTGGCAAATGATAATAAAATATACATGAATATATCAAAATCGCTAATTTTATAATATTTTTGAAATTATTGTTTGTAAAAGAAAATATCTATAACATATATTATTTAATTTATGTATATTCTTATTTAATATATGTATTCTCATTTATTTGAATTATTTTTCATAAATAAGAAAATTTAATTTTTATAATTAAAATAGAATTTATATTTATTTTGAAATTCACTAACTTTAAAAAATTTAGATAAGTGAATTATGAAAAATTAAAGCTCATTCATAAATTTAAAATATAAAATGAGATTAGTATAAGTACCATATTTTTACTAGGAGAAGTGCAAAGAAGTTAAAAGAATATATATATATATATATATATATATATATATATATATATATATATATATATATATATATATATAAAGTTATCTTTTAATCAGGATAATTATTTATAATTGATTATTGCAAACTTTTAAAAGTATAATTAAATATTATTAAAAAAATAATAATTAACTATTTAACTTATAATCATCAAGTGTGATTTCTAATCAAATATCAAACAGCCAAATTTCTTTCATAGAAAATTGGCTATCATACGAAAACACTTATCAATTTTGTTATTATCAAATTAGATAGAATAGAAAATTTTGCATTTTGAGATAGAGGAAAACTAGTACAAGAGTTGAAAACTTTCTCCATTGGGTTAGATGTAATTTGAAAGAAACACGAGACATAATAGAAAGTTTTGAAAAAGGAAATAAAGGTAATAAAATCTAGTCTCTTCTTTTCTCTGCCCTTTAAATCAAATAAAGGAAATATGAGCTAGATAATGGCATCTCTCTATTTATTTCGAATTTTTGTTGGATAACTTCCTTATTTGTTTACCAGGTTGTATATGTGTTTCAAACCAAAGCTCTATTACAATCTTTTAACCATACTTCTGCTTTGTTTCCCCACTTTTTCCGATTCGAACTCAAATTCCGCCAAGTTGGACGATAATTAGTGCTTTAAATGGGTGAATCTGGCGGTGTTCCCTTTTGTTTAAAAAGGACCATATAATGAGAGTTTTACTTGCACATGAACCATGATTAAATTAGAAACAATGAAGCAAAAGTTGGATGTAGTTATCCTTGACAATGGAGGTCATTGTCCGGAGCAGGAGAGGTTGGTTCGGGATAAATTCTGCATTAAAATCGGGTTATCCAAGACTGAATACATGCAAAAATACAATGGCCAACCCGTTGTACGCATATAGCATAGCAACCTACTTTCTTCAAAACCAAACTAATGCCCATAATCCGCCTTTATTATTTGGAATATGTTTGTTTTGTGCTTACTTCCCTTTGCAGTCTGATATGTCAAACAGTTTGTTTCCTCAAACTTCATCCAATTTTACCTCAATGAACTAAAGGATCTGGTTGTTGGTGTGGGTGTCAATTGCTAAATTTGCTTAATTGTGGAAAGTAAATAAAGATCATGACTTGCAAAAATAAATGAAGAGAGTACGATCAGAATCCAGCCAATATGTTAAGAGAGAGAGTTGCTGTAAATTTGAAGGTAGAGAAAAGGGTCCACTTGTATATATATGTGCATTTGTAATGTCACTCGGTATTACAAGTTGATGCAGACAATCCACATGCAAGCTCAAGAAGATGAATGCCTGTTTTGTTTGGTGGTTTATTGGTGTTCTTAGCAGTGGGAGTTGAAGTCGCTTTCGAGTGACAACAGGGTGCTCCAAGCGCATACTGTGTAAATGTGGCTCCAAGGTTAGGTGATTGATTGGCTAATCGGATAATAATTATAATTATATATACATCTAACTAGAGAGGACAAGAACCCTGTACTGATTGGTGTTCATTCCCCTAAATCCCTGGCTTTGGATCCCTAACAAGTAGGCAAAGGCAAACTTCTTTTGCCTAATTTTAAGATTAATATTGGAACACAATATATGACAGAAACCAACACTCAACCCGTTCTTTTTCATGATCTAAAAATGCTGATTCCGTACCATTGTGGCCACATCTTGACATATAGTATAAGCTTAATTAGCCACTAGGGAAGGGGCGGAGTGATACCATCAAAATGTCCAAAGGATCATAATGCACAGGGGATGCAAGCACCCAAGCAAAACTTCCAGTCATCTAGATGCAGAAATGCACCGGTGAATCCCATTGGTATGTAAAAGAAAGTAATTTAACCAACTGACTCCATCCATTTCTCCTGCATTAGAGATCTAGATTCTAACAAGTTATTACAAGAAGTAATTTCCTGCAAGAAATTAAACTTCTAAAAAAATAATTTTTTATATAAACTTTCTATAAAGTATAAGAAATAATATTTTTTAAAAAGTAATATTTGCTGACAAATAACTTTTTACGTTTTATTTAATTCAATTTTGAATATCTTGAAAAATATTAAAAAATAACTATTATATCTTCAATATTATTATAATATAAATTAATAAATTTTAATTATTATTAATTAAATTTAATAAAAATAATTTTATTATTGTATCCATCAATAACACAGAAAATATAACTTATCTAAGGGAAAGTGGGTAAGTAACCTTTTAAATTTTGTAAGAAGTAGAACTTTTTAAGAAATTTTATTTCTTGCAATTTATTAGATAATTATCAATCAAATAATTTTTTTTAAAAAAAAAATAAAACTAAAGCAAATAAAATGACCTCTAAGTGCAGTACTGGGTACATAATTATTGTCAAACAACATTATCATTATCACGAACAAACTCTCCTCAATCTTCCAGACATCAATTCAAATTCATTATTACTTACTACTGTTCTGTGCTGTCCTTCTAATGATGGAATTGGTATAAAAAAATTTAAAAATTATGTTATTGCTATGCTGCTTGCTTTTATGTACAAAATCAAGACAGCTGTAATTGTAGGTCTCCCTCTAGTAATTCCATATGAAATTTTGAAAGATTTTGTTTACCTGATACACATTGTGTTGATTTTATACCAGACAGAATATGCAATAAGTCTCTTAACCAGAATCAGATTGAAGTACACGAGTAAAAGATGTAATTTAGCCTTGCAAAATTTTTCGGTTAATTAAATTGTTTATCGATATAAACTGCTCAAATTTCAAACACAATTTGAATCATATTCAACATTGCATCAGTTTGGTTTGTGGGATGGGATATAATTAAACTAAAATTTTTAGGGCTAAATTGAAATTAATTAAGGGATGGAAATTGAATTTATCCTTTTCAACTATCGCTTTCTTTGTTAAATTGAATTGGCATCTCCTACTAACTTTTTCCTTTTTTTTTTTTTGAAGTAATTCAATGGTGTTAGAACACTCCAAGAAAAAAACAAAGGAAACTACATATTAACAACTCTCGCTGTAGAAATCCCAAAAATATTAGCTAACAAGAATGGCGGTAATCCAGCTAGGGCGCTTGAAGCTCCATGTAGCCAAGCTCCTGAAGTAGACTGTGGTTTGCAAACCAGTCAGCACATTTATTTTTCTCCATATAGATATGGCTAATAACAACTTCCCGATCTTCGGCAATAAGATCTCTGCACTGGGTAAACAGAGCTGTGTACTTCATGTTGCGACGGTTACCATTCAGCAAATCAACCAAGAGTTTTGAATCTGACTCCATCCGTACTTGTTTAAATCCCAAATTCCAAGCTAGATGCAGTCCATGGAATGCGCCCCATAATTCAGCTAGAAAGAATTGTATATACCCAGTTTATGCACAAAGCCACCTATCAACCCTCCAAATTCATTTCTAACTAGGCCTCCGCATCCTGCCATTCTTGAATTGTTTTTGGAAGCTTCATCTCTCCCTAGGAGGACTCCAATGGATGTTTCTTAACGCTTTAACCGGCTGAACATGAAAACCTCCTAAAACCTTATCAGCAGCTAGAGTTTTGCCTAGCAAAGCTGATAATGGTTGCCAGAGTATCAGCTGGATACTGAAATTCAAGCACAAATATGCTCTGGTTTCTCCATTTCTATAGGAACCATATTGTTATCCCCCAAATGATTTGCCAATCAAATTCCGTGGACTTACCCAACTGCAAGGATAAGTTCTTATCCACCCACCCCTCCCAATCTAACGCAAAGAATAATGCTCTATATTTATTATCCAACAACTTCTGCCATACATTCCTGACTTTCCCCTAGTCTCGCAAAACAGGCAACTGATCCTCAAGATGAGCATGACAACCAGAACAATATGATCTACCCAGATTGTATTTGCTTCTTTCAACATTAGTAAGAAGTGTCCTTTGTGACAGCACTGCCATAGGAACACACGAACCCTTTCCAGACTAGTTTCCAAATCCTTGTCTCAAGTTTGGCTACTGACCTGCAAATCAGAGCCTTGGACCAAACTATATGCTTCCTTCACCATGAACTGTCCTTGATCATTACATCTCCAATGCAGAATGTCAGGACCATTGGAGGTAGCAGGAGGTGGATATGCAGTTAATTGAGAGTGTATCAGGCGGAAGTCATTGATTTAAAGTGGGAACATCCTACTGACCCTCTTGATTTGAAAAGCTTGAGATTGTCTGATGCCGGAGATCCAGCGGAACAGGCTGCAGCGAGTAATCCTGCAAACAATAATCCCCCAACCATTTGTCCTTCCAAAAAGAAGCTTGATTCCCATCACCTAGGCTCTACACAATTCTCCTTTTTAAGATTGGCCATAATTTAGGCAATTTCTTCCAAAAACCAAAGTCTGAATTATTAGCATTGATCATGTTTGGCTAGTCATCATTTCTATTATATTTTCCTTCAAGAAACTCAAGTCATAGGTTATCAGAGCCATTTAACACCTTCCATACCAACTTCAGAAGACAAGCATTACTCAAGCTATTAAGATCATGCAATCCCAAATCATTACTATCCTTTGGCTGAGAAATCCTATCCCAAAAGATAGTGTGAAATTTCCTCACATTAGGATCATACCCTCAAATAAATGATCGTTGAAGACGTTCAATCTCTGCAAGAGTTACAGATGAGATATCTGCCACTTGCATAGTATAAATGGGAAGAGTTCCTAAAACTGACTTAGCGAAAGTTATTCTTCCAGCCAAAGATAAACAATGTGTTTTCTATCCCACTAACTTATCTTGTACTTTCTTGACAATATGACTATGGGTATTCCTATTTACTCTTTTATGAATCAACGGAATTCCCAAATAAGCTCCTAAATCAATAGTTAGGGAGAAGGCACATCTTCCTAAAATAGCTTGTTTTTGTTACACATTTCTTGAAAAGTAGATGTTGGTTTTAGGATGATTGACCTTTTGACCCGAAGCATTAGAAAAACTGTTGACCTTAGCCCTATTTAGAGGTGTTTTGATAATAACAAAACATTTTGGCCCTCTTGGTATTGAATCAGTATCCTTGAATGCAAAAAATATAAATTGAAGACCATTAAGAATTTGGTTAGAGTTTTTAAGACAATTTTTTTAGAATAGAATGCACAAGAGGAACATTTTATGGGTTCAAGTATTAAAAAACATATTCTTCAAAAAATTGTATCAAAATTAATCTTCTGATGAATTTGGAATTATGTTTTGGAGAGAAAAATATGTTTTTAAAGAAATTTTTTTCAAAATGTTAAAAACCAAGGGAATCAATTAATTCTGAGCATCTAGAGAGCAAATTGGTTTGTTTCAATCAATTGACTAATCGATTCAAAGCTTTTAGAGAGCAAAATGAGCTACCAGAATCGATTGAGTAATCGATTTCACATCCCCTATTCCATTTAAATATGCTCTTAACTAGAATTAATTGACTAATTGATTCTACACATTTAGAGCTAAATTGAGTTTTGAGTGATTAATTGATCAATCAATTCACTATGTGAAAATTTCAAATTATAGTTGGGTAAATCGATTAACTAATGATTCATCATGTTTTTCAAATTGTCGAGAGCTGAATCAATCAATTGACTAATCGATTGATCAAGCTGCAACTACTCTGTAATAGCTCTATATTGTGACTAATAAGTTTTTAAACCCTCTAATTTCTATATAAAGGCTTGAACTCATTTTGAAAAGATAAGTTAGAGCTTTCACTATTATATTGATACAAGATATTCTTTCTCTTTCTCATTTTTATCTTACAAATCCCTTAAACCTACAATATTAAATTCCTTTTATTAGTTCTTCATTGTGTATTCTAATTTTCAGAGTTTGGAAGCCACTCTTTTGATTCCAAATCATTCAGTTACTGTATATTAGGGTGAGGTATCCCTAAGAACATCAAGAGTGTGTGATTTCTTGATAGGTTAAGTCTTTAAGAGAGGAATATCAAAAGAATTTTAGAGAAAATAGAGAATTGTACTTAGACTTCTTCAAATGCCTTTAAACTTAAAGAGATAGTGGATTTCTTTTTAAAATCCAAGTCAAGTAGACTTGGTAGTGGATGTAATCCTTGAAAGTGTTAGATTTTCAAGGCTGAGCCACTATAAATTATTGAGTTTAATTCTATCTATCCTTATCTCTTATTTATCTACTCTATGCTCTTTTTTTATTGAAATTGTGATTATGATATACTTGCTTCATATTAAGTTGATTATTCTTGTAAATATCATTGTCTTCCTACTTTTAACTTTGAACAAATAACTGAGGATTTGTTACAACTATTTACTTTGGTTTTGATTTACAAAATTTTTTATACCTAATTTACCTGCCTCTTAGGTGAAATTTTGAATGAAATTTAATATCAAAGCTTAACTTTTATGACAAGATCTTGTGATTTTAAGAGGATCTTATGAATAATTTTAATATTTTACTCGAATGCCATCTATTGAATAAACCTCTAGGTTTCAATCGATAACTTTATACTTATTGAAAATGAAAAATGAAAGATTTCATAGAAGCCACTGATGTTAATATGTGGGAATTAATTAAGAATGGATACAATCCACCAGCTAAAAGGAAAAATAATGTTGATATTTTAAAATCAAGAATTGAGTGGAGTGAAGATGATAAAGATGATAAAAGAAAACATCAACTTCACTCCAAAGTTAAATAGATTTGATCAAATTCTTTGTGACTAAATGAATACAAAATAGTTTCAAATTGTTTAATTGTAAAAGAAAATACTATAGAAGTTAAAGAAAGCAAAATCCATACACTGATTTATCAATATAAATTATTTAGGATGAATGATGGTAAATTGATCAAAGATATAATGCAAAGATTTACTACTTTTGTTAACTAACTAAGTCTTTTTAGCAAAAATCTTACAGATAAAGAGCTAATTCATAAAGTGCTTAGATTATTGACAATTGAGTGGCAATAAAAAATCACTACTATTAAGGAAAATCAAGATTGTAACTTTGCAAGACATATTTGAAAACTTAGAAGAGTATGAGCTAGAACTCAAGAGATATATTAATGATAATTAAAAGAAAAAGAAATCTCTTACTCTAAAGTTGAAACTAAGATTGATGAAGATGAAATTGGTGATGAATGTCAAGAGAAATTGCTTAACACATCATTTAAAGATGACATAGCCCTTCTAAACAAGAAATATCAAAGTAATGGAAGAAGAAAAATTCTTGAAGCAAATAAACACATAAACAAGAGAGAAGCCAGCAAGTAAGTCACTCCAATTTTCTATGAATATAAAAAATTAGGTCATGCTAACTTTAATTATCCCATATATTTGAAAAAATAGTTGAAATATGAAAAGACGAAACACAGAAGCTCTTATAAGAAAGCTTACCTAGGAGCCTAAA
The DNA here is from genome assembly GCA_020226215.1 of Sindora glabra. Lineage (NCBI taxonomy): Eukaryota > Viridiplantae > Streptophyta > Magnoliopsida > Fabales > Fabaceae > Sindora > Sindora glabra. Next base: position 1,059,667 of record CM035236.1, read on the forward strand.
GATATGGTGATGAAAATGACTCTTGTAATGAAAATAATAAAGATAAAAAATCACTTTTTTGTTTAATGGCCATAAGACACCAAGATTGAAATGAAATATCTATCTTTAGCTTAGATGATAAATCTAATTTTATTATTTCTAATCTTAATATTGATTTACTTAAGGTTAAAAGAAATATTGAACTTTCAAAGAAGGTGATATTTTCTTTGGAAGAAAATATTGAACATCTAAAAAGTACGAGAATTTAATTCAAGAAATAGATAGCCTTAAGAAATTCATACAAAAGTGTACCTCTTATGAAAATCTCAAAGAAAAACTTGATAATTTAACCAAAATTCTTGATAAATTCACAATAGGAAAAGATTCACTTAATACTCTTTTTAGTCAAAAGATAAGCATTAACAAAGATGGTCTTAGATATGCTCCAAACAAAAATAATCACTTTTATAAAACTTCTTTATAAAGAAACTATGAAGAGATAACCTAAGATAACATGTTTTTATTGTGGAGAAAAAATGACATAGAATTTACTCATGTGCATAAAGAAGAAACACTTATATTGGAATAAAGAAAATCTTAGTTTCTAAAGGAACATATATAGCTACTAATAAAAATTGACCTAAAGTTATTTAGGTATCAAAAATAAAAAATTAATGCTTCTTTTGTAAGTTTGCATAAGAACTCCAAGTGACATGTGGTACATAGATAGTGGTTGTTTAAGACATATAACAAGTGACAAGTCCAAGTTTATCTCATTGACACCCAAAGAAGGAGGAAATATCACCTTAAGAGACAATTCAAAAGGAAAAGTTATAGGAAAAGATAGAGTTAGTAAGAATGCTAAATCTTGTATTGATAATGTCTTATATGTGAAAGGGCTTAAACACAAATTACTTAGTATTAGTCAATTCTGTGATAAAGGAAATAAAGTTACCTTTGATTCTACTTGTTACATAGTTAAAAATCAAAATGATAAGAAAATTAAGTTAATTGGAAAAAGATATAGCAATATCTATATGACAGATATTAACAATAAGCCCAATTTGGATTCTAAATGCTTAGTTAGTATAAGTGAGGATTCTTGGATTTTGCACAAAAGGCTTGCTCATACAAGTATGGATCTTATTGAAAAACTTTCCAAAAATGAATTAGTTAATAAATTGCCAAAATTAAAGTTTGTTAAAGATAAAATTTATACTTCATGCCAAAAGGGAAAACAAGTAAAAGCTTTTTTGAAATCTAGAAATATTGTTTCTTCATTTAGATAACTTCAATTACTCCATATGAATTTAATTAGTCTCTTAAGAATTAGAAGTTATGGAGTAAATCTCTATATACTTGTAATTTTTAATAATTATTCTAGATTTATATGGACATTATTTTTTTCTTATAAAGATAGAGCCTTTAAAGTATTTAAAAAGCTTGCAAAAACTATTCAAAATGAAAAAAAATGTCTATAGTAAGTATCAAAAGTAATCATGGTAGGGAATTTAAAAATTATAAGTTTACTTATTTTTGTGAAGACCAAAATATTAAGTATAACTTTTTATCTCCTAAAATATCTCAACAAAATAAAGTTATTAAAAATATATATTTAGATGAGATAGTAAGAATTATACTAAATGATAGCTTTTTTCCTAAATCCTTTTGAGTTGAAGTAGTTAGCATAGCTTATTATGTAATGAATAAAGCCCTTATTAGGCCAAGTTCGAAGAAAACCCCTTATAAATTATACAAAGGAAGAAAGCCAAACATTTCACACTTTTGTGTCCTTGGATGCAAATGCTTTATACATAATAATGGCAAGGATAATCCAAGAAAGTTTAATGCTAAATTTGATGAGGCTATTTTCATTGGATATTCTTTCAATAGTAAAGCCTATAGAGTTTATAACAAAAAAACTTTGCTAGTAGAAGAATCCTTTCATGTGGCATTTAATGAATCTTCTTTTAGTGTGAAAAAGATATCAAATGAAGATGAGGAGTAAATTGACAATGGACCATTCAAAAATGTGCAAATAATTAAAATGAGGAAGTGAAGGCCCAAGAAAAGGATAAAGAAATTCAAGAATTAACTCCTTCCATAACCATTTCAAAGAGAATGGAAGATCATGAGAAGTTATCTTATTGATCAAATAATTGGTGACATGTCTTAAAATGTAATTGGAAATTCTCTTAAAAATATTTATGGTTACTCTACATTTCTATCACAATTTGAACCCAAAAACATTAATAAAGTAGTAATAGATGAACATAGAGTCTTAGCCATGCAAGAAGAGTTAAATTAGTTTGAAAGAAATGAAGTTTAGAAACTTGTGTAAAGATCAAGTGATTATCTAATTATTGGTATAAAATGGGTTTTTAGAAATAAACTTGATGAAAATAGTACTATAATTAGAAATAAGGCTCTATTGGTTACCAAATATTATAACTAAAAGAAAAGCATTAATTATGATGAAACATATGCACTAATAGCTAGGCTTGAACCTATTAGAATGTTGCTAGCATATGCTTGCATGAAAAGATTCACACTCTGTCAAATGAATGTTAAAAGTACATTTTTGAATGACATAATTATGGAAAAAGCATATGTTAAAGAACCTCCTAGTTTTGAAAGTAATTTCTTTCCTAGTCATGTGTTCAGACTAAAGAAAGCATTATATAGTCATAAACAAGCTCTTAGCCTGGCATGAAAGATCAACCAAATTTTTAATAGAAAAGTTAATACTAATCATGTATTCAAACTAAAGAAAGCACTGTATGGTTATAAACAAGCTCTTAAAGCTTAGTATGAAAGACTAAGTAAATTTTTAATGGAAAAAAGATTTTTTAAGAGGAAAAATTGATACTATCTTATTTATAGAGCATAAACTTGATGACATCCTTCTTATGTAAATATATATTGATGATATCATATTTGGAGCTACTAATGATTTCATATGTAAAGAGTTTGCTAAGATGATGCAGAGTGAATTTGAGATGTCCATGATGGAAGCATTGAATTTCTTCCTTTGTTTGCAAATCAAACAATCAAGTGATGGAATATTTATATTAGAAAATACAAGATGAATGAAGCAAAACTTTCTCTTACTTCTATGAGTATTTCAACCAAGCTAGACCTTGATGAAGAAGGTAAAAAGGTAGATGTTACTATGTATAGAGGTATGATAAGCTCTTTACTTTATTTCATTGCTAATAGATCAGACATTATGTTTAGTATGTGTATATGCATAAGATACGAAACAAATCTAAAAGAATCTCATTAAATTTCTTGATAGGTTATTTTGATACCGATTTTGCTAGTAGTAGATTGGATAAGAAAAGTACTAGTGGATCTTATCAATTTATTGAACACTCACTAGTTTCATAGCACAATTAAAAGTAAAATAGTGTTGCATTATTAACTACTGAAGTAAAAAATATAGCTACTAATAATTATTGCACTTAACTCTTATGGATGAAACAATTATTACTAGATTTTATCTCAAAATTTTAAAATATTTCCATTAAATGTGATAAAACTGGTGTTATAAATCTTGCCAAGAATCCTACCAAGCATTCAAGATAAAGACATATCAAAATTAGACATCACTTTATTCATGATCATGTTATAAGAGGAAACATTATACTTGAATTTGTCGAAACTAATTTTCAATTTGCAGACATCTTTACTAAGCTATTTAGTGAAGATCATTTTAATTTTATTAGAAGAGAATTGATCATGTTGAATATTCTTGAAAAATAATGTTCATAGACCTCTTTTACTTCCCTAGTTATTATCAAAAATCAAGTTACTGACTTTAGCATCCGAGATATCTTGAAGGTTTGTTTTGTTGATTTAGTTCATAAAAAAATCAGCAATTAGAGTACAATGTATGGTTCCAAATAATCACAAGCTCAAAAGTCATGATTAAGGATTAATTAGATTTGAAAATGATGAATTAAAAGGTTTCAGCAAGGAATTAATCTAGTGGTTAATTAATCTAGGAGTATCCACATGATAGGATCAAGTAACTAATCGATTCAATAAAGAATAAGTCATTAGAATTCAAGTTACCAATTGATTCAGAGAAGGGGGTTTGCCTTTGGAAGTTTAGAATTAATTCATCAATCAATTCATTACATATGGAATGAAATCTAAGGATTTAAAAATATAAGCTATGAATCAAGTGGTCAATTAATTCATTTGTGAATGTATTCATACATGAATCAATTGGTTAATTGATTCCGAGCTGCCTCTATATAAACCCTATAGCAAGACAATTATGCCATTTCACTTACCCTATTTCATTATGACAGTTGCAATGTCCTAAAATTCTTCGTAAGCCACCTAATATTTTTATTTTTTCATCATAATTGATCAAGATAAACTGATTAAACCTTTCATCCATCACTTCTAATATAATTTAATTGACCAAAATCCTTTCCACTACTAAAATTAAATTCTACTAAAATCACTTTTAAAACTTTTCTTTCTCCATTCCTTTAATAAATTGCTATAAAAAATCCTCTATTTACCATCCAAAACTCCTTTTCCAGCCTAAAATTATTGTGATTATCAACTATATAGGTAAAAAGACATGGCACTAAAAAGCCCACACATAGAATCTAGTAAGAGAAAAAGGAAGGCCATTAGATCATTATCACGACCTCTTTCCTCTACCGATATGATTCTTAAGAAAGCTTATTACTTTGAGGTAACTACATTTAAAAAGTTTTCGCAGTGTATCACGAAGGAAATAGAACCTAGAAATGGGTGGGACACCAGGTTTTTAAGAAATGAGAATTTAGAAATATATCATCTGTTAGATCATTTGAATCTATTAAAGTTTATCGGATATTCTATTAATTTATATCCTAATCTTGTTTATCAATTCTATACCAATTTGAAGAAAAATGGTTAGAAAAGTCTTATTCAATTAATCACTATAATGAATAGTGAAAGATTCTTTGTAGTTATTCCTGAATTGGCTGTAACATTTGATATGGATCCTAATTAACCATTCACTAGTGCTAGAAATACTATAGACTATTAAAAAGCTATGGCTATTAGGTTATTTTGGCCTTGCTCTCACTTGAAAATTATCAAAAATAAACTATTCATTATTGAATTATCCATGGAGGATGAGGTTCTGCATGATACAATAGCTAAAATTATCCTCCAAAAACACTACAACTTCACTTAAATTGATGAACATAAATTATTTATACTGTGGGCAATTCAACAAAATATCCTCATAAACTTTCACTACCATATCCTCTTCCATATGTATTTCTACATTAATAGAGTCTTCCTCTCATATGGTATAATACTCACTGAACTATTTTAGAATTATGGAATCAAAGTTAACTAGGAGGCTCAGGTTTAAAAGTTTAAGGAAATTAAGAGATTGAAGGCCAAACACTTTAAGCAATGTCTCTTTAAAAAATAAAAAAAATATGGCAATTCATTGATAAAGGAAATGCTATCGAGGAATTTCACATCAGAATCTTGTGAGATCACTTTACTGCTCTGCATTAGGAAATTAGGATGAAACTAAAATCTTACATTAAGAATCAGTTTAAAAAGCTTAAAAAAAAGCTCAACATTATTGAAGTTAAATAACATAAAGGAAAATAGGAAGCAGTTCCTGCTAAGGAGGAAACTGAGAAAGAAGAAGAAGGAAACTCTGAAGCAACTACTTTAAGAAATGAAAAGGCTGAGGATAGTTTGGATGATTAGAAATATCTATTCCCTCAGCCCCATTTTTTCCTCATAGACCTACTTTTTATATTACATATTATATTTTAAACTCTTAGATATTTCATTTAATTTATGGATGCTTCAATTGTTGGATACTTTTTATATTACTATAATTATGTTACCTATCTTATGTATTCCTATTTGGTTGATGCCAAAAATGGGAGGAAAATATGAGAAGGAAAACTTGAAATTAAATGATTTTTTATACATATTCTAAAAGGGATTATCTTAGTGAAGAGGAGTAATAATTTAAAACTAGATTTAATTTCAAAAATAGTTTATCATCATAAAAAAGGGGGATTATTGACTTTAGCTCTATTTAAAGGTGTTTTATTGATAATAAAATATTTTAACTTTCTTGGTATTGAATTAATGTCCTTGAATACAAAAAGTAGAGATCGAAGATCATTGAGAACTTGGCTAAATTTTTTAGGATAATTTTTTTAGGATAAAATGTACAAGAAGAACATTGTATGAGTTCAAGTATTAAAAAAATATTTATCAAAAAATTATGTCAAAATTAATCTTTTAATAAAGTTAGAATCATATTTTGAAAAGAAAACTCTATTTTTTAAAAGCTAAGGGAATCAATTGATTAACCAATTAATTCTAGGCATCTAAAGAGTAAATTGATTTGCCTTAATTGATTTCAAGCATCTAGAAAGTAAATTGGTCTACCTCAGTCGATTGACGAATTGATTCCAGGCTTCTAGAGCGTAAAATAAGCTACCAGAATTGATTAACTAATCAATTCCATATTTTTTATATCCTTTATTCCATTTAAATATGCTCTCTACTAGAATTGATTAACCAATCAATTTTACACATTTAGAGCTAAATTAAGTTCCAAGTGAATCAATTAACCAATCAATTCACTATGTGAAAATTTTAAATTACAATTAAGTGAATCAATTAACTAATTAATTCACCATGATTTTTTTTTTATTATCAAGAGCTGAATCAATCGATTAACTAATTAATTGATCAAGCTTTAACTACTTTATAACGACTATATTTTGTAAGTAATAAATTTTTAAACCTTTTAACTTCCATATAAAGGCTTGAACTCATTTTAGAAATATAAGATAGATATTTCATTATTATATTGACATAAGATATTCTTCTCTGTCTCATTTTTATCTTACAAATCCCTTGAACCTACAAGATCAAATTTCTCTTATTAGTTTTTCATTGTATATTCTAACTTTTAAAGTTTATGAGCTACTATTCTGATTCTAAATCATTTAATTGCTGTATTAAGGTGAGGTATCCCCAAGAATATCAAGAATGTGCGATCTCTTAATAGATTAAGTCTCTAAGAGAGGAATCTCAAAAAGATTGCAAAGAAAATAGAGAATTGTATTGATGCTTTTTCAAGTGCCCTTAAACATGAAGATATAATGGAATTCTTTTCAAAATCTAAGTTAGGTAGACTTGGTAGTGAATTTAATTCTTGGAAGTGTTGCATCTTCAAGGTTGAAACACTATAAATCATTAAGTTTAATTTTCTCTATCCCTACATCTTATTTATCTACTTTATGCTCTATTTTACTATTTAAAATTATGATTATGATATACTTGTTTCATATTAAGTTAATTATTCTTATAAATATCACTATCTTCCTACTTTCAACCCTGAACAAATAGCTAGTGATTTATTACAATTGTTTATTCTTTTTTATACTTAATTAACCCTTTTTTGTGTAAAATTTTGAATAATAGAAACAATTGAGTATATCCATTACTGCATCTATTTGATGAATATTGGCCTTACCAAATAAAAAAAGATCATTTGTGACCATTAAACAAGATATCCCTGGCCCCTTTCTTCTAAATTTCAAAAGGGTCCATCTTTTATTATTTATCACATCACATGTCAAGTGAGGTAATTTATCCATATACAAGATAAAAATATATGGAGAAAGTAGATTTCCTTGTTAGAGTCCTCTAAAGAGATGAAAATCTTTGGTTTCACTTCTATTTTATAACACATTAAAAGCAATAAATTATATGCGTAGTATAATAAGATTAATGATATCACAATCCAACTAAATTTCCATAAGGATTAATTTAATGAAACTTTAGCTTAAACGATCATAAACTTTCTCGAAATTAACTTTAATGGCAAAAAAAACCTCTTTTGCTTCTCATTTTTTCCATAAAGTGAATCATCTCTCAAGCAATGATAATATTATTTTAGATACACTGGCCTCACACAAAACTTGCTTGGAATGGGAATATCAAATTACTTAAGATGGGTTTGGGTCCATTAACAATAATCTTTGTAACATATTTATAGAAAAAAATATTACAAAGGAAATTAGGCCTAAACTAGTTGACAAAATCTAACTTATTAATTTTTTGAATAAGGTAAATAAGTGTCTTGTTCACATTTGAAAGATCTCTTCCCTTGAAAACTTCTTGCACAAATTTATAGATATTCTAACCTACAATATTCCAAATTTTTTAAAGAAAAAAATATTGCAAGATAACCATCCTTTCGTAGTTCTTTTGTCTTTCCAATACAAAATATTGCTTATCTAACTTCTTCAAATGTTACTTTTCTCCCTATCTTTACTATTTCATTTTCATCAAATTAAGGAAGAAATATATGTGTATTCAAGTACCAACATTATTTTGGCTCTTTTATGAAAATTTTTCATAAAAATTACATATCAAAATAAAAAGAGCTATTTGATTCCTAACTTTTCTCCATTTTGATCCCTTGGCATGAAAATTCTATTTTTGCTTCTTTGAGAGATAGTTTTTTAGTAGAAATATTTTGTGTTCCTGTCACTTTTAATAGTCCATTCTACTCTAGACTTTTGTTGTCATAAAATCTCTTCCTGTTTTAAAGTATAAGACAAATCATTTTAGAGATGGGATTCTAACTTTGAAAGGAAAGGATTAAACAACCTTTCTTGTGATCATTGAATTCTTGTGATATGTGACACTGATTTTTTCTTTCTTTATTTCAAGTGTCTAAATACATTTTTATTCCATTCTTTTATTTTTGGTGTAAAAGAGTTTGTAGCTTTAAATAAATCTAAACTTTAGCCTTATTTAGAAGAAATGAAAGGTTAAAAATTATCATAAGATAGCCATATAGCTTGAAACTTAAAAGGTCTCTCTTTTTAACTAACCGCATGGCCATGAATATTAATACGAATAGGAAGTCTAGGGTAAGCTTGGGCAAAACTTGAGTAAAACTTATATGAAAATGTAATCTCCCTTCTTTAGCATTATAGAACATATGGTTTAATTTTTCAAACAATTATGAATAACTTGGATTCTTTGAGCCCTTCTAAGTGAAATATCCTTCTTGAGTTTCAAACTCCAAAAAATTACATTTATTAATTATATCATTAAACATTGTTGTTTAATTCTAGTTGTAAAAGGCACCCTTTTTTTCTTAGAAAGGTCCTTGATATCACTAAAATCACAAGTTAAAACCTATGGGGCTAAAATAATATGATTCAGGAATTCTAAATCCCTCCATAAAACACTTCCAAATCAAGAGAAAAGTTTAAGTAAACCACTATAAAAAACTATGGAATTATAATGTGTGGATTCATTTTCACATGAATAAACTAAAAATTATTAATTTTTATGCTCACTGGTATTTTATTTCTTTCCAAGCCATTCATTTACCTCTTTAGTAATTATGTCCTTCTGCTTGCTCCCAAATATCATACCCAAGAGCCTAAAGAATACTAACTTCTTTTCTACTAGCAATGCAAGTTTTTAACAACACCAACATGTGAGGAATTTTATCCTTTAAAGGAATGAAAACTAGACTCACAAAACCCCTATGTCGTGCTCCTTTATAGTTCTAAATGATAATGTTCTTCATCATTAAAAGAAAATTAAGGGGAAAAATAGATGCCCAAGGACTTATTATAAATCCAAATCCTCTTGTAAATCATAATGACCCTATGCACATTCCCTTTTGCAAGTCTAGTCTCATCTATATCTTTATTATCTTTGTCCATATATGCTCCATCATTAAAAGTCTTAAGCACCATGTGTGTCTTAAAGTTGAACAAAAGCACATCCCGTTGGTTTTGACTTTCATCTATATTAAGAGAACAAAAGACATGTGTAATTTATGAGTTATAATTTCTTATTTTATTGACAAACACATTTGCTTATGTCTAATTAGTAGGAGGAATATTTTTCCTATTTAGAGTTACTCCTTTTTTTAGGCTTTGTTTGGATGTCATGTAGGCAAGCACTTATTGGGCTCATATCTTATTTTTTAGATACTTTGTGATTAACTCCCTTTTTTTGGCCCATTAACGGACTTTTTTTTAAAAAATTCTCCACATCTCTTTTTGCACCTAATGTATTCCCTTGTTGAATATTGACATCAATTTGTCCTTGATTCTATCCAATCAAATTCGACTCCAACTCATTTTATAAAGCATTTAAATATGATCTTGTTATAATATTTTGATTGCCTATTTTATTACTTCCATTTTTAGTTCCATTAGAATATGCTTTTCCTTGTAGTACTAGTGTGATTTTTAGGCAATCATCCAATTTCCATAATGGTTATTCACCACTAAAGCTATTACTGCACCTCCATTCTCTGCAACCATAACCCTATTTTAAGGACTTCAAAATCATTTTTCAAAGGTTTTCTGGACATTTATCATCCATATTTATAGCAATGAAAATAGATTATATGTATACTTTCATATTTGATACAATACATTTTGCCTTTTATTGTGTATTTAGAGAAAAACACTTTATTCAGATCCATTTCTACATAAATTCATGCATAATTGTCCCTTATCTGCATTATGGTGGTAGCATTTACTTTCAAGGTTTTTCCCATATGATTGTATAGGAAGTTTATGAATTTCTTATCATATAATCACATTGAAAGCCTTGAAAGTCTAAGCCATACTACAAGTTTGATGACTTTAACTTCCTCGGAATTAAACTTAAGATTGATTTCATTTCTTGATTGTCATATATTAGTTAAACTAGAGTTATGACCCATCCATAAGTGCAAATTCATAATTAGAATAGGTACTAAATTTTATTAAATAAAAATCATCAGTAAGATTAATAATATCTAAATCCAATCCTAACTTCATAATTGATTCAACTTTGTTTCCAGTACTTTGAATCTTATTTTTTCTACCTAGCAATTTTATAACAAGGGTCTTGGTCTGAGGCTTACATATCTTTTTCTCTTCTTTCTTTGAAATTATAAAATTTAGATAATGTTTGCCACCCATACTTGATTAGTACTGCTTTCTCCCTTAAGAATCCTTCTCCAATCTATTTAGCTTTTTTTGTACCTCCTCTTCAATGGTCAACAACACCACAAGCGCCTTAGCTTTCACACTCATATGCCTTAGTTCTTAATGTAAAGGAAAGAAAACTTTTAAATAACTTAGTAACTTATTTTTCTAAAATAAATACCTATACTTAATTTGCTTTTATTTTTAACTAGGTATTCACATCACTTCTCATCTACATAGTTTAAAAAAAGTTAAATTGCAGTGAGACTCCTACCTTCCTATTAGAAAAGTTATTTTTCTTTTCTTTATTTTTTTTTTGCCTTCAATGTTTTAGTTTTAAAGTTTTTAGTTAATGAGTTTAGTAATTTATTATCAATTATAGATTTATTTATTGCAAGAATGATAGCATTTGCATAAGTTAAAATTGAGATGCTAGTGTAACTTTTGGCTTCAAAATTTTACCTCATATATATACATACATTAAGTTTGGTTGTACTTTTTGTATGTAAATTTTGTAGTTTCACCGATATTTTAATTGATAAATCAAAAAAATCAACAACACTGATTCAATCGATTTAACTTATTGAGTTAAGGTTGAATTGAATAATATTGTCAATATAAGAGAAATTAATTATTAGGTATTTTTATTAATAAAAATATATAATAGTAAATTATATAATATATTGTAGGGTAAATTACTCTCACCTCTCCTGAGGTTTGGACTAAATACACTCCTTACCCCTTGATTTTTAGTTTTGGCGCTCACCCCCTAAAGCAAACGGAAGTAAGTTGTGCCATTTAAGGACCGAAATGCCCTCATGCTTTGCCCCTGATAGAAGATTTTTCATTTCCCAATTTCCTACTCTTTCTATTTCTCTCTCTCTAGGTTAATATAATCTAATATTCCTAATTAAATCCAATGAAAAGAAAAAAAGTAATACAAATTAATTAATGAATTAATAAAATTAAAGAAATAAAATTAAAAAAGAAAAATAATATATAACAATGCATGCAAAAGAAAAAAATGATGGAGATTTAACATTAAATTTAAAAATTAGAAACCAAACTTAAGTTAAAGAAATTTTTATATTTTTATAAACATTTATTTTATTTTTATGTATTTATTATTATATAAATATAAGAAAAATTAATTATTAATTATTTATTATATGCCATTAGATTAATCATTTATTAAATGAATGATTGTTTTAACTTGTTGATAATTTGATATATAGGTTTCAATTTTTTAAAGGATTAATGCTAAATTTATCTCAAATTTTGTTTAAATTCAAAAGAAGTGATATTCATATAAATTAGTAAAATCATACCTTATTAATTTATTATTTATCATATATAATTTTAAATCTAACTATTTAATTTCATACTAATTTAATCAACTCTCTTCAATTGTTTTAATTAAATATTGAGTTATTAAAATTCTTATATTTTATCTTTAATATAATTATTTAATATTTAATAGTTTTGTTAATTTTTTACTCCCTTTTTTTGGTAACTTATGACAAAATAGTTAAGAAAATAAATAGTCTTAATTAACTTGTTACCAAATAAAAAGGTGTAAATCATGATGAAGAAATACATCAGTCTACCATTTTTGTAAATGAAATCAACTTTTTGTGAAGCATGACATAATCTAACAAAAATATTTAGTAGGGTATCTATTCCCTCAAAAAAAAATTAATGCTGCATATCCTAATAGAAAATGTCAAAACAGTGCTCCGAATAATTAATAACCTTTGGATTTTCGTTAAGTGCGAGATTCTAAATGGAAAATGTTATATCACCCGGTGTTATGTTCTGAATTGAATTCCAAAGATTTTTGTACAACTAATTTCCTTTGTTTTTCATTCTGAATAATCCCATAATAGTTATTGAATAGGTTTGCTGTTTCCATATATAAATTTTTGTATTTCAACTTGTTTTTCTCAGGTGATATAGCACCATTCATTCTAAATTGCATCAAAAGTAGTTAAATGCTTTTCCTTACTTTGGCACACAATTCGACATGATTTCTTCAGAATAATCAATATTTCCTAAATAAAATTGAAATGCGGAAGTCTTGTGCATAAATTAAATCTATAAAATAAAAAAGATTTTTTTATTCCAAACTTGTAATTTGTATTTTTACTAAAATTTTGATGGATTATTACACCCTTAAAATAGATAATTATCATTTTCCTAAATTATGATTATTGACTAATATAAAATAAATTCATGTAATAATAAGTTAATTATATTTATTTTTTATACAAGTCCTATAAATGATTTTATTTAAAAAATATATATAATAAATTATTATTTGATTAAAATTATTAATGAGGTTATTTATAAAATAAATTTGTGAAATAAATTATCACAAGATAATATCATTTCTATCAATTAATAAATATTAACTATCATAAAATAAATGTATGAATAAAATAAAAATAAAAATAATTATATTTATTTTTGTATTTAATATAGTTTTTTAATTATTACATAATTAAAATTGTAATTATTTTTAATAAATTTATAAGTTATAAAATAAATATATGAAATAATAATATGAAAAAAACTAAGGGCCAACCGTTCTCTTTTACTTCATTTTTATATATATTAGTGTGTGTAATGGGTAGTTTGAAAATTATGATTATTAAAATAATAATGATGTCAGTGTTTAATAGAATTTTTTAACAGCTAACTGATAGAAAGGAGAAACTGTTATGTGAAAATTAGTACAAGAGAAGGGTCTGTAGAAACTTAAAAATCAAAGGATAAGAAGTGTATTTAGTCCAAACCTCAAAGGAAATGAGAGTAATTTGCCCCATATTGTAATATAAATTTAAGTTTAAATTTAATTCCTTATCAATATGAAACTTTTCATACTATTAGTGAATAAAAAGATGATTTATCATTAAAAATTTAATGTTAATTAAGAATTTTTATTAATAGTAGAAAAGTTCTAATAATTTTTTAATGATATGATAGTACTTGAATAAGTGATAATGTGGAATTAATCTACAATGATAGTTAATTAAATTTGAATTTTATAAATTTTATGTTAAAACATTAAGTAATATTATAAGTTTTTTAAGAAGTAAATTTAATTTTTAATATAAAATATATTTTGTTAAAAACCATATTCAAGGGTGATAAATTTGAAGTAGAGATTACAGATGGAGGACCTTCAGGGCTTGCTAGTATCAGAGCTTGACGGCAGTAAAAATGATAATTTGAATTTATTATATTTACTTTATGAACTCCATGTTAGTCTTTCAATATGAATGAAATTATGGAAAATTAATGTGGAAAGATATTTGGGTAGCCTCTATCACCTATGCTCTTATGTGAATTATAAGTTAGAGTTAAATAATCTAGAATGAATAAGTCATGTTAAGATTCTAATATTTAGTTCATATTATAAGTATAATAAATTATTATGATTATCTTTATGGAACTTGATGGGCTTTAACATTAGCTTTTGGGTTTACATATTGCATATTTTTATGTCTTTTTTATGATCATTTTCTTCTCATTTTTCTACTCATTCTTCATCTAAATCTTCTTTCAAATTTAAAGATGAATTAACTTCAACTTCTATTTTCAAAGAAGAAATCAAATTTGAAGACTAGGAGATGCCAAACATCCTAGATAGAGAAGTTTACTCTATTCAAAGTCAATCATTCTTTAGCAAGTCTACTATGTAATCAAGACTGTTGAAGAAATTGTTAGGATAAAACTTGAAAATAAGAATTTCACTCTTATTTCGTGTCAAGAAGCTTTCAAGCTTTAAAAGAAATATAACTATATGCACATTGGTTGTATCCAAATAATAGCAAAATTTACTCTCTGAAAAGGGTTAAATAATGCTATCCTTCTTTGTTATCAAGACAAAAGAGATAATGATTTCAAAAAGCTCTTTTCAGGAGTAGTAGAAACTAGTTTATCCTAAGAACCAGTCTATTTTAACTATTTTCCAAATCTAGATATAGTACTTGTAATAGACCAATTTTTAGAAGCTTTTCTTGAGCTTCATGTAAAACTATATAGATACACCCTGGAGCTTGGGCAAATCCCTATGGTAATTACTATTGAATCTATTACACATTATATAACTTCTCATGATTACCATGCATTAAACCACCTACTAAGAAAAGAGAAACTATTTTCTTTCTTATAAATTGTAAAAAAGTCAATTTATCGATTCCTAAAGAAATAATTTAGGATAGTATATATTGGCATAAAATTTAGGGTTTCAAAAATGTTATTAAATTCAAAGAAATCCTTACAAAGGATATATTAGGGATAAAAATCATGCTTGATGGTTCTACCTTGATTTTCTTTTCAAATCATAGAAAACTAAGGATAAAGGAGATTGGAGAATCTTTTGAATAGCTAAGTCTTAGAAATATGCTTATTGGACTAAGAACATCCTTCTTTAGAAGAATCAAGCTTAGGAGAACTTTTAGACTTGAACCTTTTAAGGGATCCACATTATCTACTCGCTCAACAATCAATGTTGACCTGAGGGGTGTTAAGACTACTTCAAGGATCCCAAAATTAATATATGATCAAATTGTTCAAATAAAAGATAAGAAGGATGGTGGATTAATAAGAAAAGGTAGTGATTATGAAGGATCTACCAATTCCATTAACTTACTAACTGCCTCCTAACTTTGTCTTGATAATGATCGTATACCATTATGAATTGTGAAAAGTAGTTCAAGATTGATAAAGATTCCTCAAGAAGAGAATTCTACTTTAAAGAATTCACTCCTTAAAAAACTTGATTTTTAAATAAATTTAAAGCAGAATTAAGGATAATTATTCAAGAAAGATATTACAAATTTATGAATTTGATTTAGAAAAATATATTTTTCTTTGAATAGTTTGAAGCATATGCTGAAAATAAAAAAATAAACTATTCTTTTAGAGAATCAAGCTCAGTCAGTGTGGTCATTATGAAAACGTAATAGTAGGTTACAACTAAAGGAGAGAAACTCATCTTTGAGTTACCACCTAAAGCAACATTCCAAATAGAGATAACAAACCTCAAGAAGCCAACCATCATAACTCCTTTAAAGTAAAAGGAAGCTAAAGAAAGTGAAATTGCTTCAACAAAAGATGTCGTAGCCATAATGGAATAGAATAAATGTACTAACAAGTATCTTCAAACTCTTGGAAATCATTTACTGTTTATTAGCATTGCTAAAAAATTTGTAAGAGAATTTTCTAGCATAAAGAAGGTTGAAAACCCTTTATTTACACCTTACAAAATCCTTTATAGTAAGCAAACGTCCTTATCCAAAGACCTAGCCATAGCTAAAATAGACTAAATGTTAGAAGAACTAAACCAAAAATTAGGAAAAGTGTATGTTGATGAGTTAGCCATGCCTCACTCTACCGAATCTATTACTAGTAAAATGGTAAGAGTCATTGACAATGGTTTTGAAATATCTTCAGAGGATTGTCAAAATTTAAATCCAATAAAAAGGGAATCTAAGGAAACTAATTAAAGAGTACCTCAAAAGTTGTACTACCTAAGAGTTAGTTACCCTAACTAAATTATAAAAGGAAAATCCTAAATTATTTAAAATTCCTACAATGGGAACAATATCTATGAATGGAATATAGGTGGAAAATGTGAATATGAAATTCTCAATACCCTTCAGTAAATGACCATGGTTAGCATAGCCTACTAATCCACCTATAACTGTGATGATATAGTAGTACTTCACTATTTAGTTGTAGGGTTTACTGGTTAACTCAAAGGATGGTAGCATGAACACCTTATAGAAATAAAAAAAAAACCTAAATAGTTGAAACTGTCAAATGAGATCGAGAAGGATATGCAATCCTAGGAGCCAATGGTTAGTTGATCTCAAATGTTATAAATACTTTAATTTACACTATAACTTAACACTTCATAAGTGACCTAAATTTTTGGAAAGACAAATCTACTGAACTGTTGTCAAACCTTAAATATAAATCATTGTTTGATTTTAGATGATATAAGGATATTTTCTTTAGTAGAATTTACTCTAGATCAAATAGTAACCAACTTTTTTGAAAAAAAAATTCCTTGCCAGCCTACCTAAATCCTTAGGTGATAAGGTATAAAAGAAAATTAGAAATTAGTTTGGTGGTCAAATCCCTTATGAGCAGTTTACTTATAGCCAATTAATAAGTTATGTCTAGAAGGTAGCCTTAAAAATCTATTAAGCTAACAAAATTCAAAGGTAGTTAGCCAAAGGAAAATCTCAAAACTAAAGAGAATTAGAACTTTATGTGAATAGTTTAGTTTCATATGCCTAAAATCTTTCAAACCTAAACATAGGCAGAGAGTTAGATAACAACTTATTCAATCTAAGCCTTAGCCTCAATCTCATCCAAAATCTAAAAAATACCAAATGAGGAAATTCAAACCTAGAAGTAAAGTTTTTGATATTTTAGTGATTATTCTCATAATGAGAAAAAACAAGAATATCTCCAAAAACTTAAGCAAAGTCTAGATAAACCCTCATTTTCAAAAGGTTTTTCTTAACCAAATACTTATAATTTTAAAGATCTTTTGGAAGGATTTAAGTTAGAACAAAGTAAACCTGTTACAATATAAGATTTATAATTTGAGATAAATCTTCTCAAAATAGAAGTAAAGGAGTTAAAAAAATCCAAAAACTCCAAAAGGAAATTCTTTCCAAGCTTCAAGTTTCTTTTAAAAGGAAAAAAAATTAAAATAAATGAGGATGAAGAAAATAATTTTTTAGGATGGCCCCAATTCCAAAATATCATATTCCAATCAAAATGGTTAAAAATATATGGGAATTAGAAATAGTTGTCTTACTTGGTATAGAGATAGATATCAATTGTATTTAAAAAAGCCTAGTTCCAACTAAATTTTTTGACAAAACTATAGCTAATATTAGATATGTTAGTGGATCCCCACTTGAAATTAATTTTAAACTTTCTAATATGAAAATGGTTAACTTTTTTTTACTGAACAAATCAAAGTTTTTTACTTGTTAAAAATTTATTCAGCAAAGTTATTTTAGGGATTCCTTTTATTCAAGTTTTAACTCCTTATAAGGTTTTAGATAAAAGGATTATCATCAAATTTCTTAGAGAAAAAATCACTTTCTAATTTGTTGAAAAATTTAAAAAGATTAATTTGATAAATTATAAGGAATCCTAAATTAACTATCTTTCTAAATAAGTATCTTATATAAAGATAGAATAACAATTGACAAGTCAAATTATTCAGATAAAGATCAAATTTTTGAAAAAAAAAAAGGATCATTAGTATTGTTTATGCTGACTTTTAAATGCTTTCTGGAATAGAAAGCAATATATGGTAGGATTACCATATGAAAATTATTTTTCTTAAAAAAAATCTTAACTAAGGCAAGGCCTATCCAGATGAATCAAGAACTTTTGAAACATTGCCCAAAAAAATAGAAAATCTCTTAAAGAAAGGAATCATTAAGAAATCGAAAAGTCATTGGTTCTATGTAGCATTTTATGTAAATAAGAATGTTTAAATTGAATGAGGCATGCCGAGGCTTATGATTAACTACAAGCCACTTAATACTGCACTCTAATAGATTTGGTATTTGATCCCTAACAAAAAGGATTTAATAAATCATCTTTATTTAGTAAAAATATTTTTAAAATTTGATATGAAATCTAGCTTTTGCTAAATCCAAATAAAACATAAAGATAAGTATAAAACAACATTCGTAGTACCATTCAGTTAATACAAATGGAACATAATGCCGTTTAACTTGAAAAATACACCTTCAAATTTTCAAAGGATTATGAATGATATTGATAACTTATTTTTCAAATTTTTTATTATTTATATTGATGATGTTTTAGTTTTTTTGAAAAATACTAATCTACACTTTAAACATCTAAATATTTTTCTAAATATTACTTAAAGAAACAGTTTAACTATTTCAAAAATTAAATATTCTCTTTTCTAAACTAGAATTCGATTTCTTAGTCATTACATTTATTAGGGAAATATAACTTTGATCAAAAGATCAATTGAGTTTGCTAATAAATTCTCTAACTAATTAATTGAAAAAACTCAACTTCAGAGATTTTTAGAATGTTTAAATTATGTTTTAGATTTCTTTCTAGATCTTTCAAATCTTATCAAACTTTTACGTGAACATTTTAAGAAAAATCCTCCTCCTTAGATTGATGATCATACCAAAATAGTTAGGCAAGTCAATGCTTAGGTTAAAAGTCTTCCTTATCTATATATTTCAAATCCAAATGCATTTAAAATTGTTGAAATTGATACCTCTAATTTGGGATATGAAGGTGTCCTTAAAGAAGTTTTAAATGGTAAAAAGCATATAATTGCATTTGCATCAAAGTATTAGAATTTTTCATGACAAAACTATTCAACTCTAAAAAAAGAAATTTTGGCAACTATTTTGTGTGTTTAAAAATTTCAATTTGAACTTTTAAATCATAATTTTTTTACTAGAGTTGATTATAGCTCTGCTAAATTTATTTTAAAGAAACATGTTAAAAATATAGCATTAAAACAAAATTTTGCCATATAGCAAGGCATTTTAAGTGTTTTCGATTTTGAAATTAAACATTTAAAAGGTTTTTCAAATTCTTTTCTAATTTTTTCTTACAAAAGAATTTTTGCAAGGATTAAATTAGTGACTAATCTAGAAATCTAAGTCCTTCAAATCCAATTCAAAGGTTTGAACCAACTAGACCAAAACCAATTGAAGAAGAGAAAGGCAACTAAATTGCCTTTTTTTTCTAAATCTTCAATTAAATCCAAACTTAAATCCTCAACTCTCCAAGAAATTGATAATAATGATTTCTCAATTGTGGTGTTGCAAACCTTTGTAACCTCTCTTTAAAAATCCTTTCAAATTGCTAAAAAATTAGAGGCAGATATTGCTGAAGAGGAACAAGCCAAGAACTTATCCTTAGTCAATCCAAAATCCTTTAGGTCATCTCTAACTAGAAAAATTAAATTACAATGGCAGGGACTTCCTCCAAAGCTATTGTTTCAAAAGAACCTAAGCCAGTTAAAATCATTATTAAATTTATTAAAAAATTGAATCACCAAAATCTTCTTTACACAGCACCCAAATACTAGGCTAAAACCCTAAAAGAACTTATCCCAATTTTTTTCTCCAAAGGATGGCATCTTGTTCCAAAAATGTCACTCCATACTAAAGAATTTTATAAACATATTCTTAAAGACTCTAGTTTAATAACAATTGAACACCATAAGAGTTATACTGATCTAATTTCGATCATTTACTTAAGTTTTAAAATTAAGAAAATCATTACTTCAAATGAATGGGGCATGGAACCATTCAAAATGAAGAAATTTGAAAAAAATTTTATCCAAATTTAATAGGATATTCATACTAGGATTATTAAGATGCCTGGATAAATACTTTATATTTTCAAAATAAATTTTTTAAACATTCTTGGTTAATTTATTTTCTTCATGATTCTAAGTATCAAATTCCTAGTTAGTTTGTAAGGTAATGGAACATCTTCAAACTAACTAAAGCAATTTTTTCAAAAAAATATTAAAGAGAGATGGGAAATTTTCTAGGATAATTTTGATAATCAAAATCATGGTAATTTTTTCATGGTACTTTAATTCTTCTCTAAAATAAGCCTCCCATGCTTTTGGGAGTATCAATTTGTTTAGAATCCAGATGAAAATTATCCAATTCTACAAAAGCAAAGGCTTTGTAAAATGATAGGCAAATTTCAAACAATTCACAAAAGCAGAAAAGCCTGAGGTCCTTAAATGGTTCAAGAAGAATCCAAAATTTAATAAAAATTCACGAAATAGCATAAATCAATTTTTCCAAACTAAATCTCAATTTATAATTGCACTAGCCTCAACAACAAATGAAGAAGAATAGGCTTCTTACATTGAGGATGTCCACCTCCTGCTCAAATTCAAATTACAAATTGAGTCTTACGTATCGAATAATTTAGGACAAGAGTTTGAAAATTATGTCCAGCCAAATGAGGATGACTGCTATGGAATTGATCTAGATGAAGTAAAATCTGAAGATCTAACCCAAGTTATTAGATGCAAATACTAATTCAAATTTCAAATCTTAAAAGATTGTTGGCACCAGAAAATAAATTAAAATTCAGTAAAGATATCATAATGAGATTCCTGTCAACTTTTGTTAACTTTAAGTTTGCTTTTGCTTTTGCTTTTAAAGTTGATATCAAATAATTACATGTAATTGTAGCATTTTTACTATACATTATAGCGATGTACTGCAGAAGTCTAAATTCGCCTATAAATAAAGCTCCCCAATTGTAAGAACTATTAGTCTTCTAATAAGCTCTCACCTCCACTCTCAGATAACTTTGATTCTCTCACAACTTTGCTTGTATTTGTAAGTTTTGTATTTAATAAAATTTCTTACAATCCGTCTATGATCTCTACTTCATACTTGTGTAGGGGACTTTCGGAATTCATTGGTATCAAAGCTTAGGGAGAAGTAAAAATAATAATTAAAATTTATTATATTTATTTTATAAACTCCATGTTAATCTTTGAGTATGAATGAAAAATTTTATATTTAAAATTTATATTTTATATTAAAAATTGGCAAAATTTTAAGATTTTTTATTTTTTGAATATTTATATTTAACTCTTCTAAAAATTAAAGAATTCTTAATAAATTTTATTTTAATTCCTTTAGTATTTTTTTCCCAATTTCGCTCTGAGCACATTTTAATAGTATGCGTATAAAAGATTGTATCCAGTGGATAAAGGTTTACATTGGATTCTTGGTGGCTGGCTCTCTCCGCTCTGCAATTTTTTTAAACATTAATTTTATCACTTTGTTAACTAAAAAAACACATCCTGCCAGTTAGTAATTTTTGAATGAAAGACAAATCAAAGAACTAACTATATGCATCTAATTATATGAAAAATGAATGATCAATCCAAATTTTGTAAAGCGCAGGTGTTGAATTTAACTTCTTCATTTTACGTCCGCAATAAAGAAAAAACCCGGATGCTAAGGTAAAAGCGATCAGCTATGGCTATTTTCCATCTTCAGATTCAATCCAATTCAGTTTCATAATTTTATAAATCAAATAAATTTTCCTTAACTTCTTTTTTATCTATATAGTCATGTCATATATAACCAAAATTTTAACTTATTTAATAATTGTAAATTTATAATATTTATAAGTATATTAAATATTATTTTTAGAAATATATTTTATTATTATTTAATTGAAAATATAAATTGAATTTGAACTTAATTTAAATTCATTTTATTTTAAACGAACGTCAAATAATTTTACTTCACCCTAAACTTCTGCAATGAGATTGGAAAGAGAAAAAAATTACATGCTACGTTATTTTATTTATAACTTATGCCATTATTTTTCATCTAATAAAAATAATTACTTAATAATTTATATGCATTAAAAATTATCCCTTTCTTTTTTTTTTTTAACAACATTAAAATAAATTTGCTGTCCTCCCCCGCCTATGCTGAGCACTTAATTGTTATTTATTTCTTTTCACGAAGGTTCCCCCGAGAAGGTGATTATTGTCTACGGAACGCTCGTATATAAGCCACAGCTGTGTCGTCGTGTCATCATTCATCTCTCTCATCCCCGATCGAGGAAGGGCTCCGACAACCACTGAAGTAGTTTCCCCTTGATCTTCTCTGATTCCGTTTCGAAAATGAACGACGCGGATGTCTCGAAGCAAATCCAGCAGATGGTGAGGTTTATCCGCCAGGAAGCTGAGGAGAAAGCTAACGAGATCGCTGTTTCTGCTGAAGAAGTATGGTTTGATTCCCAATTTCAGTTTGTCCTTTTCTTTTCTGCATCAATCCCGTAACTGATCAGGATCATTGAGTTAAATAAAATTGCATCTATTCGATCCAATTTATTTGAACTGGATCGCCATGAAATTGATCCAGAAGATTTATATCGAATTTTATAGGAATTCAACATCGAGAAGTTGCAATTGGTTGAAGCAGAGAAAAAGAAGATCAGGCAGGAATACGAGCGCAAAGAGAAGCAAGTTGAAGTTCGCAAGAAGATGTAACTTACTTTAAACTTTTTACTCTTTTGGATTACTGTTTCGGTTTTTTTTTTTTTTTATATGTATATTCTTATAATCCTGAAGTTATTTCATCAATTGACTTTTCTATGTGAAAATAGTTAAAGATTAAATTATATGAATTAGCAGCATTTTAATTTTGAACATTCTGATAGGGCATTCTTGTGGTTCTTGATCCTTGTGTGCGAAAATTACACAAATGATGTAGAGGGTGACCATTGCTAAAGGTTGAAAAATAGCCAAAATCTCGTACTTGGTTCCTGCAGTTTGTTTCTGCCAAACGAGTATTGATATTGACTTCATAGTGAATTATGAGTAAGAATGAGTGTTTGGTGTTTTTAGGCTTAATGTCCTTCTTTTGGTGCAATACCCTGCATGCTACTGGTGTCCCCCTCCCCGCGACAAAACCAAAAAAAAAAAAAAGATGGGAAGAAAATCAAGTAGGGTGATTGTTGAGATTAACTAAAACTTGTGGAACAATTGAATGTTGCAGCGAGTACTCCATGCAGCTGAATGCTTCTCGGATTAAAGTTCTTCAAGCCCAAGATGATGTGGTTAATTCCATGAAAGAAGCTGCATGTAAGGAGCTTTTGAGTGTGAGTGGCAATCACCATGTATACAAACATCTTTTGAAAGATCTCATTGTTCAGGTCAGTAAAAACTGAATATTTAACACTTGACCATGCAATTTCATGAACGGGCCACTTTCAGAAGAAACTTGCACACTGGGGCATGAAAGTATATATGCATTCCATCCTTGATGTTTTGTTTATTATGTCCCAGTCCCGCATCATTTGTGATGATGACATTACCTGTAAACAATGAGATCCTGCAGACATGCTTGTCCATAAATGTACCTTGTGAGACAAATAAATCAACTTCATCAGTTTAAACTTTAAATCATACCTAGCAAATTCTTATTGTTGTTTACAAGCAAAATTACAACCTGTAAATTTGTGGATTTGGATTATAAAGGATTATGTGTGACAGAGTTTGCTGAGATTGAAAGAGCCTTCTGTCTTATTGCGATGCCGGGAAGATGACCTGCATTTGGTGGAATATGTGCTGGATTCGGCTGCACAGGATTATGCTGATAAAGCTAATGTTCACCCACCAGAGATCATCGTTGACAAGCAAGTTTATCTTCCACCCGGACCTAGTCATCACAATGCCCATGGTCCCTTCTGGTAATGGTCATATCATACTTGAAGCTTAAGTAAAATTGGGCTTGTCCATGCATGATTTTTGCATTTCTTTTTTTTCCCTGGCCCTGTTTGGGTGGATGAGGAGGGGGTGTGTCTTGTTATTAAGTTGTCTGGCTCTGTAAGTCAGGGCTGTGCCATGTCTTGTTTCTCTCAAGTGTTTCTAGCACAATCTTTTAGAGCAGTCAGCTAACGATGTTTGTTTTGATTGAGGAGGTTTCTGAAAGTTGTATTATCAGTATGCCTTATTATATCTTTTGTTGTTCAGTTCTGGAGGGGTGGTGTTGGCTTCTCGTGATGGGAAGATTGTCTGTGAAAATACGCTTGATGCACGGTTGGACGTAGTGTTCCGTAAAAAACTTCCAGAGGTAAATATTTGCTGAATAGATAGCAGCTTCTTGTACCTGTTTCATTTTCATTGGTCATCTGCAGTCTTGCACTATGAATGGTCATTGTGCAGTTAAGTGAATTCATTTAGTTACAGCAAGATATTTTGGATTGTTGCTTACTTCTTTGTATTGATGAGATTTCATAATATCATAATCTAATTGACTTATGTCAAAGAAGTTTGTGGCCCCTTTTTCAGCATAATGTCCAAAAATATTGGATGTTGGTGTTGATATAAAATATTTCTGGTGAATTGTTCGCACTATATCATGATATGCTTTGTTGTGCGCTTTCGCTATTAACTCTTAAAGGCAGATTGGAAACAAACTAACAAGACCTAATAGTTGGATACGAGGCCTTAAAGTTACGAGACTCT
Source organism: Sindora glabra (assembly GCA_020226215.1). Classification (NCBI taxonomy): domain Eukaryota; kingdom Viridiplantae; phylum Streptophyta; class Magnoliopsida; order Fabales; family Fabaceae; genus Sindora; species Sindora glabra. The sequence goes on from CM035236.1 coordinate 1,084,735, forward strand.
TTGCCTCTGTATTTTCTATGTCCTCTCCATTATCTTTTTCCCTAATTATATATCGCACTTCCACTCCCCCTCTTCCTCTGTATTTTCTATGTCCTGTCCAAATATCTTTTTCCCTAATTATTTATCGCCCTTTCATTCCCCTGTCCGAGAGTCAGAAAACTTTACTGTCCAACTTCAATTCTTACTTCCGTCAAGTGTATTTTATCTGTGAAATGGCTAACCACGCCTAGCATAACTATGTTCTGATGATGATTTTTATCCTTGTTGCAGATCCGAAAGCAGCTGTTTGGACAAGTTGTTGCCTGATAACTTCGGTTCTATTGTTTGATTGCTCCTAGAAATTTCATTTATAGAATCAAGAGCTTGTTTTTGACTTGGAGATCCGTGGTGCTTTTGCGCCCCAATCTTAGTATCATCGTCTTTTAAATAACCTAGTTTTTGCGTGTTTCTTTCTTCAGTCCAGTTGTTTCCTTTTGTATGTGATGGGGGGCATCCAACGCATTAAAAGTTTCAGTAATAATTGTTTCCAGCTCGGGTATAAATCTTTTTTAGTTAACGTTTCAGTATGTGATGGAGGGCCATCCAACACTAGCACATTAATTTCTTGGGGTGTCAAGGTGCACATTGGTTTTAGTTAACGTTTTGATTTAAAGCGCTGTACTCCATGTTGTGTTTGCTGGAGTAAAAATTGAAGTCAAAAGTGCTGAAAAATAATATTCGTAAGTTCTCATCTGGAGACATGGGTTGCAGAGGCATTACTTGTGGTGAGACTCTAAGGTATAGAGGAATTCATTGAACTAGCAAATTCATCAATGAAAAATAGGCTTCGCAACTATATACTTCGTAATATGATATTCATAATTTCATATAAATAATTAAATATCAAATATTTTAATTGAACACCATTTGAGTGTTATTAACACGAATTTTGTTTGTTACATACGTTGCAAACTTTGTGTGACATAAATCATGTTAACTGTGATATATCATTTGTTGAAATATGGAGTTTTTGAGATTACGATGTAAAAATTTGAAACTTGATATTTTGCAAAATCATTATATAACTGCATGAAAAGCCTAAAATCTCAGTAATGAAGTTACAGTTTTGTCTTAATTTACTAGGCACAAAAATCATACTAAAATACAAAGAATGTGTGTAGATACTCCATAAAACATGGTTTTCGTAGAACTTGATAAAATACTTGGAAGTGAATATGTAAATGGCACCGGTGATGCCTGTTTACGGTGTGCCATTTACGGTTTACAATGGTGAAGAAGAGAAGAATGGTAGCAGCGGGATACCAAAGCACAACGTAAACGCCGTCGTTTGGGTTGGACTTACCCCCGAGTCAAACCTGGGAAGCATCGGCGGGCAAATTTAAAAGTAGCAAGAGCGACTGAGACCCAGAACCGAAGGAAGGTGGATATTTAGCATTTCAAACACCTTGGTCTCTCTGAACCAACCCTGCTTCGAACATGGAGGCTTCAACCTTGTTCCGCGTAGGCCTAGCGGGGCTCGCCGTCATGGGCCAAAACCTAGCTCTCAACATCGCCGAGAAAGGCTTCCCTATCTCCGTCTATAACCGCATCATCTCCAAAGTCGACGAAACCGTAGATCGAGCTCGTCAAGAGGGTTCCCTCCCACTCATGGGCCAATATAATCCTCGAGTTCTGGTTCTCTCTATTCAGCGTCCCAGATCAATCATAATGCTAGTCAAAGCCGGTGCTCCCGTTGACCAAACTATCGCTGCACTCTCCCACCACATGGAATCCGGCGATTGCATCATTGGCGATGGCAACGAGTGGTATGAGAGCACCAAGCGCCGAAATCAGTGAAGTTTCTGATAAGGGTATCCTCTATTCGGGTATGGGTGTTTCTGGTGGCGAAGATGGTGCCCTAAATGGACCATCTTTGATGCCCGGGGCGGTTCTTATCAGGGTTACTCCATGTTCAAGACATTTTGATGAAAGTCGCTGCTCAAGTTGAGGACGGCCCTTGTGTTACCTACATTGGAGAAGGTGGCCCTGGAAATTTTTTCAAGATGGTCCACAATGGTATTGGGTACGGAGATATGCAGCTCATTTCTGAGGCCTATGACGTGTTGAAGCATGTTGGCGGTTTGTCAAATTCTGAGCTTTCCGAGATTTTTTGCTGAGTGGAACAGAGGAGAACTTGAAAGTTTCCTGATTGAGATTACTGCCGATATCTTCAAGGTTAAGGATGAAGCTGGAAATGGGGATTTGGTGGATAAGATTTTAATAAAACGGGAATGAAGGGTACTGGCAAATGGACTTTGCAACAGGCAGCAGAGCTTTCTGTAGTGGCTCCGGCGATTGCTGTGTTATTAGATTGCCGGTACTTGAGCAGAATAAAGGAGGGGAGAGAGAGTGCTGTTAGTGTTTTGAAGGAGGCAGGAATGAACGATGAAGTGGGGTCTGTGAAGAGTGGAATTGATAGGAAGAGGTTGATAGATGATGTGAGGCAAGCTTTGTATGCATCAAAGATCTGCAGTTATGCCCAGGGGATGAATTTACTGAGGGCCAAGAGCAAATGAGAAGGGATGGAATTTGAATATGAGGAAATTGGCGAGAACTTGGAAAGGTGGGTGCATTATAGGAGCAGTGTTTTTGGATAGGATTAAGGAGGCTTATCAGAGAAATCCAAAGTTGGCTAGTTTGATTGTGGACCCAGAATTTGCAAGGGAGATGGTGCAGAGACAGGCAGCTTTGAGAAGAGTTGTGGGATTGGCTATATCAGCTGGAGTAAGCACTCCAAGGATGTACGCGAGCGTAGCTTATTTTGATACATATAATGTCATAGATCGGTAACTCTTTAGGTGAAATTATATACCTCTTGGCTGACATACCAACTTTTCAACTAATCTCACTTGAGACACTTGATACACGCTTGGTAAAGATAAGGGAATTTACAAGATTGCAAGCCATAATTGAATGTAGTCAAAGTGTTCGTACATACCAAACAATAAGATCATTCCACACATGAAATTTCCGAATACAATGAACTTATAGATAGAGAGTATTTCATTGGTTTGGTATATACCTTATTTTATAATGTGAGTGTGTAGGAAATGGTTACAAATCAACGCACTCGAATTCTTATCTCACTATTCAAATATTCTACTGAGTTTTTATCTATTGAGTTTTCATGATACTCTACTCTCATAAAAATTCTCTTAATAGAAAATGATATATTTTTTTTGAACTATTATAAACCCTTTTGTTAACGTTTTAAATGTCTAATTCGCACCAAAATGTACTAATATGAAGATAAAAATGCGAAGATCATAGATTTTAGCATTTCGAACTCCTTTAAATTCTCGAATTATGTCGAAATGATTAAAATACTTTAAACTTGAAAAAATTAGAAAAAATAGTATATTAGTTAAATTGCTTCCAAATTTCAGTTATATGACTTCCGTAATATATTTGATTTTTCTATCAAATCTTGTTTTAAATCGAATACTTTTACTTGTTAAATTGTTGTAACTATCAGTTTGTGACAATAGGAGAGCAAGGCTTCCAGCCAATCTTGTTCAGGCTCAGGGTGATTTGTTTGGAGCTCATACATATGAGCGGATTGATCGTGCCGGCTCTTTTCACATAGAATGGACAAAACTTGCTTGCAATGGCAGAGCTGGAATTGAGATATTTAGCAAGGTTAGTAGTCGTCTGTCTGAATTGATGCCGGTAATGCACCCTTTCAATGAGAGATTGTATGTGTCATTGAGAAGACCTGCTTGGGGCCGTTAGGCAAAGGAATTTTTGCTCTTCGTGGCACTTTTTGCTTATACCAGCGAAAGGCTTATAAATTAGATGCATGCTTATTGTGGCACTTTTCACTCTTTTTTTCCATATCAAGAAGAAGAGTCCTTCTGGGCTTTAAAAGAAAAAATTTGACCTTTCATTTTTTTTTTTTTATCTTCTGGGTGAAAATAACATTACTCTCCTTATTTTACCACATTTCAGATAATGCTGCATTGCGTCTAGAATTAGCTCTCTTTCTGTTGGTCCAGGTGAATACTCCGAAAGTAGTTTTATTGGACTATATAAGAAATGAAATACTGATTGATAAGGTGATTCTATGTGTTGCTTGTGGCTAATTTGTCTCTCCGGTAGACTGCCGGGTAAGAGACTACCAATCAAGTGCATTGCTTGGAAATCTAACAAATGCAAAACTCTTTCCAAATCTTTATTCTCCTGTATACTCTTGGTCTTCAGAAAATTGGTATAAACTCATTGAAATCGATAGGTATATGAGTGTGCAGTACAAAGCCAATTGGGAACTGGATTAACTCAACGGCGGACCGATGGATTTTTCCTTTTCATTGAAATTAATGGGTGATATTTCCGCGCATGTACTCTCATTTTTATTATCCACAAGCGTTTTAACCCGCGCGAATGCACATGGATGTCTATTTTTTTAATATAAATAATAAAAAAATTGTGAAAGTATTGATCTTTAATTTATTCTTTTTATTTTACAAATATATATTTATAATTATAAATAAGAAATTTTAGAAATATAATATAGGATTTAAAAATAAAATATATAATTATGTAATTAAATTGATAAATTTTAAGTAAAATAAATTTAATTTTAATGTTTCTATATTTTCATTAGATAATATAATAGATAATTAATAATTTTAATTAATATTTTTATACTAAATTATTATTTTATTTAAATTATTTTCATAATAAAATTAAATATATCATACTATATTATATTATTTTATGATATTAGCATTTAACTTATAAATATAGACGTGAAAAAAAAAAGAAAAAAATTAAGTTATAGAGCAAATAAAAAGAAAAGAAATAATGAGTGAGTTAAATAATATACCAATTAAAAATAAAATATATAAGTAAATAATTCAATTAACTTATATCTTTTGACTTCTTTAAAATATTTTTATTAAAAAAATATATGCCATATTGTATGTATATTTTTTAATGACATTAACATTTGAACTATAAATAACAAGAGTGATCATAAAAAAGAAATAAAAAAGAGTAAAAATATGCAATTGAGCAATTAAAAAGATGAGGAGCAATGAGCGAGTATAAAATCATATAAGAGTTTAAAAAAATAAATTATATAATTAAGTAATTCAATTAAATTAAATATCTTAACTTACTTGAACTATTTTTGTAGCAAAAACAAGATATCATGGTGTATGTATACTTCTTAATGATATAAGGTCTTAGTTGTAAATAATAAGAATAAACATGAATAAGAATCAAGATAATATGAGTGAAAAAACATGTAATAAAATAGATAAAATGACGTTGGACAATGTGAGTTGTAAAATCTAGATAAAATCTTAATTGATGTATATTTTATTTAAAATATAATTCTTAAAAATTCATATTATGACAATATTGAAAAATTTTCAAAAAATTAATTTTAATTTTTAAATATATTTATTAAGTAATACAATTGTTACACCCTTACAGATTTAAAATTTGTATTTGAGTGGTCATTGATTTCTTATAAATTAAATATAACTGTTTTGCTCTAATAGCATGTCTTGATGACATGCATGATGTAAATGTGATAAATGTACGGGGAAAATGTGCATGATAAAAAAGTTGATGGAGTATAGAAAATTGAGAAAGAGTGGGAGTAGGAGCAAAATAAATATTTTAATCTATTTTAATTGTAAGGAATGAACTTGAAAGATGGAAAGAAATTGGAAGAAATTTAATTAAGAATTCCACGAGTTGGAGTTGAGGTATAAATTGAAGGAAGAAAAAGAAAACAATATTATAGATCGCATCCCTGCTTTTTATGTCAAAAATTAGATGAAAAGTATCAACAGAGTATTAACAATCCAAAATATAGTTAAATGAATTTTAAGACTTAAAAATATAGATAGATTAAATAAAATTGGATGAAATTATACGTGGATTAAAATGTAATTTTACTTCAAGTGAATATGAGCATGCGGATAAAAAGCCGTCCATTGCAGGCCCAATATCTATTTTTGGGATCTTAATGCCAGAAGTCCGAAATTGGGTCCACTGTAGATCGCGTAAAAAGCCCAATAGTGGGAGAGCACATCAAGGGGGAGAATAGTGTACAGCGAAAGAGACGGGGCGAGAGAGATGCCAGTTCACCGACTTAAGTCCGCAAGATTATATCGGAAAAATTGAACATTTTTTTATTTCGAAGAAACCTCTGATTAGGATATGAAAGGTGAAATATTACAGAAAGGCTAAAGGGGACCGACTTCAAAGTCGGAAAATTTTTCTTGGAAATCGAAGCAAAGTTTAAAAAATTGATTTGTGAGTTTCGTCTGCAATTGATGCACTGACATGACGCAATCCGACGTGGATCCCTTCGCCTTTCCTACGTCGATGGATTGCTTGCCCGCTCACTCCTCCGACTATGATTTCGGCTTCGCCTTCGACAACAGCAATTTCTCTGATCGACTTCTCAGAATTGAGGTTATACCCGACGATTTTCCTGAACCTAAATCCGACGCTAACAGCTCCACCGGCATCACCGAATGGGCTCGCAACCGCAAGAGACGCAGACAAGAAATCAGTATAGAGTCCGGTATGTCTTTTTTACGCACTAGCGCTTCTGAGTCGGACTCCTCCTTTTTGATAGTGTTGAGGTCTTTTGCTTACTGTCTACGACAAATGAATGCATTTCCTTTCCGTCTTCTATGTTCCGCTTCAATAGAAATGGCAATATCTATTCAAAGATTAGGTAAATGTGAAAATTTTATGTCGTTTTATGTAAGGGCAATTTGTTCTTTATTTGGGTTTTGGCGCGTTTTATTTGAGAGGTTGAGGAATCACACATGTGCTATGGATCATGACATTGCTTGGAACATCATAGATGTAGACTAAAAATAGAGTTTGATGCTGTTCTGACTGTCCGTATCACTTTTGAAAGTAAGGGTTCTTCTTTTGGCAATCTCTTCTGTTGTTGAATAGGATTTTTCACCACGATTATCAGTCTTGTGTCTGCTTGACTAATTTATTAGATTGTGATCGGTAATCTTCTAAGAAGATTATGCTGCTACGATTCCATGACATCTCCAAAGAGTTTCCGTGGAGTGGGTGATCCAATAGGGGAAAAAAAAAGTGTCGAGCAGTTCTGAGCTCATGCTATCTGACTGATTTCAAATATTTGTGCTGTTCAGCTATAAGTGTTCCAGTGCATTGGGATGAACATGATTCAAATTGTAACGGGCCAGATGTGGGGGAAGCTGTGGCTTGTGAAAACCAAGATGAGGGACCTGTGGCGATGCTTGAGGAATCACCTTCAGGTTCAGGTGTTTTGATGATTTGTAGATCCATCCCTTTTAGAGATAGTTTGTTATATTAGCATTTGAGTTGTATATAATAGCTGATGGCTTTTATCCAGATAACATTGGGATGATATTCTCTTGTTGCCAAGTTAAGTGACTGAGGTTGTTTGAACTTAATGACTGGACCTTTCTTGAGATGGTGACCTGGTCATTGTTCTCACTGAAACTTTTTTTGTTTTTTCCCCTTCTCTTTTTTCAATCAAGACTTGTAAATGTGTACAAGCAGACCAGATATCTGCCCCTTGAAACTATTTGGAGCAGGACTTGATTTCCATATTTTGGTCTAATGTTGTAGGCTGTAAGAGCTTTCACTTATAATTGAATTTATGTGCTTCTGTAATCTGCAAGGTTAAAGTGGATATTTTCACGTGGAAACTTCCTGTGTAAACTCAAAATGGTTTAACTCATACTTGTGTGTATATAACTGCAGCAGCTTGAAATTATGATTATAACTTTTGTAGGTGAAGAAGTTGCTCCTAGCCATAATTTACCAAGGAACACCAGCTGTTCAAAAGTACTAAGAGTGAAGACCTTTCATATAAGTTCTCCAATTCTGGCAGCAAAGAGCCCTTTATTTTATAAGGTAAGTAGCTATCCTTTTGGCGAATTTGCATTCAAATGTAGTTGTTTTCAAGTAAAGTTATATTACTTCCCATGACATTTTTGTTTTCATGCCTCTTTTAGTTGTTTTCAAATGGGACGCAAAAGTCACAGCAAGGAGATGTGACCCTTAAAATCCATGCTTCTGGTAATCATAGGAAATTTTACAAGAATGTGTTTGTTTTGTTTTTTATTACAAAAGCTGGTGCAATTTGTTGTTTTTGGTTCTAAATGTTGCAGCTCGTATAGTATTCTTTATTTAATGTACAAAAGTCATTGGGAGTGTTGTTGTTGTTGTTGTTTTTCCCCTTTTTTTCCTTGTATTGGAGCAGAAGAAGCTGCTGTTGTGGACCTGCTTAATTTTATGTATGCTAATACTTTACCAAGGACAACGCCTGCTGCTGTGTTGGATGTACTGATGGCTGCTGATAAATTTGAGGTCGCATGTTGTGTGAGGTACTGCAGTAGGTTTTTGAGGAACAAGCCAATGACTTGTGAGTCTGCCTTGCTCTATTTGGATCTTCCTTCTACCGTTCTGATGGCAGATGCAGTTCAGCCACTCTCAGATGCAGCAAAGCAGTTTCTTGCCACACGTTACAGAGACATGACTAAGTGAGTTGCCTCTTACAACTTTCATTTCTAATTGGCCTCTTATTTTGTTCAGAGTTTTTAGATGCTCCTTTTTATCTTTTTATTAGTTAGTTGTGTAGCTCCACTTCGAAACCAATATTTTGTTAACCATAGTCCTTTCCATGCTTGTTGATACAATCGATCAACCCTTTTAGGTAGAGTCATTGCAGCTGTTTACTTTTGGTTTGTTATATTGCATTCAAGTCAGAGGGAGGAGTAATCATTTTTATTATGTGCATGTGCATCCAGATTTATTCCCAGACACTCAGTCCCACCTTTTTCTCTTAATGTCTAGGCACCCAATCGAGGTGATGAAGTTACCATTGGCAGGCATAGAGGCAGTGCTATCTAGTGATGATCTCCTGGTACCTTCAGAGGATGTTGTTTATGACTTTCTGCTTAGGTGGGCTAGGATACATTATCCCAAGATTGAGGAACGGCGGGGAGTCCTTGGATCTCTCCTTCGTCGACTCATTCGTTTTCCATACATGACTTGCCGTAAACTTAAAAAGATCCTAATGTCCAGTGAATTTGACCCTGAACTTGCTTCTAAGCTTGTTCTTGAGGCTCTCTTTTTCAAGGCAGAGGCACCTTGTCGAAGACTATCTCTTGCTGCAGAGGATGCTAGTGCTACCTGTCGTCGTTTTGTTGAGCGTGCTTACAAATACCATCCAGTTAAGGTGGTTGAATTTCAATTGCCCCGAAAACAGTGTGTTGTTTACCTTGACCTGAAGAAAGAAGAGTGCGCACATCTATTTCCTGGTGGTCGAGTTTACACACAGGCATTCCACCTGGGGGAGCAAGGGTTTTTCTTGTCGGCTCATTGCAATATGGATCAACAAAGTTCGGTTCATTGCTTTGGGCTTTTCTTGGGGATGCAAGAGAAGGGATCGATCTCTTTTGCTGTTGATTATGAATTTGCTGCAAGATCAAAGCCCAGTGAGGATTATATAAGTAGGCACATGGGAAATTATACTTTCACTGGAGGCAAGGCTGTTGGGTATCGAAACTTGTTTGGCATGCCATGGACTGCCTTCATGGCTGAAGACTGTCACTATTTCATCAATGGAATGCTTCATCTTAGGGCTGAGCTTACTATCAGGCAGTGACTCTGGTAGGGATGGTCTTTCGAGCCTTTGATGGCTGCTTGCTTGACTAACGGCCATTAGGTATCCGGTAGTATGGTCTCCAAGCCTTTTTCTTTTCATTTTTCCTTCTCTCCCCTCTCTCCTTATTGAGGCTAGATGATGGTTTTTGTTGATGCTGGCCCTGCCCCTTTTGTAAACGAAGGGTTTGGATATGGTGTGAATATTGCAATGGCTCTGTGTAGATAATTCCTAGCTTATTTAGATCTTTACTACCATATTGTTCCTTAATTCTTCAATCCCTTCTTAATCCTTCCTAAAAGAGATTAGTCAGTGCTCACTTGACGCGTGTAACAATTATTACAAGTTATGCCAAAATAATAATAATAATAATTATTATATCATACTCCATACTTTTAGTCATTAGCCTTCTATTTGTGGTGAGCTTATGTCTGGCCCATCATTTCACAAATTGGTGACGTTGGATGTTAGTACAGACGTATTCCAATTTGTTGGCATAGATACCGATCTTTTAAGACTTGCAAAATGGAGAAACAGCTGTCTATAATTAGAGGTTTGCATAGTACTTTGGCCCTTAGGAAAGTAGTGACGAGAGTGAGCTAGAAAGACATACATCTTCCCAATACAAGGTAGCATGATATTTTCAATTAAGATTTTATTAAAGATTTGCAAGTCAGGTATTTTTTTTTATCTACACTATTAATTCTTTTATGTATTTTCATTATTTGCAATTTAGAAATCTCATGGTATAAATATAATAAAATATATTTGTTATTATAAGAATTTTTTTTGAAGTTAAAGATTTTATTTAATTGAAATAATTTATTATATATTTTATTTTTAACTTTTATTACATTATATTTAATGACCTCTTTCTTTCTTTTTTATTTGTTCTAATGCATTTTTTCTCTCCCTTTTTTTTCGCGTTCATGTTCTTTATAATTTTAGATATAACATAATATACTTTTATTATAAAAATATTTTAAATAACTTAAATTTTTATTTAATTAAATTAATTATATATTTTATTTTTAATTATTACTGTAGAAGTGATGCAATGTCTCTTCTTTGCATTGTTTTTCCTTTTTTCTTATTCACTCTTGTGGTTTAAAACTCAAATAGTAAATAATGTAGATATGATATGATATTTTACTTTTGTTATAAAATATTTTAGATGAATTAATATTTTAAATATAGGTATTACAAATGGAATATTTCAATTATATACTTTATTTTTAATAAGAAATATAAAAATCAAAATTACTTATTTTAATTTTTGAATATTTTTAATATCAATAATACATAATAATTGAGATTTTGTTATAATTTTACATCTCACATTCTATTTTTCTTCTTTTTATTTATTTCATTTTATATATATATATATATATATATATTCACTCATGTTATTGACGGCCCATGCACTTTTGAATTGTATTGATATAATATAATATATTTTTATCATTTAAAATATCTTTAATTTATTTAAAATATTTCATAATTTTCTATTCATTGCATGTTGATATAATACAATACATTATTTTATTACAAAAATATTTTTAATAAGTTAAAATTTTAATTTAATTGAATTAATCAACTACATATTCTATTAATAATAATAAAAATATTTAGAAAAATAAATTTATGTATTTAATTGTTGTCACTATTTTTTGTGACTTATTGTTGAATGGCTAATATGTACTCTATATCTATCTTTACTAAAGTTTTTATTTTTAAAAACAAATATGTGTGATTAGTATGTCAATATTCATGACTACAGCTTCCTTCTTAGCTTCCACAAAGAGATTTGAATGAGTAAAATGAAGAAGAAGTTCAAGAGAAAAATGAAGAAAATCAAGAAGCTCCTCCTCCTATGGACAACTCAAATCAAGCATAAGCCATGAACCACAAAAAGAGTGGAAGATCATGAGGAGTTATCCTATTGATCAAATCATCAATGATGTATCTTAAAGGTTAACTCGTAATTCTCTTAAAATCACACTTGGTCACTTAAGTTTTTTTTCCCTAAATTAAGCTTAAAAAAATTGATGAGGCAATAATTGATAAGCATTGAACCTTGGCTATGCAAGAAGAATTAAATTAATTCTAAAGAAATGAAGTTTGGGAACTTGTGTCAAGACTTAATAATTATTCAATTATTAGCACTAAATAGGTTTTTAAAAATAAACTTGATGAAAATGGTGTCATAATTTGAAATAAAGCTAGATTAGTTGCAAAATGTTACAATCAAAAGGGAAACATTAATTATGATGAAACCTATCTATCAACAATTAAACTAGAAGCTATTAGAATATTATTAGTATATACTTGCATGAAATAATTTATACTTTATCAAATGGATGTTAAGAATCCATTCTTTAATGGTATCATTATGGAAGATGTAGATGTTGAACAACTTTCGAGTTTTGAAAGTTACCTTTTTCCTAATTATATTTTCAAACTTAAGAAAGAACCCTATAGTCTTAAACAAGCTCCTACAACTTGGTATGGGAGATTGAATAAATTTTCAATAGACAAAAGTTTAACAAGAAGGAAAGTTAATACATCTTTGTTCATAAAACATAAATATGATGATATTTTCCTTATGCAAATATATATTGATGATATCGTATTTGGTACTACTAATAATTCCATGTGCAGAGATTTTGCTAAGTTGATGTACGGTGAAGTCAAAATGTCTATGATGGAAGAGTTGAACTTCTTTCTTGTATTGCAAATTAAATAATCAAGTGATAGAATCTTTGTAAGCTAAATTAATTACAAAAAGTAATTGCTCAAGAAATACAATTTAGATGAAGCCAAATCATATACAACCTCCACGAGTATATCTACAAAGCTAGACTTGGATAAAAGAGGTAAAAAGATTAATATAACTATGTAAAGAGGCATGATAAGTTCTTTACTTTATCTGATCGCTACTAGGCTCGATATTATGTTTAACATATATTTGTACACAAGATTTCAAACTAATTCAAAGGAATCACATTTGATTGCCAAAAAAGGAATTTTGAAATATCGTGCGGGCATACCTCACATTAGGTTATGGTATTTTAAAGAAAGGTATTATTATTTCGTAAGCTATTCAAATGTTGACTTTACGGGTAGCAAGATAAATAGTGTTACCCCTTCCTTAATTATAAATAAATTAGAAATTATGATATGAGAAAAAATAGTTAAAACACTCGATTAATTCAGGTGAATTAAGAATTTTAAGTGTGAAATATGGAATAAAATGGAGTTAATAAAAGGAAGAATATGAGAATATAATTTAAGTGAAATTTTGATAGGAAAAGTTTATTAGAATCCTAAAGTATAAAGTTATATGCTAATATAAGTGAGTATATGAGAATGGAAGAGGTTCTGGAGCATTTTTTTTTAAATTCCTTGGGACCATATTTTTCTCAATTCAGCCCTAAAACCCTCATCTCCCTCTCATTTCTCCATTTCTTCCACTTTTTCTACATAATCTTCTCACTACTTCATCAATCAAGTAAGGGAGACTTCAAATCTTCTTAATTTCTTCGCTTAATTGAGGTAAGAATAATGTTTTCATCAAAAATTCCTTCTATTTCTTCTTGGTTAATGAAAGATTTAAAGTTTATTTGATTTCGTTGAGCATTTTAAACCTTAACCCTAGAAACTATGAATTTTGATGTGATTAGGGTTGAAAGATATTTAAATTAGTTTTCTAACATCCTCTTCCACATAAAGTGAGTGGATAATTTAATTAAATTCATGAATTTTGAGGTTTTATAATGATAATGATAAAATATGGGTTTTTATATGATTTTACTTGAATCTAAATTATTTTGATGTGGTTGAAGAAATAAATGAGGGAGAGAGGTGATATGAAATGTTAGATAAGTATATTGATAATTAAATTTGGATTTAATGTACATTATATGTGATTATAAGGTGTTTTGGGTTAGTTGCATAGTGAAAAATTTGCAAAAAATTGAAATTTTCATGTGTGAATTGATTTTAGGGGTACAAAAGCAAAATTGGGCCTCAAAATCAAGTAATGAATCAATTCCAAGGGTTTAGAGAAAAAAATTGAGCAAATGAATTGATTCATCAATTGCAAAATTTTATGTTAACTTTAAAAAAATATAACTCCTTCATCTTATGTCTATTTTAAATGAACTACTTATTATTTTAAAGATAATTGAGTCTATTTTCAAATGGATTAATTTCAAATTAAAATCTTGCATATATTTTGAGATATTGTTAAAATAGTAAGCAAAGATTATGAACTCTAAAATCCAGAAAAGAGAACCTTTTGTGTCTAATTTCAAAAAGCTATTGGGCAAATAAGTAATCTATAGAAAGCTAATTAAATCTACTTTCCTAAAATATCACTCATAGGTCAAAACTATAATCAGCATATAGTAACCCATAGTCATCTATTTTATATTTTCTTACTTTATAATGGCCTAACATGGATATTTAGTTTTTAAGCACTAAAGATAGAGTGATTTATGATAAATATAGCATGAGAGCATGACTAGAGTAATCGTAAAATGAGAAAGTAGAAATAGTATGATATAATATATGTTGTACTAGACTTATTGTACAACTCATGGGATGAAATATGTTGAGAAATGTTAGGGATTGATTACTATGATATGTGTGAATGTTTGTAGCCATACAAGAAAGCATGATGATGCTAATAGATATCATGATATACATTGAACTAAATTGTGATTGCATTGAATAGAGCTTAAGCTCTAATGTTTAATTGCATTGAGAATTATGCTATGAGTGGCATTAAAAGTGAGAAATATGATGGAAGTGATATTATGAATATTAGATGGAAAATTTTTGGTAATAAGGCAGGTAGGGTATAAGGTATACCCCCGAGTCAAAAAGAGAATGAATGTATTTTATTTACTATTTATCCGTTCAATGAAATATGATTTTGAGTGCATTTGTTGTGAGTATTACTATATGATACATTGAAAATGAGATGACTATGTGTTAATCTTAATGTTGAAGGCTCTTGCTTATTAATATGCTTGATTATGATATAATTTGTTAAAGGAGGACAGTCCGATAGGTAAGTTATTGTAAAGTGTTATTATTCCTATAGATTATTCACTCACTGAGCCCCAGAGTCACTCATTTGTATTTCATTTTACAGACTCTTAGGTTAAATCTTCACCTTCACCTCCTTAGAGTTAAAGTTTAGAGAGCTTATTGATAGTATTTTGGTAGCACAAACTCATGTATATAAAAATAATTTATGCCTCTTAACTGTCATAGAATTGGATCAAAGGAATGTTAAATTGATTCCTTAAGAGTTAGTTAGACTTACTTTTCTTTAGGTTAAGAGGATTATAAGCATTTCTAACTTCCACATCTTTTGTAGAAACCTTGATAAATGCTTTGTTTGAAATGTTATTCTCATTCATAAATGCATCACAATTAGGTAAACTAACATAGAGTTAATTGTTTACAAATAAACTAGTGAAAACTAATAAAAAGGTTTCATACTAGTTATGATCGAGTTAGGGTCGTGACAAACAAGAATAGTACTAGTGATGTTTATCAATATATTAGACATTCACTAATCTTAGAGCATAGTAAGAAGTAAAATAATATGGCCTTGTTTACCACAAGGATGGAATACATAATTGCCAATAGTTGTTATGTCCTAACTCTTTAAATGAAACAATAATTATTGAACTTTGATTTAAAATTTGACCATGTTGCTATCAAATATGATAATACTAGTGTCATTCACCTTACTAAAAATCCTATTATGCATTCTAGATCATGTCCAAAAATCTTATTATGCATTCTAGATAAAAGTATATTGAAATAATACATCATTTCATCTAAGATTATGTTCAAAAAGGAGATATTGCTCTTCAATTTGTTTAAATAAATTTTCAACATTTGGACATCTTTACTAAATCACTAAGTAAGAATCGTCTCAATTTTATTGAAAAAGAATTGGGCATGTTGAAACCTCTTGGAAAAAGAACTTTTATGAGTGTCAAGCTTATTTCAATTTAAGTGAATGGATTTTGATATTTTTAGCCATTTAATTTCATTATCTTATGTTTTTTTTCGAATCAATTGCTAACTTTAAGATCGAAGATATCTTTGAAGTTGTTTTGTAAGGTTCATCCATCATTATTTAAGCTAAGAAGTGAAAATATGGTAAAAAATGGGTTTGAATTCAAAAAAGTTTGATTTGGATCACTTTTGGTTTAAAATGTTGAAAGTGCAAAATTTGTGGTAGAAGCTACAAAATACTTTACCCTATGTTTCTAGCTTTAAGGGAGCAAAGAACTTCATGAAATGTTTTATTAGTATATGAAATTGGACCTTATAGTACTGTAAGCCACAAAGTCTTTCACAAATGACTTCTTTTTCTCCCTCATAAATCTAGTAATTGCTTTCTTTTTGCTATTATCCCAATCTCATCTGAATCCACCATTTTTCAATAAAAACCATTAAATCTCATTGATTAAATCCGCTACCGCACTATTTCCTTTAATTTTAACAAATTAAAATTCTCCAAATCACTTTAAATCATAAAACCTTAAAATTAAACATTCAAGCTTTAACTTCTAACTTTCATTCTTCTTCCATTCTTTGATTTCAAATAGCCTTCAAACACATTCTAATCCCTTTTTAATCACATTTCCCATAAAAAATCCATTTGCATTATCATTTTCATCTTTACATTGGTAAAAATATCACATACTAAGAAAAGTAAATGAAAGGGAAAAGCATCCACTAGTACCTTTGAGCCTCCTCAACATTATTTGGAATGTCAATATTATAAGGAGGTAACATATTTTATCAAATTCATCAATTTGCTAAAAAATAACATAGAGCCTATTATTTGTCGAAATATCATTTTTCTAAAAAAGGAGAAATTATAAATTTATAATATGCTAGAGAAGTTGAATTTAGTTCAATTTGCTTAATATAGTTCTGTATTCTTCATGGGTGCATCAAATCGATGCTAATTTATAATATGCTAGAGAAGTTGAATTTATTTTAATTTGCTAAATATGGTGCTCTTCTATATTCTTCATGGGTGTATCAATTCTATGATAATTTAATCAAACATGATTTAAAGAAATTTACTTGATTGAGCATCCTTATAAAAGGTCAAGAATTCATTGTTATAATCAATGATTTAGTTGAGGCTTTTGAACTAGATGTTGATAAACTTTGTACATTAGCTGGGAAGATTAAAGAATACTTTAAGAAAAATGTTCTTAAGCTTTTTGAGCCAAATTCTATTCTAAATTTTTTTAATAAAAGGCATCAAAGCATTAGATTTAGCATGAATAACTACCTTCTTCATTACACCTTAACCAAAATTATTTTTCTAAAAAAGATAAATCTAACCCATATTGATGAGAATGAGCTATTTGTGATGCGGTGTATAAGGAAGGATGTGAACTTCAATCTTCCTTATTTGATACTCAATTACATGATCAAAAATTGTAATGTCCAATTCTTTCCATATAGTATGACATTAACTGCGTTATTTAAGAACAAAGGAATTGAATTTAAAGAAGAAGTTATTCAATTTAAAGAGTCTTTTAGGCTCAAGGATCCTATATGAAACAAATGTCTTATTACAAGTGTAAAGGAGTGTAGACTCATGTTAGGAGATGCCTTGGTTCTCCACAATCTTCTAATGATTGCTATAATGAATTATGGAATAACATTGGAGGGAAATTGAAAAAGGTATACAATTGGCTTGCCAAGATTAACTAGAAAATCTCCTATATGAATGGTGGTTCATCTTCTATTGTTACTTAAATTGACCAGGATGATGAAGAAAGTGAGGATGATGAAGACAATTAAGAAAAATCTAAAGAAGAAGAAAAGGAGAGAAAGAAAGAAAAAACTTGAAAAAGAGTTTGAAGATGAAAAGGAAGTTGAATAATCAGATGAAAAAACATTGAGGATGACAGGAATGATATGGTAGATGATTAAATGATGTTTATCCCTTAGCCTTATCATCTTGTGAGTCTTTATATGCTTTTGGATATTAATTATTTTGATGATAGTTTAGTTTTTATGCTAACTTCTTTGGTTTATTGGATATTTATTAGTCATTCTGGATATTTTTTATGGTTTATTATAAATTATTACGGTTTATTATGGCAAATTTTTGTTTAGATTATTTTGTGATTGAATATTTAAAATTATGCCATACTCTTATTATTTGATTGATGTTAAAAAAGGAATATTTAGTTTAAGATTAAGGTTGATATTTCAATATACCAATATGCAATTTCTTAAATGAAAATAAGGTTAAAAAATTTGAAATTTAAATATATAAATTAATGGAGAGCATCAAAGTGAGAAGGGCTTTAATTTTAATTATAACTAATTTCACAATGGTTTGTCAAATGCAGGTGTTATTAGTTAGGGTCCCTATCACTTATCTCCAATCCACTCCCATTTTTTCCCTATTTCTTCCACTAGTTGCCACTTGAACGCCTGCAACAACCGTTGTTAGCCAATGAATTTTCAGGTCTAAGCGATCAATTTGTGCTAAGTCACTACAAAATTCTCACCTTTAGTTATAAAGGAAATAACATTAAAGATATTCTTAAAAATGTCCTTCTAATTTTCTTCCTTACTGATATACTTATTTCTAGTCACACTTAAATTTTAAATATTTCATTTCTCTTATTTTTCCTTACAAATTTATACAAGACTTTCATTTTAAATTTCCATCGAATTAATTAATCTTTCTTCACTTAGTATCCCATCCATGTTTTTCAATTATAATTCATCCATTCAACATTAAATTTTCATTGCGATTATGATCATTATACTTAATTTATTATTTCATTTATAAAATAAAATTCTAAAATACTAAAGGTGGTACAACATTTTAAGAGTATTTGTGAAAATTTAATATAAAAGGTAGAAATTTGTAACTTTTTAAAAATTATTTAATTTTTATAAAAATTATGAAAATTAATAAATTTAATGTGCAATAATTATAATAAAAATTTATAATCCTATTATTTGAAGTTACATAAAAATTATAACTTAAAATAAAAATTTGCAAAAATTATAAAAAAATTCACTAAATTTATCAAAATATATATTAATAAACTATCTCAAAAATGCATGAAAGCATAATTTTAACTTTTATATTATTTATAAGAATAAATTACAAATACTTCTCTTCAAGTTTATACTAATTTTATTTATATATTTTTATTTTTAGAAATATATATATACACCCTTCCTTTATTTTATTATGACAACAGAAGTGAGTATACGTTTAAATCAATCAAAAAAATTAAGAGCAAGCTTGTAAAATGGATCACTATTTATATGGATTAAACCAATCCAATTTTAGGATTTAAGTGGATTAGATCAAGCAAGTTTAGTCCATTTTAATTGTGAATTTATATAGACTCGTTCACATGAAGTTTAAGTGGATTAATTTAAATTGGGATAGCAAATCGAACAACAAACTTATCCGAATTAAACTACCTAGAATCTAGTCCATTTTTAATGTGAGTTTATTTTAATTGATCATGCAAAGCAAAGTCTACACTAACTTGATTTAGTTCAAACCGATCCACTCATTTTACAAGTATAATTAAGAGGTAAAGATTTAAGTGTAAATGAGTTAATCTTCTCATGAGCATGTTGAGATTAGTTCACAAAACATTCAACTTAAATTCAATTTTAAATGAGTCATACAACAAGTTAAGTTAATATATGAGTTGAGTTTGATATTTTTAATCTCAATTTAAACTATATGTAAACTTACTAATAAAAGTGAATTTTCTAATAATATATAAATAATAACACATAAATTTTATGTTACATATAGCAAGTTAATCATTTGAACTCATATGAGCTTATTTAGATTTAAGCGTATTCCAAATTCAATTTTAAAAGCAAACATCAGTTGAGTTGTCAAGCTTTGATCCAAACTTTTCATGTAGCCTTGTATAAAATGCAGTAATTTGAGTTTGTGACCCATCCGTTTATTTTTACAAAGCTCCGGTTCAATCTGGCTCACTTAAAAGTATACAAGACTTGAAGTTCAACTAAAAATCTTGATTATTTTATTTACATTTTAATTGATAATAAAATATTTAAAAATATGGAATATTTAACTACACTAAAATTAATTTTTTTCTTAAAAATGATTAAGTATAATTATTTTTATAATATATATTTATATGAATGGAAATATATTCACTTAATTGTGTTAGATTGCATCGAACTTAATTAATTTTATCATGCCTCAAATCCAATCCGAATTAAAACTCATGCCTTGAAAAAGAGTTCAAATTATATATTAAAGGTAAAATTCAAACAGAAAGTGTAATTTAGCCAGTCAGAATTTAAGAGTTTATTTGATTTGTATTTTTAAAAATAGTTTTTAGATTTTAAAAATAAAAGAATATGTTTGTTTAAGTATTTTTCCCTCTTAAATTTTAAAAACTATTTTCAAAACATGTGTTTAAAAACAAAAAAACAAGAACAAATTTAAGACTCTATTTGTTTGTGTTTTCTATTTCTTGTTCTTAAAAACAGTTTTATAAAATAGGTTTCAAAAATAGTTTTTAAAAATAATTAAAATAAGAATGTGTTTAGTAAATTATTTTAAAAATAGTCTTGAATTACAATAATGTCATTAATAAAGTGTGTTTTGGAAATAGAAAAATAAAAATAACTTAAAGTTATTCTTTTTTTATTTTTAAAATACATATTTTGAAAATAATTTTTAAAAATAAAGAAAAAAAATACTTGAACAAACAAATTCTTTTATTTTTTTATTTTTAAAAATATAATTTTTTTTAAAAACACAAACCAAAACAGACTCTAAATTATTTTTATTTTCAAAATACACTTCATTTATAGCACTTTTATAATTTAAAATTATTTTCAAAATAACTTATTAAATATTCTCTTATTTTGATTGTTTTTAAAAATTATTTTTGAAATTTATTTTATAAAATTGTTTTCAAGTACAAAAAATAAAAAATATAAACAAACATATTCTAAATATTTTTCAAACGGGTTTTAAATTTTTATTTGAGAAAAAAAAAAAAGAAAGAGGTGTATCAAGTAGCGGCAAAGAAAAGATGAAGCAGCAGATTTGGCAAATCAAAGACTGATGAATGTTTCGGAAAGAAAAGAAAGGGATTGAACAAATGGAGAGGATATGGCCAAGAAAAGAAAAACGGATAAATGGAGAAGTAAATACGAGACGGTAGAGATTGGACAAATGGATGGGAAATGTTAGTCGGTCTGGACTACAATGCCCTGCCCTAATAATAAAAACAGCAAAAAAATAAAAAAAAAAAAAGGTTAGGAATTGAAGCCTGAAGAGGCCAATCACTCGTCTTCCTCGATTATCATCCAGCACAGCTGCTGGCAGCCTTTCTGCATCGAAAAGACACCGTTTTCACTGCAGTACGCGGAAAAGCTATTATTGGTCTTGTCTTGTCAAAATAGGTTTATACCTACCCATAATTTTTAGGTGTTCTGCATACATTGTTTTAATAATTTTTTCACAAATAATAAAATTTATAATTTTATTAAAATGAGTATATAATTAAAACACTTTTAAAATGAAATGTATAAACCCTTTTTTGTAAGATTTTTTAACGGACCGGATTTATTAGTCACATCATTGAGTCTTGCCTTCAAGCCTGTTAAAAAATATTTTACAACAAATATATATTTATGATTTTTATAAAAAATATTGAAAGTGGTAGCTATTATATAAAATAAGAAGTATTAATTCTAAATAATAAAATTATAATTTTTTATATATCTATTACATAAAAAATTTATATCAATCGTATATCTTCTGTGAAAAATTGTAAAATTGTATTAGAAATTATGACCACAACATACAAGTATTATCCGAGTAACATATCAACTGAATATATTATTCTTATGTAACAGATAAAATGAGAAATTATAATCATCAAATTTTTATTCAATAATTAATATTAAAATATAATTAAAATCATATAATTCTTTAGGAATTATATAATTGTTTTAAAAAAATCATATAATTTTATATTTTAATATTTACCTTTAAATAGGAGATGTGATGCCGCCAGTACTCTTACGTAATATTAATATGTCCTTTATTATACCATGTCATTATCTTTTTTTTTTTTAATAAACCAAAAGTATACCTCTAGGAAGCATATTTACTATATGCTTTGGTGGGGCAGAAGAAAACTACAATCCTAGGGTTGGTTTGGCACGCATGAATTTTTGGATTTTATTTTATTTTATTTTAATATAAATAATTTTAATTTATTTATAAACAAATTTGATTTTTTTTAAAAAATTATCTAAAATAATAATTTTAATTTAGTTATAAATAAATTATCTTTATTTTGAATAAATTAAAAATATATTTTAATAGTATCATGATAAATATGATACTAGATAATATAATATATATATATATATATATTTAGTTAAATAAAATAATTTTTTTTATTAAATTTCATAGATTTTATAATTATATAAATGTAATTAAAATAAAAATAAAAAATTAAATAAAAAAAATTATTTAAATTAAATAGTATTTTAAAATAAAATTCATTTAATAATGGAATAAAATTTTCCTTTTAATTATGCCGAATAAGGTAATCAAGGAATTCTTGAAGAGGGAGGGATTATGCAATAGAATCCCACAGGCTTTGAGAATCGTAATCCAGATCTTAGGTTAGCTTAATCGAATCAAACCTCTTTTCATCTGTTTGTTTTTTGTCTTAAATATTCAAGTTGCGTGAGGCTTTATTCATGATGCATATAATGGACGGTAGGAAGAATCTCAGTAACATTTTTCTCTTTTGACGGATTTGCGTGCGGCACCTCAATTACAGAGTATTGATGTTATCTCTCATCATATATTTTTTCTTTTTCTTTCTCTTTTCTCTCTCGTATTTTAAATTATAATTCAAAATTTTACATATATATTGAATAATTTATTATTCCTATTATTATGAATGAATACAAAATATATAAATATAATCTCTAATTTTCAAATTTACATCTTTTATAAATATATATAATTTTAAATTTACAACCTCAAAATTTATATATTCCATCGTAAGAAAGAAAAGGAAAATCGTGCTTACTAGTTTTATTTTTTGTTCTAAATTAGAATACTAAAAGGGGGTTGCTTGCAAAATAATTTTATTTTTGTTATGAATAATTATTGAATTTATTAAGTATGGATGTCCATATCTCAGATATTATACTCCTAATTATAGTCTATTATTAGATCAGACATTATATTCTCATTTTGATCAATTATTAGATTTAAATTCTATTTATGAATCATCATTATAAAATTGTAATATTTAATCAATTTATCATCTAAATATGAGTTATATAAATTATTCTTAAAAAAATATTCTCTTCCTCCTGATAATTCTCTTTCATCTCTCTTTTTTTTAATCATTTCTTAAGTGTTTAATATTTTCATAATACGTTATCAGTATAAGACTCTGGTCTACTAAGATAATTTCTTTCAAATATAAATTATTTTACTTAATCTTGTTACTTTCTACTAATATAGTAATTCTTCTCTCTCTTCTCATTTTTATTCCTTATTCTCTTCATATTTTGATTTTAATTTCTATAATAATTTTAACATTTTACTAATTTTATTTAAAGAAATAATAGTTACAAAATATTAAATATAATGTGCAGAAATACCAATACAAATAAATAATAAATTAAATTGAGAAAGAAAAAAATAACATAAATTTACATATATGACATATTATATATTTGAGAGTTTATTCCTAGATACTAAATAAGTGAACTTTCTAAATCTATTTTTGAAGTGCATGTTGATTTTTATAAAATGTGTGAGTATATATATGGTATGCAATTGTCGATATGTGGTAAATACTTAATTATGTTATTATCTTTTGATTAAAAAATTACTATATAAAATAACAATATATGTTATATTAATGTAAAAAGAAAATTTATTTGCATTATAAGGTTTGACTTTATGCAAAAATGAACATGAACATTCAAAAAACTAAGTTTGGAAAAGAGTTATCAAGAAACAAGCAATATAATAATAATTACATAAAGATATATAATTTACTTTTCTTTTATCTCATTCACTTTCAATATGAATTGAAATATACCTTTTATAAATATAATAATTTTTGCAATGTTTGATCACCATATAGATTAACAATGAAATGAAAAATTGGCAGTGGATTAATAATTGTATGAATAATATATTGATTAATACTTCTCTTCAATATTTAACCTTTGTTATATAGGAAATTTTCTAATTCATTTTTATGTATCTATGATAGTATTATGTCAAATCTTGTGAATCTTAAATTTGTGATTTTTGACATTATAGAAAAATTTGAAGGATAAAAACTGAGTATCTTATGGTAAAAGACCTATTTATTCTCTGGAATAATTTAAAAGAAATATATGATCAACTAAAAATTGTCATTCTTCCAAAAGCTCACTATGAGTGGATGCACTTAAGGTTACAAGATTTTTAAAATTGTAAGTGACTATAAATTTACAATATTTAGAATTAATTTTTAATTAAAATTATATGGAAAAAAATCACCAATAAATACATGTTAAGGAAAAAAAAAAGAACATTCTCCATTTTCCATGCATCCAATTTGCTCTTGTAATAGCAATATTGAGAAAAAAAGTTTTCAAAAAATATTCTAAATTAATTTATTATCTTCTTATGACTAAAGAAAATGATGAACTTTTAATGAAAAATCATAAATCTCATCCAATTAACTTTGCTCTATTTCCTCAAACAAATGTAACAATACATGACCATTTTACTTATGAATAAATTCATGGCCATAAACGTGGTTGTAACCATGGCTGAGGTTGTGATCATGATCGTGGTTGTGGTTCTTATGTCAAGAACTTAATTAGAGATGGAAGTGTGCAAAAAATAATTTCTTTTGTTATGATTATGTTTTTATTAAAATTATATTTTTTTACTTTTAATGTTATTTCAATAAAAATTATTACAAATTTTCAAGTGTTTCGTTAAATTTGTTACATTTTGTTATATTAACTTTAAACATTTTATATTATGTATTTATGTCAACAAAAATATGAGTGCATTCCTGGAAAGATCTGCAATCAATAATGAAGATACATTTCTTATAGACAGTGCAATAACACACTCCATATTTAAGAATAAGTAATATTTCTGATATTTGAAAATACAAGAAGCCAATATTAGTACTATATTTAGTACTACAAATTTAATTGAAGGCTTTGGAAGAGCTAATGTTTTGTTACTTGGAGGAATAAAATTATACATTAATAATAATGCATTATATTCTTTAAGTCTCGCAGAAACTTCTTAAGTTTTAGTGATATTTGTTGAAACGGATATCATATCAAGACAACAAATGAAGGAAATATTAAATATCTTTATATTGCTAATATAATCTTAGGTAACAAATGCATACTTGAAAAATTACCTATAGTTTCATCTGGTTTATACTACACATATATTAGTACAATTGAAACATGTGCTATCATTATCATAAACTAAAAGCTTACAAATTATGATAAATTTATTATTTGGCATGATCAGTTGGCCATCTTGGATCAATTATGATGTGAAAAATAATTGAAAATTCATATGGGCATCCATTGAAGAGCCAACAGATTCTTCAATCTAAAAATTTTTAATGTGCTACTTGTTCTTGAGGAAAATTGATTATTCGACCATCTCTAGAAAAATTGAGAATGAATCTCTTATATTTTTAGAACATATACAAGGTGATATTTGTGGACTAATTCACCCACTATGTGAACCATTTAGGTATTTTATGGCTTTAATCGATGCATCAACTAGATGGTCATGTGTCTCTCCTAATCTAGCATTTGCAAGATTTCTTGCTTAATTATTCAATTGCAAGCACATTTTTGTGATTATCTAATTAAGAAAATATAACTTGATAATATTGGTGAATTTACTTCTCAATCTTTCAATAATTATTGTATGTCTATTAGAATTAATATTAAACATGTTGTAGCATGTGTTTATATGTAAAATGGTCTTGTAGAATATTTTATTAAACATCTTAAATTAATTGCAAAACCATTACTTATGAAATCAAAACTTTCAGTTTCTACTTAAGGACATGCAATTTTGCATGCTGTAGCATTAATTCGCATTAAACTAATAAATTATCACAAATCCTTTCCTTTACAATTAATTTTTAGTTAGGAACATAATATTTTCCATCTAAGAATTCTTGGATGTGCAGTATATATGTTTCAATTACTCCACCACAACATACTAAGATGGGTCCTCAATGAAAGTTAGGAATGTATGTTAGATATGAATCTCCATCTATAATAAAATATCTTAAACCATTAATAGGGGATTTATTCACAACTGGATTTGTCAATTGTTATTTTAATGAATTAGTTTTCCTAACATTAAGGGGTGAAAATAAATGGCTGGAAAAAGAAATTAGTTAGAATATATGATCATTGTCTCATCTTGATCCTCATACAAAATAATGTGAACTGGAAGTTCAAAAAATAATTCATTTGTAAGGTTTAGCCAATAAATTGCTAGACGCATTCATTGACTAAAAGAAAGTAATGAAATCACACGCACTAACGCCTAATGCTCCAAATAAAGTTAATGTCTTGGTTGAATAATTTACTATTGCAAATGAGTCTAATACACACATGAAACATGGTAAACTCATCAGTTTCAAAGATAAAGATCCTTGAAAAAGGAAAGGAGTTAAGAACCTAGATGGCCAAATCGAGGATGTGAATATAATAACTTTAAAAGAGTCTTCAAACAAAATTACTATCTTAGTTTCATAAGAACCTCAGGTACTTAAAATTAGTGAAAATAAAGAGATTTCAATAAATTATATTGTGAATGGAATAAAATAGGATTGAAATGAAGTCAACGTTAATGATGTTTTTACATATAATAGTGCACATGATATAATAAATGATAATGAGGATCATGAACCAAAGTCTGTTAAGGAATGCAGACAAAAAGATGATTGGTCAAATTGGAAAAACATAATTGAGTCAAAATTAAACTCGCAAAATAAAAAGTTTTCAAACCTGTAGTCCATACACTAGAAGCCGTAAAGTTAATTAGATACAAATAGGTTTTGTGCAAAAATGAAATGAGAATGGTGAAATTATAAGATATAAAGCACAACTTGTTACTCAAGAATTTTTGCAAAAACCTAGCATTGATTCTTAGAAGACATACTTACTTGTGGTGAATGCAACAACTTTCCAGTATTTAATTAGTCTAGCAATACACGAAGGACTCGATTTGCACCTAATAGATGTTGTTACATCCTATTTGTACGGCTCACTTGATAATGATATTTATATGAGACTCCCTAAAGGTTTTAATTTGCTTGTAGGATATAAATTAGATTCTCAAGAAAATTACTCAATCAAATTAAAAAATCTCTTTATGGATTGAAACAATCTGGATGCATGTAGTATAATTGCCTTAGTAAATATTTATTAAAGGAAGGATATAAAAATGACCCTAATTATTCATGTATTTTTATAAAAAGATCTGGGAATGAGTTTGCCATAATTATTATTTATGTTAATGACTTAAATATCATTGAAACAACTTTCAAAAACTAAAAATTATTTTAAAAAAGAATTTGAAATGAAAGATTTAGATAGAGCAAAACTTTACGTTGGATTACAAATTAAATATTTAAAGAATAGAATTTTCATACATTAAAAAACTTATATAGCAAAGGTGTTGAAATGATTTTGTATGGACAAATCATATCTATTATGCACACCAATGGTTGTAAAGTTACTAGATGTCAATAAAAATTCCTTTAAACCTTAAGAAAAAGATAAAGAACTACTTAGTCTTGAAATACCATATCTTAGTACAATTGGAGCACTATTGTATCTTGCTAATCATACATGACTCGATATATCATTTGTTGTTAATTTATTAACAAGATATAATTTTTTACCTACATGAAGGCATTGGAATAGGGCATGTATTTCGTTATCTTAAAAGTATGATGGATATAGGTTTGTTTTATAAGAATGTACCCAAGTTAGACCTAATTAGTTATGCAGATGTAGGATACCTGTCTGACTCTCATAATGGTCAATCACAAATAAGTTATTTGTTCACATGTGAAGGTGCGACCATTTCATGATGGTCTATGAAACAAACTATAATAACCACATTATATAATTATGAAAAAAAATTTGTGATACATGAGGCAAGTAGAAAATGTGGTTGGTTGCGATCTGTGATTCAACACATACGAGAGAATTGTGGTTTACCTTCTCGAAAAATAATCTTGACTATCTTGTGCGAAGGTAATGTTCCATGTATCATTCAATTAAAAGAAGGGTACATTAAAGGAGATAGAATAAAACATATTTCACCAAAATTTTTTTTCACTCATGATCTTCAAAAGAATGGTGATATAAATATTCATCAGGTCCGTTTAAGTGATAATCTAGCATATTTGTTTACTAAAGCACTTCTTGCTGTTATATTTGAAAAGTTAATCCAGAATATTAGAGTTTTTTAACTTAAAGATCTTAATTGACGTTATCATGAGGGGAAGTTAATACACACTGTACTCTTTTTTTCTTTCGCTATAATTTTTATCCCATTAGATTTTTCTTGGCAAAGTTTTTAATAAGATAGTATTTTATTGCGTATTATATGGATATTTAAGAAGAAGTATTATGAATAATTATTGAATTTGTTAAATGTGAATGTTCATAAGTTAGATGTCATATTCTCAATTATGGTCCATTATTAGTTCAAACGTTATATTCTTATTATGATCAATTATTAGGTTTAAATTCTATTTATGAATAATTATTATGAAATTGTAATGTTTAGTCAATTTGTTATATAAATATGGATTGTATAAATCATTCCTAATACAATTGAATGAAATATTCTCCTTTTTCTTA
Organism: Sindora glabra; assembly: GCA_020226215.1. Lineage (NCBI taxonomy): Eukaryota > Viridiplantae > Streptophyta > Magnoliopsida > Fabales > Fabaceae > Sindora > Sindora glabra. Next base: position 1,113,425 of record CM035236.1, read on the forward strand.
TAATTCTTTCTTTTATCATATCTTAAGTGTTTAATATCTTTATAATAATTTCTAATATTTTGTTGGAGGACGAGAAGCTTCGTTAATTGACATATGGTTAGTTAATGCTACTTTTGCTTTTTTAAATTTGAGAAATTATTATGTGTATGAAATGTGTTATATTAAATTATATATAATATTTTTAAATATTAAATTACTTATAAATTGGGATTTAGTGCCGTAATAATAGTTGTAATTAATGCATCTGATTATATACATAAGAAAATCTCTTGTAGTTTTGTGAGTTTCATATCATAAAGCTTTTATTTGATATGTCTAATTAACCCAAGATTCAAGAAAATATGATGGGACCACTTATTTGTATGATCATATACAATAATTATTAATATAATTGTTGCATTGGATTCAAACTCATTAATAATTTAATATTTAAAAAATTATTTTAATTGATGTAATATAGTAAATTCTACATATTTAGAAATTTCTTTTTAAATTCACTTTCTTGCTATTCTTCCATTTGAAAAACTTTTAATGCTTGTGCTATTTTTATACAGATGTTGTTAAGTATATTATTTTTTAACTTAATAATTTAATTTTTTTTAAATAATTAATTTTTTGTTAAAAATAGATAATATTTTATCAAATTATGCTACTAAATTAAAAATAATATATTTAACAATATTTGAAAAAGAATAATACTGAATTTTTAATATCAATGTCACATTGAAAACCTTTTTTTCCCCTCATGAGAGGTTGTGAAGTACTTAATTTTACGAATCTCATAATTTATTAAAAAGAAAGAATGCAATGCACCCAAAAAAAAAAATTAAGAGAGTAAAATTTAGAATAGAAAAGATAACTTGTTGAAGCAAATTTAGGCCAATATTTTAAATTGAAAGCATTTTATAGTGCAACATGTAACTTCACTGCATGAGATGCAACATAATAATCGGGCATAATTACGATCTTCATCCTTGTAATATATAAAAGCGGAGTTTATTTGATATTTTAGTATAATATTCTATTTTATTTATTTTAATACATAAATTAAAATAAATTAATCCTAGATAAATTTCATGAAATTAAAAGTAGAAATTGTAAATAACATATAAATTTTTGAAAAGACTACAAACTAACAATTACTAAAAGAAAATTAAAATTAAAGAAATCTAACCCATAACGTTAAAAAATTATAAATCATGGGAATCACTAATGGCATAAAATCATCCTCAATTTGTTCTCGAGTATCATGTTACCCGTAATTTATTTTATAGTTACTGTCAACATAAAATTTTGCTAGAGTTCTATGTATCAATTATAATTTTTTATTTGTTAATTATATTTGATAGAGGTTTTTAGTGTCATTTATTAAAAGGTTTAAAATAGGGTGTTATATTTTAGAGGATAAATATGATTTATATATTTAGAGGATCAAAAGAATTATTAAGCTTATCAATTAATTAATGATTTACTAATATTGATTTCAATGTTATTATTTCCACCAATTTATCAACATTGAAAAAAAATGAAAACAATTAATTAATTTTAATTCATTAAAAATGATGATCTCAACGTGTTACGTCAGATGAAAAATTATCATTTCTTAATAATATTTCCACCAAATTATCAGATGAAAAATTAACATTTTAAAATTTTAATTTCTTAATATGTGTATCAAATTATAATATTTTATTTATAATTTTTAAAATGTTAATTTATCGATGATCGAGTGCGAAAGGTAATAAATTAGAAATATAAATTAAAATAATATAGAAGGCTAAAATGATAAAATAAATAGGTCATTCCTAAAAGAACTCATAATCAGAGGAACAATAGAATTAACTCTTTAGAAATAATAAGTGTTAAAAAATAAATTAAATAGCATATAAGGTTAAAATAATAATTAAATAGATAACTTTCAAAAAAAATTCTAATTTGATTAAAAATAGAAAAAAATTTAGGGCATTAATCATAACCTCCTGTTTTCCTTCGACAAACTCGCACGCACCTCTATTTGATGGCGGTGTTACCCACCTTCGCTCGTCTTCCTTTGCAATAGAATCATCGATCTTCTTCCCGTGGTCGTCGATTCTTGGTTCTTCTCTCCGATTATATACACCAATTCCGAACTTGTGTGAAGGCAGCTGCACCCAATCCTTTTTAGTTTTAGGTTCGTCGGAACCATCAATCATTTACCGTGTTTTTGTTTTCATATTATTTTTAAATAATTTTTTTAATAAGATGTTTAACTTTAAATAAAAAAATTTTATTTCATTTACAATTTTTATTTTAATTACACTTTTACTATTATGAAATTCATTCAATTTTGCAAGAATTTTACTAGAATTCATTTCATTTTATTTAAAAAATATATTATATAAATAATTTATCCTTTCTATAATATTATATTTATTATAATACCATCAAAATTTATCTTTTAATTAATTTCTATGCATTTTTTAATATATTATAAATAAAAAAAATTATTTACAAATAAAATGATGTAATTATTTTTAAAAAAATTATCAAATAAAATTTTTTTTATTATATATATACATATACATATATTTTATTATAATATTATTATATTTTTTATTATATATATAATATACATATATATATATATATAATTTTTAATTATTTTAATCATTTAATTGTTTAAAAACTGAAAATACATTAAACTTTTTTAATATAATAAAGGTAGAAAGTAATAATATTTTATTAATTATATATCAACTTTTTTTTTAGTTTGAAATTGTTTAAATTAACTTTAAATTTATATTATAACTTTATTGATTATGTATGATTTGTAATATTTAAATTTAAATATTTTTTATTTATTAGTGTTTTATTTATTAGTGTTTCAAAACTGACATCCTCCGAAAGCCTTTACGAGGCATAAGCTGCCTGCTTCCTCCTCTTGGTCTTCTCTCTCTCTCTCTCTCTGTGTCTGCATGCATGCATGCTTGTTAGCTAGCTCGCATGTATTATTGAAGATTACGGATGGTTGATGCGAAGGGAGCTTTCCTTCGGTCCACTCATGGGTGGCTGTAGGATTTAATTAGCTGCCGACTCATTCATCCAAATACTGCGTAAAGAGCGAAAATACTCAGTAAATGAGTGAATGATGCGGGAGATCAATTGAATCTTAAGCTCCCTGTACTTGGACTGAAGGGAGCTCCCTCGCTCTCTCTCTCTCTCTCTCTCTCTATTTTGCTTATTAGATTTTCAAAACAACAAAAAGAAATTTGTTTCTCGTACTTGCACCATCTTATAAGATTTTTTCTTCGAAGCTTTACATGTTCTCAACTAGTGCCCTGGCTCAACAACTGAGACCGTTACAAGGTTTTTTTTCCTTTTTGGTTAATTTAATTGCATCTGAAATTCTAACTTGTTGCAGAAATTGAGGAGATAAAAGATAAAGAGATGAAGAGCTCGATCGGAACTAAATTGGGCCCAATTTGTAGTTGTTTCCTTCTGCGCCACAAGTTCCCAGACGTGAATGAATGTCTCCACTGTAATTACCAACATATCCTCGTGCCTTTCCGCTGATCGTTCTTGGTGACCTCCGCCACTTTTTAATCATGTTTTCTGTACGTAGGCCTTCAATTTCAACATCATAGATGCATTTTCGAAGCAATCTCCAGGAAGCGTGCCGCTCTTTCTTTTCTCCGTTTTTCATGTTATTGTCGTCGATGACGATTTTCTCTCTTGTTTTGGAATCTGCTAATGTGAAGTCTGCACTCTAGTAGGCCCCTGGCCCCCCTACTTCCCTGTGAACGGTTAAAATTTGAGTGAATATTTTGAAGATAAATTCAAGTAAAAATTTTTAATTCTTTGTTATGAAAATTTTCAATCACATCATTATACATTATAGGTGTATTAATTATCTTATTTAAAAAAATTAATGTATTTATAATTATTGTTATTATTAAATTACAATTAAATAAAAAAAATCACATGATATGAATTAAAAATCTTACTGTATGTACTTCATAAATTTTATTTAAATTTTACCCTTTTTCTGGTAAGGGTACTGTTAGCCTGTAAATTCTGATTAAATTATAAAGTATTTAACAGATGTTAAGAGTGAACAACTTTTAAAATTCATGAATGTACATAATTTTTCTTTTGGGTTGATTCAACGGCATCAAATCTCAAGGAAAGAAAATTATAAATTAACATCTAATACTATAAGATGCTAATCAATATGCATGAGAAACGAAAGTATACAAAATTTAAAAAAATATTCGTATCATCACTAAATGTTTTGGGGAGTGTCTGCTATGCATGTGCTAGTATTTTTTTTTTAATGTAGATTTATATGGTTAAATTGATGGTGATGTTTAAATTAACTTTAGATGGAGTTTATTATTTTTTTAAAAAATGAAGTAAATTATAATTATTAATTTAATAATATAAATTTATACAATTAAAATTTGATGTGCCATACAATTTTTTTAATATTTTCATTCCCTTTTGTTAATGGAGCTAGCAATTTTTGTTTAAAATATTTTTGATAAAATATAGTTAAAAATTTTTAAGATGAGAAAAATTACTTTATTTATTTGATGTTAAATATGAAATTTTTTTAATAATTTCCTCTTTTTTAAAATAAAATTTATTTTTATAAGGATTATTTTTGTTTGATTACAAATATAAATAACATTTCATAATTCTTTCATTTATATGTATGTAGGTATGCAAAACTGAAGTTGTTTGTTGTTGTTCCCAAGTTAATTGTTATAAATGAAAGTGATTATCAAAATAAAAATGGGGAATCTCAGTGGTTATGTGGAATAAAGTTGAGATTCCCAAATGGAATATTGCATTGGTTTACGTCTAATCTCAATCGGCCGCGTTGCCGGTCTGAGTGCACGTGCCGTCACGAGAGTCGGAGATCCTTTTCCCGCCGCAATGCTGAGCTTATAATCTGAATGATGTGACAATAACATTATCCTTGTTTTGTTTTCTTTCGTAGTGGGGATCGTTTTATCTACTTTGTGAACTTTCCGTTAAATTTTGCTAATCAAGTTGCTTCTCTCAGGAGCTAACACCCTCCCTCTGACTGCCAATGAGTTGAGGTTCATTAATGCCGGTAATAAGTTCAACTCAATTAATCCCAGCTCAAGCCTAGTTCGTTTAAATCTTCTTCATTTTTTTTTTAAAATTCGGAGGACTCAATTCAAGCTTAAATTGAATTAAATTTACAATCAACTTAATTTCAACTCATATCAATTGTAATAATCTAGTATTTATTGATAATTTAATAGTTTAAAAAATTGCTAAATGGTGTTTTTGCCCTTGTACTTCAAGCTCAAAGATGTGTGTTTAATTAAGAGACTAACGTCTTTGTAATGTATCACAACAATTTTCGCCATGAAATTCCCTTTTTTTTTATTGTTCAACTCAAAAGAGGGAGAGTATATCTAGTCTCTCCAATATGGTGTGGATTAAGAGTGGTAATTTTAGTAACAAACATGATAATTCGACACGTAGGGTTATAAATAGATTAATTCATGCAATATAAATAATAAAAAAATTAAATTAAGATTAGTTTAAAATTAAATAGATTAACATAGGAACTTGTTTAGAAATTTATATTAAAATTTAAAAATATTATTGCATTAATAATTAATGAATATTTTATAAATTATATATATTGAAAGGATAAACTTTGATATAACAAAATGATAATAAAATTTCAATAAAGTACTTAATTAAAGATAAATAATATTTCTAATGATAAATAGTAAATAATTAAATTTGATAAATATATTTATATTATAAATTTTATTAGTTAAAATTATTATACATATTAAACAAATTGACATGTTTTAATATGTTAAATAAATATGTTAATTAAATATGATACAATTATTATTTTGATCAAATTTGAATTGAGTTTATTAGAATTATTACTACCATATGATATAATATGAATTTAATATGTAAATATAAATTACCACCCCTGGTCTCAGTGAAACTAAGTTTAGTTACTTCCCATCTTCGATCAAAGTTATTTTTGAAAATCATAATATTACATATGTGTTTGAATATATTTTTATTTTTATCTTTAAAAATTATTTTTAAGAATTATTTTTTATTTTTAAAAATTATTTTCAGATAAAAAAAGATAAATAATAGATAATAGTTGATATTGTAACTAAAAAACATTTTATTTAATTATAAAATTAACATAAAAAATAAAAAAGTTCAAAATAATTAAAAGTTATTTTTATTTTTTATTTTGAAGTTATACGTTTGTAATTATAATTTTTAAAGACAGAGTTTGAAAATAAGTTTTCAAATACCTCCTTCTAAAAAATTAAAAAAAAGGGAAAATCATTTTTTTAAAATAGTAAACAATCAAATCCTAATTTTCTGCGTAAAATGTGACTGGCAGAATTAAAAGCATTTCCAGAGGAGATGGGAACAAGAATTACATTCATCTGTCTTCTCAAACAATTTTTCTTTGCTTCTTTCGAAGATGCGAGGTGGTATTTTACTGGTCTAGTTTTTCAAACATGCGCAAGATATGCAAAGGCTAATTAACGGTTTTAAGGATCTTATTTCCCAATTGGCCAGTGTCTTTGGTTATAATCTAAAAACAGTCTTGGGCACACTGAAGCATGTAAAATAAATTTTGTGCACTAACACATTTTAATATATATTTAAATTAAATAATAATTCAATGTTATTAATATAATAATACCTAAACTAAATATATTATAATATAATTATAAAGTGTGTATATATATCCTAATTCTAGATTAATTGTGATAGATCAATTAATCTTAGTTAAGTTTTAATTAGGGTTTGGATCCCTACCCACTTCATTATTATAAAGTGAGCTGTAATCTTTCATTAAATTATAATTTTGCTATTCTCACAATTCTCTCTGAGACTCACCTGCGGACGTGTGGACAGTGATTTAGCCAATTTTCAATCTAATCTTATGAGTACAATAGGAGGGTCAGGTAATTCGAAAAATCGCTATCTTATTTGTGTAATTTTTGTACTCCTCTTTATGAATTTATGGTTGTATGAATATTGAAATATTTTATGAAACATAAAATTCTTACAATTGATATCAGAGCCTAAATCCATATTGATGTGTCAGATTGTACAAATCATATTTTGATATTTTATTCTAGCCTGAATGAATTCTTTGTATGTTTTAGCCATGATATATTAGAAAATAATTATGGCGATATTATTTTAAATTTAATGTTTCCTATTTAATTTAAACCAGAATGTTGTTTATTTGAATTAAGATTAAATTTTGACAACGATTTTGAATTTGTTTCGGAGATATGGAAACTTGATAAACTTCTGAAAAATTGTTGAATATTTTACATGAATTTTGGAAAACTTAGATTACAAAAATATTAGAAACATCTTAGTAAATAAAAACCCTCTAATTGATATATGATAATAGGCTTTAAACCGAAGTTATTATTGAATAAAGATGAAAAACGCAATTGTTAGTAGCCAAAATTGAATACATAATATATGCATAATTTTTGAGAATTTACTGGTGCATAATGTTATAAATTGAATTAGGATTAAAACCTATTAATTTTTGGCATTAAAAACTGAAGAATTGACTGGGATTAAATTGTAGATTTTACAGACCCGAAATTTTTTTTCCCAAACCCGAAACCAGTGAATCAAGGTTAAAGAAGATGAAAAAGGAAGGTCTGGGCGAAGCCCAGTCACGACCTCGATGCGTGCAGTGCACGCGCCTTTGCTGTGTGTCTGGCATGTGCAATGCATGCGCCTTTACTATGTGTCTGGTGTGTGCAATGCACGCACCATTACTATGTGTCAGGCGTGTGCAGTGCACGCACCATGTCTGTGTATGCAGTTCTGGGTAATGCCTAGTTGCACGATTGCACGCGCCTAGTTCCAGAAAATTTTTTGCAAAATTAAAATTATGATTGTACTCCACTCTCCGAGCCTAATTTTTTGAAAATTTTCTGGAAATAAAATATTTTTCATTAATTTTTGAATTAATTTTTTAAGTATTAATTTAATTGAATTTTGATATGAAATTTTTACTGTGTAATCTTTGTATAATTGTCTACTATGTAAAATTTTTTTGGATGATTTATATGCTGTATGCATATGTTCTTAATTTTGTCATTAATATGAAATTGATTATTTAATTTATACAAAGAATATAATTGCTCATGTTAGGCCTTTAAATTTTATGTAATCAAACTCACCTATTGTGAGTTAATTGCATAAAATTCTTGTAATATTTTGTTTAATGTATATATTGTGTTAATTAAATTACTGTTATGATAATTAAATTTTAAAATAATAAAATTAGGAGAGTACTATACTAATAAAAATTATACCCTATAGGTGTAATTCTATTAATGTAGTTTGTAAGTGATAACATGAGTGTTAGAATTATATGTTAATTTTCTAAAAAATTTTAAATACCCTATCAGTGTTAGGTTTTAGAAATTTAGCATGTAGTTCTTGTATTATATTATAATAATTATACCCCATCGGTATTAAGTATCATAACATTATACTGTAAATAGTTGCATAATCATGAGAAAAATTTAAGTATGATTATTATTCAAACATGCTATGTTGGTAATTTATGATTAATTTCATAAATTTTAATAATTTTTCTCAGCCTTTGTTCCTATGCAATTAACCTCTGTGAAAACTTTAAATGGGACTAATCATGAGGATTGGGTGGAATCCTTGAAACTGTATCTAGCAGTTTTCAATCTTGATCTAACTTTGCATGAAGAAGAATAAAAAATTAATAAGAAGTTAACTCCTGCTCAAAGAGCACCATATAAAAAATAGACTCATTCTAATATAGTCTAGCTGATGGTGGAAAAGTACATTATAGATAAGACTATTAGGTAAAGTATTCCTAATAGTTAAAAGATAAAAGCATTCATGGATTTAGTCGTTGAAAAATATGTTAAGTTTGATAAAGTTGAAAAATGACATTATCTGTCTTTACTGGAAAAGATTGTGTATGATGGAGTGAGTGGTGTTTGGAAACACATAATGAAACTAGTGCATTATTACAGCCGATTGAAGAGTATGAATGTTGATATGGGATATAGTTACTTAATTTGGCGAGCTTTGGAGTCGTTTTCTCCTCAATTTGATGTGCTGAAAATATTTTACAATACTTAGAAAGGAGAATGAATCATTAATGAAATGATTTCTATAGTGACTCAAGCAGAAGAGAATATGAAGAAAACAAAGAGCAAGTGGTGAATTTTGTCTCTCATGTTTGAGTTTTGGACAAGCAAATAGGCCCTTCCAAAAGAACAATAAGGGAAAATCTAATCATAAAAGGAAGAAGAATGATATGAAGGAACAACAACATAAGCTTAAGAAAGCCTTGTTCAAAGGAAATTGCAAATTCTGTAAGAAATATGGGCACAAAAAGGCAGACTACTTTAAATTCAAAAAATGGCTTGAAAAGAAGAAGAACGGTAATCTTCTAACTTTAGTTTATTTTGAATCCAATAGTATTGAAGTTCCTTCTAGCACTTGGTAGCTGGATACTGGTGCCACTATCTATGTCATAAATTACTTACAGGTGTTGAGAAATCTCAAGAGGTTAAGTGAGGGTGAAATGAATTTAAAATTAGAAAATAGAGATAAAGTACAAGTTGAACATATAGGAGTCATTTCTTTATATTTGTCCACTAGTTATGTTTTAGAATTGAAAAACATTATTTTTATACCTTCTATAAGAAGGAATTTAATTTTTATAACTTGTTTAGACCACGATGGATATTTATGTTTATTTGAAAATAATAATTTTAAGTTATATTATGACTCTTATGTGGTTGGAACTGGTACTTTGAATAGTAGTTTATATAAAATTGATTTAGACAATACTTTTGAAAATTCTATTAGCATAGTTGATAGAAATAAGAGACCAAGATTAAATGAAACATTTTTAATGCTTTAGCATAGAAGATTAAGCCACATCTCCAAAGAAAGAATGGAACGATTAATAAAAAAAGGAGTTTTACCTAAATTTGACTTCTTAGATTTCAATGCCTATATGGATTGCATTAAAGAAAAAATAACGGCTAGAGCTAGAAAAGGGAAGAAGATCAGGAAAGAAAGTATTCTAGAATTAATCTATACTGATGTGTGTGGGCCCATCTTGCCCAATGCAATGGGAGGCTTCAAGTATTTTATTACTTTCATTAATGACTATTCAAGATTTGGATGGGTAGAACTTCTTTCTGAAAAGTCTGGAGCATTAGAAGCCTTCAAAAGGTTCAAAGTGGCAATTGAACTAAAACTAGGAAAGCAAATTAAATGTGTATATTCAGACAAAGGTGGTGAATTTTATGGTAAATATGATAAAACTGAAAGAAATCCTGGTCCTTTTGCAAGATATTTGCAAGAGTGTGAAATAGAAGTTAGTTACATTATGCCTAGCACACTAGAGCAGAATGGAGTTGCAGAACTAAGGAACAAAACACTCATGGAGATGGTATGATGTATAATGACTCATTCCACTTTACTAGAATTTTTATTGGGTGATGCTTTGAGAACAGCTGTGTATGTATTGAATCAAGTTCTGAGCAAATCTATGTCAAAGACTCCATATGAGCTGATGTATGGTAAGAAGCCTAGCTTGAAACATTTTCATGTTTGGTACTGCAAAGTTGAAATTAGGCCTTATAATCCACATACTAAGAAACTTGAAGCAAAAATAATTAGTGGGTATTTCATTAGCTACTGCATTAGTTTAAGAGGAAGTAGGTTTTATTGCCCATCTCATTCATTAAAAGTTATTGAGTCAGATCGTGCTGTCTACTTTGAGGATGAATTGAATAGTGGGAGAAAGTCATTTCATATCTCCCTAGGAGAAGAACAAAGCAATATCTCCTAAACGGCTGATAAACAAAGTGATGTTCCTCTCATAGTGCCTTTAGTTAAACCATCTCATATAGAGTTACAAAATGATCTAGATTAACCTATGATTGAACCAATCCAACTGGTGAATGAACCAAATGATGTAATTGAGGAAGTTCCCCTGAGAAGATCACAGAGAACTCGTCGTCAGGAAATTTCAAATAATTATGTGGTTTATTTGCAAGAACATTAGTTTGATGTGAATGATGATTCCGATCCTATTAACTTTTCAAAAGCTATTTCGAGTTCTAATTCTTCAAAATGGATTCATGTCATGGAGGATGAAATAAATTCAATGTAGAAGAATAATGTATAGGATTTAGTGGAACTACCTGAAGGATATAAATCAGTTGGATGTAAATGGATTTTTAAGACCAAATGAACTATTAAGGGTGAGATTGAAAGGTACAAGGTTAGATTAGTAGCTAAAGGTTACACGCAGAAGGAAGGAATTGATTATAAAAAGACCTTTTCACTAGTTTCGACCAAAGACTTGTTTCAAGTTATAATGGCTTTGGTGGCTCATTTTGATTTTAAGCTACATCAGATGAATGTGAAGACTGCCTTCCTTAATGGTGACCTGTCAGAGACAGTTTATATGAAACAACCAGATAGTTTTCAAGAGAATGGAAAAGAGCACTTAGTGTGTAAGTTGAATAAGTCAATATATGGCCTGAAACAAGCATCTAGATAATGGTATCTCAAATTTCATGAGATTGCATCCTTTCTTAGATTTAAGGAGAATGTAGTGGATCAATGCATCTATTACATGATGAGTGCGGGCAATTTTATGATTCTTGTGTTATATATTGACGACATTCTCCTTACGAGTAATGATGTAAATCTTTTAAATGAGACAAAAAAAGGCACTGTCTCAGAATTTTGATATGAAGGATCTCGGAAGTGCATGCTTTGTGCTTGGCATAGAGATCCATCGTGACAAATCCTGGGATTTGCTTAATTTGTCTCAAAGGGCATATATAGATAAAGTGCTTAAAAGATTTAATATAACTTCATACTCGTATAGTGCTACGCCCATTCAAAAGGGTGAAGTATTTTCTAAAGCCCAATGTCCTTAAAATGATGATGAGAAATCTAGAATGAATATAGTCTCATATGCTTCCGCTATTAGTAGGCTGATGTATGCCTAGGTGTATACACACCCAGAAATTGCTTTTGCAATTAATGTGCTTGGAAGATACCTAAGTAATCATGATCAAAGACACTGGATAACAGCCATGAAAGTCATGAGATACTTGCAGGGTACAAAGAATTATATGTTGACTTATAGAAGGTCCAATGATCTGATTTGTACAGACTATTCAAACTCAGACTTTGCAAGTTGTCGAGATGATAAGAAATCAACATTTGGATATATCTTTATGCTTACAGGAGGAGCTATATCGTGAAAGAGTGTCAAACAATCTTTAACAGCAACCTCTACTATGGAAGTAGAGTATGTTGCTTACTATAAAGCCACTCGAAAGGCTATATGGTTAAGAAATTTTATCTCTGAATTTTGCTTAGTTGAAAGTATTTCAAAACCTTTAACCATTTATTGCGACAATACTACTGCTATTAGCTTATCTCAAAATAATAAAAGTTCTGCCCACACAAAGCACTTTGATGTGAAATATCAATTTGTGAGAGAGAAGACACGCGAGCATCTTACTCATATTGAACATATTTCGACAGATTATATGCTTGCAGACTCATTAACCAAAGGCCTAGCTATAGGAATATTTAAAAGACATGTATTGGATATAGACCTTATTGAATCTTTTGATGTTTTGGGTTAGTGGGAATACTTATGTATTTTGAAACTAAAATGCGTTGATATCAAGATTTTATAATATTGCCATTTTATCATATTGTAAAGTGCACTTATCGTATTATGGTAGTATAAGGAAACATTAAGACCTTGTCTCAAATTATTGTAAAGCATCTTGGGTGGATGCATAGATCATTTTGTATGTTTTGATTATACACACACTTTATATTGTTTAGTCTTTTGGAATGGGTATTTCATATATGTATATCTTTTTAACTCTATCAAATGATTAGGTATGCATTTAATGAAATATCATATTTAACCTATAGTTGTAATGGTATGAATTGTATTGATGACATTATTTAAATGTGACCATATATTGGAATTCAAAATTATGTATTAAAATGTGATTATCCAAGTGGGAGATTTGTAAAATAAATTTTGTGAACTAACACATTTTAATATATATTTAAATTAAATAATAATTCAATATCATTAATATAATAATAATACCTAGACTAAATATATTATAATATAATTATAAAGTGTGTGTGTATATACTCTAATTCTAGATTAATTGTGATGGATCAATTAATTCTAGTTGGATTTTAATTAGGGTTTGGATTCCTACCCACCTCCTTATAAGATGAGTTACAATCTCCTATCAAATTACAGTTTTGCTATTATCATAATTCTCTCTGAGACTCACTTAGGAACGTGTGGGCAATTATCCAGCCAATTTTTAATCTGATCTCATAAATACAGCAGGAGGGTCAGGTAATTCAAAAACTCTCTATTTATTTGTACAATTCTTGTACTCCTCTTTATGAATTTATGGTTGTATGAATATTGAAATATTTTATGGAACATAAAATTCTTACAAAGCAAACTTGAGCATATATCTCTCTAATAAGTTCAGCAATGAACATAATGAACCTATCATTCTAATGGAGAGAAGATAATATAATTAGCTTATTTGAAAATACATCAACAAATAATTTCAATGAAATCTTTCCTTTTTTTTTTTTTACTATATTTAATTCTATGTATTCTTCCTTCCATAAAACATATATACTGAATGTTTAGAAATTATTATAATAGAATTTTCATTAGTCGTACTAACTGTTTCATAGGTGCTAATGATTTAATAACTATCTTGTTGATTCCAGAATATTTAAATTTGTGCCCTTATCTATTATCCAGATCTAGATTACATTTACCAAAAAGGACGCACGGTTTAATATGAGGTGGAGCAAACTTGAGAGGACCGGATTGAAGCTCGGGCCAACGTTGAGTGCAGACATTGACGGGGAAGTCCCAGCCTTTGCGCAGTTGCAGTATCCACCACAAGACGCTGCCATCACCGTGGCTCTTGGGTCTGCATCCAAACAGCCCACTGGAGAGGTCGCCTTCTTTCCATATTCGGCCTGGTTTCATCTTCGAATTTATCAAACTGACCGAGAGATATGAATACGAAGGTATCAGCAACCTCGCGTTATTCTGAATCAGATTGTTCAAACATAAAAATGATGATTCAGGGCTCAGTATCATCTGTACTAATATATGGTACGCAGTTTTCTACAAATTTTAAGACATTTACAGAGAAACCAATGGGAAGCTTTCATCAATACTCGTAATTCTAAATTCCTGAATTGTTCTCAACAGGGTCTTACTTTCAGATTTACTTATATTTGAGATTGACATTACCATACTGTCGCCAGTTTTAGTCAACCGATATTCAGTTCTTCACTTTAGTTTTCCTTTTCGTCCTTCTTTTTTAAGCAGGAAAGAAAAAGAGTGACTCAGATCGTGGTACGACTTTTTATACAAATTGTATAAGTAAATATTCTTCCCTTCTCATATTTTGATCTGATTCTGTGATATGACAACATATACACTGGTATACAGACTAAACGTGATATATGTTACAGATATGGTAGGAACAGAGCATGATTCAGCGTTAGAGGAAGAACAAGAAGAGCTAGTGGTTGTTACAACCATGGCCGATATCCATTACATGCAATTTCTCATGGTAACTACTAGAACCCTCAAGCTTCTTATCCTAACAAAATGATTAGCATTTTCCGAAAAAAGGAACCCTTCGATGCTTTCTTTTTTTGGTAATGCCCTAGGACCTTGCTTTCAAGAAGGCTTTGCTTTCAATTTATTCTCCGTTAAGCCCTGAGGTCTCACCGAAGACTCATTGGGTATGCCAAGGTTTTGGGGCTTGAGTCTTGGCATCCACTGGCTTGCAGAGCTAGCTTGATTCCTCCATCCAGCATTACTGCAGGAAGCCTCGCAATATTCATTCTCAGCGTGTACATTTCCAATATCTGACGCCAGAAATTGGCATATTATCAACAATTTGATTCTTATTGGAGTAGTGCAGTTCAGCAGGGTTATTGTTTCTTCCAAAACCACTACATTCATTGGCCTCTCCTGATTAGAATTCTCAGATGTATTTCCTTCCCCTTTTCTGCATCAATTGAATGGGACTTGTTCGAATTACAAGACCTGGTCCAAGCCATTTGTTTTTCAAACTTAACCTGGAAGCTAGATGGATTTCGACTTTTTATCCTTTCCCAAGTTGATAGTATTTACTTTGTGAGATTGGGTTTTATTGTCTCGTCGACCTTTGCCTCCATCGATTCATCTTCAGGTACTTTGGAACCCTGTTGCTAGGTTTGCTTCATTCAAAACAGTTTGAATCACTGCCCAAAAAGTCATCATCACCCTCTTATTTGGTGCATTGACAGCATCATTCAGTGGAACAGATTCCAGCGAACTCCGCCAATCCCCTGTCACTAGATTTTTTCTCCTTTTATTGTGTTTGGTCATAAGGGAAGTCTCTATTTCCAAGCTTAGGTTATCCGCTATTGGTTTATTGTCTATAAAGCCATTCTCAGCAGCTTCCAGTTGCATTTGCATCCGTTCATTTACCCATGTTTCAGATATGCGGAGAATCAAATGATCATGATCAGCCCTTTCAGCCCAATCCTTTTGAGAAATATGTTTTAGAGCATGCGCCTCTTGTGCACATTCTTTAATTACCCTAGCAAACTCATCACAGAAATCCTCCAATAATTCCCTGGTTTTCCAACGCTTTCATAGCATTAGTAAGACAAGATTTCACCTCGGATAGCTCCCGATCTAACTTCCTGTGTACGCTCTCTGAACATTTTTCTTAATTTCCGCTCGACCTCTAGTTCATCCCTCACAGACTGAATAGCAGCATGAAGTTGATCATACTCCTTACTGTTTTTTACCAGCTTATCTTCGGAAAATTGCTTTATTAGGTCATCAATCTCACGTCGATCTGCTTGTTGTTTTCTAAGCAACTCATTCATCCTGAGACGTGTGTGATTCAGCTCTGTTTTTAATGCTTTAATCCGTGCAAGATTGCAAGCACGCTGCTCTCATTTCACAAGCGTGAAATTGTAATAATTACAATAGACAAGTATACTGAGTCTTGAATGAAACTTGAGAGAAAAATCAGGCATGATTTGTGAATCATGTGACTTAAATTTGGAATTAATCTAATTTATATACCATTTTCACGTAATTTCTTAAGTTTGAGGATATTTTGATAATTTTGACATGATTCAAAAATGCAAAAGGATTCAAGAAGCACATTGTTATGATTATTGCATTTTTATCTTTATTTTGTTATGAAACTGTATACATCTGCAACATAAAGAAAAGATCTAATGTCAACTTGAAAAAAAAAATCTACTTCTGCTAGAAGGCATTTGATTTAAAATATTCTTTAAAGGATGGAGCATCAACAAGTCAAGTAGATTAGCTTAGCATTGAACATGGGACTTGAATGTGTTGATTTGTGATCATTCCCTATATACTCAAAACTATAAAATGAAACTTATATCAAATGGATAACGTTATTCATTTCTTTATTCAAAATTATCCTTTCTGAGCCTCTTATGCTTAAACGTTTCTAAAGTGGGATGTTCATGCGGTTTGGTATGCACAAGTGCATTCCATAGCATTCAAATGTGGCTTACGGACTTGCGAGTTCTATTATATATTCCAAGCATGTTTCAAGGGTTTAATAGGAATATTGGCATATTTGTCAAAAACATAGCTATATGATTTTGGTTAAAGAGCTACCAATTCATAATATTTGGTATTAGAGTCAATTTTGTACCAGAAGGCCAAGATCGGATGGTTTACAATTGGTATGAATCCAATGTTATACTAGGGATGTCTGAAATTATAATTTTTCAACTCTTGAAGATTTTCTTTGATAATATCTTCCTCTTTTTTCTTTCCTTTTTCTTACTTAACACGAGTACTCTTATTAATGAAACTATTGTTAGCAAGATAAGAAGCACCAAGAGTATCCTAATTTTTTAGAATTAAAGCATTTAGAAACTTTAGAATATGCATTATCATTCAAACTATTATGCAAAATTTTCATAACTTTAATGTTGAAAGCAAAATCCTTTTTATCATCATCATTTCATTGATTAGATAGCATTCGGTAGATAATTTTTCTCTTCCTTTTGTAGCTTTTATGTTCTCTAGTTTTACAAGGCTAAATTAGGAGTTGATTCAAAAAGTTTGAGGCTGTCCTCTACTGGATTATAAAATTATAATTTGTAATGTTAATTTTCTTTAATGAATTTTCCTCTTTTCTTAATTACTTGTGATAATTTCTTAAAATTATTTATATTAGATGTTAATTTAGTATAATTGATGTTCATCTTCGTAATTTCTAATATTTTGCTATTTTGATGTTAAATTGTGGTTGGTTAATCACAATTTTACATATAAGGGCAAAAGGTCGGTGGATTAATTTGAAGGTCTTTAATTTAATTTCGTAATTAAATTGAATTCTATCTTTACATCAATTTTGATCTAGCTTAAGCATTATGACGGTTGCTTAATTCAATTAATCTTAATTGATCAAATCCTAAATGGTTATTTAGCATAAGATTCATAAATAATTGTAGGGGTTCTAAGTAATTCAAGGTTGAAAGATTAATTAGAAAAATCAAATTTCAATTGATTCATGATTAATCCGAACTGATGCTCTCAATTCCTTAAATTAACTATTTTATGACATTGATTTTCTTTCTTACTATTTACTTTGTATTTTATTTTGTTTTATTTTTTTTAATACGTTTAATTCAATTTCAATTCATAAACCCCCCTAATTCTATATTCTGCATAATTCTACATTCATTATTGCATAGTGTTATCTTTTGCATTCTGTCAAGCATTCTATTTGATTTGTATTTGCATTCTATTTGTATTCATTTCTTGTGTTTTTAATGTATAATAAATTATATAATTGTATAAACATTGTTAGCAATCCAATTTAGAGAAGATAATTTAAGGAGTCACTAAGGGTACGATCTGTTTTACTTTACTATATTGCATTATTTTAAAGAAACTAGTAATAAACTAATTTTGGTGCATTATAACATGCAGATTAAACATTTGGCACTGTTGCCAAGGATCCTTTTGAATTTATATTTTTTTACATATTACTAGCTGTGTATTATATAATTATTCAAGAATTCCAATCAATAATTGCATCTGTTAGTATATTACTTGCATTTTATGGTAGCTACAGTTTTTCTATATTTTCTTGTATTCCTTTACATTCTTTGATTTTTGCTTATTCCTCCACTTTAATTCTTTATATTTCATCATATTTTACTTTATCCCATATTTAAACAAAGGTTTTTTGCTTAAAGAAACTAGTTTTACATAGTTTTGTACCTTACCCTTTTAGAATTATACTTTGATCTCACTAATTTTGATTAAGCTAAAATTTTTTTAATGGTAAATTTAATTTTTCTCATAAAAAACACTAGTTATTAGCTGGTAAGATGCCCTATTTTTTTATCTAAATTTCGTTATTTTGACCACTTTTTTTATTTTTTTTTAAAGATTTTTATTGTATTTTTTGGTGTTATATGGTTATAGCTTTTATTCTGTGGTGGTTCCATAATTTTTAAAAATATCTAGATAGGTTAATTAGACATGCTTAGAGTGATTTTTCATAGTGCATTAATATTTTAGTGTTTTAGTATTTTTATTCTTCTGTCTCGTATAGTTTAGTGTAGTGTAGTGTAGTGTAGTGGTAGTACATGACTAGAAGAAGTGTTAGTGAGCTATTAGAGTTTGATTTTAAAATAGATAGGAACTTTCATTTTTTATGTAAAAGTAAAAATAGAAGTAGTTATAGTGCTCATAACCCCCTTTCTGATCCTTTAAATAGCTTTGATAACATGATAAATAATAATAAAACTTTAAAGGAATTAGCTACCTATGATGTTATTGACCAATTATTAGGCATCTAATATCTTGAATTAGATGCTAATAAACTTATATCTAGCCTAATACACTTGCTTTCACAATTCTATAGTTTTACAAATGAAGATCCTTACAAGCATCTTAAGGAGTTCTATGTACTTTGCTATATAATGAA
Source organism: Sindora glabra (assembly GCA_020226215.1). Lineage (NCBI taxonomy): Eukaryota > Viridiplantae > Streptophyta > Magnoliopsida > Fabales > Fabaceae > Sindora > Sindora glabra. The sequence goes on from CM035236.1 coordinate 1,132,582, forward strand.
ACTTCAAGGAATATCAGAAGACCATATCAAGCTAAGGGCCTTTTCTTTTTCCCTTACTGATACTACCAAGGACTAGTTATATTATTTGTAACCTAGGTTTATCACCCACAAGAATGACACAAAGCAGTTATTTCTTAAGAAATTCTTCCCTACACCCAGAGCAACTGTTATTATGAAAAAGATATATGACATCAAACAATTGAATGGAAAAACATTATACGAGTATTAAGAAAGGTCCAAGAAGCTTTATTCAAGTTACCCTCATCACCAAATTAGTGACTACCTCCTAATTCAAAACTTTTATGAAGGCCTTCTTCCTATTGATAGGAGGATAATAGATACAACAAATGGTGGTGTATTGGTGGATAAGTCTTCAATGACAACTAAAGACTTAATTGCTAACATGACAACTAACTTCTAGTAATTTAGCACTAGAATGCTCCCTGACACCAGAATACAACTTGCCATAAAAAATGTACGTGAAATGAGTTTTATTTATATGCAAATAGCAAAGAATGGAGCATAAGATATATGCATTAACCTCCCTAGTAAAGTAATTAGCCATGAAATAGTAGCAATTGCAATTACAAGCCTTTATTCTTGCTAAAGTTTATAGTACATGCTCTTATCTAACTTATCCTACGAATGTATATCCAACATTGCAAGAAGATGATAGCCAATATCAAGCCTTTGCAACAATAGTGTTCCTTGGGAAGCCACAATACCAGTAACAACAGAATCAGTACTAACCACAACAACAATAGTAACAACTTAAATATGATCCATACTCCAATTTTTATAATCTTGGTTGGAAGGACCATCCTAATTTTAGATATGGCAATGTACCAGTCCAACAGCCAATTAAACCTACACCATATTAGACTAGACCTCCATTCTAGCATCAACAGCCTTCCAAGCCAATCCAATAGCAAAATTTTTAGAGCTAGCAAGTAGCCTTCTCCTCATCCTCTTAACCATCCTTTGAGGAATTATTTAAGCAAATGACTGCTAATAAGTTATAGTTTCAATAGAGAATGGATGCCATAATGTATGACTTATGAACATAGGTTAGTCAGCTAGCCTCTACTATAAATGAGCTTAAATCATAAGGTTCTAATAGATTGCCTTCCTAAACAATTCCCAACCCCAGAGGTAACGTTTCTACCATCATGCTAAAAAGTGATGAGGAAGTTTATGCTTCTAACAATCCTCCACCAACTAGCTAGAAAGATAAGACAAAATAACTAATAAATATTGAAAATGCTAAAGAAAGCTCCATTCCAAGAAACTAAAAATTAGACAAACTAAAGATAATGTAGAAACCAATAGATTTTACAAGACCATCGCCCTTCCTAAATAGAATTACACAATCCAAGAAAATAGAAGAATTTGACAGAGATAAGGAGATCCTAGAGATTTTTAAAAAGGTGGAAGTTAACATTCCATTGCAAGATGCCATTAAACAAATTTCAAAATATGTCAAATTCCTTAAAGAGTTATGCACACATAAAAGAAAACTACCTATCAATAAGAAAGTAAACTTGGGTTAAAATGTATTAGCTATCCTTCAACTAAACTTACCCCAGAAGTGCAAGGATTCAAGAACTTTTAACATACCTTGCATAATAAAAAACAACAGATTCAAACATGCCTTAATTGATTTGGGAGCTTCAATTAATATCATACCAATATCAGTATTCTCATATTTATAGCTTAGTTTATTGAAACAAATAAGAGTTGTTATCTAACTAGCTAATAAAAGTACTGCACATCCTATTAGTTTTATTGAAGATATGCTAGTTTAAGTTAAGGAATTAATTTTCCTAGTAGATTTATATATTCTACCTATGGAGCATGAGTATTCAAATAGCTCTACACATTTGATTCTAGGAAGACCATTCCTCAAAATAGAAAAAACAAAAATTGATGTAAATGCTAGTACCTTTCCATGAAAATTGGAGATACAATAGTCACTTTCAACATTTTGTAATGAAATTACTACTGAAGAACATTCTGTATTTCAAATAAATGTACATAATGAACTTGCTAAACATACCCTTAATGACATACTTGTTGATTTTCTCCACACTTTTAAGTTTATGGATTGTTTTGACAATCATGATTGCATCTACTATGACAATGATAACTAATGTGCCATATGCATTGAAATTTCTATAGTCATAAGTAAAGAGACCAATGTTGTACTTGAAGATGCAAATGTTGATATCCAAGAAGAAATTCAACTTGTTGAAGTGGTTTCTACCAACATATTAATACGTTATGTTATTCAACCACTAATGTTAGAGCTCAAACCTTTTCGAAAACATTTAAGGTATGCCTTTTTAGAAGAGAATGAGAAACTACCAATCGTTGTAACAAAGAATTTGCAACTTGAGCAAGAAGAAAAGTTGTTATAGATTTTAAAAACTCACAAACAAGCAATAAGGTAGACACTTATAGACATTCCTAGTATTAGTCCTTCCACATATATGCATCGAATTTTATTGGAAAAAGGAGCCAAACTAGTGAGATTATCTTAAAAAAGACTAAATCCCTTAATTTTAGATGTAGTAAAGAAGGAGATTACAAAGGTTTTGGAGACTAGTATCATACCCTTTATTTGTAATAGTAAGTGGGTGAGTTTAGTTCAAGTTGTCCTTAAAAAAACTAGCTTAATAGTAGTGAAAAATTAGAATAATGATTTACCTCCTACTAAAGTTTAAAACAGTTGGAGAATTTGCATTAACTATAAAAAAACTAAACTAAGCAACCATAAAAGATCGCTTCTTATTATTATTCATTGATCAAATGTTAAAAAAATTGGCTAGAAAATCCTACTATTACTTCCTAAATAGTTACACTAGTTACTTCCAAATTCATATTGCTCTAAAAGATTAAGATAAGACAATATTCACTTAACCTTTTATCACTTTTACTTACAGGAGGATGCCTTTTAGCCTATTAGGATTGAGAGCTAAATAGTTGTAACAAAATTTAACCAATCTTAACTAAGAATTCATGTGAAACGATTAGATCAAAATAAAGATTTAGTCATTACTTTCTGTAAATGATTCAAAAGTTTGATTGTTGATCACCTTTTTAACTATTTTTTACTTGCTTTCAATTGAAAACTTTGAGATATCCATACAAACTTATGAATGACCAGTGAATGTCTTACGGCCATTGATTGGAATTCTCCTCATTTTTCTTACAATGCTAGCTATGCCCCTTTTAAGGTTATGATGAAAGAGAGCTGCTAAAGTTTTTTATGTTATTAGGATGCGTGAATAATAATATATGAATTAACACGTAATATGCCTATTTAAATAGGTACATAGAAAACTTAAACTAATTAAGTCTTATAATTATAATATGAAATTCTCATCTACTAGACCCAAACAATTTAGTTCATCAATTCCAAATCTCCCAAGTTCTAAATGTATGATCCTATAGGCTCTCATCATATTGGCAACAATTATAAATCATATTAATGATTATAAATAATAAGCAGTATCTAGCAACATATTATTGTTACCCATGTAATAAGAAAGTCAGTGATTTCACTAAACCTATATATGTGATCATTATCTATGACTTTTTATCTTAAATATCTAAATTAAACACGGGATATAGAACGTGTTATTTTCGTATAGCCTAATTCAAAGGTTTCTTAATTTATAAGTAAACTATTTCTTAATTTATAGGTAAACTAACTAAAGTAAATGTAATTAACATCCCTTGTCAATCCATTTTAGTATTATCATGCATTTTTTTAGCTTTACTCAATAAAGGGGCCAACAGATGTCACTCCTATTATATAAGGAGGACAAATTCCATCTTGATCACTCAAATCTCTTTATATGAAATGTGACACATCTAATAACTATCCTTGCATTCACTCAACTATGAGTGATATAAAGTAGTATCAAAATATAGAATTCACATGTAGAGAATCTTAGCGATCTCAAGTCAAATGACCATATTAATGATTATTACTAAGAATCACTCATAACACTCATATAACGATCTATGTAATGTTCTTAAGGTGGGTTAGTCCAGTACATAAGTTCTCTAACTTATACTCATGTATGGATTTAATATCTTATATAAGTCACCACTCATGCTAGTTTTAAGATATTAATGCAACCTAATCTATAATGATACATAACTAGAGATATTTAAGAATATAATTATTCTAGGGTTATTATCATAATTAAATATACTATGTAAAAAATATATATAAATATGATAATTAAAATTGCATTTAAAATAACATAATTCAAATTTACAATCATCCATATAATTAGTTTTAAGACATATACACTAATACAACTTATGCAATGCATTGGTACTTTTCAAAGGTGTATGGTGAGCATTTTTTCTTATTTTTGAGAAAGTTGCATAGAAGTATTCATCAATGATTTTTTTTTATTTATGATTTCTCTTTTAATGCATGCTTGGATAATCTTTCTAGGGTGTTGGACAAATGTGTTGAAACTAATCTTATGCTTAATTTTGAAAAATATCATTTCATAGTGGAGCATAGGATAGTTTTAGGATAAATAAGGAGTAATAAAGGCATTAAAGTAGATCTTGCTAAACTTGATGTGATTAGTACTTTACCTTATCCCACTTGTGTGCCGGAAATGCATTCCTTTCTTGGTCATGCAGGTTTTTGTAAGAGATTCATTAAAAATTTTAGCAAGATTATTTTTCTATTATCTAAGTTATTCTAAAAAGAAACAGAATTGAACTTTAATCAACACTAGAAGTAAGTTTTTGATAAGTTAAAGCAAATTCTCACCTCCACTTCCATTATTTAGCCACCATCTTGGGATTTACATTTTAAGTTAATATGTAATGCTTCTAACTATGCAATTGGTATTATCTTTGCACAAAGAGTGGGAAAACAACCTAATAGGATTTATTATACTTTAAGAACTTTAGATGCTGCTCAAGTTAATTATACTACAATACAAAAAGACCTTTTAGCTATTATTTTTATTTTAGATAAGTTTAGATCATATTTACTTAGTTCTAAAGTAATTATTTTTTATGATCATATAGCTTTGAAGTTCCTTTTTAAGAAACCTAAGGCAAAACCTTACTTGATTAGATGGATGTTGTTTCTATAAGAGTTTGATATTGAGATTAAAGATAAAAGTAGTGCTAAAAACTTAGTTACAAATCATTTGAGCAAGATTTTATAAGATGTAAACACTTTTTCCATCCATGACACCTTTTTAAATGAGCAACTTTTTCAATCGCTAGGTAAAGATCCTTAATTTGCTAATTTAATGCACTACTTGGTTGCTAATGAGTTACTTGTATGTGATAAGGAAGCTCAAATTGATAAATTGAAGAGTGAGGCTAAGTATTATATGTTGGATGATCCTTATTGATAGAGATTTTATGCTAAGTAAATAATTAGGAGATGTGTACATAATTATGAGTTTCATTTCATACTTACATTTTATCATGATCATATTTATGGAGGTCACTTTCGACCTAAGAGAATAGTAAGGAAAGTGCTTGATTGTGATTTTTATTAGCAACTTTATTCCATGATGCGTACATATTTTTGTAAAAATTATGAACAATGTTAAAGAATAAGGAATTTAATCGTAAACATAAGATGCTTTAATTTCCTATACTTTTATATGAGATTTTTAATGTATAGGGCATTGATTGTATAGGTCCTTTTCCTTTATCTTTTAGCTTTATTTACATTCTTGTTATTGATGATTGTGTTCCTAAGTGGGTGGAAGCTAAAGCCACTAAAGGAACTTATTTTTACAATCAAGCACTTAAGGTTTGGCATTCCACATGCTTTGTTAAAGAAATATAGGGTTTATTATAAAGCTTCCATACAATATTATCCTCAAACAAATAGGTAAGTAGAAATTTTCAATAGAGAAATTAAGTTAATTTTAGAGAAAATTATAAAACTTGATAGAAAAGATTGGAGGCTTAGATTGGATGATATACTTTTAATTTATAGGACTACATACAAAATTCTTATTGGGATGTCCCTATATCAGATTATTTTTAGGAAATCATATCATCTTTCAGTGGAGTTAGAGTAAAGAGCATTTTAGGCTATAAAAAGATGCAACATGGAATTGGAAGTATATGGAGAGAAAAGAAAATTAAAATTGCAAGAATTAGAAGAATTTAGACTCAAAGCCTATGAGAATTTTAGGCTTTATAGAGAGAAAATAAAGGCAGTTCATGATAAGCTCATTTTTAGAAAAACTTTTGAAATTGGCTAAAACGCTCTATTGTTTAATTCAAGCTTAAATTAATACTGGGTAAAGTTTATTCCTGTTAGAATGGACCTTTTGTTATTACTAACATTTTTCCTTGTGATGCAGTTGAGATCAAGAGTTTGGAGAAAGACAAAATGTTCAAGATCAATGGGTATAGACTTAAACTATTTTATGAAAGTTTTCAAGAGTAAGTAGTGGAAGTAATAGAGTTAAGGACCTTGGTTTATTCTTAATGAAGGAGCTTAATGTCTAGTTAAAAATATTAAAGTAAGGCACTTCTTGGGAAGCAACCTAAGCCATTTCAGAAATTTTTCTTTTTTTACTCTTTTCTTTTATTTTTCTTATTTTTTATCTCTCTTTATATTTCCTGATGATATTGATATATTTTACATTAAGGATAATGAAAAATTTAAGTATAAAGGGAGATTTTTAGCTTTTAGGATTTATTCTATGCTTTTGTGTTTTTCATTTGTTTTTCTTTTTATTTAATGCTTTCAAAAAGAACAAGAAAAAAAATGTGTTTTTAAAGTGTGTTTTTCACGTTTTTAAGTCTTTTTTAGTCATTTTAATTACTTTTCATTAATGAAGATTTTATATTTCCATGAAATAGAAAAATGTGTCTTTAAAGTATGTTTTTCACTTTTTTTTAATCCTTTTGAGTCATTTTGGTTTCTTTCCATTGATGAAGATTTAATATTTTCATGAGTAAGATTTAATTGAAGTTAGATAGGATTTATGACATAATTGAATAAATAATTTTACTTCTTAAAATTAATTGATGTAATGATGGATTTTGCATTAATATATTAAACTTGGTAGTATGACTTACCTCATGAGATTTTAAGTCTTATAATGAAAATTCATACTCTTCTCTTTTCTTCTTGTGTAATATTCTTTCATGATTTATTTTCTAGAACTTGTTTTGATTCTATCTAAGATTACCTTTGCACATACATGTTCAAAAATAATAGAGGCATTCTTTCTTTGTTTAAGCTAGAGCTATATAGCTAACTTTGAATTTTTATCATTGTTAGCCCCTTTAAATTTTAATTGCACTTTTTTTTATTGATTAACCCATAAGCATATTTTTTCAAAGAAAAATAAATGTTTTTACTTAAACTTAGGGATTAGTAAAGTATTTAAATTTTTATTAGATAAGCTCTTGAATAAGTATGAGAGTGTGTAAGTTTATGTATTATAAAAAGTTATCAACTTTGAGTTGTAAGGTTGGTTAAAAAAAGAGAAAAGTTAACAAAAAAATGCAAAAATAAAAAAATTACAAAAAAAGAAAGAAAAGTGAAAAAAAAGAATAAAATAATAAAGAAGTTAATAAGTACATGAATTTGAATATGGTTTATTCTATTGAGTAATAATGGTTTATGATTTACTCATATATATTTGAATTCAAATATTCTATTGATTTCTTTAGTATCTACCCTTTCATATCTCCATTTTTCCTTTCTTTTTTCCCTAATCACATTATAACCATGAATAAAGTCTTTTTTATTTATGTTGTGCATGTGATTTAACTAGTGAGATTAAATTATTAGCAAACTTATGGTAGGGCAATTTCATAGAAAGAACTTAAGTGAAACACTTACCCTAAACACTTAAGAGTTTGAGAGAGTGAATTTTGTAAGAACCTATCATGTTAATCTATATTTTTTAAATGAAGTTACTATATTAGTTAATTTCAAGTTTGTCAAGATTTTTCTTCATAATATATTATACTTTTTGCTAGCTTTTATTTGTCTTTTACTTGTGGATTTATGACTTTGAAGTTTTTGAAAAGTAAAGTCTTTTATTTTTTAGTTTTTTTAATAAAATTATATTTTGCCTAAAGACGTGCAAGAGTTAAGCGTGAGGAAATTTAATAAGAAAAATATTTACTATATTATTTCCTCCTATTTCATGTATCTTAATGAGTTATACATGTTTAATTTCATGGAATTGGTCTATATTATAATTTAGGGTTAGTGTTACAATATTCTAATTTTTTTTTGTTAATGCTAGATTTTGATATTATTTTTATTTTTTAGTTATATTTTGGGTTTTCGATATTCAAATTAAAGTGATCTATAAATTATTGGAAAGCTTAAAGAAAAATCTACAACTTTAGTATTGTGGTTAAAGCCTAATTCAGACTTCTTAGAGCCTTTATTTAGCCGAGAAGCTAAAACCCTATCTTTGTCCTAATTGACCTAACTTTGATTTTTGGATTATATCTAGAGTTATAGAGGTCTAATTAACATGAATCCAACAGCCAAATCTTCAAAAAAACCTAGTTACACAACTTTTATGTTTATGGATTGCCTAAATTATATTATTTTATTGATTTTATATAGGTTAAAAGTTAGACTTGAGAGATTTCACTATTGTAACTCCTAGAGTTAATTAATTTGTAAAAATAGGTTTTGGGATTCTAAAAATTAAAAAGACCCTATTCTTATAATCCTAAGAGCCATATAATCTAGATGCAATAGGATTTTAAGTTAGTTAGGTTAGATGAAATAAGAAAACTCATTAGGTACAAAAGATTGAATAGCATTCAATAGATAATTTTTCTCTTCTTCTTCTTCTTCTTCTTCTTCTTCTTCTTCTTCTTCTAGCTCTTGTGTTCTTTAGTCATGGAAAGCTAAATTCAAAGTTGATTTAAGGAGTTTGAAGCTTTCCTCTACTAGGTTATAAGATTATGATTTGCAATATTATTTTTCTTTAATTAATTTTTCTCTTTCCCTAATTACTTGTGCTGATTTCTCAAAATTACTTATGCTGCATGTTGATTTGGTATAATTGATGCTCATCTTTATGATTTTTGATATTTTGTTGTTTTGATATTAAATTATGGTTAGTTATTCACAATTTTACACATAGAAGTAAAGAGTTGAAGGATTAATTTAGAGATTTCTAATTTAATTTCTCAATTCAACTGAATTCTATCTTTACGTTAATTTCAATCTAGCTTAAAGATTATAGCGGTTGCTTAATTTGACTAATATTAATTAATCAAATCTTAGATGTCAAGTCTCAATTGATCTATGATTTATCTAAACTAGTGTTCTTAATTCCTTGAATTAGCTATTTTATGACATTGATTTTCTTCCTTTCTATTTACTTTGTATTTTATTTTGCTTAATACATTTAATTCAATTTCAATTCATAAATCTCCTAATTCTAAGTTCTATATAATTCTACATTTTGTTACTACATACTAGTATCTTTCATATTCTATCCAATATTCTATTTAATTTGTATTTACATACTATTTGCATTTATTTCTTATATTTTTAATGCATAATAAATTGAAGAATTGTGTGAATATTGTTAATAATCCAATTTAGAGAAGATAATTTAAGGGATCACTAGGGGTACGACCTGATTTGCTTCACTATACTGTATTATTTTAAGGAAACCAATAATAAACTAAATTTAGTGCATTGCGACATGCAAATCAATGCAAAAAACAAATTTCTAGACCTAACTTAAAAAATTCATAAATCTTTCATTTCTTAATCATTTTAATCAAATAACTAGTTTATGGGGGTTTATTTTCATATAAAAAAAGTTTCTTAATAAAATCATAAGTAATTTGTAAGATATGATAAAAAAGTAACTAAAATTCAAAATTGAAAAGATTAAAAATTCATATCTCCTTAATTTCTAAAATATCTCAAAAGCTATCTTATAAAAACACAATTATAAGCCATCTTTTTAAAACATTTTGATTAAGTTAGGATTTTAAAAATATATTTGAACTTTATACCATGAGAAACTTTAATTTATAAGAAAGTCTAAGCATAAAAAGAAAAATTATACTAATGAAATCCTTAAGTTTTTCTTGATGCTCTTCAGCTACAAAATCTTAAATCTTTTCATCTTTCAATACTTGAGTTATCTCTTCTTCTTAATTTTCTTCCTTGTTTATTATTGAGTTAAGCATAACAAGACCTTCCTTACTTTACCTCAATATTAACTCTCATTCTTTTTATTAGACTTTCCCATATATCTCATTAGTTTTTAAAATGTCTTAAAAGCTATCTTATAAAAACATAATTTTAGGCCTTTTTTTAAAACATTTTCATCAAGTTAAGATTTTAAAATATATTTGAGCTCTATACCATGAAAAACTTTATTTTATAAGAAAGTTTAAGCATAAAAAACTATATTAATGAAATCATTAAGTTTTTTTATGCTTCCAAACTGCCACATCTTGATTTTTTTTCATCCTTCAGTACTTGAGTCATCTTTTCTTTCTTAATTTTCTTCCTTATTCATTCTTGAGTTAAGTATGATAAAATATGTCATTGTTTTACCTTAATGTTAACTCTTTCTTTTTATTATACTTTTCTATATAAAATTTATAAACTTTACAAACCATATAGTTAGTCCAATCTAATGTTTAGAAATACAATATGCATATGCATAATTCCTATATAGAATATTTCACAAGTTAGCATAAGAATATGTGTAATTATCATATCACATATATTCATCAATCATATATTTAATAATGCTTATATAAAATATAACTCTTTTAGCACATAATTAAGTATTACTATCGTAATCATAATATATTCTGTCTATTGAAGTTTTTATAAAATTTTAAATAAAGACTTGCAATATTATTATTTTACTTATTTATCATCATCAAAACCCATTATATAAAATCTTAAGGTTAACACTTTAGTTATGCATAAATAAATAATCACAATTGAAGGATACATCCCAATAGATGACACATTAGAGTGATATGACAAATAGACTACTCTAAAAAAAAGAGTTCAAGATCATGTTAAGATAGTCTAAAAGGATCAACTTGAGATGTTAAGGAGCTAACACATCATACTAATGAAAAAGTACTATAGCAATGACCTTGGAGTTCACATTTACTAATGCACATGCATATGACACTCAAGATAGAGTGGATGATGCTCTATACTTAACCCTTTTAAAAATGTTGAAGTGGGGGAGACATCAAAAGATATGCTTGAAAAAATTATTAGATGATACACTTAAAATAGGACTGTGAAGGATTAAATATTGGCAGATGCCATTCGAGATAGGGGGTCATAAGACCATGATACTAGAGAGCATTAACTCTGAAGTTAGCAAAAGATATCAATTCATAGAGGATTAGAGAATGCAATTAAGTGTAAAAATGGCATTACAAAGTATTGTGAATTAATCAAATTACACATGATTAGTCTTGGGATCATAAAACTATATACATAAATCAAGGCATAAGTTTCATCTATTATATTAATGTTATGGGCATTAGATTGAGATACCTTGTTAATAGGTAATTTAAAATGTAAAGCATTACGCATGAGGTATAAAGTTAACACACACTTTTATTGTAAAATTGGCATCGATGTAAGCTATGAAGGCTATAAGCATAAATTATAGAGGCAATAAAATTTGAAAGCTACAAAGGTAGCATTTATGCAAGTGATAAAGGTAATAAACACATAGTTACAAAAACAATAAGCCATGAACAAGTTACAAGGGTAATGAATTTAGGAAAGTTAGCAAAAGAAGGTATTGGGACACTTCAAAAGAAGTTTATAGAGGTAGCCTTTTAAGAAATTTATAAAAGATCCATTTTGCCAAGAGAACACTAATATTGAGGAGATAATAGTTTAAATTCAAGATAGGAAGCATTCATAACACGTAATGAGATAGACTTGAATGGTCGAAATAGTCACTTAAAAGAGTAAATTGAACATGATGGAAACATCTTTTAAAAATCAAGGTATATTATTAACTCATATAGCAATTCAATTTGTTCTCATTGAAAGAATGAAGGAAAATTAGAAAGTTAATTTGAGTTATGCAAGCTTAATAAAGTAAAAGATCAAAGATTTAGAATTAAGAATGACTACTAATTAGGGAAAAGTATTTTTCCATTAAGTATGAATTTAGGTTCCATTTAGTGAATAAAATGAATTAATGCACCAATCTTACAACTCCTTATACACCATCCACCCTAAAGCAACTAAAATGTACCATGATCTGAAAGACATCTTCTAGTGGAAAGGGATAAAAAGAGATGTATTGGATTATATGGTGAAATACCTTACATGCTAATAAATGAAAGCAAAGCATTAGTATCTAATCGAAACATTTCAATTGATTTCGATGTTGGAATGGAAATAAGAGAATGTCATGATAAACTTCCTAATAAGATTACTAAAGACTCAGATAGGATATAAGTGCATATAGGTTATCATTGATAGGTTAACTAAATGAATGCATTTCTTGCTTGTTAAAACTACCTTTTTAGTAATGTAGTACACTTAGGAATACCTCAATCAAATAGTGCCACAGCATAGGGTTTTAATTACTTTCATATATTATTACTATACTAAAGAACATTGTTTTCCAATAACCATAAAAATTTATATTTTGATATAGATATAAATTAATATAAAATGAGTAAAAAAAGAGTAAACCTAATTCATTAGGCCTTTCGATACAATCCAATTAAAAGCGCTAAAGGTGCTATATTCTAGGAGCCCAAACTATGTGATCATTTGATTTAATAATAGTAATAAAGATACTAATGAATAGAAAAAAAATAAATGGACTAATTGTGTATTAATAACAATCTTTGGTAGAAAAGAAGTTTCCATTAGACTAACTATTTATTTCTATTTCAAGAACTAATTATGCTCTAGTAAAAAATCTTAACATCATATTCATTTAAAAGAAAAATAAAAATTGCATTTTCATTATGGTCTTATAAAACCTTTTAAACTTTAAAATAGTTTTGCAAAAATTAGAAAAATATTATATGATTTTTTTAATCGGGATACCTAATTCATATATCACTAATAGATAATCAAAGTAAACCATTTATATTTTAGAAAACATGCTCAAAGACTATACTTTAAAGTTTGAAGGAATTTGGGAGAAATACCTACCATTCATTAGATTTGCTTATAATAACAACTACCAATCAAGCATTCAAATGGCTCATATAAAGCTTTGCATGGCTTCAGGTGTCAATATCTGCTAGGATGGTTCAAACTAAGAGAAGTAAAACTTTTAGGATGAGACTTAGTGATTGATGCTTTTGAGAAGATTTAAATTATTCGAGACTAATTGAAAATAGCTTAAGATAAGTAGAAATCATATACAAACAAAAGGAAGAAAGAGTTAAAATTCTAAAAAAGAGATATTGTGTTCTTGAGAGTATCACCTATGAAAAGGATAATTTAGTTTGGAAAGAAGGGGAAATTAACACCTCATTTTACTAAACCATTTATGATCCTCAAAAGTAAAGAAGTTATAACTTATTATTTGGAGCAACCAGATAGTTTATAGTTATTCAACCAATATTTCATGTTTTTGTGCTCAAAAAGCATATACCAAATGAATCCCAAGTAATCCAAGAGGAATCATTGTAACTCACTTTAAATTATCAAGCAAGTAGCAACTAGTTGAAATTTTAGATCACTAAATTCAAAAAATAAATCCAAAGTGGTTCCAGTTGTAAAGGTCTTATTATATTTTGAATACAAAAAATATTGTGGAAATTTAGAAATCATACCAAAACCTACAAAGGATCCAAGTGAAAGAAGTATAAACTAATGGTAAAACATATACCTTTGAAGTGTGATTTCAAATTAATGTAAAAAGGCTTGACCCAAATTAACTTTATTATGACCTAAATCATGGATGTAGATGTAGGTTAATTTTGTTTTCAAAAACACAAATGTATAACCAATACGAATCTTATGAACATATAGAAATCTTAAATTCCTAATATTTGATTAAATATCTTAATTAGGATATTTAATTTGACTAAAGTCCTTAATCATATTAAAATCCCAATATTTGACTCATTATTTATGTGTAACTCTATAGGTTCTTATTACATTGATAATAATCTTAAAATCTTATTTTAATATCATAAATAATAAATGATATCTAATAATACATTACTGCTACTTAAGTAATGAGAATTATCAATGGCCTAATATAACCTTTTTGTGATTAATGTTCCATGCATTTAAATCTTTTTATCTTGGATATCCAAATTAAACTTAAGGCATGGAATGTATCATTCTCTTCATAATTCAATCTATATGTTTTTTTGTTCTTAAGTAAATTTACTAAAACAAATGAATCAATATCATATATTTAATTACCCATGGATATCATAGTTTTATTCCATAGTTTTATTTAATAAAAAAAACCCATGGATATTACTCCTCCTGTATATAAAAGGTAAAATCCCATTTAAATCATTCATATCTCCTCGCATAATTCGTGATTCTTTTAATTACCATCTTTTAGATCAACCCTTATAGGTGATATTAGATGGCATCAAAGTAGATGACTTTTCATGTAAATAACTATGATGGCTTCAAGTTAAGAAACCCATATAAACATCATTATCATTATCATTATGAAAATTACTCATGGCACAATGATCCATGTAACATTCTCATGATAGGTCAATCCGTACATTTGTTCTCTAACATGTATTCATGAGTTAGCTTGATCTCTCATATCTATAATCGTATTCATCAATTAACATATATACTAGTCTTGATCCATTATTATTATTCTAGTTAACAATAATACTTAATTAAAGACATTTTAGGAATAATGTAAATTATTTTAGGGATAATTATCATATTTATTTATATTATGTAGATATAACATTAAATAGAATAATCAATTGAATGCCTTTTATTTATATACATATAGAAAACTTAATACATTGTGTACAAATATAATCATCTTATGATTAACTACTAGAGCATACACTAATAAGTTCATTAGGAATACTATAAAGCAAAAGAAGTTATATGGGAATTAGAGTTGGATATGTGGTAAAAGTATTTGCAAATTTTTAGTAAACACTAAATGTATTCTTATAGTATTATTAGACTAGTAAAAATTTGAGAATTCAAAGATGAATTCTTTTGAATAAGGAAGTGCTATTATACCTTTTCTAGAATTTTAAACTTTTATTTTATGAAAAGTATACTTAATTAATTTTAGCAGGAATAATAAAAAATGAAAATTGTATTTAGAATAAATAAATTATGATAAGAATAATAAGAATCAGATATAAAAAAGAAGAATTAATTTATTAAATAAGTTTTAAAGTGAGAAATTCTGTATCAATATAGGCATGACAAAGAAATTTCATGTAATAAAAAACCATCAAGGTCTGTCCTTGAAAACACTAGTCAAAGAATGATAAGTGGTTTACCTTGAATTAGATCAAATTACTTAGCCATAGTCTTAAGTAAATGCCTCTTGATCAGTAAGGTCTCCTTTTGAGGTAATTTGGACAAAAGTATTTGGACCATAATAAATAAGCCCAAGTTTTGACACTTTGTGGGCTGTTAAGGTCAAGCTTAATTGTAAACCTAGAAGGGCTATTAGGCCAAGAAGCAAAAAAGGAAAGCTACTCTACCATCTTTTAAGCAGTACAAATATAAAAGGATTTTAAATATAAGTTAAATACATTAATAGAAGAAAATTTCTTATGGGTTGAATAGAGTGTCAATTGGACATATTTGAAGCTAGAAATCAACCTTTTTTCAAGTTTTTTTATAAGCGAAAAGAATAAAGAAATGTTCCTAAAAATAAGCTAAAATTCACATTTGAAAAATCCAAAATGAGCTACCGAAGTTTGAAAAATGTTGCTGAGATTAAAAAGATTGGTTAAAACAAATCGATCTAAAGTCGCTAATCAACCTTTGCTTAAAATTATAGCTAAAGAAGGATAAAAAAAAGAAGCATTTTTTTAAAAAAAAGACATGAAAAAGGTTAAATAAAATTAGGTGTTTATGTAGCTAAAAAAGAACAAAAGTTATATTTTTAAAATAAAATTAGGTGTGTTTAGCTAGCATATATACATTTTTAGAAAAGCTAAATAAGCAAAAAGCTTAAAATTGAGTTTAATTGAAGTTTTAAAATTTTTATTTTTTAGCATTAAAAGTAAAAAAACTTATTCACCCATAACATGTAAGTTAGTCAAGGCCAAAATATCGATAAAGGATGGGCCAATCATCCTATAAGGCAAGTGAAGATTTTTAATAAAAAATGACTAAAAAGCTAGGGTGGAACCTAACAATGGCATATTGGATTTAGGTGAAAAATAAGAAGTTGAATAACATAAAAAAATGCCTTAATTTTTCCAAAATGTTCCTTTTTTAAATCAAATATAAGCCAAGTAAGCCTACAAATTATTAGTTGAATGGGGAAATTTTTTAAAAACTCTAGCTAGCCTAAGGTGACACAAAGGATTGTAGGCTAGTATACATTCCTTTACATGCCACATGTCTTATAGGAAATCCTAAAAGATATGCCTATTAAAAGCATATAAAAAGTTTCCTTATCAAAATGTCATCATTTCTAAAAATAATGCTTTTGAAAAATTCATAAGTTTTTTTAAGCAAATAAGCTTAATTAACAAATCAAACTCAACGTGCTAGCAACAAACCTCCATTTCAAATTCTATGACACCTTTCAAAGTAAAGTTTGACTCTTTTAGCATGTTTGCTAAGTCAAAAGATTTAGAAAAACTAATCTCACCCCTTCCAACTTGCATTTGAAGGACATGAAACTTAGGGAGTCTTTATTAGCCCATTTTATAAAATTTTGGCAACTAACAATTCAACTTGACTAAATGCCTTAATGATTATTGTTTAAAATAAGGTGAAAATGATAGTTACAAAATGATTGTGATTCTAGTTTTTCATTTTTGTCAATTTGCTAAAAGAGGTCGAAAAAGGGTTTGTGTAGTTATAATTATGAGATTCTTAAGACTAAGTGCTTAAACTAAACTTGGCAATTCTGACCTATATTCATTTATCCATCATATATATTCTTATTTTGATCCATCCATATCCATCTATTTTAACTTTAGGATAAATATGAGTAAGGTTATTATTAACCTATTGAAATAAAGGTCATATTGAATCAATTCATGGATAACCATTCATCCATTTATATTTATAGGAAGTAGACTTATGCATTGTAAAAATTGTAAAACAAAGAAAATATTATAATAAAATATCTTCAAAACTTTAATATAATTTAAATATTTTTAAAATTAATTATTTGAAGTGAAATATTATAATATTTTTATATACATGAAGATATCAATTTTTTTTATAAAAAGATAAATTCAAGTTCAATCATTTGTATTAAAATTCATATAAATTACTATTTTTACTGTTAAAACTTAAAGATAATCTCAAAATTATTTTTTTTAATTTTTAAATAAAAATATTACAATATTACATATCATATATAATATACCATATAGTTATACATTAAATCTTTGGCTATATTATGCAAATATCAACATACTAACAATATTAATTTTTATTTTTTAAGTCATGCTTTAGAAATTAAAATTTGATTATTGATATATATGTAATTTTAAAACTGTAATTTATTGTTATAAAAAAATTCATATAATTTATAATTTTAAATTTTTTAATTTTATTATAATATTTATTTTAAATTAAATAAGTTTTATTTAATGTATATTAATATTAAAATATTTAATTAACTACATTTAATATTAAAATAATTTTAAGAAATTAATATTAAGAAAATGAGATAAAAAAATTATAATTTTAAAAAGAAAATAAAAATAAAGAATAAAAATTTTGATAACATAAGTTTGTTTTGAAATAATAGTAATAAATATAAAATAGTGGTAAAAAATAATATTAATAAAAATGATAAAATATGAATAATAATAATTTGATGAGTAAATAGATGAATTAAGTTAATCATATATCCAAGAATCATAACTCATCCATGATTTGTTTATAATTTTATATTGGGTTCTAAATGAATAAAAGGATTAATAACGACTCATACATTTTTAACTCAATTCATATCCATCTTAACATATCTATTTGCCACCTTTAGCTCAAACACATGTGTAGGAGTTAATTATCTTGTGGATAGTGGCTAGATATTAGGAAAAAGATCATTGGTAGTTATTAGAGTTATTAGTAAATGCTCAATCACATATATGACCATGTTAGAAAGTGGTAACCACCCTTAGTATCAGTAAATCATTAACCACTAAGGTAGAGGTTTATAAATACCCTCATTGTCACAAGTAAGAGACTCATTTTACCATATTCACTATTAAAGCAATCATACATACTCTGCATTCGAAATTTAGCACTTTACTAGCTAAATCCTTGTAGCAATCTATTGGCATTTTGTTTTATTTTTCTATAATTCTCTATAATCTTAAACATTATTCTTTAAGTATAAGCGAAGACTTTGAGTTTCCAACTACACTATTTGCACCTATTAATATAATCTTAAGTGAGGACTCCATAGAATATAGTAAAGATTATAAATGAATTACTTTAGCTTTAAGCACTTTTATGCATTTGTGTGTTGTCACACTTGTATATCTAAGCTCATCTACTTACTACTTTTGTTTAGATTGTATAAATCATGTACAGAATGTTTTAGATTTGTTAGTAAACTGTGCGCAACCCCCATCATGGAAAAAGGTCAAATTGCCACCTTGTCTGCAAATTTTTTATTGCAAACAACATTTATAACTTGATTAAAAAAGAATCTCTTGAGTTGTGATAAAGATGGAAAAATAACTTTCTTTTTGCCAAAAAAGAAATTATCTTTTATTAAACTCATTATATTTAATATTAAATAGATTAATCATTTTTTATTATTATAATAGTTTATAACTATATTCTTATGAAAGATATTTTTTTGTAAAGAAAAATAAAGTCTTAGTTTGAAGGATATTAACCTCTTTTGAAAAGGAATGAATTGTGGTATGCCATTAATAAAGTAGTGTAAATTTACACTAATAAATTGATGGTTCATATTCATCTAGTAAGATCATTTTGTAATAATTATTTTTTCAAGAATAAATTCCTTTTTAACCCTAAAAAATTCACTTTTTTTTCTTTTGTCCATATGAAATATTTTATATCAATTTTATTTTTATGAAATATTAAATCTTTCAATTTTATTTTTTTTATTAGTGTTTATATTAAGGTTAATTTTCTTAATTTTATCTCTATAAAAATAGATTAGATAAATTAATATTTTCCAAAAATAAAATTAATATATAATATTTCATAGAAATGCATGTGCAAAAAATTAAATTTCACATCAAATAATCTCTAAATTACATTCCATTTATAAATTAAATGGCATAAATTTTAAATTCTTGATAGAATCTTCTTCTTCTTCGTCTCCTCTCTCTCTCTCTCTCTCTCTCTCTCTCTCTCTCTCTCTATATATATATATATATATATATATATATATATATATATATATATATCTTCTTCTTCTCTCTATGTATATTATATGTATTTTCGATGATAAAAATAAAAAGAATAAGGAATGGTGGTAGTTTTTTTTTTCTAGTTAGACTATTCTCACATATCCAAGGTAAAACTATAGGTATCCATATCTTGAACAATTGACCAAGAAGGGACCATTGAATTTTTTACTTTTAAAATGGATGGTTAATATATATTTATAGGACACTTACTTTATAGGTGATAATTAATAATGACTTTCCTACCCATATAATTAGTAAAAGTTATATAATTTATGAAATGTGATGCTTATTTTTTCCATCCTACTATTACCAAATTTCAAAAACGTAGTATTACTTTTCAAATTATTATTTGCAATTACGTGTATAATGATTGTATATACATGATACAATTTCACTAGTTGCAAATAGTAACTGTGTGAGAAGCATTTTCACAAATAAATTGTAGATATGAATCATTAATTTTTAAAATAGATATACAATTTTTAAAATAAATATATTTATTCAATTTATAATTATATTTATTATATAGATGTTAATGATAATTATTAAAATAAAAAGTTTGGATTTATCTTCTTTGAAGTGCATGATACGCATGAGATAATGAAATGCAAAATCATATTTTTTTAATGAAAAAAAATCAAAAGCTTAATATTTAAAAAATTAAAAAAAATTAGCTTTTAATTTTTTAATTACTCACTCCTATAATTTTCTCATTATTATTACATTTGTCCTTCTAAAATACATCTTTCACTTTGAAGTAGTTGAATCCAAAATTTTCTAATGATTTGAAAATTAATTACTAGTGTAATTTCTTATTAATTACCAATATAATTATATAATTAATGTCTAGCTATCCAAAATATAAACTCTTTGGAAAGAGAAAATATAAACTACTTTATTATAATTTTTAATTTTTAAAAGGTGGAAAGATTGATTTGAAATGTAATGTTTTCTTAATCAAATGAAGCGCGATTCGTGTTACTATTACGATGAGTTGAAACTTTATTTATTAAACAACTAGTTAATAAGTTACAATCTTATGTATTATTAAGTTTTAATTATATTGATGAATTTCATTGCATGGATAATCACTGAAGATTAAGAAAAAAATAATTTAGACGTAATACGTGGAACTGACTCGGTTATAACATTCAAACAGATGCTTTTTAATTATAAGAAGAATCAAAATGCGTATTGAACAAATGATATTATTTACGGGTCAAAATTAACATAGCAAAAGTATAACAAATGATACGCACAATTTTTCAAAAATAAAATCCCTAAAAAATTCATTCAAGTTTTCAATAGTAGGACATGCTTGTACAACTGTATCAGGTTTACGTGGCATATTGAAGAGTCTTTTGCACTCATAAAAATTCAATTCAATAATGTATAATCTTAACTTAAAGATAATTAAAATTTAATTTTTACTTTCAACTTCTTGATTTTAAAAAAATTTATAGGAAGAGTAAGGACAAACAAATAATAAAATCTCAAGTTTTTAATAATAATAGAAACTTAATTTTTTTAAAGCTAATTATGATATATATATATATATATATATATATATATATATTATTTTCTTCCTCTTAATTTTTCAAAAGTAAAAAAAAATAATGATATATAAACAATAAAATAAAATTTAAATTAAAAGGCAAAATTTTAAGATAGATATGATAACGATAATTTTGATTAATAGAAATGATAATGTAAATTTGATTCTTCCTCGGAGGGAGACTTGCGTCCATTCATTGCTACAATATCGCCAAACTTGTTTCAATATTTTATATCTATATTTAAATAAAATTATTTTCATGAAAAATGCTTTTCATAAGAAAAACAAGGCGGAAATATTTAAATATGCAATTCTTCCGGCAACGCAGACTTTTAATGTCTTTTTTTTTTAATCTCTTTTTTTTCCTTTGGGATAAAGCGGATTCAAGATATCCTACAAATTGGGTTCTTTATCACCACTTTATTAAAGGAACTCAATTATTGAAATGTAAAAGCTGGGTCGTTGTCTACGCGCAGGGGAAGCGTTCAAAATTGACCTGGCCATGGCGCGTGGAAATATCGTCCCCGCCGTTACCCAGAAACATCCCATTCAAACTGGCCACTTGGATTCCCATGGAATGATTGACGGTAAGAGTTATTTTTTTTTTCAGATAATTGTCAGTTCGCAATGAAAAATGCACACTCTCATTTTTTTAGATAATCGGTAGGAGGGACGAACTGCGGGGGTATTAAGAAGGACAGCAAGCATAACATAAGGAAACGTAATAAAGAATTTTGTATTATGGTCAAAGCTGCCAATGCGGACACTTCTGTTGAAGAAGCCGATTGCTTTCAAGTCTTCTTTCTTATGAACCAGAATTACTACTATCAACACTTTTATTGCACCGTATTTTTTATAAAGAAATATTATTTACATGTATTGATAATTAAAAAAATAAATTCTATTTTAAAAAAATTGCTTCTTTCAAACTTTTTTATATTTAATATTAAATAAATAAAATATTTTTTATTTTAATATTTTATAATTATATTTTTTGTGAAAAGAAATAAAAACTTTTTATCAAAGGCCAAGTTTTCCCGAGCCCCGTGAAAAGGGCCAAAGATGTGAATGCCCTTCAAACAGGACAAGTCCTCACTTACCAAAATCAAATTATATCTCGTTACTACAAAATTATAATTTTATATCAGTGACTAAATATCAATAAAAGGTAAAAATAAAATTTATATTAATATAATAATATTTTTAATGTTAATGAAATTAACAAGATGATAGTTAGTAAATACAACTGGCATCTATTTTGATGTAATAACTTTTTTAAAATTCTTAAAACATTTAAGATAACGGTTTTTCATTTAACCAACATTATAAAGTATAACATTTAAAGGATGTTGAAAAAATCAGAAAATTTAAAATGTCAATTTTAAAATTAATTGATATCTATTTAAGATAATAATTTTTTACCTAATTAATATTATAATGTATGACTTTAAAAAATTATTGAGAAAATGAAAAAACTTAGGACATTAATTATAGAATTAACTAACATCTTTTTGGACATGATAGCATTTTTAAAATTATAAGAAAACTTAAAAGGTTTATTTTTTTACTTACCTGACATTATAACATAAGGTTGTTAGAAAAATAAGAAAATTTAAAATGTTGTATCTAAAATTAATCAGCATCTATTTGGACACAGTGGTATTTTTAAAATTTTTAAAAAGCATAAGATAGTGATTTTTTATGTAACTACTTTTTATGCAATTGACATTAAAATATATGGGATGCAAACGTTATTGGAAAAATAAAAAAAAACTTAAAATGTTGATTTTAAAAACATTTGACATCTAGAAGTATTAAAGTCTAATAAAAACCTTGGATATAGTAATATTTTTGCTCTAAATAAATCACATATTATTCTTGTTCTCATTATCACTCTCACTTTTTTCTTTTATTTGTTCTTAAGCTCAATCATTGTTTCTATCTAATTCCTTTCACAAAACTCTAGATATTTTTTCACCCTCCACTATATATCAATAAACTATTAATATTCTTTTAACTAATATCAGACATAAAGTAAATATCTTATTTTAGGACATTGGTTTAAAACATGAGAAGTATCTTATTTTTTGTTATATTTCTCTCAAATCTTTGTCTTTTCCATTTCTATGATTTTTTATGTAGGTTCTTTTAAAAGATTTTTATTTATATATATTTTGTATAACTTTTAAGTGTTAGATATTTATTATGTGTTAAACAAAACAATTGAAATTGAAGCATCCAAACAATGATAAAAGATGGAGAAAATAGAAAAAAATATATGAAAATAACCATTTTCACTACTCCAAGAAAAGGCAAAACCTTTTTAATTTTTTCATAAATAGATAAATCTTAAAAAATTATATGAAACTGATATAAAATTTACTTTAGATAATTAAGGGTGATGTTATGACCTTTCAAAATTTTTAGCTTAAAATACAAATTGTTGCTTAAGATACTGAATTTATTCAATTTTGACTATAAATATATTGACAAGGAAGCCAAAAATTAATTTAAAAAAATATTAGACAAATATTTCACATTAGTTAATTATTAGAAATTGATATTTTTAATTTTGCATCGGTTATTAGGTAATTTATCCTACAAAAAATGACAATAGAATTAACATTATTTTCTTTTTTTACGACGATTTTATAACCAATATTATTAAATAGTTATTACAATGTTGGATAAAACAATCGTCATATTTCAATATAAAATTCTCTAAATACTTAACATCAATTAAGCTTTCTAAAGTAATTAATCCATATTTATAAGGTTTGCTCATATATGGCCAAAGCTATTAGCATGAACACCTTGATTATACGTGTAAAACAGAGTGAATGGGACAAACTTTGTCCACATGGGCTTGCTTATATAACCTTGTAAAAAATATATAAAAAATTTGTCATGCTTACGGGTGCCCGTGGGCTTCCTATCGACAAATTATATTTTTTTTTACTATTAAGAGTAATTAAATCATTAAATGCAAATATATAATGATTAAAAATCAAAGTTTAAATGTAAAAAAAAGAAGGCATCTTCAAGAGATATTGAATTTAGTTAGATTAGAAAATTTTAATTTTTTTGTTAATTAAAATTGAATAACTAATTTTTTTATTATATGTAATAAATTAGTCAAGTGAAGTTAAAAAAATTATATTAGCCTATTAGATATTGAATTGAAAATTGAATTGGATTAAAAAAGTCCTAAAGCTTGAAAGATTATCAAAATTCTTATTTAAAAAAAACTTAGCTTACAAGCAAACCAACACCTATATAAGCAAGACCAATTGGGCTTATGCCCATGCGGATTTGCTTGCATTGACCCATAAAAAATGCAGACTCCAATTTAAGAAATCTAGTCTATTTCATGACTATGAATTGCCTGTATTATCAATAACTTTTTTACCCATTTTACATATCCAACTTTGATACTATAAGGATTTAAATAAAGTCTCATATAGGCATCATGCCAACAAAATGGCTTCTTGGTCAAGGCCAATGTCTGCATAGATTGCAAGGACATGACCATTTCTTATAAAGCCTTTTTCATCTTCTATCCCCTTGTAGTGTCTTATTTAGAATGCAACATAACTTTGTTTATGAAGTATAAAGAAGTACTCATCACACCCAACTTTTGGTTTATGGACTCCGATCAAAGATAAATGAAATTTTTTTCTCTACACATCAAACTTCTAAAACTCTTTAATCACCTCTAATAGCCCACTCAAAATATTATCGAATTGACTACTCAATTCTTACAAACACTCCTATTAATCTCAGAAAGCCTGAATCTCATCCTCAATAATCCATTTTGTTCCCACTAATCAAATTCTATTAAAAGACCAGTAAAACTTATTAAATATTTATTATTGTTCATATTTCACCTAAATTTTACAAAACCTTCCCTGAATCCTTAGCATGGGCTAGATTAATCTAAACCTAAAAAGGTTTGTTAGAGTTTACGAACCATTTTTAACCTACAAATTTTAAAGTTGAAAGATCCTAATCAAAAGAAAATCACTTTTAGTCATCTAAAATTACAAGCCTTCTCCTCTCAGAAGCTCCTTTTGCCTCACTCAGTGGCTATTAACACAGTTTCTTTATAAATCATAACTCCTAATTTTTTTTAAAAAAAAAAACCCTTAAACATTACTAAAAAATTGATAAGTATCATTAATGTAAACATTTTGAGAGGTAATAATGGCGGCACTCCAACTATTATTCTGTGATGTCCCAATATACGTGTCAACTTCCTTTTTGGAGTTCAACATGCTTGAAAAACTAATAATTGAAATCAACCACTTTGTACGTAACGATTTAAGTAACATCACCTCTCTATTAATATATATTATATATTTAATAATTAATTGTCCGAATAATTATTTACGCAACTTATTTAGTTATACTAGTCAATTGATGAATTTAATTATCTTACAAATTACATATTGGAATAAAAGTAATTTTTTTACCAATAAAATGATAATAAATTTTAAAATTTTAAATTAATTTACTCCTAATTCATAACTGTCAAGAGTGATTGACTTAGTTCTCTCTCTCTCTCTCTATATATATATATATATTACACATGGCCCAATTAAACTAGTTTACATGTCAAAAATGCTGTCTCTATTAGATTGATTTGATTGATGAGTTAAAAAAGGTTTTGAGTCGATAAAAAACGTCGGGCACTTGTAAATTCTAGCTATCCGTGGACTAAGGTATGCCAGCAAGTTTTGATTTTAGGACTGATCTATGGTGCTCTTTAATCAGGTGGCATTCTATTAGAAGTTATAATTTTTATAAAAATAAATAATTAAAATTTTTCATGTAAATTTGATTTATGATATTATAAATTTTCTTACATTTCTTACATGGAAAAATGTAGTAAAATTATAAAAAAAATTTACTTATAAAAGAATTGAAGAGTGTATCAAACAAAAATCAAAATAAAAATAAAATTATTCCTAAGATGATTTTGTGGCATCGTAAATTTAAGAACGTAATTAACTTTGAACTACATTAATAAAGTTGATAAACTTGCTAGAACATCACTCAATAATTCATGAATACATATAATTAATTTATAAATCATATGATTATGATAACAAATAAGCAACACATAACCCTTTCGAGAGGAATAATGTATTTTTGTCGAATTCAACCAAACTTGCCAAATCGATTACTCAATCAATTGTAGAATAATCTGTTTTTGTCAACCTAACTCGTGATATTAATTAGGTATTTAGATATTGGAAAGATTGTCACTTTTAGAAGTGCAATAATATATACTTGACTGATATTGCCTTTAGTTTCCTAAATTTGAACCTAAGATTTATGTGTATTAACTAGCATTCTATTCTTACTATTAAGAAATATAAAAAAGAATTGCAAAATAAAATAATTGAATAAGTGATTCAGATAATAACAATCTTAGTCTTTAAATTAGATATATTTTTGTAGATCAAAAGTTTGATTCTTATAAATTTTGCTCATTCTACCAAAATAAATAAATTTCATTCACATTTTCAATATGTCATTAGATTATGACCTTCTGCTCAAAGAACAAAAATAGTTTTTTAAAAAGAAATATTTCGTAGGCTATTTAATTCCTTTATACTAAGTATGTTGCGTGTTGGCAAAAATTGATTTTGTAAATAGAAAATATAATAAAGTGTAAATTAAATACGATTCAATAATATGTAAACCGCGAAGATATTACACTGCATATTAAAGAGTAAATGTGTTTACTCTTTCACAAAATTTTAATATAAAAGTTAAAATCATAAATTTTTTCACAAAAAAATTGTTCGTTGGTGCAAAATTTTATATATGACAAGTATGCAAAAATTATATCTTCATAACTTAGGGTTCATTTGATATCAAAAAATTTTAAAATTAATTTTATTTAACTTTAATAGAAATAATTTTGATTTATTTATAAATAAATTTTATTGTTTGAAAACTATATCAATAATAATAATTTCAATTATGGCCATTGAAAAAGTTCACAAGTTGTAAATGAACCTATTTTTCCATGAGCTTTTAAAAACTTGAGCCTCTAGATTAGATGCATGTTTAAATGTGAAGCAAATTCGACCTATTTCATGTGGACTAACACATAAATGAGTTGGCATAATTCATATATTTTTATTTTTTTTTCAACTCTTAATTTCTTGATTTTTATATAGGCTTAAATTCCTAATTCAAACAAAATCATTTCCCTTATCATTTTTTATTTTACAAATTATTTGTAAATAATATTTTTATTTTATAAGTATTTTATGACTTATTTATATATGTATAGTATTTTTTAAGATTACAAATAGATATTACATGTATTATAATTTATTTATAAATGAATATGTGTTTATTTGGAGTGATTTTAATTTTTTTATTATTTAAAATTTTAATAATTTAAAATATTTTAAAATTAAAAAAAACTCACAAGTCAACCCATTTATATAAAGACTAAATAGGATCAAACTTGGGTTTTGGATCTTTAAGCTTGCTAAATTTGTAGGCCAGGCTAGGCTAGGCTAACCTATTTAAATGTTGATTTGCACAAGCTAACTCGTTACATAACTCTATTTTTAATTTATTTATAAATAAAATTTTAAAGTATTGAAAAATACATAAAATGCAATTAAATATTTTTTGATGCTATCATGATAAATATAATGATAGAAATAGAGTAATTTTTTATATAATATATACTTTTAGTTAAATGAAATAAATTTTAATAAAATCTTTGCTAAATTACTTATATTTCATAACAACACAAATGTAATAAAAATTAAAATTGTAAATGAAATAAAATGAAAGTCTTTTTTACTTAAAGTTAAATACTATTTTAAAAAAATTAAAAATGAAATGATATTTTATTTTTAGTTGTATGGTTAGTATTATGATTTTATTGAAATTTTATCAATTTTTCATAGAACTTAAAAAAATATGTATCCATATAGTTTTTCTCAAATTTGTTTGAAGGAAAAAAATGTAAAGATAAAAAAATTGTGATAGTGTTTATATAGGGAAACCTTCAAATCCTATTTTAGAACTATTTGTTGAGGAGATTGATCTTTTAAAATGAAGTACAAAAAACATAAAGTAAGATAATGAACTATTTTCAGGATTTGGTAAGAGGCAAGTAATGTATGATAATGACCTCCTTCATGGTTCTATGAAAGAACATAAGATTATTGTGAAGATATATAAGGATTCTTTAGTTGGGAGTCTAGGATTTGTGAATAATGATAAAGCGAAGATAGCGAAGGAAAAGGAAAGATAAAGGGAGGTAAGGATTATAATGAAATCAAAATTGAGTAGAGTATGAAAGACGAACCTCCATGTCCTAATATGATTATTTCTAATAAGAAGGAAGAAAAGATGAATAGGCTTTGGAGATAAACCTTAATTGTTAAACTTTTCGGGAGGAAGGCAGGTTTTTAGATTTTGAAGAGTAAACAAAAGAAGTTATGGGCAAAAAATCATGCTCTAGATATAATAGATTTAATAGATGATTATTATTTTATTCAATTCGATGCAATATCAGATATTAGCACTTATAAGTGAACCTTGGTTACTATTTGATCATTATTTAACAATGTAGACATGAGATCCTAATTTTAATCACGTAGAGGACACAATAGACAAGGTCACAATTTGTATATGTATTCTTGACTTTTCTATTTAATGTTTTGATAGAAAGCTTCTAATGGTTCAGGGTAATAAGGTTGATAGAACTCTAAAAGTTAACACAATTACAAAAGTGCAAGCAGAAGGAAAGTATGCAAGAGTATATGTTAAGGTTGATCTTTAAAAAGAATTATTATCATAATTTATATTTCAAAATAAACAATATTGTGTTTAATGTGAAAGTTATCACATGATTTGTTTTAATTATGTAAGATATGGTCACTTGATAAAATATTATCCAGATAAAATAGATGTTAAGACTAATGCTAAAAGAAAAACCTTGATAAGGTAATACAAGGAAAAGTAAATCGAGTATGCTCTAATAATCATAAATTTAGTGCATAGATGATTAAGCAAAGAAACAAAAAAAGGAAGAGAAAGATAGACCCTTACAGTGCAAAGTCAAGAGTTAATTTACATATAGATGTAAAAAATGCCTCACTATGCTATCTTAAATAACAAGATTTTCAAAAAGGTTGTAAGCAAGGAGAATTAAGAGAAAGGTTGGGAGGTACTAGGTAATGCAATAGTTAGATAGTTAGATTTGGCAATAGGAGTTAGGGAATTAAACTACTATAGTAGTGTGATTATTTATGAGCCAAGTTAGGAAGTGATGTAATTTGGAACTTCGATTAAGACACCTCTTACAATTTTGACTAACTAAAAGGTACATAAATAGGGAGATTTTATGAGGATGAGGTCATAAATAAAGGTTTAAGGGTTAAGGGGTGTGAAAAGCAAAAAGAATAGAAAATCAGAGAATAAGAAGACTCACCAAGATTTAACTATGCACTTAGGTTTAAAACAAGTTAGCACAACGACATTGATTATATAAGTAGGTTTTGCAGATAAGAGAAGTGCAGAAAATGAGGAAAGTAAAAGGCATGAGATAGAGAGCTCACAAGTTTTACATGTGGCTAAAACCTTTTTGAATATGTAAGTTAGTAATATTCAAATGGAGGTTTTAAGACCTAATAATAATAGATTTAAGATTTTAAACAATTTAAAGTTTTAAATGGATCAGAATCCTCTGGATAATTGATTGATGTTACCTTAGGATATGAAAGTTAATGAAAGAGTAGAGGATTAGACTTATGTTAACAGGTTATAAATGGTGAAGAGGCAATAAAGATTGCTTAGGTATTGCTTAGCCTTTGTTTGGTAGTAGAGAAAATAAGGTGAAAAGAAGAGAAATTTTTCAAATTTGAATAAAAGAAAAAATAAGAGAGAAAAAAATTGAAAAATTAAAAATCTAAGAAAGTTATAACTATTTATTTCACCTTTAAATTTTCTCTCCTCTTTTTTTTCTTCAATTAAACAAAAGAAAAGAAAAAATATAAATTTTTCTTTTTCCCAGATTTTATGGCATCAGAAATCTTAATCAAATTAGATTACCTAAGGTGATGAGAACACTAAACATTATCATACTAAAACAATTGTAAGGCGGAATAGGAATCAAATCACACTATTGTAAGACCATAATGGAAATTTAGTTGAAGATAAACAAAGTTTAAAAAGACTTATTTGTAATTTTTACATGAACTCATTTAATAATGATTTAGAAAATAGGAACTCAATTATTTTAGTTATATCACACCTCTCATTAATTAAGAATTTGATTGACTATTTCAAACATGCAAATAATTAGTTATTTTCTTTTTCTTATTTTTATGTATGAAATAAATGATTAATTATTATGATTATGTTTAAGAAGAAAATATTATGCCAAAAAATAAGATTTTATGGTGTAAATAAAAAGAATGGAATGAAATTGAAGACCACAAATATCCTAGCCCTTTTTTTTTACATGTTAGTCGACCTTCTCCTCCTCTTAATGTTTCACATTTCCTTTTTCTTCAATTTAGTAAAATTAAGCTTATAACTTAAACAAACCATCAACAATCACAAGTTAAACTAAAGTAACCTTATTGGATTAAGCTTTTATAACTTATTTTCTTCATTTTAAATCATAATTCAAAAAAATAAGACTTTGGATAATTTTCTAATTTTCTTTTGAATAGGTGACAATTTGAACAATCTAACTGCTCTTCTAGTTTCCTTTCATTCCCTTCATCCACTTATAAGTTATCAATCTACTTTAAACAAATGATTTTGTTAGATTTTATTTATGAGGTATAATTGTTGTTCTATTAGAGAATTGAGAATTATATGTTGAAAAGATATGTCATGGTATGAATTGTTAAAGTTAATAGCTTGAGAAAAAGTGTAAATGATAAAAATGTATTGGATTCTAGCTATGGTGATGTGTATATGTTGGTTTAGGGATGTGTATATGTTGGTTTAGGGAAGAAATGATCAAAAAAACAATAAATTGATAATTTTTCTAAAAATTTAAAATCAATACTTGAGTATATAAGTGAATATGACATCCAAAGTGCTCATAAATGGTCTATACTTAAGTATCTCAAGAATGGAGCTCTTTGGAAGCCTATAGTTAAGTATATACTCTAGTATTACATCGAAAGTTGCCTCAAGTTGCTTGTACAGTAGTATATACTTAATTATGAAGGTTAGAATTTGCTTTTGGACCCTTATAAGTAAGTATATACATAAATATATCCTTATATCACTTAGTTTTATGTATTAGATAGAATTTTTTAAACAATTGTTATGGTATATGGATAATATTGATATATTTTAGGCTTATAGATATTATAATAAGTACATATGAATATGATATTTTATATTAAGCTCATAAATGCTATGTCAATCATAAATGGATATGGCATAATACTCATATAGGGATGTTATAAATCATATTAATATACCTATATTTTCATGCAGTAAAGCTTGTAGGAGGTTAGTACGAGCAACTTCCCATGCCAGTCATGCACCCTAAGGTTAGGTCATGTTAAGTTATTTCCTACCAATTTTTTCTAGTACTCAAGAGTTTTTCTAATTAAGGATTTATCATTTAAAGAAGTTAAAAAGGTGATGTATGCTATTGGAAGCCTTAAATCTCCAAGTGAAGATAGATTCCTAACTATTTTTTATAATAAGAATTGACATATTATTAGCAATAGAGTGTTTAACTTTGTGAAGCAGGTATTCTAAAGAAAAGATCTTTGTAAGTTAAAAAGACTCTAATATGCCTTCTCTCGAAGGTGGAAAAGCCTGAATTCATTAATTAGTTTTAGCCTATTTCATTTTAAAATATAATCTAGAAATGTATTATGAAGATAATTGTAAACAAACAAAATAGTGCCTTCCTTAATTAATTTCCCCATAACAAGTAAGTTTTATCTTGAGTTGGTGCATTCATAATAATAATAATATGATAGCTTTGGGAGATATTCCATTCCATAAGGCAAATAAAAGATTAAACAAGTTTCTTTGTTGTTGAAGTGGATCTTGAAAAGGTATATGACCAGTTGAACTAAGACTTTATTAGCGAAGTGCTAGAGTAGATTAATATGGATCCATAAATTAATGATTTTATTATAAGATGTATTACTTCAATCTAGTTTATTATTTTTTAGAATGGAAGCAAAACTAATGATTTCATCTATTTTAAGAGAATTTGCCAAAATATGGAGATAAAAGGTAAATCATATCCAATCTAATATATTTTTCTCTAGAAATGTAAAAATTGGAATTACGAAAGCCATTATGAGGAGATATAGTTTGTCATTTTCTAATAATTCAGGTTTCTATTTGGGTTTTCTTCTTATTCATAAATGAGTAGGTAAATATACTCACTCTTATTGTATGAAGAAAATCCAACATAAATTATCTATTTGAAAGATGAATTATTTGTCCATAATAGCTAGAGTTATTTTAGCTCAGTTGGCTTTAAGGATTATTCCATCTTATATCATGCTATTTATTCCCATCCTTGTTATTACATTGAAAAAAATTAAGAAGTTTCAAAAAAGTTTTGTTTGAGGGCATGATATTAATATAAGGAAATTACATACTATTTCTTAGGAGACACCATGTTAGCTAAAGTCTCTTGGAAGGCTAGGCTTTTGCAATCTTAAGTATATCAACTTTGCTTACCTTATGAAATTAGTATGGAAGATAGTTTTTAGAAGAGAAGGTCTCTAGGTTTCTATTCTTAAGGGTAAATATTATAGGAATCATAATTTGTCTATTAGCATTAGTGTGTAACAATCAAACTTTTATTTATGGAAAATTTTATTTAAAATTTAGCCTAAGTTTTTGGAAAAAGTTATTTGCTAAATTAATAATGGTCAAGATACTCTTTTTTGAAGGGATTGGTAGGTGAGAGAATATACTTTTAGAGATTTGTTAAAAGGAATGATTCCAGTGACTTTGTAGGATGACGTGGTAGTTAATTTGGCTAGAAATAGTCATTGGAATTTGGATTGGATGATGCAATGGTTGCCTATTGATGTGGTGCTTCGCATTAAGGTTATCCCTTCTTTGAAGCTAACTCTATATTAAGATGTTATTGTATAATGTGATAGTTTCAATGGAGAATTTAATGTGAAATTTACTTATTTTAGGTTATAGAGGCCTTCGTTGCATGAACTCATTCCTTTATAGGGAAAATATGGTAGTTGCGAATTCTAAAATGCATGAGATTATTTCTCTAGTGGTGTTGCCATCATGGTTTGTTGACTAACTAAAAGCAATTTCAATGAGGTATGGGTAATGCTTCGTGCATGGTGTGCGATAGTGTAGCTAAAGTTATTTTGCATGTGCTTCAAGATTACTAACATGTTAAGGAGATCTAAATGTATAGGAGATAAAGGGTTTGTTTCTTTGATATAAGTGGACATAATTAGTTTGAAGTTAATGTTATTAAGGAATTTGAAAATCATTTAGGAGTAAAATGGAGTGTGGTATGGTGCATGGCTATCTAATTCTTCTAGAAATGGAAGAATGCTATGATATTTGATGCATATGTCAAAATGCCTTCAAATAATTTTAGCTTTATTCTAAACTATGATATGGGAATCATTGATGCTTTTTATAATATATAGCTCGAATTGTCTTAACCAAGTCAGGAGCAACTTTATCAAGAGCAACTTTATGTTCAATGGAATTACCCTTCAAAAGGTTAGGTGAAAGTTAATATAGATGAGGCTTCCAAGAAAAATCTAAGTGTAGCAAGTTATGGTAGAATTATTCAAAATGATGTAAAGGGTTAGTTATGTGGTTTTGTTCAGAATTTGGGTATCTGCTCTTCCTATTGCAGGGCTTGGGATTATGGTCTATGCTAGAGTTAGATTCTAATCAATTAGTTGATCCTCTAACTAAGGAGAGCTTCCTACCTTTAAACATCATTTTCTTTTAATGCGTTGTCATTCTTTGATATATAAAAATTGAAAAGTAATTGTTAATCATACTTATAGAAAAAGGGAATAAATGTACAAATTGATTAACTTTGTTTAGTTTCAATCATGATCTTAAGTTTAAGGTGTTTAAGAACCCTCCCACCAGCTTAAGTAAATTAATTTTTAATGGTGTTTTAGGGGTTTTTAATCCTTATATAACTTACTTGTAATTTCATTTCTTTGGACTTAGACCTAATCTATTTACCCACATTTTTTTTGTTTGAAAGCAAAATCCAAACTGTTCTCACATATTTATACTATTTGGATAAAGATATTCGATTGAAGAAATTAAAAGGAACATATGAATTCATTTGTTTGTATGAGAGGAGAAAATAGTAAAGAGAAAAGTTTGTGAAGAAAATTTATGCATTATCCATTAAATTTTTGTTGCCTACAAATGTGGGGGATTTTAGGGTAGAAAAGAAAGTAATAAAATATTTCTCAATTTTACCCTAGACATATTAATGATGATAAATGCAAAATTTTAAATAAAGTCTATCATATAATTTTTTTTGCTATTATTTTTGTACTTAATTAAATAAGGAAAGGTGATTTTATTATTTAATTTTCTTCTAATTTTTAATCATTCATAAGGAAAGAAAATATAAGTTATAATATTTTCTTTCAAATTATCACTCTTAGCTATTTCTTTTTGGAATTAAATTATTTTTACTTTCCAATATTCACTTTTTCTTACTCTCTTTTTCATATAAAAAAATATTCTTTAAACTTGTTAAAAAAAAAGCTTAAATTAATCCATTCCTTCTTGAGGAAATGAAAATTAAAAATTAAAAAAATTATAAAATGCCTTCCTTTGATATTTCAAAGGCCTTCGAAAACAACTTAGTATTGCAATGGCAGCCATAATTTTTAAAGGGCTAATTACTGACAAATAAGTTTAGGGCTTTGCTTTTGTTTGATTTTGTGAGGACCTGCATTGATTGAGGTGCATCTGGATTTCTTTTTATTTTTAAATATTATTTTTCAAATTTTATTTTCAAATTTAAGAAAAATAATGGATAGATATGTTTAATGAAGTAGATAAATAAAATTTTTATTTAATTATAAAATTAATATCAAGAATAAAAAATAAGTTTAGAAAATATTTAAAATTTATTCTTTTTTTTAGCTTTTCAAACAAGGATTTCAAAAATAATTTTTTAAAAATAAAATTTGAAAATAATTTGCAAAACATAAATTTTTATCTTTAAAAATAAAAATTAGAAATAATTTTTAAAAGTAATAAATAAATATATACTTGATTTGCAGTTTTTATTATCAAATTTAATATGTTTTTAGAAAATCAAGTAATGTACAATTTTTTACAAAATTTTATTATTTTTCTAAATTTTGTAATATTTTCACAAAATTCCACAATATGAATCATCATATTTATGATGTAAAAATATGTAAATATTTTATAAAAAAATTTAAAACTTTAAAGTTTTGTTTAGTTGTAAGAGAAATAAAGGAAGAAAGAAAGTGGGTAGAAAGAAATAAAAAAAGAAAAAAGTTAGAAAGAATTTTTTTTATCATTATGTTCGGTTGAATAGAAAAGTGAAAAGAAAAAAATATTTTTTTATTTATTTAGTTGAATGAAAATGTAAGAAAAACAAAAGTTATTGTAATCAAATGACAACAAAGTCCTCCAATCATGTTTAATAAGAAAAAACTTGATTTGACATTTAATTTTTGAGTTTGAATTTGATTCAATTTTAGTTTAAAATTTTTAATCAATGTAAAAAAAATTTTAATTATTTTTATTAACTTGAAAACATGAATTATGGTGGCAATTGATCAATTTTAAAATTTTAATTTATTCTCTATATTATAAATATTTTGAGATCTTCATTTAAATAAAATCAATACCTTTTGATTTTATACATACATCATAATATTTTTAATGTAGAGAAAATTAATAAAATAAGTAATAATTATTATCAAAAAAATAATAATTATTAGGGAAAATGTTAAAATAAACAAGATAAAAAATCACCGTTACAATACTAAAAAGTTAGAGGTATTTTACGGAAGAAGTTATAAAATTATTAAAAATAATTATTAGTTATTATTAAATTAATAAAATATTATGAAAAATTAAAAAAATTATTTGGTTATAGTTATTGATAAAAAAAATTTTAATCAAAATATTTATCATAGCATATTTTTCTCTTTTTTTTAATAATAATTGTAATCAAACTGTAAGGTTTTGCAATTTAACTCAAAGTGTGAAGACAAGTAAAATATTTAAATGATATTATATATCATTTGAGTTAAAAATTCTTAGTATAGCAAATTTCTCTTTAGAGTTTAAATTTATGTATTATTAATGTAAAACATTTTATACTATTACTAGTGATGATATATTATTGACACATCATTGAAAACATAATAATAAATAAGATTTTCACTTATAATAATTTTTTTAATAAGTTTTAAATGGTATAATAATAAAAAAGTAAATAATATTATAAAATTAATTTATATGAATAAAAATTTAATTTAATTTTTTTATTATAATTTTAAATTTTCATCTTTTTATTTTGGATAGAACCTATAGGAATTGAATTTTAGTTATAAATTTGGAGCAAAAGTTCCAAGGCATCTTAATTTTAACAAAATTAAGGGCATTACAGAAAAATTGGCATTATAGAAAAATTAATTTGTCAACTCTCTTATTATTATTTTTTATCTGTTTTATTTCCATATATGAAAAGAATAAAATTATTGTGGGAACCATGCTTAATTTCTCTCTAAATTTCTTTCCTTTTGTATTTCTCCTCATCATTCAAATTGTTGAAAAAAATTTCCTCATTAATTTTTTTCTCTTTTAGCTATTGTTTGGAACGCCAGATTGAAAGGGGGAAAGAAGTGGAGTGATAGAAATGGAAAGAGAAGTTCAAAACTTCTCCCGTTTGAAACTGCAGAAAGAAGTTGAGACAGGTTAAAATTCGTACGGTGTGCCCCATGCACTTCAGCTTGGACAGTTTTCTCCAAAAGTGGAGAGAAGTGAGGAGAAATTGGATAATATTTTTACTTGGACACCCACTGCCCTCGGTCTCTCTCCAGCCATCTTGCCTCCTGCTCCCCCTGCTGTATTTCCTCCTTCTTCTCAGTGAGTTGCCGCAGCCTCTTCTCATTATTTTGATTGGTCCAAACGGCAGTGCTCTGCCTCACCAGTAGCTCCACCCACTAGATCGTCTCAGCTTGATCGACATTCCTAACCATTTCACTGATTGAAGAGGCTCTGCTGTCGGCTGTTCCTCCTCCACTCGCATCTCTGTCCCTTTTTTGCATCTACAGCCATTTCTGGTTTTTCACCTGTGTGCCTAGAAGCAGCAACTTCCTTGACTGAGGTGCCGCCTTACCAGATTGGAGCAAGTAAATCAAGTGTTCGATCTGCTGTATTTCTGTGGTCTTTGTGTTGCAGGGGTTGCAGAGCAGGAAGATGGCGTCTGGCGGAGGGAGAAAATGGAGGATGCAGGTGAGGAAAGTGACAACCCAACCTAGTTGTTGTTGTCAACCTGACCCGACCAAGTAGAACTAAGTTTTATATATATATATATATATATATATATATATATATATGTATATATATATGTATGTATATATATGTATATATATGTATGTATATATATGTATGTATATATGTATATATATATATATATACATATATATATGTATATATATAGGATTTCAATTATTTTAAATCTATCTTGGAAATTTTTAAGCCCTCTTACTGCCTCCTCTTCTTTGATATGTATATATGTCAGATGATAATTTTTCCAACAGTTCAATGGATGTAAAATTTTATTTTTCTAAAAGAGCATAGTGCCTGTATTTACAATGTATTAACACTAATCAACATAAAAGAACATGAATAAAGCAATATACGTGGCTTACCCAATAATTTGCATGATTAGTTATTTAATCAACGTTTTGACACATTCATCTAATGACAAGGAAAAAAGTGTAATTAATTTTGATGTAAAAGATTTATCTACAATAGTACTCTCCTTTATATTTACTTATTTTTTTCTGTTAATAAGTAATTAAGATATAATTTTTTAGAAAAAATTAAAAAGAAAAGGACAAAATTGATGTATGAAAAAATGAAAATTTAATCCAAATATAATTTTTAGATAATGTATTAATTACCTTAGCCATTTAATATGTATCACTTAAATACTCATTTTAATGACATGATTAATGTCACCATGAATAGACATTAGTTCACGAAGTTACTTTTGAAGCTAAGATATATTAATGATGAAAGAATGCTACAGCTATTTTAGATATTTATATACATTTGCATTTCCTCCTCTTATGTATATGTTGAAAATTTGTCATTGTTATTATTTTTCACATATTGCTTTTGTTAACAGATACTGTGTTCGAGGCACCTATCCACATATACACTTTTAGAGGGCTCATATCTTCACTCCTAGAAAGTCAACTTCTTCATCCCTTCCTAAGCTCATAAGTAATTTTCTAGCAACTTCATTATTCCCTTTACATATATTTGTGGGTGTACATAGCTTTCTTATTTGTTTTCTATTCGTTTTCTGTTAATAATACTTATCTAGTTTATATATGATGCAATTTGATACGTATGTCTACATTTGTTTAAAATCTGTTGTGTGTAACATTTAATAGTTACAATTTGGAGGTATTTCATGAGTGACTATGGAAGATAATGTGGATGACTTGTATTAGGAGTAGTTGGAATTAGACCAGATGCCTATAATTGAAATGATGAATGAATGGAATAGATTATGTCAAATGTGTGTGGTGCAATTTGTATGCTATATTGATTTTTTTATATACCTATTGGAATTGCAAGCTAGTATTGTGCCTATAGCTATAGATGGAGTAGGAGAATTGAGAGATCAGATGTGACAGCAACTTTTGCAAAACATGTTTCACTTAGAAAAATGTCATTACGTACTACGCATGAGTCCTCACGCGTTCTTGCAATTATGTGAAAAGGTAAGAGCAACGGGAAGAGTGAGGGATTCCATTTATTTCATTATGAAGGAACAAGTAGCTAAATTCTTGCACATCCTAGCACATAATGTAAAAAATAGAACTATGTCCTTTTTCTTCCATCAGTCGGGAGAGACAGTTAGTTGTCATTTTCATAACATTTTACGGGCCATTGTATCTCTTAGGGATGAGTATCTTGTGTAGCCTTTTGGATCATAGGTTCCTACATAAATCCTCAATAATAGTAGATTTTATTCTTACTTCAAGGTAATATAATTAAAAGTGTAGGAAGTAATTCTTATTTGCATATATTTCTTTGCTTCTCATTATGTGTAATTATACTAAAAATGAAAGATTTACAGGATTGTGTTGGAGCTCTTGATGGAACACATATACGAGTGAAAGTTCTAAGGAAAGATGCACTTCGCTTCCGAGGAAGAAAGGATTATCCAACACAAAATGTGCTGGCAGTGTGTTCCTTTGATATGAAGTTCACATATGTGTTATTTGGTTGGGAGGGAATTGCATCTGACTCTAGGGTTCTAAAGTATGCTTTGACTAAGAAAAGGGATAGATTGAGAATTCAAAGAGGTAAGTATCAATTTTGATTTAGCTTGCACAATAATAGGTTAATGCCATAGAAAAAATATGTATATTTTTATAGTTATGTATTTTGACGTGTATCTGTATCATTGTTGTAAATCCTAAGTAAATTTTACCAAGGAGATGCAGGTTTTCCTCTAAAAAGAGGCGTTCTTACACCCTACAGAGGTGTGCGATATCATTTGAAGGAGTACACTACCCGTGGACCTCAAAATGCAAAGGAATTATATAATCATCGGCATGCATTGTTGAGAAATGTAATTGAAAGGGCATTTGGGATATTGAAAAAAAGATTTTCAATAATTGCCAATGGCACAGAACCACATTACTCCTTTAAAACTATAACGGATATAACTATTGCATATTGTATATTGCATAACTTTCTAATAGATGTTGATCCCGATCCACGATTGATGGATGAGGTCGACCATGAGCTACTAGAAAGGAATATAGAAGATATAGGAGATCATGAATCAAGGACTACAGAGGAAGACTCTAAGCATGGATTCATCATGAGAGAAAACCTAGCAGCCCATATGTGGAGTGATTATCAGCAAAGCTTATCATAACTTATATTATTTATATAATAACACTTTGTACATTATCTCTTGATGCTTATGAATCCTGCACTATTGATGTGGTTGTGAATTGTATTTAGTATCTTACATGTATAAATTGTATTTAGTGGATTGTTACAACTTCCTTTTGTAGCATGAATTGAATATCCACTGTTAAATGCATTGATTATGCATATCTCTCTCCTTGTTGAATTGCACATAGATTACATAATATATATGTGTGAGTTATTTATGACCAATTAAATTATATATCATGCATGCTATAATCCCTTTCCAAATCTTTGT
Organism: Sindora glabra; assembly: GCA_020226215.1. NCBI lineage: Eukaryota > Viridiplantae > Streptophyta > Magnoliopsida > Fabales > Fabaceae > Sindora > Sindora glabra. The sequence goes on from CM035236.1 coordinate 1,173,201, forward strand.
ACTATCATTGATTATTAGGTTGAATATTTCATTGCAAATTTTGCAATGCCGAAGAACAAGAAGTCTGATAATAGGGGAGATGGTTGTTCTAGAGATTTACTATGTTGGATGCCTGAAATGGATTCTATGTTATTGAACTTATTACTCGAGGAGGTGCAAAAAGGGAATCGACCAGATGGCAAATTCACTTCTATGGCTTATGTTAGTGTGGTGGCACAGCTTAAGCAGATAATAGGTTCATTCTTTCAGAAGTAGCACATCAAGAATCGATTGAAGACATTGAAGGAGAACTTCAATGAATGTTATGATCTATTCCATAAGTGGAGTGAAATTGGCTGAAATCTAACCACACACATGTTCGAGGCTGAACTAGAAGTGTGGAGTGAGATCTGTCAGGTAAGGATAGCATAACTTATGTACTAAACATAAATTTAATACTTCCTTGTCCCTTAGTATGGATTACACCAATATCTAATATATAATGATGTGATGTGTGTGTTTGCAAGATAAACCCGAGGCCCACAGATGGAAGCGTACACCAATACATAACTATGACAAGTTATTAGAGCTATTTGGAAGAGACAGGGCCACAAGAGCATATGTTGAGAGTGCAGTAGACAAGTTGACGAGATGGGATAAAGAAAGGTTAGACCTGAATGATAGCTTTGAACATATGTCAGATTCTGATATCAATTGGGGAAATGATACTCCCAACTATACTGGCTATTTTGACATATTTAGTCCTGAATGTGCTCCCTTTAAGCACTCCCAAGAGTGTCCTAACTCAAATTAATCTCAAGGTACATCATCATCAAAAGGTTCAAAGTAGAAAATGCCCATAATTGATTTAATTAAGAAGGGTTATGAGAAGTTGAACATGGGGATCAATAATTTAATTAATGTCATGAGAGATGTAGCAGAAAAGCATGCCCAAATAGCCGAAAAGTAGGCTTGGATAGTAGAAAGATAACTCTCCATCATGGAAAGCAGTAAACCTCGCCATTATAGTGAGACAGAAGTCTGGATGGAGCTGGAGAAAATAGGAGTACCTGAGAAATATCAATTGAAGTGTTACAACTTCCTTTGTGAAAATGAGAAAGCCAAGAAGCAGTTTTTTGAGGTTCTACCTCACTTAAAATTACAGGTGTTGTATCAGCTTATGACCAGTGCAGGACTTGGTTGAGCCACCATTTTAGGTACACATTGATGCCTTCTTTCATCTTGACACATTTAATGTTATCAAACGGTATCTTAATATGAAAAATTACGTTGACCTTATTGTATTCTTTGTCCTTGTATCAACAGAAAGTCAAAATATGTCTTCTGACAGTATGTACTGAGTATTTTGTTGTATCAATATCTTTACATCATCATTAATATTATCGTGAAAGATATGTAAAGTTGTAATGTGACATTTATTAATTGTTTGATTTGATGCGCAGGTATTGAGGAGAGCAAACATATTTGTTACCACAACTATGGCATAGTGTTAAGTCACTCAGTAAGGTTATTTGGAAGCGAGAAGTTAATTTGATTTTCATTGCTTTGCATGATAACAGATGTTATATCTATCAACCAAACTGGACCTATTTTGTTTATGTTTTGTATGTGATAATGAGATCTCCAATCATGACTTGAACATTTATGCCATGCATTAAAGCTCTTTTGTATAATATAAAGCACTTCTGAATAGTTTTGGTAGACAGATAGTAGATATCAATGATTAAATTTGATGGACCCCACATAAAAAGTTTTATTTTGGACTGTAAATGAAAAATTATATCCAATATCTATCGAATAATATTTATTGTGAACACTACAATATAATAAAAAATTATATAATTATAAAAAATTAAATACTATTACATTTTATTTTTAATTTATTTCAAATGAAAAATAATTTTATAGTTATCTTAGACAAATAAATAGTAATTATAGAATTTAATATTAAAAGAATAAGATTAAAATATAAAATTATATAACTTTTTTAAATAATTATACTATTGTTATATAATTATATAATTTTTAATTATATTTTAATTTAAATATTAAATCAAAATATTTAGTTAATGAATTTATTTTTAATTTGGTCTTTATTTAAGAAATTAAAATTGTAATTTTTAAGAATACAATTTTTTAAAATATACACTTACATTTATATTTTGTACATAAGGACATAATAGTTATTTTATAAAAATACAACTTATTTCTCTCCTAATTTCTCCCTTTTCAAACAAAAGAAATTACTTATCTTTTAATTTATTTCTCTCCTAACTTTCTCCTTTTCAAACAATACAAAATAAATTCTTCTTTCCTTTAATTTCTTTCTTTTCTAATTTATTTCTCTCCTAACTTATCCCACGTCCAAACAAAGACTTAATTTCTATCCGGATTACGGTCAAAGTCAGAGGAATCAGCATAAAGGCTTACGCCTTCTTTTTCTTCCTTTAAAGGGGGATCGAGATCCAAATCGCATAAATAAATTTATTATTACTATTATTGGGTGCTGGATATTCATGTAGTTACAGCGCGGTGGCTTAGTTGGTAATTAGTAGAACTTTATGTGCTATGGCCAAAAAAAAAAAAAAAAAGTAGGACTATATGTTCTATAAAGACAGCAGACGCGCTAGACTTTTCATGAACCCACAAGCCAGTCCTTCCTCTTTTATTTTCCGATCTGTTCTGTAATATAGCAATGACTGGCGACAGAGATCTGCCGGAACGCCGCACTAAAACTCAATCAGATCCCTCAAGTTACCAGGTAAGTTCTATTCATCTATTCTCGTCTTTCAAATCCATATGATTGCCCCCATACCAAACACGTGTTTTCCTTTTATGGTCTGATTAGAGCCAGGGAAAATAGATAAATAAATAAAAGAAAAAAAAAGGTTTTGAAGGAACACAAAATAGAGTGGGTAGCAAAAATTCCCAATTTATTCCGACGAATCGTAAATTTCAGTGTTACTGAATATCATTTGGTTAGAGTGATTTTGGAAGGGACCGACTTATTTGAGACTCAAAATCGTAAATCTTGTAAAAGCGTGAACTCTTCCGTCGCCATTAATGGTGCTGTCTGTGGTTTTCTGCGTAAGAAGCCACAACGCAACCAATGTATTTTCATTTTTTGGCCTAAAGTGATTCTGGTAATCTTGATTCCTTAGTTTAAAATAAATTATTTTAGTTCTTATATATAAAGTTGGCATAATTTTAGTCATTTGGTTTGATTTCTGGCCAATTTCGTCAAATTCTCTCAATTTATATTACATCTTTAAGCACTCAATGTATTATCAATCTAATAAACCACATTTTTTAAGATTTAAAAGATAATAAATTGAAATTGAAATTTTCATATGGAATCTTTTAATTTTATTTAAAATTCTTAATTCCTAGGCATAGATTTCCCCTCATATCATACTTGTATATAAGTTATTTTATTGAGTAGGATAGTCTTGTGAGTTTAAAGAGTTTCCAAAAATTAAATAGAGGTACCAAAATTATATTAGTTAAATATTTAAAGGATCAAAATAAATTATTTTAAATTAGAGGATTAAAATTGTATAATTGATATTTTAGAACAATTAAAATTATATTTAGGCCTTTTTTTCCCCCCTAAAATCGTCAAATAATTACACAATAATGATATAATTTTATGCCTGACTATTTTCACGGTTGAAAGTAGGAGATTTCTACCAGTGACTTTTAAAGCATTTATTACTTCAAATTTTTATAATGATACTTATACTGATTATTTTCTACAACAAATGATATATATTTAGCCTTAAAAATAACACAATTCTAAAAGAATATTATTATTTTCATAATTAGAGCCCAATACGGTGCCTCACAAAGGTAGCCATTAGCCAACATCGTTGGTCCATATCCTTCTCAATAATGGTTTGTCAGGTTGGTGGCGGCTAACCATTTTTCAGGGAAATTCCCGGGTCGGTTTGGTTTGTGGGATTAAATATTCATTAGGATCCTAATATAATAGTTTTATATTTGATTTAATTAAAAATATTCCTAAGAATGTTGTAATATCATATTTTAATTATTTTGAATAATTTTAAAAAATTGTTTAATTAAAAAAATATTTATATTAAAAATAAGTGATTGTTGATGATGAGTGGAAGCTAATGATGATAAATGGAAGTGGTAATGATGGTGGACAATAATCATCGATTATGAGTGATGGTTGACGGTGTTCATCAATGATGGTCAATGATTAGTAATAGTCATTGAAAATGAGTAGTGGCTAGTTGTAACCATAAAGGATGGGTGTTGGTTGGTGGTAGTAATCGCAATGAGTAATGGTTATTGATAATGGATGGTGGTCGGTGCTGATTAACGATGATCACCAGATCACCGACGATGGGTAGTGACTGATTGTGATTGTAAAAAATGAGTTGTGATAGAAGGTAGTAACTAATGATAGGCAGTAATGAATGAAGGGCATCAGTGGTGATTGGTAATCAATAATGGATGATAATAATGTGGGGTGGTTGATAATAGTTATTAGTGATAGGTGGTGATGGACGGTGGTCATTGATAATAAATAGTGATTAACAATAGCAACTGAAAATGGATAATGACTAATAGTAGGTGATAGTGGGTAATATAAAATATACTAATATAAAATATGCATCTCTCTTTATGGGAATATTTGAAGGGATATTGGTTAAAAACATTTCTTGGAATGTGAATATTCTTGAAAAATGTTTTTAAAAAAAAATTGGAACTAAATATGAAAAATAGCACATTCTCTTAAAGTATTCCTGTAGATGCGAAAAAAAATTCCATGAATTAAATGCTATCTAAGAATTTAGGTGTGTCAATATTTTTAATTTGTTTTGACAATAACCTCTATTAAAGTGTTTGTTGGCAATCCCAACATATTACTAGCATTCTATTCAATAAGATTAGTATAACCTCTCCTTTTTGCCATTTTTATTAATAAAAAAAAATCAGTTATGATTGGGAAGAATTTCATTTTGATGTTGTTTGGTTTCACATGTCTGTTTCAATTTTCTTGCTGGGCGATCGGCTTAAGTTGTTACAATTTTGATTCATCAAATTTTATATCATTACAAATTGAATTAGGTAGGTCTACGTAACAATTTTAGGTGATTGTTCGCCTTCTCCTGTGTCAAATGTCCACCAAACCATGGAGAAAAACTTCAACCGCCGCCTTCTCTATTCTACATCCGAATTTGGAAGATTGGTGTTCCTATCGAGTCAATTTCTTCCAAGTTTTTATTGTAATTTATTTTATAAAATTTTATAATCTTTTTATAGAGACAATTACAGTTTTTTATAAAAAAATTTATAAACCTAAGATAGCGACTTATAAATTTTATATGTTTATAATCAAGTATGTATGTGTGTGTCTCTATATATATATAAGCAAGTAACTCTATGTGATGGGGTATGGAAGTAAAACCCTCGTTAAAAATGGTCGAAAACCTCGTCCGAAGCAGGCTTTCAAACTAAACACAAGAATTAAAAACCAAAAAAAAAAAGAAAAGAAAAGGAAGACTCCAATCCCAATCGGCATCAACAAACGAAGCAAAACCTAACCCATCTCAAATTATAAAATTGCAAAGCCGCCTAACTAATTACATGATGATTCTATGACTTTGAATGCTAAAGCGTCAATAAATTTCAGAATGGCCAAGAGAACCTGAGTAAATTGAATTTGATTTTATAAAGATGAAGCTTTGTTTTGCAATTTAATAATGTTCTGGTGTTTAATAAAAAAAAATAAAAATAACAAAATAGACTATTAGCTAAAGTATAGCAATTATTGAGATTAGCTAAAATATAGCAATTTTGCAATTTAATAATGTTCTGGTGTTTATAAAGATTTCGCCGTGTAACTTACAATATTATACACTCTAGTTTTTATCCTTAGTACCATAGGATTTCACTTTTATATATATTAAAATTTATCTAATTAATAATAATCTTACATGCTTTAGACGAGGCAGAGATAATATATAGGAGATTTTTGTGGTTACAAAAGAAAAATATGAAGACCGATTTGACAAATATGTGATCGCATTAGCAATAAAGTGATTGGATTATCTGATTTAATCATTTAATAACTTTAGTTATTTTCTGTATAAAAATATTTGGTAAAATTTATTATTTATTATTAATTGTTTATATGCAAAATGATATATAAGAATGAATGTATTTTATAATTTATTTAAATTTAAATTTTATTTTACTTTCTTAAATATTATTTATAAGATTAAATTATTTTCTTAAATGTAAATAATTATAATTTCCAAATTGAGGAATTTTTGTAATATTTCTATATTTATAACAAATAAATAATGAATATTGAATATTGAATAATTATTATAAAAATTCAGTATAATTTATTATATTTATTAGTTTTTAAGAAATAAATAATTATAATATATATATATATATATATATATATATATATATATATATATATATATATATATATATATATATATATATATATATATATATATATATATATTTGGTTTAAGTTGGGTATCCTAACTTTTTTGAATTGACTAGTGGAAGGCAATCAACTAACTAAAAATGGCTCTTCACAAGCACTCAAACTAATGAATTGCAGCACACGACTTGATATCAATTAAAAGGTTTTAGAAAAAAAAAATTATTTACACAACAACCTCTAAAATGAAGAATGTTTTGGCAGGCTTTAAGATTGGAGCTAATATTAACTTTAATCAAGATTCTGGTATTTGTGTTTGTATACCTTATTCAAATATCTGATTTTAATCTGTTTGCAATTTGTGTTGGAAACAAGAGCGTGAGTTTAACGGATTGGTTTGTGATTGAGTTAATTATGTTTGAAACTGGATCAGAGAAAGTGAAAAAGGGCTCCACCTAATTAAGTATTGGCCCCTTGGACAAATAGGTCCAAGATAATCCTCTAAAATTAAGAGTATATAGGATTGGAGCTCACTGATGTTCAAATACTGATTCCAATCAAGATTGTACTCCTCTTTACCCTGTTCGAATCTCTCATTTAAGTTTGTTCGCAATTTGTATCGGAAACCAAGATATTAAAATAGGTTGGGCTTTGCAGGTTGATTCGAGACTGAATTATTTTTGACGGAAACTGGTCTAACACTATTTGGAAAACGAGAAAAGTGGCTACATTCGATAAGAGACTGGTTGGAAACTCGACGAGATCTTGAAACTCGTGAGCGTTGCCTTGTGAAACTAATAGGTTAGCCAATTGCTTAGTATCATATAATAAATAATTAATAATTAATATTAGGTTAATAGATTAGTATATGTATACTAAAATAATATGAAATAATTTTTAATGTTGAATTAATGAATTAATATATATTTAAAAATTGTAAATAGATTTTAAATAAATTTATTAAAATAAATGATTACAGTTTAATCTTACTTTAATTTTGTAAAATTTTAATAAACAAATTTTTTAAAGAATTATGATTATAAATTTAAAGAAATTAGTATAATAATAATAAAAAAAACTCTTATTTCTTACAATCTTTGAATTTCTTCACTTGCGTTAATGAATTTATATGTTTCAATGTGAATTTATGTTCTTTAATATTAGTCCTACTTAATATTATTAAATTTTTTAAGCTGATATTTGGAAAAAAATTAGTTTACATTTTATATTATATAATTTTTTTTCTACATAAACCATTTTAGTGTAGTATCTGCAACTGCATTTGTAACATCCATCCTTTGATTAGCATGATATTTATGAATAATGCAAGGGCCCTATGCATTTGAATTGCCAAATGCAGTAATTGCAGCTACAGTTATGATTGGATCCACATTCTTTTAATTATATTAAACATCTACAATTTGAACAGTTTGTACTGATAAATAAATAAATAAATAAAATATGTGCTATACTCTGCTTCTGATTTTAAATTGAGTAGGAAGAATGATGATGATGATAATGAATGTGTTTGGAATTTATTTGTTATTCTTCTCCTGCAACGTGTGTTACCCTTTAATTTAATTTAATTTAAATAAACTGCAAAATCAGAGAATATAGTTTTTATCTCCAGGTTTTATAATAATGAGGAAACATAAAGGCATTCAATATTTTGGAAGAATTTCATAAATTTCAAACATATGTTCAGGTACATATAGCATATGTTCAGTCCTCTCGCATTTAGGAACTCCGTGATATGAAGTGCTTATTGGGCGTTCTTTCATCGAATTTATTTAATCAACTTTATTGATCGAGGAAACCAATAATTTATTCTTTCCGTCTTCATGTTATTTTAGAAAAAGACATACGTATAGAACTTTTAATCATGATGAGATTCAAAACTATTCCTTAGAACTTATGATTATATGCATAGGGCCATACTAAGGGGAGAGTTATTTTTAGGTGAGAGTAAGAAAAGAAAATTATAACTATCAGATCTCGTATTGAGAGTTAATAACTTTTCTTTCCATTATGTTTGAGTAAGCATTAAGTGGATTACCATTCATACCATTAAAAAAATATAAAATAGCAAAACTATAAAGAATTATGGAATTGAGGTGATTCTCTATCTATTTAAAACTTAGAACAATTTCCCATGAACTGCTAATATGCCTTCCTTGTGCTTTTATCTTTACGTGTACATTTTGTTCTATTTTTGTTATAGGTTTCGCTTTTGAGCTAGCTAGTATTTTACTTAATTATTACTGCCTGAATTATTATATTAGCCTGGCGCCACTAACACGATTATCATTATTATCAGGAACCACTGAGAAAGAAGGAAGCATTTGAAAATTAGAAATTTGAGATCAATTTGAAGGCAGCCGCAGAAGAGAAGAATGGCAAAAAATATTAGTGCATGCCCATCACCTATGAAAGCTACATCGAATGGGGTGTTTCAGGGAGATAATCCTATTCATTTTGCTCTGCCTCTTGCCATCCTACAGATTTGCCTTGTCATTGTTGTCACGCGTCTTCTCGCTTTTCTTCTCAGACCTTTGAGGCAACCTCGTGTCATTGCAGAGATTATTGTAAGTTGTATCTCTCTTATTTTCTTCGCATTCATTCCTGAATAACTGAATACTCTACATGACATCTCATCAACTTAAGATTCCTGCCCCATTTAGAATCATTTTTCCCTTCAAATTTTACCAAGAGGATATGTTTGCAACTTTGTCAGGGTGGAATATTACTTGGGCCATCAGTTCTGGGGCGCAACAAAAGCTATTTGAATGCGGTATTTCCTTCCAAAAGCCTACCGGTGTTGGAGACTTTAGCCAATCTCGGTCTGCTATTCTTTTTGTTCCTTGTTGGCCTCGAGCTCGCTCCTAAGTCCCTTCGCCGGACTGGAAAGAAAGCTCTTTGCATTGCACTTGCTGGAATCAGTCTTCCGTTTGTGTTAGGAATTGGGACATCATTTGTTCTTCGGGCAACCATTTCACAGGGTGTTGATAAAGCTCCTTTCCTTGTGTTTCTGGGAGTGGCACTCTCTATAACTGCATTCCCCGTATTAGCACGCATTCTGGCTGAGCTCAAGCTTTTGACCACAGATGTTGGTCGAATGGCCATGTCAGCTGCAGCAGTAAATGATGTGGCCGCATGGATTCTGCTTGCTCTTGCAGTTGCCCTTTCTGACTCTCGACGTTCCCCTCTTGTCTCCATTTGGGTTCTCCTGTGTGGCTGCGCTTTTGTACTCGGCTGCATAGTCATCGTACCTCGTGTCTTTAAATGGATGGCTCGGCATTGCCCTGAAGGAGAACCAGTAGACGAAATGTATGTCTGTGCCACCTTAGCCGCAGTCCTGGCGGCTGGTTTCATCACGGATGCTATTGGTATTCATGCTCTCTTTGGTGCATTTGTATTTGGAATTCTTGTTCCCAAGGAAGGGTCATTAGCGGTAGCTCTTGTGGAGAAAGTAGAGGATCTTGTATCTGGTCTTTTTCTTCCATTATACTTTGTATCGAGTGGATTAAAGACCAATATAGCCACCATCCATGGACTTCAGTCTTGGGGGATTCTGGTTTTAGTTATAGTTACGGCTTGTTTTGGAAAGATTATTGGCACCGTGGCGGTCTCCCTCCTATGCAGAATACCTTTTCAGGAGGCTCTAGCTCTCGGATTTCTCATGAATACTAAGGGGCTGGTTGAACTCATTGTCCTCAACATTGGTAAAGATAGAAAGGTATGTACATATTATATATGGTTACATATAGAACTGGGATGAATAGTTTCACTTAATTTGACATGTCGATTCAGGTCTAATGTAATTGATTTGTTTCAGGTATTAAACGATGAAACATTTGCAATCATGGTGCTGATGGCTATATTCACAACCTTCATCACAACGCCTCTGGTCATGGCGGTGTATAAACCGGGCAAAAGAATGTCTAAAGCTGATCATAAATACAGAACTGTGGAGAGGAAAGATCCCAACACTGAGCTTCGGCTTTTGGTCTGTTTCCACGGTGCAAGGAACATCCCTTCAATGCTTAATCTTATTGAGGCTTCGCGCGGAACCGGCAAGAGGGAAGGGCTTTGTCTCTATGCACTGCATCTCGTGGAACTCACAGAGAGGTCATCTGCTATGCTGATGGTCCAAAAGGCCCGAAAGAATGGTTTACCGTTTTGGAACAAGGTGCGAAATTCAAACGCTAATCAAATAATGGTTGCTTTTGAGGCTTTCGAGCAGCTGAGCCGAGTGTCAATCCGTCCCATGACGGCAATCTCGCCCATGGCAGACATCCATGAGGACATATGCGCATCTGCAGAGAGCAAAAGGGCGGCAATGATAATTCTGCCGTTTCATAAGCACCAGAGGATTGACGGAGTGTTGGAAAGCACAAGAAATGAGTTCCGGTCGATAAACAAGCGTGTTCTTGAAAACGCACCGTGCTCGGTGGGGATTTTGGTGGACCGAGGTCTCGGAGGAAACACTCATGTTCCTGCAAGAAATGTTTCTACCACGGTGACGGTACTGTTCTTCGGAGGTTGTGATGATAATGAGGCCTTGGCTTATGGTTTGAGAATGGCGGAGCATCCTGGCATTAGTCTGACAGTGGTGCATTTCCTGGCAAGCCTAGAAGACGTAGGAGAGATTGTAAGTGTTGAAATAAACGAGGAGGTGCCATCAAAAGCGAAATTAGTAGCAGGGAATAATGTTGTTAGTGAAGTTAAGGAGAAGATAGGAAAGAACGTGTCAATCAAGTATGAGGAGAGATTAGTGAGGAACTGCGGAGAGATCATAGAGGGCATAAGAGAGCATAGCAGATGCAATTTGTTTTTGGTGGGTAGGATGGCACAGGGCCAAGTGGCAATGGCTCTGAGCAATGTGAAGTGCGATTGCCCAGAATTGGGGCCTGTTTGCAATTTGTTGACCTCTCCTGAGTTATCAATTACAGCGTCAGTGTTGGTAGTGCAGCAGTATAACGGCCAGACGAGTATTAATCCATTGCAATCCACTAAGATTGAAGTTTTGCCTCCCCAAATAGACACTGAGACGGACTCCTAGACATATACAGGTACCATGCACGGAGCATCCTTACACGCTTGTTGTCTCATGGACTTCACCGTCTGGAAATTTCTCCTCATTCTGTTCATCATGAAAGGAGGAATCAAATAGCTGATTTTTTATTGTTTGCATTTGGAACATGGGATGGGACGCAACCCAGGAATCGAAGACATGATTTGTGTTTCCACTCAGCTCTATTTAAAGACAAATAAAATATAATAGAAGATAAATACTCCTTTAGGCTTCTGTCTTTCTCACCGGTTTGGCGGCCTCAGAGTCGTCGCATATATGGATTTTAATGTTCGTCCTTCAATATATATATATATATATATATAAGAAAGTATTATAAAACATACAGAAAAGAGGACCACATTGTATTTCTCTCTTTTATTTATCAATTTAATACATTAGATATTGCTTACTTAAAAATTCCTTTAATTCCTTTAGGTCTACACTTGCGAATTCATAATTTGAATGGCTTGGAATTGTGGGGAGATCGTGACTTGTATGGAGTAATATTTTGATACTACCTCTTCATATTTTTTAATGTTGGAAGCAAAGTATTGCTCTAGTTGACATATTTTATGGCATATTTTATGGAAACAAACAATTTCGCCGAGCATTTCATTTCATATTTTATATTTTTTTTGCATTGGACAAGAGAATATATATATATATATATATGTGTGTGTGTATTTTTTTTGAAGGCATTCATGTATATATTTGTATTTTTTAATGTTGGAAGCAAAGTATTGCTTAGTTGTGACATATTTTATAGCATATTTTATGTAAACAAACAATTTGGCTGAGCATTTCATTTCATATTTTATATTTTTATTGCATTGGACAAGAGAATATATATATTTATATTTTTTTTTGAAGCCATTCATGTATATATTTATAAGGATAGATTACTATTACTTGTGGTTGGGTGGAACGTCTTAAAACTTAGTTTAGCTTTGCTTAAATACAATATTGATTGCTAATCTCTAATTATATCCATTTTAGGTTATTTTCATGCTAATTGGGTTTTCATTTTCCAACATAGATTAGAAGATTTATTAGTAACAATTAATTTTAACTTGTTATATCATAAGACTAATGTAGTTTATTTACAAGAGGTTGTGTTATATATTTTTAAAATATTAAATGTGTAACTTTTCAATTTCTAAAGGTCAAAAGTTATGAGTTCATAAGATTATAACTTTTATGAGTCTCTATATCTCTTTACAAGATTATAATTTTTATGACTCCCTATATCTCTTTACAAGGATGGTATCTTTAAGTTTCTTAAAGAATTATGTTTCTTCATGTACAGAGGTAAATTCTTTTATAAATAGATTATTCTTGGATGAGTTTTGGCAACAGAAAAAAATAGAAAAAAAATACTCTCTCATATTCTTATAATTTTCTCCAAAGATCAAATACTATATTGTTCCTATCTTCATTAAGTGCAAGGTACAGATAGGTTAAGTTCCATTTTATCTTGAAAGGAATTTATGAATTTTCTGTTGCACATGTTGGGGGCAAATTTAACTTAACATATAGTGGCATTGTTACATCACTTGAAGCAAATCACTTGCTAACTTTCTATCATTTGTTCACCTCCAAAAGCAACATTAACAACAATTTTTAGATTAAATTTATTCATCGTACAATGATTGGCATGTTGAACGATTTTGTTTCAAATTTTGTCAAACTTCAAGGATGTGATGGTGGAAATTTCATATGCTAGTAAAAGAGAGTACAGTTGCCATTGGTGACTCTTCAAGTGGCGTACGTTCTGAATGCCCTGAAGTCTTTAGAAAGCGAGAATGAAACTATGGTGGACATAAAATATAGGCAGAAATAGGAGACTAATGATAAAATATATTGAGAACACATTCTTAATGCCATAAGCGACTTTTTGTTTGATGTCTATCATAGTATTCCTACCGCTAAGGAATTATGGGATAAATTGAAGATGAAGTATTTGGTTGAAGACTCCACAAGTAAGAAATTTATTATTTTCCACTTTAATAATTTTAATATGGTTGATGATAGATCTTTTATGGAATAATTTTTTGAATTAGAGAGAATTTTGAATCATTTCACTCAATATAACATGCATATAGATGAAACAATTATTGTGAGTTTCATAATAGACAAGTTATCTCCTTCCTGAAAAGACTTTAAGAGAAGTTTGAAACATAAGAAAGAGGATATTACTCTTAATGGTTTAGCTAACTATTTGCATGTAGAAGAAGAATTCTACATACAAGATGAGACCAAAGATTCAAATGCCTTAAAGGTAAAATATGGTTAAAGAAGAGTGGTCTAGCAAGGCCTCATTCAAGAAGAAGAATCAATCCAGTGATAATTCTCAAAGCAACAAGAAAAAGAAGAAAAGCAAATGCTTTTTTTGTTATAAAGAAGGACATTATCGATTTGAATGTTGAGCTTTTAAAAAGAAAAAGGAAAAGTAATGATCTAATAATACTCCCTACAAGGATGTTGTTGTAATGATACCTAAAATTATTTTGTTTGGGGATGATGATGTATAATGGGTTCATTTTGGTGCCATTCGGCATATGTGGAAGAATAGGAACTTGTTCAAAATCATTAAAACTCTAAATGATGACACTATTCTATACATGGACGACTCTATTATTGTTCTTATTATTAGGATAAGAAATATAGAATTGAGTTTCACTTCTAGAAGGCTATTAACATTGCTAAATGTTTACTATGTATTAGAAATTAGAAAGAATTTGATGTCTAGTAGCCTACTGAATAAGTTTAGTTTCAAACTTATATTTGAGATTAATAAGTTTGTATTGTTTAAAGGAGGAATGTTTGTGAGAAAGGGAGATCTATGTAATAGTATGTTTAAGATAAATATTGATTGTTATATTACTAACAACAATAATAATGCTAGTTCTATTTACATGGTTGAGCCTTTTTTCCTTTGGCATCAAAGATTATTAATCCAGTGATAATATGATAGAGGAAAAGCAGTCTAGCAAGGCCTCACCTAAAAGGAAGAATCAATCCAATGATAATTCTAAAGGTAATAAGAAAAAGAAGAAAGACAAATGCTTCTTTTGTTATAAGGAAGCATATTATCGATCTGAATGTCGAGCTCTTAAAAAAAAGTAAGGATCTAATAATGCTCCTTCCAAGGATCTTGTTACAATGATATTTGAAATTATTTTACTTGAGGATGATGATATATAATGGGTTGATTCTAGTGCTATCCAGCATATGTGTAAGAATAGGAGTTTGTTCAAAATTATGAAAACTCTAAATAATAGCACTATTTTGTACATGGGTAACTCTATCACTATTCTTATTGTTGGGATAAGAAATGTAGAATTGCATTTCACTTCTAAAAGGCTATTAACATTGACAAATGTTTACTATGTATCAGAAATTAAAAATAATTTGATGTCTAGTGGCTTGTTGAATAAGTTTGGTTTTAAACTTATATTTGAGGCTAATAAGTTTGTTTTGTTTTAGGGAGGAATGTTTGTGAGAAAGGGATATCTGTGTAATAGTATGTTTAAGATAAACATTGATTGTTGTATTACTAACAACAACAGCAATAACAATAACAACAATAATAATAACAATAATGCTAGTTCTATTTACATGGTTGAGCCCTCTTTCCTTTGGCATTAAAGATTAAAACATGTACACTTTAAAAGATTGCATAAAATGATTAAATTAGATCTGTTGCCATATTTTGAAAAATTTGAAAATAAATGTAAAACATGCATGATGACAAAAATCACAAGAAATTCATTTCCTAAAGTAAATAGGACATTAATCATACTTCAACTTATTCATAGTAATGTTTGTGACTTGTATAATACACTAACATTAGGAGGAAAGAAATACTTTGTCACATTTATTGATAATTGCATAAGATATTGCTATATTTACTTGCTGCATTATAAAGATGAAGTATTAAATAAATTTAAGGTATATAAAATTAAAGTTGAGTTACAATTAGATTAAAAGATTAAATGCTTAAGATCTAATAAAGGAGAAGAATATTATGATTCTTTTTATTTTGAATTCATTGGTGTTGTTCATGAAATTATTGCTCTTTACATACCATAAGAAAATGGTGTGTTTGAATGTAAAAATCACATCCTTATTGAAATGGAAAATTTCATGTTGACAAACTTTGGTTTAAGCCAAGAATTTTAGGGTGAAACATTACTTATAGTATATTATATTTTGAATAGAGTTCTTAATATAAGGAATAAAATAATCCCATATGAGTTTTGGAAAAAAAGAAGCCTAACCTCAATTATCTAAGAGTTTAGGATTATAGAACTATTGTCATAGTGTCTAAACCTAAAAAGAAAAAATTAGGTGAAAAAGGTATTAAGTACATTTTCTTGGGATATGGACAAAATAACAAAAACTATCAATTTATGGTTATTAAATCAAATGACTTAATATCAATTAATATCATTATTGAGTCACAAGATGCTATTTTTAAGAAGAATAGATTCAACTCTATTCCTCAAATTAATGACAATAGCTAAATGCAAAATCAAAACCTTAGTAAAGATATAAATGCATTAGAAAATCAATATGAAGATATGAAGTTATTGAACTTCGAAGGAGACAAAAGACACTAAAGATATTTGATTCTGACTTCTTTATGTATCTTGTTGAAGATACAAGAAAGTTTGTAAGCAAAGAGATTCCTTATTGCTTTAACACTGAAGTTGATCCCAAAATATACCAAGAGGCAATGAAATCATAAGATGCCACATTTTTCGAAAGAAGCTATCAATGATGAAATGGATTCAATTATGGATAACAAAACTTGGAAATTAGTTGATATTCCACTTGGTTCCAATCCAATTAGTTGTAAATGGATTTTCAAAATGAAGATAAATGGAACCACTGATAAATTCAAAGCTAAATTAG
Organism: Sindora glabra; assembly: GCA_020226215.1. Lineage (NCBI taxonomy): Eukaryota > Viridiplantae > Streptophyta > Magnoliopsida > Fabales > Fabaceae > Sindora > Sindora glabra. The sequence continues at coordinate 1,189,625 of CM035236.1, forward strand.
TTGCTAAAGACTTTTCACAAAAGCATGGCATTAATTATTTTGACATATATTCTCCTGTGGCAAGAATAAGCACAATAAGAGTTTTGATTGCACTTGCTTCAATTCACAATTTAGTAATTTACCAAACAAATGTTAAAATAACATTCCTTAATAGTGAATTGGATGAAGAAGTGTATATGGAACAACTTGAAAGCTTTATTATGCTTGGTCAAGAACACAACGTGTACAAACTTGTAAAGTCCTTGTATGGATTAAAACATACACCTTAATAGTGGCATCAAAAATTTGATGAAGTCATTCTTGCTAATGACCTTAAGATTAATGAATTTGACAATGTGTGTTTATAACAAGTTTGATAGGTGAAAAAGACTTATAATTTGCCTATATGTGGATGATATATTAATATTTAGAATTAATTTAGAACAAGTTGAGCTTACAAAATCTTTCTTCTCTAAAAGCTTTCACATAAAGGATATAGGTAAAGTTAATGTCTTCCTTGGAATAAGAATTATAAGAAATCAAGGAAGTATTGTGCTTTCTCAATCACATTACATTAAGAAAATTCTAAAGAAGTTCAATCATGAGAATTGCATTCTTGTATCAACACCGATTAACCCAAGTATGAATTTTGCGAAGAATACTGAAAATCTAGTATCACAACTAGAATATGTAAAAGTAATAGGATGCTTGATATATGCAATGACATGTACCCGACCTGATACAACTTATACTATTGGTTGAATGAATAGATACACAAGCAATCCTAGTTACATGCATTGGCATAGTGTTCGAAGAATTTTAAAATGCCTAAAGAAAATAAAATATTATGGCTTGAGTTATGTAAGATTTCCTTTTATACTAGTAGGATTTTCTAAGGCTAGTTGAGTTACCTATAAAGATGATTATGCATTAATAACTGGGTGAATTTTCATGCATGGTAGAGGTGTCATCTCCTGAGGATCCAAAAAGTAAGCATGTATAACTAACTTTATCATAGCTATTGAATTTGTAGCTTTAGCTTCTGCATGTAGAAAAGCTAAATGGTTAAAGGATCTATTATGTGAAATTCCCTTGTGGCCTAAACCAATAGCTCCTATTTTTATCCATTGTGATAATGTTGTAACCTTGGCTAGAGCATATGGTCAAGTGTATAATGGTAAGTCTTGACATATTGGTCTTAGACATAATTATGTAAGAGACTTGATTACAAATAAAGTTATTACTATTGACTTCGTAAGGTCAAGTTATAACATGGCTGACATTTTGACAAAAAAGGTGGAATTGTGATCTTGTGAATGTTACTTCAAAAGGGATAAGCCCATAAAATTAAGTCACCATTGATGGAACCTTAACTTAATGTATGATATAACATCATGTCTTGAGTTCCATGATTCAAAAGTACATCAACAGTGTGACTAAAGCACAATAATAAGTTAATTGTTTTCATCCCAAGGTAAATAGTGCTTGTTTTCTCATAGTTCATTTAGAGAAAGCTGTGTTAACACAACACTTAATAAACTTGATAAAAATACCAAATAATGGGGGTATTTAAGTTTGTCTATATAGATGTGGAATTTAGCTATTCCAAAAAGCTAAAGGCTTAGCTTGAAACATTTATGACAAAGATATGAATATAAAGCCTTAAACATGTTATTTCTTACTGTAGTTGTTTACATCTCATGTGTAAAAATTTAAGCAGCTTATCAAAAAGAATAATTGGTTCAAAACTTATCTACCATTCTATTCAAATTTGTTTTAATGAAGTTCTATAAAATAGTGATTCAATCACAAGATATCATTATTTATGCATATAATTTGTTTCAAAATTGTTAATGGTTTATTGATGCTATTTCAATATTTTGAAAATAGTAGGGGATTGTTATGTATTTTTAAAATATTAAATGTGTGATCTTTCAATTTCTAAAGGTTATGAATTCATAAGGTCATAACTTTTATGACTCTTAATGTCTCTTCACAAGATTATAACTCTTATGACTTCTTATATCTCTTAACAAGAATGGAACATTTGAGTTTTTTGAAGAATTATGTCCCTTTATGTACAGAGGCAAATTCTTCTATAAATAGTTATTGGGTAAGTTTTGGCGATAACAAAAAGTAGAAAAAACACTCTCTCATTCTCCTACAATTCTCTCTAAAGATCAAATACTATATTGTCCTTATCTTCACTAGGTGCAAACGATAAATAAACGAGGCTTCATTTTATCCTAAGGGGAATTTGCAAATCCCATGTTACAAATATTGGATGTAAATTTAGCTTAAAGGACAGTAATATTGTTACATGATTTGAAGCAAGTCATTTTTTAACTTTCAGTCATTTGTTTACCCTCGAAAGCAATATTAACAATAGGTTATTGAATAAATGTTAGACAAGTTTCAAATGGAATAAAAAATAGAGCTGAATTTTCAAGTATCATTTCTTACACATGTGGAAGATGATGTTTTGCAATTATCGCGCATTTTTCTTCAAAAGTACTTTGAAATATCCATGAAAATTCAACATAAAGTTTTCAAACAATCTTTTAATGTATAATCATTTGCTCGACAAGGTTAAAAATATATTTTTTTCATTTTTATACTTTTTTAAAGTGGCATTTAGTTTTAAGTAAAAAATTATTTTATTTTATTTATAATTTTTATTTTAATTTTATTTATATTATTATAAAATTCATCAAATTTAATAAGATTTCATTAAAATTTATTTTATTTAACCTGAGTCACATATTATATTAAAAAAATTATCCTTTTTTTAATATTATATTTATCATAATACTATTAATATTTACCTTTTAATTAAATTTTATCCATTTTTCATTATGTTTTAAGCAAAAGAATTTATTTATAAATAAATTAAAATTATTATTTTTAACATAATGTTTAAATAATGGAATTTATATATATAACTAAATTAAAATCATTTCATGAAATAGTACTTTGATATCAAACAAGTCTTGAATTTTAACAAACAACATGTCCTCAATTTTATCTCCTTTAATGCCGGATTTGATCATCACTGGAAGTTCATCGTCCCTAAATATTATTGTGAAATAGTGTGCACCTTCAAGAATTTACAAGCTAAAATTGATTTTTAGGTGTTGTTTGCTTTATAGAATTTTTTTTCACATTCTCACAAATATTTTAAGGAAATGTAAGGTTTCATGTTTAATTTAAATATTAGAAAAATATTCATTTATTTATTTTTAACTTAATATTGTCCTAAAATATTTCCACAAAAAGATAAGTATCCTATATTTTTATAGCATAAGAATATTTAATTGGTGTAAATAAATTATTTTGTCCCTCCTCAATCTTTATCACTCACCACAATTAACTTCCATCTACCACCATCTATTGTTAATAATCATAACTAACCACTATCTATCATTGGTATCTATTGTTGGCCATCGTTTATTATTAGTAATCATTATTCACTACTATTTATCATTTATTATTATCTACCACCACCAACCATCACTGATTATTAATGATTATTATTGACCGTTACTTGTTTCTAGTGACTACTATTTATTACCATCCATTATTAATGGTCATCATTAGTCACCACTTATTATTTGTAACTATCGTTAACTATCATTCATTATTAGTGATCATCACTAATTACAATATATTGTTAGTAACATTTGCTGACTACCATCCATCGTCCCCACCACCTATTATTAACCCCTACCTATTTCCAATGACCATTACATATTCCTAGTGGCTAGTATCAATCACCATTCATTATTAGTGATAATCGTTCACTTTCATTTACCACCAATAACTATTATTTACTATTATTAGTACCCATTTAATTTTTAACAGGATCATTTTTTGTAATAAAATAATAATTTTAGAAATATTTAAAATAATTAAAAGATAACATCACAATGTTGCTAAAAATATTTTTAATTGAATTAAGTATAATAATATCATATTTCTAAGAATTAAATTTTTAAAATTACATTTTCGAGAATATTAAACTTCCCAATAATACTTGATTTCACGAATCATATGTTACTTTAAGGAAAGTTAGAATATTAAACCACTTATCTTCATTTATCATCGGTAACTATTATCTACTACTATTGGTACCCACTTAATTTTTAATGAAAGCATTTTTAGTAATAAAATAATAATTTTAAAAATATTTAAAATAATTAAAATATAACATTACAATATTACTAAAAATATTTCTAATTGAATCAAATATAATAATATCATATTTTCAAATATTAATTTCTTAAAAATTATATTTTGGAGAATGTTAAACTTTCCAATAATACTTAATTTCACAAACCATATGTTAGTTTAGGGAAAGTTAGAATATTAAACCATCCACCTTTATTTACCACTAATGACTACTATTTGCCACTATTGGTATTTATTTAATTTTTAATGAAAGTATTTTTATAATAAAATGATAATTTTAGATATATTCAAAATAATTAAAATATAAAATCATAATATTATTAAAAATATTTTTAATTGAAACAAATATAATAATATGATATTTCTAAGATTAAATTCTTGAAAATTATATTTTTAAGAATATTAAACATTCCAATAATACTTGATTTCATGAACCATACATTATCTTAAAAAAAGTTAGACTATTTTTAATGGATTTGGATTAAGTGTATTTCTTATGAAAGATATAAGGTGAATTTCAGAAAGGGATATATATAGATTTTTTTTTAATTTAAAACGATGGGTCTTAGTAAAAAAATAATAGATTTCAAAATAAAAATATTTTTATTTCTTCAAAAATGAAAAAAAAGAAGAAAAAGGATCCAAATCCATTTTTAATTGTTTGTTTATTATATTGTTTTGTTTTTGTGATACTAGGTTTTAAATTTCCCTTTTAGGAGTAACATTAGCCTTATGATTGGTAGGATAGAAAATAAATACAAAGGAAAGAAAATTTTAAATTTAAATTTTTCTTGTGCTTGGTTAAAAGGAAAAAGGGAAGAAAGGAAAACAAATTAAATTTTATGGTTATTAGTTTTACATATATTAATATTTAATAAATTTTTTTCTTTATTATATTTTTTAATTAAATTTTAAAATTTCCATTTCTCTCCTCTCAATTTCTCTAGCACCAAGCAAATGGCAAGAATGTAGGCACATTGTTTCATGTGTAATGATAAAAAAAAACTATAGGAAATATTTTAATAATTGTATTAAGAAAGAAAAACCCATAATTTTGAAGTACATTTGATTGGGATGAACATTAAAATACAAGATATATTTTAGAATATAAAATATAATATTTTAATTTTTAATAAAAATTAAGGTAATATGTAATTATAAATTTATATTTTTTAATTTATTGTTATTTATTAAATCTATAATCCTTAATTTATTTTATTAGTAGTTGAAATATTATACTTTACTTTTTAAAATGTATTTTACGTAGGCCTTGGCAACCCACAAATAAGAATAGGGGTGAATTGAGTGTTTTTAAAACTCTTATCATTTTTTAAACTCCTTTTAAAAAGTTTTTATTTCAGGAAGTCATGAGGATAATTTTGATTTAAATAATTCTGAGAAAGTTTTATAAGAATGCTTGTTGCATTCAAGATATGATAATTCAAGGAATTAGAATAAACTAACTTATTTAACTATCTATAAACAAAGCATCAATAAGATAATTCAATGAAGAGGTTTGCACATAATATATAATAATTTAATATTCTTGTGCGAAGCCACTCATTCAACTATACATAGATGAATAATAAAAAAGTATATGTATAGATGAATTTCTTTTTCAATCATTTAATTCAACCTTTCAATCATTTAAACAATAACATAAATATTATAGCATAATGTTTTCAACAATTTCATCAACTATGCATGGATAAATCATTAAAAAGTATATGCATAGACTTGAAAGAAAAGAAAGCTAAATAATATTTCTACATATCTTTTTCTGTACAATTAGGGTTTATAATATATAAACCTATATTTATAAGTAATTACCTAAAAGAATCTATATTTTAAGTAATAAATTTGTCCTAATAAAGGAAATCAAATCTATACAAAATAAAAGAGGAAAATACAATTAAATCTAATCAAATCCTAATCAAATCTCCTATCAAATCCTAATAACTCTATATAGAATAATCATCAATGATTCTAACACTCTTTCTTAAGCTGATAAATGGATATCTATCATTCCTAACTTACTTGTAAGATCCTGAAATTTCTTTATAGGAAGTCCTTTGGTTAGAATGTCTACTAGTTGGGGTTCATTAGGGATATAAGCTGTGGTGATCAGCCTATTATCTAGTTTTTCCTTGATAAAGTACTGGTCTATCTCTATATATTTAGTTCTATCATGTTGGACTGGATCATAAGCAATACTAATGGCTGATTTATTGTCACAAAATAATTTCTTAGGGATTTCATACTTTATTATAAGATTATCTAGTATAATTTTTATCCATAGTAACTCATAAATTCCTTGAGCCATAGCTTGAAATTCAACTTCTGCACTTGCTATGCAATTACATTCTGCTTCTTACTCCTCCATGTTACAAGATTTTCACCTAGAAATGTACAATAACTAGATATTAACCTCTAGCATAATTAGCATCTATGTAAATGCTAATGGATAAATTTCCACCCTTTTTTAACAAAACTCCTCTTCCGTTGTGGTTTTTAGGTAGTGTAGGATTCTATTCACTGCCTGTAAGTGTTGCTCCTTTGGATCATGCATGAATTGACTAACAACACTGACAGCATATGCTATATCTAGTCTAGTATGTGCTAAGTAAATTAATTTCCATACTAACTTTTGATATTAAGTTTTATCAACTTTAAGACTTCTTTCATTACTTTCCATTTTATGATATTGTTCAATTGGCACATAAGTAGTTTTACACCCCAGCTTTCCAGTTTCTTTAAGGAGATTAAGAATATATTTCCTTTGGAAAATAAAGATACCTTGTTTAAAGTAAGCAACTTCAATTCCAAGGAAATACTTCAATCTTCCAAGATCTTTCATTTCAAACTAGATTGCTAATTTCTCCTTTAGAAATTGTTTTTCAATTACATCATCACCTGATATGATTATGTCATCTACATACACAAGTAGAACCGTGATTTATCCTATTTGTGAGTGTTTGAAGAAGAGAGTACGATCACCTTGGCTCTGTTTGTATCCTATAGAGATAATTATCTTTGTAAAATTTTCAAACTAAGCATGAGGATATTGCTTTAATCCATATAAAGCCTTTTTTAACCTACATACCTTATTTTCTCCACTCGTATGGTCATATTCGGGTGAAATCTCCATGTAAACTTCCTATTCCAAGTTTCTATTTAGGAATGCATTTTTAACATCAAGTTGGTGTAATTCCCATCTATAGTGAGCAACAAGAGAGAGCATAATTCTTATAGTATTCATTTTTGCTACAGGAGCAAATGTTTCCTCATAGTCAATTTCATAAGTTTAGATGAATCCTTTTGCAACTAACCTTGTCTTAAATCTTTCTAGTGTTCCATTAGACCTATGTTTCAAGGTATATATCCACATACACCTTACTGGTCTTTTATCTCTTGGTCTCTCAATAATTTCCCATGTTTCATTCTTCTCGAATGCACTCATCTCCTCATTCATAACTTGAATCTAATTTTTATCCTTTAAAGTTTCCTATACTAATGTTAGAATTTTGATAAAGTCAATGGCTGAAATGAAACTTTGATGCTATGAGGAAAGGTGTTTGCAAGAAATAACTTGGGATATAGGATACTCAGTACATGATTTTTTTCCTTTTTTCAAAACAATTGGTAAGTAATCTTAGTTAGGGTCACTATTATTCAAAGAAGTATTTAATTCAGAAGTGTGAGTATTTAAAGTTTCATCAATTACCTGGGGTGCAAGCAGTTAGAGTTGTTATTGAATTGGTTTAGTTTTTCTCTATCTCTAGTATACCAATGTTAGTGGACTAAGTTTAGCCTTTATTGATTCAAAAGTTGTTAATTCTTGTGTATTTAACGATAATAAAGGAAACATAGGGGATTCAAGAAAAAGAAATTCATTTTCTAAAATTCTCTCTTTTTGGGGACCAAAAGACTCGAATTCATGAAATGTGACATCTATGGAAACAAAGAGATAACGACTTGGAGGATGATAACATTTGTACCCTTTCTTGTCAGAAGCATACCCTACAAAGATATATTTAATTGCATGAGGATCAAGTTTGTCATGATGTTACTTATGTATATAGACAAAGGCAATACAACTGACTATATAAAATTATAGATTTTTCATAATAGGAATAGAGGGATAGAAGGCTATCATATGTTGTATAGGACTAAAACCACCTAAAATATGAAAAGGTAACCTATTTATCAAATAGGTAGTAATTAAGATTGCTTCCCCCAATAGGATTTAGGAACAGTTATCTGGAATAGGAGAGCTCTAATAATCTCACGCAAATGGCAATTTTTTCTCTCAACAACCCTATTCTATGGAGGAGTATTTACACATGTAAACTCATGAACAATACCATTTTCTTTAAGAAATTTTGAAAATTTTTTATTAACATAATCCTTTCTATTGTTTGAATGTAAACGTTTAATTAATTTCCAAACTGAGTTTGAATCATGTGGTAAAATTAGACAAATAAGTGGAATACTTCATATTTATCTTTCATGAGAAATAACCATGTTACTCGAGTACAATCATTAATAAATGAAACAAATCATTTAGTGCTAGAAATATTAGAAATAAGTGTTGGTCCCCATACATTAGAATATATTAGGGTTTAGGAGAAAAAGTTACAGGATGATTTTTGGCAAACTTGGAAACATCAAACTAAAATAATTTTATAAATTTATTTAAAAATAAAGATGGAAATAAAGACTTAAGTAAGACAAAAGGAGGATGCCCAAGACACCTATGCTGAAGCCAAATTTGGGAATCGATGAACTTATATTAAGTCTTATGACAGGAATGTAACAATTTCTTACCAGTACTACTATTATTTTTAGTATTTTGGAGATAAACAGCCCTCCCTATTCTTTAGCAACTCCAATCATCTTCCCCATGGCAAGGTCTTGAAAAATACAGTGAGAATGAAAGAAAGTTACTACACAATTTAAGTCTTTAGTCAGTTTATAAATGGAAATAAGGTTATTAGAAAGGTTAGGGACATGAAGCACATTGTTTAAGTGTAAGGAAGGCTGAAGTGTAATGTTACCACTTCTAGCAATGAATGTATGAGATCCATTAGCTATAATTATGTGATGTTTACCAAAAAAAGGGTGATAAGATAAAAATTGAGAAACATAAGAGGTTATATGGTCAGTAGCACCAGAGTTAATAATCCATTGATTCTAAGATTCAGTACTAGAAGCATTAAAAGATAGAGAACTAGGATGTATACCAGTCATTGGAAGACTACAATTTGTAGGAGGCTTACTAAATGAATTAATGAATGCATGTAGTTGCTCTAATTCAGTTTTACTAAGAGTAAGAACCTATTCTTCTATTGGCAAGGCAATGTTTGTTAAATCAGAAGTTGCCTGATTGGCTTGGCCATGTTGAATACCTTTGAATCCACCAAAGCGATTGAGTCCTTTCCGTGAAGTTTGAAGCAATTCTCTCCTTGGTATGCCTAGATTTTTTACAATAAGACCACTAGTAACTTTCTTTGTTATGCTTGGAGGATTCTTGTTTAGAAATTTTCCTAATTGCCTAGGGTGATTTATCAATGATTTTTTCATCACTAGCCGACGACTTTCTTCTTTATAAATAGTGTAAAACACTTCAAAAATTGAAAGTAATTTCTCCTTTCCTAAAATTTGAACTTAAATAAGGTTATACTCAGGATTCAGATCTGAGAGAAATTCAAATATGCAATCTTTTTCAATGAAATTAGCCAAGGTTGCAGTATCCTTACTACATTATAGCTTTAGGTTCTAGTACTGATCTAACTTAATCCATAACGCATTGAGAATCCTATAATATTCTGTGACTAAGAGTGATCTTTGTCTAGTGGTAAATATCTTTGTCTTCAATTCATAACATGTGGCAATATCTTATTTCATGGAGAAAGTCTGATGAAAGTTATTCTAAATTTCTCAAGTAGAAGGAAGGAACATGTAGTTCCTGCTAATTTCAAGAACCATAGAGTTCCAAAGCCAAGTCATGATAAAAGAATTCTTATCATTCCATGATTCGAAGTGTGAGTCACCTTTTTTAGGAGCAGTCCTTTCGATGTGATTTAATTTTTGATTTCCTTTAAGGGTAGTGTGGATAATCTGGGCCCACTGTAGGTAATTCTTCCCATTAAGGTGATAGGTGAGATGCAAAACAGGAAGATCATTAGGATTCAGATGTGTCACAGAATTGGGTTGAGTGATTGAATTGGACAGAGAGGAAAAAGCATCGTTCCCTGTTATGGTTAGGTTTAAAGATGGTTAGTAAAGAAGCAGCAATGAAGGCGACTATCAAAAAGAAAGCAAAGGAATTAAAGTTTTTATGGAAGCCAAAGTCTCCCAGGATCGGGAGTTTTTATACCAACTTGAAAGAGAAAAAAGTTGAATAATATTTTTGTATATCTTTTTCTATACAATCAGGGTTTACAATATATATACCTATGGTTATGACTAATTACCTAAAAAATCTATATTTTAAACAATAAATCTGTCCTAATAGAGGAAATCAAATCTATACAGAATAAAAAAGGAAAATACAATCAAATTTGATCAAATTCCAATCAAATCTCCTATCAAATCTTAATAATTCTATACAGAATAATTATCAATGATTCTAACACATAGATATACATCTCTTTTAAGTAATTATCTAAGCATCATCATAAATATTGAAACACGATATATTCAAGTATTAACAGCAACAAAAATAAAGTATCTAACTAAGAAAAACAAAACAAGTGCAGAAAAATAAAGAGATAGGATAGATATATCAAACATAAGAATTTATAGTGGTTTCTCCCTTGAATATCCAATCCAAGGTGTACATCCACTTTCCAAGCTCTCTAAGCTTGTGTATCAATCCACTATCCTTTCAAGTTTCAATTGGTACTTAATGAAGCCTTACAATTCTCTTCCTTTTCCTTGAGAAAATTTCCTTTTTACAAGGGACACCTCACCCTTTTTATAATTTTTAACGGATACCTTACTTTTTACAATTCTAAAGTGATACAAGATAAAAATCAATTCATACAAACTCTCTTAAAAAGTGGATGAAACAAATGAAGCTCCTAGAATAGAAGAATTTCACAAACTATAGCTTAAATCATGATTTGATAAATGAGGATGTAAAATAATGTTTAATGTTGAGGTTTAGGCTCTCTCTTTGTTGTATTTTATGTTTCTTAACTTATATTGGAAGCTTATGGAGTAATATAGCCGTTTAGGATTATTAGAAATGAAAACTAGCTATTATTAGCCATTATTTATGCACTACGATAGTTGGAATTGATTCGTGAATCAATTCAGGATGTCTAAGTTGCTCTTTGGATATCCAGAATTGATTAGTAAATCAATTCATCTAGTCAAAATTACAGACTCAACTTTAAAAGGTCATAATTTCTTCATTTTAAATCCATTTTGAGCAAATGACCTATCATTATAAAGTTATTTGAGTCTATTTTCAAACGAGACTAGTTTTATGCTCATATCTAATATTTTCTTAAGATAAGTTTAAAACAATGAGTAAGGATAAAAAATAGTGAATTTGTAAAAATTTAATTTTAAAACTTAACTTGTATAATTCATAACTCTTTCATAGCTTAGTTATTAAGCAAATGACCTATCCATGAAAAGTTATTTAATTTTATTTTCATGTAAAAATAATTTTATGCTCATATTATTTATACTTTTTAAGATACGATAAAAAAATAAGCATAGGTTAGAAAGGGTCAGAATGTAAAAAACTAATTTTTAGACTCATTTTGAAAGAATCATAACTCTTTCATTTATTGATCATTTTAAGCAAATAATACGTACATGGAAAGATTTTTGAGTATATTTTCATATGGACAAAATTTGACAATCAAGTTATGAGTATTTTGTGATATGTGATTAAAAGAATGACTAAAGGTTAATATTAAAAACATTAAAACCTTATATCTTATTTATTTTTGAAATGTCCCCATAGGCTATCTTATAAAAATCATAATTATATGCTATCTTTTTTAAAAACATTTTGATCAAGTTAAGATTATGAAAACATGTTTGACTCTATATTATGAAAAACTTTATTTTATAAGAAAGTCTAAGCTTAAAATAAAAGGATTATACCAATGAAATTCTTTGAATTTTCTTGATACTTCCAAGTTTTCAAAACTTTAATTTTCCTCATCCTTCGATATTTGGATCACATCTTCTTTCTTGCATTTTTTCCTTGTTCACTCTTAAGTTGAGCATGACAAGATCTTTGATTGTTTTACTTCAATGCTCACTCTTCTTCCCTTTGAACTTTCCTATATAGTAGCTATAAACTTTGCAAATAATACAATTAGTCCAATCTTATATATTAAGATATTGATATGCATGATTCATATTAAATAAATTAGCACAAGAACATGCATAATCATCCTTTTATATATCTTGATTAATCATATCCTTAGTAATGATTGTCTACAATATAGCTTTTTTAGTATATAATCAAGCATTGCTATTATAATCATAATATAGTATGTATATTGAAAGTTTTATAGCATTTTGGTACAAAGACATGCAATGCTATTATAATATTCATTTGTCATCATGCATATACAAAAATAAGTATAATCATCATATCATATATATACATCAATTATAACACAATATGTTTATTAGCATATATTACTTTAGCATGAAACATACAATGCTATTGTAACCACCCACTTTTCATCATCAAAACTCATCATATAAAACTTGAGGTTAACATTTTACATTGTAGAAATGCTTGATTCATAAAATCTTTAATAAAAACATGAAGATTGATAGTTTGAAGCAAGGTTAGCACTTAACAATTACACACATGCGCTTGCACTTATAAATTTATTTGGGTCTTGTTAAGTACATCATATAATATAATGTAAAAAATATTAAAAAAGTATAATATGGGATAGGATTAGGTAGCATATTATATTATATTTGATTTGTTATTGTATAAGATGAATATTTGTATAAATTTTTTTATTTGTTATATTTATATTATATAAGAATGTATAAGCTTAAAAATAAATAATTTAATTAAGATACTCTTATATATCAAAAAATAATAAGGCTATCTTAAATAAAATTGAAATTCATAATTAGATCAAAATATCTATTTTTTTAAAATATGATAATATATATAAATTAAAAATTTATTATAATAAAATAAGAGTTTAAATTTGATACATTATCAATATGAAATATTTGATACTATCAATAAATATAAAAATAAAAAAAGTAATGGCAATTAAAGATTTTTACTAATAATAAAAAAGTTGTAAAATTTTTTTAATAACATAATAACACAAAAGTTAATGATAGTGTAAACCTAATTTAGATTAACAATGAATAAAATTTAAATTTATAAGTGATAATATAACATACTTCACTAATAAATAAATACAAATGCACATCACATATATGTACACATTATTTGCATCTATATATATATATATATATATATAATAAACTAGTAAAAAATTAACAATAAATTAATTTAAAAATATAAAATTCAATAAGTACTTTGTATAAAATCTTAAAATATTAAAAAATAATATACATTATCCACATATGTCATAAATATAATTTAATTTATCCAATAAAATATTAAAAAATACTATATTATGATATAAATATCAATATAAGGAATTATTTTAGTTTTAAAAATACCATATTAAAGTATAAATATCAATATGAAGAATTATTTTAGTTTTAATTGCATAAAAAAGATATGTGTGAAAAATGTAAAGAAAAAGAAGACTTAAAAAAGCTTTTAATTTTAAAAATTTAAAATTTATACTATATATGATATTAAATTTTATATAATATGGCAAACAAATCCTTATAATAAATGGTCGAACATTGCTGTAGATGCCAAAGGGAAGAGACGCAAATGAGTTTTGAAATTAGATAATTCTAACATAATTAGACTAAAAATTTGGGTATTGGTACTTTTATTTTGTGGTAAATTAAGAACCATTAGATTTTAATAATACTAAAATGAATGGTTAAAATTTATTATTAGGATATTTGTTTAATAAGTAAAAAAAATTAATGATATGATATTTCTATTTTGAACTATAAATTTTCTTTTTAATTTTAGATCCATCAATAATTTAAAATAAGTAATTTAAGTAAATTATTTATATTAATTTATATGTATATTTTTACACTTTTCACTATATAATAAACCTAATTTAATGATTATTAATTTAAATTTATTTATAATACAGTGTAATTTAAAATTTTCAAAATTAAAATACTTTAAAAAATTACCTCATAATCATTTTAAAAATATAGAATATAATTAATAGTAAATTTTCACTTTATGAAACTAGTTTTTTTATTTCTTAATTTTTTATTGAATAATTTTCTTCCTTATTTTTTACACATTAATACACAATAAATTTTTTTAAAATATTCAATTTTTTAATAAATTTTAGTATTATTTTCAATTAAAAATTTAATATTCATTGATACTTTTGAAAGAAATAATACTTGTACATATTATTTTTCTTACACGTATCTAGAATTAGGTTTTTTAAAATTATTTAAAATATGTAAGTAAGTTTTATTTAAAAATTAAAGTGTTATCACATATTTATAAAAATATAATATGTATATTTCTTTTTTACTTTTCTCATCTTATAAATTATATTAAATACAAGCTTTTACAATACAAATACTATCTCAAATAAAATACTTATTTTATTGATTTAATTTATTATTATTAATTTTTATATAAGATAAAATAAAAAATAAATGAGATGAAATTATTTTTCACTTCGTAATGTGTAAAGTTATGAAGAAAATAGAGATTAACATTAAAGAAGAAAATACAACTAATAATTTAATATATCAAATCTAAAAATGGACTATTTGTATTAGATCAAAATTATAATAACAAATCACTTATATTTTTTAATCTTTAATTTTTAGGTAGAATGTATTTATACATACATATATAGATTGCATTTTATATGCGAATCTAAATAACTTAAAAGAATAAAAAGTGAAAAATATTATATTATATTAAAAAGAATAATAGCATGGTTTCTATTAAAAAAATTGATTATTTAAAATTGAAAAGATTCTAAAATTAATTAAATATAATTTTATTGTATTATATATATAACTATATTTTCTTCAACAAATTTATAACAAATAAAGATTTTATTAT